>OY728133.1:818592989-819792989 GCA_963277665.1 Viscum album
TCATTTCAAATAATATGTTCAAAATCCAAAAAAAAATGATGGCGATTATTGCTAATATTAAAAAAAATAACATGAGATACCTACTAGTGAAGCATGGATTAATTGATTCCATATGTAGGACCATGAAACCTATTATTACTATAAATAAAACAGAAAAAACTATCACATTACATGCAGGGAATAATGTTGATCAACCTTTCCTTATCAGTTAGAATAATAGGGTTGAGAATATTATCTTAATAAAAAATCAGTGTTCATGTTAGGTTTATCTTTCTTCATGTGACCACACTTTATTATCCATTAATTAATCATCATACACTTCGTAGACGTATTTTTCTATTTTTTATGTTTGCTATGTGGGGTTATCTTCTCCATATATTCTAGAAATGAACATTAATCCTTTTTTCTTTTTCATATGACCTCATTGATTCCTAAAATTTTTCTGTCTATACATCCATGAAAACCATCGAAATATGTTTATTTTTCTTCTTACATTGTTTTGTTATTTCACAGTAACCTTTATATATTATTAGAAAAGAAACATTTTATTTATCAATTCCTCATACCTAGGAAATCATTTCATTCATTTTTTAGAGTTCGGGATAACATCCTCACATCATCCAAAATGGTTATTTTCCTCTGTAATATCACCCATAAGTGGGGTGCAAGGGGGGATTTGGGGGGAGGGAAACTGGTAGTGGGAGGGTGAAAGTGTGAGGGTTCTGGGGGTCTGCAGTGTAGTGGGGAGGGTACAGTTTGGGTACGAGGGGTTAGTGGGGGAGGGTGGAGGGAGGCAGGGGGTTTGTAGGGTAGTAGGTAGGGTGCAAGTGGGGTATGAGGTGGGGGTCTATAGGGTAGTGGGGAGGGTGCAGGTGGGTTTCTAGGGGGTGAAAGGCGGTGGATCATAGGTTAATTATGAATCTATTCTTGAATAATCTTTATATATTCACCTAATAGCATATAGTGTTCCCCCTATAGGGACTAATTTTTTATTTTTTTATGAATTATAATAATTTCCCCTCTTTCATGAAATCAATATATTATTGAACATATAAAATAATATCATCATTAAATAAATATGATTTAATATTTTAACCATCTCCAAACATTATTACTCGCTCATTATTATTTTTTCTATTTATACCATTAGAATCTTACTATTGCTCTATATTCTAATCATCCTTTTTATTTCTCTTCAATTTTATGTTCAAAAATTATCATACACATAAATATTTAAATATTTTCATCAATTATTTGTGTTCTCATATGTATGAATTATGTTTATCATATTTTTTTATTTTTAATATAATGATATTATATGAATAACCATAAAAACATTTAATGTATTCATTAATTAAATGAGTTATCATTTGTATGTATTATGTTTATTAGGATTCTTCCCCCCTTCCATTGATTTAGGTGCATAAATAAATAAATATTTCAATGATTATGATGGTGGTGGTAGTGGTGGCAGTGGTGGTGGTCTGAGAGGAGGTGATAATGATGTTGGTGTTTCTATAGGAGATGATGAGGGCCATGATGGTTCAGGTGCTGTTGATATTGATGTACATTTCAGATGTAAATTTTATTCTGGGTTTATAAATTTAATTTTATTAAATAGTTCTTTTTTATTATGATGATATTGATATTGAAATTGTCTATTTTTTATATCAGAGAGTGTTTCAAGTTTTATGATATATATATTATATTATTCTTGAGTTCAGTATTATTTAGAAGGTTGTGTTTTTTTCTCATAGCTAGAGGATGTGTGTGATCTAATAATGTGCAGTCATTATGGATGAATTTGGTGATTATGGATAGCTAGGTAGGAATAAATTTACATGGTTATTAACTGTGGTTTTAGAGACTATTTTCCATGGTTTTTAATGTTTTATTGGGGACCAAGATCCATGGTTTAACCATGGGGGTGGTAGGGGGATGGCATGGTGGATTGGTAGGGGAGGGGATGTGGGTGGATGGGGAAGGTAGGGGGAGGGGCAGGGGACATGGTGATGGGTGTCCAGGGTCTGTCCTTTGGGGGGGTATTTCTTGTGGGGTGTCCAGAGGGTTGTCCACTATCAGGGAGGGGTTTGTGTCCAGGGTATTTCTAGGAGGGGTGTCCAGGTGAGTGGAGGTATGGGTTTGTCCATGGGGGCTATGTCTAGGGGGTGTCCAGGGTCTGGGTGGGGGTCTGTCAGGGGTCCCTCCTGGGGGGAGGGGTCTTCCAGTGTCTGTATGGGGGGCATCTAGGTTCTGGGGGGGTCTAGGGTCTGTCCTGGAGGGGGGGCTATCCAGTGGAGTGGAGGTCTGGCCTATCCAGGGGGGTCTGTCTAGGGTCTGGTGGTGAAGAGGTGTCTACGGTTAGTCTGGGGGTGGATCTTGTCTAGGGTCTTCCCTGGGGGATATGTCAAGGTGGTGTCTAGGGTATGGGGGCTATCTAGGGACTATCCAGGAGGTGGTGGTGTCCAGGAGTGGGGGTGTCCTGGTTTTTTCTTTGGCATGTCAGGGTTCTAGGGGGTCTATCCAGGGGAGTGGAGGTATGGGTCTATCCTGGGGGGGTGTCTATGGTCTGACTAGGGAGGTGTCTAGGGTCTGGGGGGTCTGTACATGTGGGGGGTGCCTAGGATCTATTTTTGGGGTGTCCAATGTTTGTCTGGGGGGTCTAGGGGAGTGAAGGGGGGATTTCCAGGGTGTGGGTGTTTTTTTTATGAAATGGGAAACCCTATAACCACAGTTTTAAACTGTGGATATATACCTATATCCATGGTTTTAACCACTGGTATAGACTTATAGCCACAGTTTTAAATAGTGGATATTTCCCTCTATGCCTTAAGATGCTTCCACTGTTTCAAACTATGGATTTTAATATCCCTCAATAGTTTAAACCGTTACTATAGGGATATAACCACAGTTCGAACCATCACTATAGGGCTATAGCCACAGTTTACAACCGTTTCTATAGGTCTTGCCCTATATCCATGCCAATACCAGCAACAGTTCAAATAATTGTGGTTATAACCTATAGCCATGGTTTTTGGACTTATATCAATGGTTTTAAACAGTGTCTATATGCTAAATTTCCACTAGAATAAAGAAATCATATTGTCATAAAATCTGGTTTCTATTTTGGAAAAAATGTGGCATGAAGCTCCCTAGGAAATGACTTACCAAAATTGGGAAGGGTTTTAGATGTGTGATGTTTGGACATATGACCTGATATTTTAATGAAAATGTTACTAATATTAATCCTGATAAGTAAAATGTTATGTTCTTTTAATTTGGTGAGATTGGTCATTATGAAAATGTCGGCCCCAAGAGAGGTCTAAATTATGTAAATAAATTATACTACAAGAATAAAGTTGTAGTGAGATCTTTGCAACTACGCCAGTAGATTTTGGGCCATCTAATGATGTTTTACCACGTACTGTGTTTGTTTACTCATGTTTTTATAACATTTTTTCAATACGGTGTCTATAGATTCCTTCATTTCTGAGAAATTTTTGAGTAAATTGGAAATATCACCTCAACAAATGATACATGAACATTTTGTTAAAACACCATCTGGAAATCATATAGAAAATAGTAATTATAATAATCTTTCTATTATGGTCTGTTGGATGACATGACCTACAATCATTGTTGTTTTCCCTTTCTAGAGTTTGAAGTCATTCAGGGAATGGATTGGATTTCTATTTATCTTGCTATGATTGATTGTAGAGATCATGAAGTTGTTTTTTATAAAGGGTTTCAGTTTTTATATAGGAAAGACCCATAAAATTGATAACATATCAGTAATCTGAGAAACTATTAAAAGATGTAAATGATATTTAACTTTCACATGTTGTATAAAACATGGTAACTATTTAGAATAATTATGTTCTAGTGGTAAATTAATACCATGATTTTTTTTATGTTGAGTTACTTAGTGTCATACATGATCGAGAAGTTGAATTCACAATTTACTTAGTTTATGATGCTAATCCAATTTCAAAACCCCGTATCGAATGGGTCAAATAAAAATTCATGAATTCAAAACTTCATTTGTAGGATGTTCTTGATAAAGGATTCATTTTTCCTTTAACTTCACCATGGGGTGCTCTTTCTTTGTTCATTAAAAATAAATATGGTTCAATGTGACATTGTATTGATTATAGAGCCATGAATAACATCACTGATAAAAATGTTATCCTTTTCCTCAAATCGATGACTTGTTTGATGAGGTCTAGAGAGATCAGATCTTTTCCAATATTTAAATGAGATATAGATACCATCAGCTGAAGTTGAATGAGGATGACATCCTGAAAAGAACTTTTCGTACTAGATATGTTTATTAAAAAAAATTATTCCATTTTGGTTAACTAATTCACCAGTTATATTTTGGAATCTTATGAATAAAATATTTTATGAGTTATTGGATAAGTTTTTGGTTGTTTTTATTGATGACATTCGAGTATTTTCTAAGAATAAATAGGAGTATGAAAAATATATAAGGGTTGTTTTTCAAACATTAAATGAAAATAAAATGTATGGAAAATTCATCAAGTGTGATTTTTGGTTTTCACATATTTCTTTTTGTGGGAACATTGTAAATAAGGATGGAATAACAGTTGATCATGCTGAAACAATAGTGGTTAAAGAATGGCCAAGACCCAAAAATGATATGGAGATTCAATGTTTTATTTGATTAATTGGTTATTACTGATGATTTGTTAAAAAAAATTCATGGATATCAAGCCCACTAATTATTTTAGCATGAAAAGGGGTTAAATTTTTTTACATATAATAATGTGATATTTTCTTTTAGGAACTGATGAAGATATTAGATAATGATCGTGTATTGGATTTCCCTTCTTGAAATGGTGAGTATTTCATCTATAGTGATGCTCTATTTAAGGGACATGGTTGTGTTCTAATGCATAATGATTAGGTAATTTCATATGCTTCGAGAAAACTAAAACCCCATGAGTTAAGATATCCTACACATCATTTGTAATTAGATTTTGTGGTATTTTCATTGAATATTTTGGGGAATAATTTATATGGAGCCAAATTTCATATATATACAGACTATAAATATATAAAGTATATATTCACCCAAAAAGAACTAAACATGTGCCAGAGAAGATGGATTTAATTGATAAAGTATAAAGATTTCATGATAAATCATTATCTGTGAAAAGAAAACATAGTTGCTGATTCCTTGAGACGAAAACGTAATGCATCATAAACCAGGGTATGTTTGAAACATGAACTCAAGATTAATGATTTAATGAATCTCAGATTAGAAGTTGTTGGTGTAGGAAAAACCACTTTTTTGTTTCAGGTTTTAGTTCTGTTATCATTATCAAATAGAATAAAGCAATCATAGAAGGAATACTATGATCAATAGAAAAAGATTGAATTTGAAAAATCGGTATGTTTCAAGAATTTAACCTTGATAAAGATTGTGTGTTAATATTGGGATATAGGATTCGAGTGCCTTGTAATTCTATGTTGGAGAATTTTTTTTGTGAAGGTCATAGTTGTCCATTTTATGTTCATCTTGGTAGTACTAATATGTACTTATAACATTGAGAGTAATATTGGTGGGATTAAATTAAAAAAGATATTGATGATTTTCCATGAAATTTTGGACATGTCAACAAGTTAAAGGATAGGGACAATTACCAAATGTGTTTCTTCAGCCTTTTCCAATACAAATGTAGAAATTGTAGAATATTTACATGGAAATTTTGGTAACACTAACAAGGACTTCTAGAGGTAAAATTGTAATTCAGGTTATTATTAATCGACTGGAAAAATCAGCACATTTTCTTTCTATTCAAGATTAAATGTATTTGGATTAGCATTATCGACTATACCTCTATGATATTGTCAGGTTATACGGAGTTCCTCTTTTTGTCATATCAATCCAGAATCACAAGTTTACTTTATTCTTTTGAAAGTTCCTTCAGAAGTCATTGGGCACAAAATTAAATTTAAGTACAACATTTAATCCTTACTTAGATGGGAAGTCAGAATGAATGATTCAAACAATGTAGTATATTCTATGAGCTTTTAAATGGAATAATAGGGAAGTTTTGATCATCATATTTCTTTTGTTGAGTTTTCTTTAATAACATTTTTCACCCTAGTATGCAGATGGATCCTTTTTAGGCATATTATGGGAAGTAGTGTCAGACACTAGTGGTTTGGGTTGATGTTTATGAAAGAAAGTTTATGGGGCTAGAACAAGTAGAGGAAGTGGCTGAGAAAATGAATATGATCTAGTAGGACATGAGGAAATCTTAGAGAAGGCAGAAAAGTTGTACCTAAAATAGAAGGAAAGACTTCTCTTTTGAGGCAGGTGACCATGTTTCCCTTCAAATATCTCCTTGAAAAAGATTGATTTCTTTTTTCTATGAATGGGAAGCTAAGTCCGCAGTTCATCGATCCTTTTGAAATTATAGATAAATTTGGACGAGTTGCCTACCTATTATCTTTGCCTCTATTTTTATTTCAGGAGCTTAATGTTTTTCACGTTTTGATGTTGAGAAGGTGTGTGCCATATTCAACTCATGTTTTGATCCTTGATGCATTTCAAGTGGAAGAGAACCATTCTTATTTAGAGAAAAGAGTTTTAATTCTTGATCTAAGGGATCAAGTGTTTCATTAAAAGTTAATACACTGGGTAATGATTTTGTGGAGAAACCACATTGTTGAAAAAGTTACATGGGAGTCTGAAAATGCTATGAGGGAAAGGTACCCTCACTTGTTTACTATGAAAATAAAATTGTGGGGAAGCAATTTCTAGAATGTGGGGACAATATAACACACTATGTTTTTTAAAATAAATTGAAATGCATGAAACATTGTTTTAATTACATATTTATAACTGGCCTTTAATATAAAAAATTCCAATTCTATGTATTGAATTTAAAAAACGATCATCTACAATTTTATATAGTATGTTATTTATAGTCTAATGGAACCTACATGATTTTTGGTGAATAGTAACATACCGTTATGAAAAGTAATATAAATAGTAAAATAACCCTAATGAATAGTAAATAGTATTATTGTTTTATTTTCTTAAGGATTTAATATAATTAAATTTTTATTAACTATTTCATCTTATTAAAAAACTCTTATAGTTTAAAAATTGTTAATTTATGAATAAAGTATGATTTTATTTGTACATTAAATTAATAAATATATAAAATTATTTTCAAAAAATGAAATAAATTTTTGAATTCTACTCGTCAAAAATTGGAAAGGGTTAATTTTTGAGATTTTTCATAAATTCTGGAATCTTTTTTTGAATATCATAATACAGTAAAATAACGTATATTCAAATTATCAGATAAATACACTATTTATGACATCAGAAATGATGTAAGATCACATGGATTGAACTAATGTGACATTATTACTATTTGGTGTCACGTTAATAAATATTATTCATAGTCTATAGAAACAATATAATAATAATGATTAAAATAATGAAAAATACTTCCTCTCTTCCACTATAAATGAAACCATCATTCACCTCATCCTCCCACACATCTCCAGCCGTGATCCTTACCTAAGTTCTACCCTATACTCTGCCCAAGGCTTCTTCCAACTTCCTAAATCTTTTGGACTAACCAAATTCCAAAAACAAAGGCCTTAAGAAGTATCTTTAGGAGAAGATGTCATGGGGTAAACATCCTCTTTTTTATTAATTTTAATATAATTTCATTTGTTATTCTCCTTCCATCCTCACCTCCCATACCCAATATTTATGAATGATACAGTATCATAAATATTCTTGATTTAATCATATTTGTGGAATAATCACTATTATATTTCTTCCCCTTTCCCAATTATTAAAGAAATTAAAACACCGTCTGTAATGTGTCGAATTAGCGACATCATAGACAATGTGATTTCAATTTATATTAACTCCTTCAAGATAGGTCATGAAACCATTTTTATGGTTGAAACAGATTAAAATTTATGTATTATATCTTATATAATTTTCTTTAATCATTTTATACACATATTATTCATTTATAAATCAAATGAGTTCAATATGATCGAAGAATCTTCAAAATGAACTAAAAAAATATCAACAATGTGTTAACTTATGAAACATCCTTGTGTTAGAATTGAAAATGATAAATGGTATAATTTTTTGTTTTGGAATTATTTAAATAATACTCCATTACAGTTCTAAATTTTAACATCCAAAAAACAATAACATTCATCATGAACCGATCATGGAAAACATGTAAAGAATGCAACCAAAACAATTGAAGGACAAAAAAATAACAATTAAAGTGAGACATTATGTAAATAAATGATCATATAATGTATTAAAAAGATTAATATGACTATTTAATATAGTAATAAAACTCTTTTAAGAATTATAAAATAGGATTTAATTAGTTTCAAGTTATACAAACCCGAGGTAAGGGATTTTTTAACTGAATTTACATTATTTGGGATAACCTTCTACTTTGTTATTTATGTGATATTAAAATTGTTTGTGAGATTTTTATTATTTTTATTATGTTTTTATATGTTTATTTACTGTGTATATACATATTACATCCACTCTATTATGTCTCAATTCAATCATATGATATTTATAATGGATAATAATTTTAAAATCCTTTTTTAAAATTCAGTTTTACCACATTCAAAATCACTATTTTAATGAAATTATTCATGTTGTATGATTATGTTCTTATTATATGGATTTTTTTGTGATAAAGGATGGTACCTATATCTCCCTAAAATGCATTAGGTATGTGAATATTGGTGGTCAGCTGTATGGTTACTTCATGTGAAACTTCTAGGGTTACACAAATTGTAATGTAGATGTGGGGGTTACAAATTATAAGGTAGGAGAGAGAGTTACAAGATTATGTAAGTAATTTCCCCAGATACCATTATGGATCCATTTATGTTCTTATGTTTTTTTGGGATCTTGTGGAATTCTCATGATTCACATAGTAAAAATAAATGTGTGTAACGTATTCCTTTGAAATTGAATTCATATGTTACTAGTATTCATGGACTAATGTGTTCTTTACTCATTTTTACATCCCTTACTGAGATTTTTTGTTCTCATCCCATGTTTTTAAATGATTTTCATAGGTTATAAGGATATGTAAGACAATAAGGGATCTTAGTTATATGTTTTAAAAAATTTCAAAGAAATCATGTTTTATTTGAAAAGTATTATATTTTTTATGGTAATAAGTACTAATTTTATGGTATCTACTATGTATTAATGTTAAATGTTATAAATATATTATGTCCTTATTATCTAAAGATATAAACAAGAAAGTATACTCAATATTATAGGATTTTTTTTATGACAAAAATACATGATTACGTAATGTAATAAGGTTGGATCCTTATAGAATCAATGTGACAAACCTACTGACCACAAAAAGACAATGTTTATTGGTTATCATGGTGTAAAAAAAGATGAATGTGCTGATTGATATTTATTCATAGTGCCACGTCCAATCTATATTGAGTAAAATCCTTTTTAAATATATTCTATTAATTTTGTGATATGAATTCATTATTTTACAGAAATTATATATAATGAAGAGTTGATTTAATTTTCGTTATTCCTTACAGAGTTATTTTTTTTATGATTTCTGTAATAAATTATTCTTCATGGATAATGGTGTATCCCATAAGGGTTTCAATACACCTCTTACGAAGTTACATCTCTTGGATGATAAGGGAAGATTAAATCCCCACCCAGATATTAGTTATTAAGACATTATAATGAAGTAAACGTGGACTTCTTTAATAAATATTCATAATGAGAAATAATTTCGGGTTTATTTCTGATGATAATATATAATTAAAAATTATTCATTTGATCAAACATGATTCCAAATTGTTAATATATGAAACAAATAAAGTTATAAAAATAAAAAATGTTGATCATAACCAATGTACTGCGATCACAAATCAATGATGAAGTCTGCTTAATTAGAGAAGAAATTTATATGTATTTTAAATCAACAATACATGTTTTATTATTTGATATGAAACAACACATGATCATTTTTTAATATGATGATTGATGAATCAAAATCTGAAGTAACTTCAATCCCACATAATGTGATGTGGAATGAGGCTCATGTAAATTAAGAAGGCAAATTAGTTGAGGAAAACATCATAATATTATGGGAAATATGTGTTTGTATGAAATAATTGTACATAATTATACATTAAAAATTACTACATAAAAATAACTAGTAATTTTCATATTTTTATATATGGTTTATATATAAGAATCACCAATTACTATACCAAATTAAAATATACATTCAATAGCTTGTAAGTGGACTGAAAAATATGGTCGTGTTAGAGGATTAAGTTTTGGAGTTTCTCCTATAACATATTTAAAGAAAACAAAACTACATGAATATAAATATAATATGTTGAGATGATTTTAGACATAAATAAACTCACAGAAATATATTATAGTTCATTCTATATTGGAAAACCAGTGAATGAGAATCAATCCAAGAGAACTGGAAGTTGAGAAATGATCCACACATGAACCAATTGATCCCATTAGATTTGAGGGCAGTCATTACCTCCAACCGAATAAAATAACCATGGTAATAAATTTTTTAATTACTTATACTACTAAATAAAAATCAAAGAAATTAATATAATATTATATTAATAGTAATCTGTAAGGTTTAGTTTTCTATTATTTGTATTTTTCGATACCCACACACCATAATGTTGTGATGGGTATAGTATATAATTTACCAAGAGATATATTACACCATTAAGAAATCCTATAAGATAACAAGAGAGTGTGGATTGAAGTAGCCTATGAACCATCTTATGATTTCTTTATTCCACTCAATGGTATGGATATTATGGTGGTTAATGATGTTATTGATGCATCCATGGCATGGTCATCAAATTTCATAAAGAAACATGTTGAATTTATTTACCTAATTTTTCATATAAATAAACCTATAATGTTTTATAATAAAATGTTTAATGTGATGTCTGATATTAAAAATCAATAATTATGTGTGGAAATAGAAGGTCGAATCAATAAAATCTAGTGAATCGACAAAAACAATTGAACATTCGAGAGTACCTTCTCCCCGCCAGTTCTAGAGAAACATTTATTATCATTACAACATCAAGAAGAGACCACAATTAAAGATAAATACATGTCTTTAATTTAATATAATTAATTAATATATAGAAATTTATTGATATATATAATTGTTCATGATACTCTAAATGAGATTCTCTAGCATGAATGGTTGGGAATCTCAATTGTGAAAACATATATAAGGTATATTTTCATAACACGTTTATCCAAATAGTAATATTATATATTAATTAAATATTAATAACTATTGATAAGTTCTAAAGGGATTTATATTAAAAATATATAAATTTAAGACCATGAAATACACTATTTGGATTCATTAATCCATGTATCATTTTAAGGGAAAACCGTACTCTGGATGATGACAAAATTAAAAATAATGTAGTTGATTTACTCCAAGAGTATGATAAAAAAGAATCATATGAATAAATATTTATTAGCCATACTATTAAACAATAAAATTATCTAATATAATATTCATTACTTAATATTTTAGGGCTTGTTGGATACTGATTGTAGTCAATCTGGACAATCAGAATTGTTTTTTGGAATCAAATGTATGTATTTCCAACCAACCGGCCCCAAATGATGTGTACTCTGAATTTGTAATACACATTAATAAATATTATATAGATAAAATTAGAATTATATGTTCCAATATATTTTTTAACATAATTTTTGTTATGATAGGGTGGTCACTAAATATAGGATAAATCATCTTAAGAAATCCATGTAGAAAGAGATAAATAAAAAGCATCAATACAGATGGAAAATAAATTAAGTTATATATAGAATTATTTAACTATAAAAACATTTCAATAAAACATACTAATTTTGTTCAATGTTTTATTAATTACCAAAACAATATAATAGAAACAATTTTAAAATATTTGATTTAAATTTTATGAGAGATATCATAATGAATGAAAAGACAATCATACCTCAATATGTAATTTGTAACTGTAATAAATATTTCATTAAATACCTTTCATAAAAATTAGATTGTATACATTTCCTTAAAACGAAAAATATTTACAATAACTAATATACTAAAAAGAAGTAATTGATGGACCCCATAACACCATGAGAGGGGATGGGTGAATTAGGGTGTCATCTTTTTCTTTTAAACTGATAGATCTTCTTTAAACATTGGAAGGAACCTAATAACCCTATCTAATGAGAATGTGTACAAAAAAATGACACGAAAAGAAAAGGCATTAACATTTTACTAGGTTCACCATGAAGGGCTATGTCTAAGGAGAATACATTGAGAGGATTTTGGTCATACCAAATACCACTAGTCTTCACTAGTTGTGTTGTAAATAGTATTAGCACAATCACTCTATTCTAGGATCACTAACTTTACAATGATTATTAATATTACACTTCATCCCTTGGATAACATCCATTCTCAACCCCTTACTCACTATGTTGGGAAGAATCATAACATAGTTTATTGACTTAATGTCACTTCAATGGGTTGGAATTAAATAATGCATCCTCAAGTGTAGATGGTGCTATGTTGAAGTAATGTTTTCCCCACAAATGATGTTTACTTTTACCTATACTGATTGTTCATGAATTTGTCCCCTGTAAATTGACCTTCTTCCTCTACATACCGAATCACATCCTCCATGTACTTCCATGGTCAATGTACTTCCCTACTATGCAGTGGACTACCCTGCTCTGCATATTTTGAAATCTTCCATTATGAACTGCGCTGCTCTACATACTATCTCCAATCCCCTATGTGTACTACAAGAACTTTGTCGAACAAGTTCTTCCTACATGTATTGTCTCTCATATATTGACATGTCATCATGAAAACCAATTCATAGTTCACCAATATTCTACAAATTTTTAATTAGAACCTCCTTCGTGAGGTTGTATTCACGCAAACTACTCAAGACTTCACTAAAACCCTCTTGGTATTTTTAATCATATTCTCATATCTTGATGAAGGAATTAGTTCTCCTTATAAAGATAAATATTTCCAAAAAAAACACATCAACCATGATTTACCAAATCATCATTCTATAATTGCCTTCACTATGTAAAATGTATCTCCCATGAAAAATATTCCCTACGTGGTCTATCTATTGACATTCTCCCAACATTGTGTCTCAAATAACTACCTTGTTTCTTTAATAAAAGCACTTTGTAGTTACTCAAAACTCTGTATCATTTTATCAAATGAAACGTTATCCTATGAACTGTCACTCCTTCTTTATAGAATGACCTTTCTCACAAACTAAATTTCTTCACTGCAAACCTCCTTAGCTTTTCAAACCGTTCAGCCTACCTAGTATACATTTCATTTCTACTTCATGGTTTGTGTTTTGCCATTCCATGTACAAATATTCCTGATCCATGAACTATTCTCGAAATATGGTTTTGGGTCCATGATTCCTTTCCTAAAACTATTCCTTTTCCAAAAGAATCAAACTATAGATTTTGAGGCCCATAAATTTGGTAAACATAGGGAAACTATGAAACCTTCAATACTTCTTTCATCCTCAATCATAAGTCCACATTCATTGAAAACAGTTTGATATACCCAATGTGGATTATCAAAAAACACAACCCATACTCCATTTCTAGAAAATAACAGCCTTGATTCCATCACTCCCCCATTGGGTTTCTTAGAAATCTTTATATAAATTCAATGAAGCACCTGAAAAAAAAACATGATATGCGAGAAATAGATCATCCAAATCACTACATATACTTGAGAAAGGATTGGTTTAGATTACAAGAGAAGCATGAATTGGGTTCTTTTTTCATGTAACATACCATTCTCCCCCATCATAACATGTTTTTAATTGTGATTTTCTCCATCTTCCTACAACAAACCAGAAAAATATTTAATTATCATTGAATTTAACTATTCTCCCTAATTGGAAATAAACAAAAATATTCAAATTTTGACTGTTAGATATTTAAGAACACTTCCCCTAGATTTTATATTCCCAATAAACCTAAAATACATTATAAAATAGATTAAAATATTTATTCCAACTGGGTAGAGGGAACATCATAACTTCCTCACGCATGGGGGGGTGGCTAAACACCAAGGATCAACTGATGCTTCTCAAACACATGTGATGAAAATGGCATAGTCATTATGCCTGCTACTTGCTCATCAGTTACACAATTATCCATCTTAATCATTCCTTGTTTCAATTTTTCTGGTATGAAGTGCTATGCGATTTTAATTTTCAACTTACAATAATTTTTTAGATAATTCCTTGTAAGATCAATTTCAATCTTGTTTTCATAGTGAATCACTGTTGGTTGTTTTAGCTCATCACTATTATTAGTTAGTTGTCGGTTCATCCAAATACGTTTATTTTATGCCTCTTTTGTGGAAATATATTAAAATTCCACACTATTGACCGAAGTGCATTCCTATTTCTTACTCAGCTTTCCCAAACATTTCATTCCAATGAAGAATGCTCCACCATTTTTGGATTTTCTATCCACCATATATCTATCTTGGTCAGCATCAGAAAATGCTGAAATATCATTATATTTTCTTGTATGAATGAATTAGACATAATTGTGAGTACCCTGGATGTAACTCATGATTCAATTCAATACATACATATTTAATTACATCAGATTAATTTGAAAGAGGGATGTTAATCATGTTGCAACAAAAATATTTTACCATGTTTTAGTCTGGTAAAATAAGCTTCCAATGACTCCCTAATTAATTGTGGGATCTACAGATGTCCCATATTCACGCATTCCCAGTTTTTTCTCAACTACAATGGGCTTCAACATTGGATTAGAATCAGTGAATATTGAATTTCTTTAGTAACTCTCTAGAATAAGTTTAGTATGATATGACAGTGTAGTCTTTCCTCTAAATCACATGAATCCCCAAGAATAATGTGAGTTCACCAATAATATAAATTTCAAATTATAATTTCATTTGATTGAAAAATTCATCCACTAATTCCTTCCTAGTTTGAGTAAATATAATATCATCTACATAACCCAAAACCATTAACTAATCTCCCTTAGAATTATTCACCTAGAAATTTTGATCCACACCTCATCCGTTAAATTTGAGCTCCCTGGTATAATAATCCTACTGAGAGTACAATTCACATGGTGGATGTTTCAACCCATATAGAGACTTGTTTAATCTGCAACCCTTCATTTCATCATTAATAAGAATAAATCTCACTGGTTGTTTAATATAGACTACTTCTTTCGGAAAAAAATTAAATAATGATGTCTTGGCATCCATTTGATACAATTTTTATCCTCTTTGAATTTCCATGGGAAGAAATAGTTTAATTTACTCTAGTCTAGCTACCAGTGAAAATGAATATTCAACATAAATGCCTTCAAACAATGAATAGCCTTTACACACTATTTTTGACTTATTTTTTATCACATTTTTATGATCATTAAATTTGTTTTTGAAAATACACTTCATACTAACCATATTCTAGTTTTCGAGTCTCTTAACTAGATCCCTTGTTTGTGTCCTATTAATTGGACCCAATACTTCAATAATGGATTTAACCCATGATATAACCATTGAAAATTCATCAAATGAGGATGAATCCACAAAAAAATAGGAATGTGGATGGTTCATTATTCATCAATATAATTATTTGTGTGGGATATTTCCAATCCCAAATGTTGTGGGATTGATCAATTTTTACTATTTGTCTTCTCCTATGAGGTTCAGATGATTTCTCATCATCCATGGTTTCCTCTTTTGATTCTTCTTCTGATTCGAAATCACGATCTAATTCTGAAGTGTCTTCCATGCCTTCCTCTACTTATGTATTTTTATCCATTCCATTTTATCATTATTTCATATATTCTATTACAGTAGAATTCAAATTTCTCATAGAATTTAAGGTTTTATCTCCAATTATTCTCACATCACTGCTTTCCACAATTTATCCAAGACATTTATTAAAAATTTTGGAGGAGTTTTTATTCATTAAATATCCAAGGAATATTCCTTCATTTGTAGCATCGCCATATATTCCTTGATTTCCTTCATTATTTTAGATGAAACATTAATGTCAAAAAACATGAAAATACTACAATGATGACTTCATTCTATGCCATAAATCATAGGGTGTCTTGGATTCCCCCATATAAATCCATGTCCATTTTTTAATATAAATTGCTTCTTGAACAACTATTTTAGTAATGGTGAGCGATAAAACTCTCACACAACATAGTATTGGCCAAACTATTCACCTATCTATTTTGGCACTCAACAACACCATTTTGTTTTGGTCATCTCACAAAAACCACCTGATGTTGTAATCAATGATTCACTATGAAATTTTAAAATTTAATGGATGTGTACTCCCCTCTACTATCAGATAATAGAACATTGATTTTCTATCTAGAATAATTCTTCGATATTTGGTGATATGTTTTTATGCAATAAAGAACATCTAGTTTCCTATGTATAACCAGAAAAAAAAATCTATTCTACTATAAGAATTAATGGAATGAACGAAGTAATTTTCTCCAAAAATTCCAAAAAAATTTATCAGATCACATACACTTGTATGAATGATATCAAAAAAAAATTATGCACTATTCTTATTTGGATGAAATAAACTACACACCATGTTTACTTATATTCAAGAATCACAAATCATCTCTTATTCCTGATTCAGATTTTGGATATACGCGACAACCATCGGTTTAGAGATCTTTTCCATATCTTTTTGATTGATGTGACCCAACCTATGGTGCCACAAGTGTTCCTATTTTTCAACTATCATATAAAAATGATCCCTTTACTTCCAACCTGATACAAGTTTCCATTTTTTTTACATACTTTAAAGAGATAATTCCATGATAATCCTTTTATTGAGCACCTATTTTGATTGAATGTCACCATAAGTACTGAGTTAAAGAGATGGGTCACACATAGGATTTTGTGTTTCAAACCTTTCACATAGAGAAATTTGGGGTTCTTCAACTCGTCATTGGCCAGTTCAATACATATATATAAAATGATCATCAAGGGACCATAATTACATATTCTCACTATTCTATCTACCATTTTCTTCGTATTCTATAATTGGTCTACATTCCCCATCATATGGGATGACAATTCACTATCAATATTCCATGAACTATTATTCTTGGTAGCTTTGAGAGATACTTCTGAATGGTTGGATATTCTAATTTTCTTCTTTTCCTTCCATGAAATATTAGATTGAGTGCACGGTAAAGATTTCCTTTAAAAACACACTTCCATGTGGGTAGTTTTTTCACACTCACATTCATCTTCTAGTGGAGAAAACCTATTTGTATGAGCAACAACGTTTGGTTGGTGATTGTTGACTTGTTTATATGTTTTGTGTGAAATGTTGATCTAATTACTCTTTCATCAATAAAAAATATTATGGCCCAATTTTTAACACTAAATACAATATCCATATAAACTGCTTCTTTTATAAGAGTTAGGATATGAAATCATTATCCTTAGTTTAATCCTTGCTCTTCCCCATTCAAGTATGTTTCATCCTTCTCATAGTATAGAATATTGTAGACCAAATAGCCATAGAATTGATATTTCATAAGTGGGAATGTCTTATAACATATATTACATGTCCTTTAAATATACTTAGGAGGGTAGTTTTACATCATATCATCTCATAATGCATGACAATAGTATTTAGTTCTCCTTTCAATTTGAAATGAGGGATTCTTCTTCAGTACTTCAGGTGACATATCAACCTATCCAACATTCATTTTTCCATTATTTTGAATCATGTTATTTTAAACATTCCATTTTTTTATATCATAATTGATTCAGTTTTCTCCCATTCAAATAGGTCTTCAGTCATTCAAAACATATTCAAATCCATTGGAACCACACCTACTTCTCTTCAGAAACTTGTCAATTTAGAATTTTCATAGCCTTATTTTCTTTTTTTCCTTTTTGATTGATTCACATTCGAGTTTACTCCTCAGAGTAACAACATAGTCCTATAGACCTTAAAAATTATTGGACTCCTCTTCAAGTTTGTATGTTAGGTAATTGATGAACTCTTCCTATTAATCATTTCTAAATTTCGGTTCAACATTATTTTTTTTCAATGATTGATGACTGTAAATTCCCAAATTCTTCGTATCATTCAATTATAGATTCATGATGATCAACAGATTCTAATGATTCTTCCACAATTTTTCTCCTCATATTTAATGTCATTCATTGATTCTCAGGCTTACCATAAGCATTCATAAGTTTTATCTTGTGACCGTTATTAGAGGCCATCTTATTACCAACCACATTATCTTTTATTTTCTATATTTTTTTAATTGTTGCCATGATGGAAGCATAGTTTCTAGACTTAAATTATGCTTATTCTTCATCATGGAAATCATTTCTATTGTCTTCTTCATCAAAGACAAAACTATTCTATTGTAATTTATTTCTAGAATTGAAATATTTTATTATGAAAAACATTTTGTGAGGACTCTAAATGTATCTAGTTTCTCTTTCTATATAATCAATCTTTCTTGGTCACCGATATGCAATGTTCCCCACTCTTCCATAACAAAAACATTCCATAGGTAACATTCATTGAAATTTCCTTGTCCCCTTCTTAAATTTCATATCATTAATAGATAGAATTTATTTCACATCATTATCATCATCAACACTATCTCATGAAATTTTTAGTTTTCTAATGGGTTTGAATTCCATTTCCTTGATTTCAAGAGTCGTTGCATCTTTAGGTTTGACTATAATTTCATAACCCACCAGAATACTCAATAGATCATCCAATAAAAGTTTAAAGAGATCACTTTCCTCTAGGGATGCATACTTTTCATTATTATAGAGGTGTATTTCTTCTCATAATCATATTTAAAATATCAATGTCTTTGATTTCTTCACCAATTTCAAATATTTCTCCAAAAAATTTATAAATTTGATTAAAAATACATCTAAAATTTTTTCTGGATGCATATGTAGATCACCAATCCTATTGTGAAAAACATGTGGTTTCACATCCTTTAATTTATTGTCACCTTTATGAATATTATCTTGTTTTTTACATTAAATTGGCTGACATACTGTCATTAGCTTTAGATATATCTAATTATAAAGAGTTGTAGTCATGGAATTCTATTCTTTGGAATATTCATCAAGAATTTTCCTCTCAGTATTATTCATAGACATATATGCACACGTGATCAATATATTTATTGACCAAATTAATTAGAAACATGTATATATTTAATTATAATCTTAGAAATAATTTTTTAAAAACTTTATATATATATATATTTGAATTATTAAAAAATATATATTAATTATACACATGCGTTTTTTATTTAATGTATACAAATAAATATTATTTTTGAACATAAATATAATAATTGTATATAAATTATTGTTAAAAACTTTTATGAGTGCTTAAAATAGCGCTGATAAATGTATCTTTTATCAACGGTGATAAATGTCTACCATTTATCAGTTCTTTTTTTAGCGCTGATAAAGGTTACATTTATCACCACTTTTAGCTAGCGCTAATAAAGACCCCCCCCCCTATTAGTGATTTCTTCTTAGTGCTGATAAAACGAGGTGTTTTCCTTGCCTCTTTTTGTGGTAGTGGGGCGTTGAAAATTCCATCAACAAATCAAACACGCTTCTTCTCAACAGATGGCATGTCACTTCCACTATCTTCAATCAGGCTCGAGCTGACTACAATCCCCATAAAATGATACAAACCTTGGGAATATTTCCCAGTAAGCATCACTGCATCATCACGTGAGACTTCCAACACTCCACCCTCTATGGAAATCTTATTC
This sequence comes from Viscum album, assembly GCA_963277665.1. Taxonomy (NCBI): domain Eukaryota; kingdom Viridiplantae; phylum Streptophyta; class Magnoliopsida; order Santalales; family Viscaceae; genus Viscum; species Viscum album. The sequence goes on from OY728133.1 coordinate 818,612,950, forward strand.
TCTTTTGCATCAAGCCTACTTAATGATAACAAGTTACCTCTCATCCTTAGAATGAATTTCATGTTAGCCAGTTTTCGTACTCCATCGGGTGTATTCAATTTCACTATCCCAACTCCTCAAAACTCACATGTTGATCCACCACCAAGTCTCACCAAATCGTGGACCTGCTAAAAGGTATGAAACACACCTTTGGTCATACAGATGTGTTTCGAGCTCCCCAAATCCAAAATCCATACATCTTCCTTTGGATTTTGAGCCCGCTTGTTCTTCCTTTTTAAAAATCGCCATTCCTAATTCATGTGCCCATATCTTTTGTAGTAATGACACTACACTTATCCCCATTAAACTCTCCCATATGAGTGTGAGATTACCATTGTTAGCCAGACTTCATCATCTGTTGATAATTCTGTGATGTTCACATCATTCTCTTCATCTTTCTCTTTCCCAGCAATGTACTGTTTGCGCTCTTCACAGTCACTTTTATAGTGACCCTTTTTCTCGCACCAGAAACATGTTATTTTTCTAGGATCACATCCTCTCAATTTTTTTCACCATTATTTACCTCCTGAATTTCGATATCGGCTCCTCCCAAGTTGATCATCTTGCATCGCCCTGACTTGCTCACCTAAATGTGTCGCGAGTCTTTGGAATGCCACTAAATCTTGAAGTGATGTCATCACCTCGTCCAATATCAATGTTTCCTTCCTCATGATAAATTCAATCACAATATCATCAAATGAGTTTGGTAGATATGAAAAAATAAAAAAAATATTTGTCTTCCTCTTTAACCTTCACACCGATCCCCAATAATTGTGTTCGGATTTTGTTGAATTAGTTTGTGTGATCCAACAAATTTGTTCCCACATCCATGTGTAATTGGTAAAATTTATTCTTTAAAAATAATTTGTTAGTGAGTGAATTTGTCATAAATCTTTGCTTCAACTTCCTCTAGATCTTTTTTGGTGAGGTCTCGTCCAACACCGAGTACTTTACACCATTCTCCAAACACAGTCAAATTGTGCTGACGACCCGTAGCTCGAGCTCTTACCAATCATCACCACTGTTTCTCTTGGGATTTTCTCCAATCAATGGTATTATCAATACCTATTTCACAGGAATATCTTTCACCATGCTTTTCCACAAGTTGAAATTATTCCGACCATCGAACTTATTGATATCAAATTTTGGCAGTGCACCGCCACCAGCCATCGTCAATGTTGCAAAACCTGATTACTATCATCGATATCACACACCTTTTAAACCACCTGATGGGGGATAATTTTGAAAATATAACCATACGGATGCATATAGAAATGTTGAAATAGTGGGATCAACTCCTGGATCACTGAAAACGGAGTCTGATTGGACGAGATATCACCAAAACAATTTCAACAGTCCAGATCGCCTGTTGACGTGGGTCACTGGAACTGTCACTGGAAAACTCACTAGAATGTGTCACCATAGGGAGAAGTATCATCTTCTCTAGTATGGGGGGTAACTATAGCACCTGTAGTTTGATCGAAACTTTGACCGAATCTACAGTATTCATTTCAGCTCCAATTTTGGCACTGCTTACGATGTTGGAATCGTCTCACTGAGCTCTTCACGGATCTAGCCTCAAAAAAATATGAGCACTTTATATTTTTCAGTCACCAGAAAACTCACTAATGCTTCACCATTTTGAACTCCCTACCTATGATACCACTTGAAATGGGAAGCAAAGCATTGTGGCAATGGTAAACACATAAACATGAATAGAAAAACAAAAGCACAAAGAATTTAACGTCGTTTGGTAGGTTTGCCTACAACCACAAGAGAATGGGTCATTTCTCCATTCTCTCCTCTCTAAATAAAACTCATAGGATCACACAATACACATTAAAAGTGATTATCCTTAAATTTATAGAATGTAGAAATCAACATTCAAGGTTGATTTGGGTAGTTCATCTGCCCTTGAAATCTTCTTGCCACCTGCTTCTGTCCACGAAAGCTATTGCGCATCCATGGTTGGCTGCCCACCAAGGAAAACCCATACCAATCTATTTCTGATAAAAGTTTCTTCCTGTGACCTCTTCCTCTGTCGACTCTACCCCATATTGGGAGTATCCCCCACAAATTGTTAATGATGGGAGTTGTTTTTAACTGATTTATTCTTATCTTTTCTAATGATCATGTTTGTGAATGTTGATCTATTCTCTTGAACTTATTATTTTTCCATACTGATAATAACTAGATGGGAATTGGATTTTAGTGAATATAGAGTGGAAACAAGGTTTGTTCACTAAATAATAGGACACTAATTACAAAACAAAGGTAGTGTATCTTGGAAAAATATACCTGTGTGGACTTGACAACCCACACATAAATTCCAAGATCTTGAGGAAGTGGTAGAATTTTAGCCCCATTGAACCATTGGACTTCATGCTTCTAATGGTTTTTTTAAGCAACCTTAAGGGGGCCTATATCTACAATAATAAAAACTTTGGATAACTTTAGAGAGAATTATTAAGGGGTACAGTGGACATGGTTCAATTTCACCTTCCTAACCAGTAGGAAAGTTTGAGTTGATTAGTTGAAATAATTCTCCCATCCATGTGGAGCCACTCCAAGGGAAGTGATAACTCATCTTTTTGAATCTTAGGCTAGAATATTTTCTCTATATTCCCATTTATCTCACACACTTTCACCCCATCTATCTCAAAAACTTTCACCCCATCTATCTCACGCATTTTCACCCCATCTTTTACTATTTCTTATAAACATTCAACTAATTACAAGTTTAATCCAAATCTTGTCCTTGTGGTGAAATGACCTGGTTATTCACTGGTATTGTGCTACACTAACCATTGTGCACTTACAGGGGATCACCCAAGCACTTTTTTCATTCCTAGGGACAGGTCATTGAGATTACATTTGTTTTTTGAGAAACAAAAAACAAGTTGTAAACCCAATTAAATGGGATCAGCTACATGGATCAAACTTCACCAATTAGGTATATAAAAAACAAAATTTTCATTGAAACCATTTAGAACAGGATCATCTTGAATGATTTGTTGAAAGGTATTTTTAGTCTTACCTCTACCTACTTTAATAAGTTAATTGGTCATTAATGTCATGACCCGTCCTCGGGACCCGTGCCGTGACTACCCCAAGTCTGCCTTCCATAGGCCAGGGGCTGGAGACTAGTGCCAAAGGCGTAAATCCTGATATAAAGGGAAGTCATTGCCTTTATAAAGTAAACAAACACCACAGAGTACACGAGCTGAAGTAAACACTAAGTAAACTGAATACAAAAGTAAGTGTTGGAAGTAAATGGTCCAGAATACAAACCCAACTGAAAGTAAAGTACAACTGAAAGTAAAGTACCACTCAAGGACAACTGCTGGAAGGTGAAAAGTTGCTTCTGGATCATCCTCTGGCTTCCTACCTGAAGGGTAGGTATAGATCTCCTCCTCAGCACTCCACATCCGTCCGTCTCCTCCGGGACCCCCTTCGCGGGTCCCACCTTCCAAGCGTCGGCGGCCGGTTTATCCGGCCGCCTACAGGTCTTCCGCCGCAGCCAAAGGGTTGCGTCTCTTGATGCTCCGGTGCCAGAAAGTCTGGACGCCCCCTGTTGGTGACCGCCGCGGCCTTAGGCCACGGCCCTTCTTCAACTGGTGCGGCGCGTCGGTGCCGCACCCCTCCGTCACGGACCACTTCGGTCGTAGCTTTCCCTCGAGTTCTTCGGCGCGGCGCGACGGCGCCACGCACCACCTCCGCAGCTCTTTTTGTTCCCACGCGTTGCATCAGCACCGCACCACCTTCGTTCGAGCCACAAGGAGTACAACAACAAAAGGGGGAGGAGGTTCGGCCGTGTTCATGCGGTCCGGCCCCCTCCCATTAAATCGATAACAAGCGGCTAAAGGATTAACAATGGATGCCAAAAATATTCATGAACATAAAATCAAACCCCTACGTCGAGGAGTTGTCGAACGATGATCGTCGCGGGAAAATGGTGTCGCGGAAGACGGTGTCGCGGAACGAGGATCTGTATACGTCGTCAGTGCACACCCGATGAAGGATGCAGCGTCCCCCTTTCTTTGACGCGGAAAGAAGATCGAAAGGCATGTCGGTGTTCTTCGCATTCTTCTACGAGGAAGAAGATGTTCTTCGAGACTTTGGTTATTCTCTCCCCAAATTTCACACAACAAATCAACCCCAAAAATAAAATAAGACTTTGTCTAATTTTATTCACACATGCCAACATTTTTAAAATTCAAAAAGAATTCGCCAAATTAATTAACTTGTGTTGTCAAATTAATTAGGCATTTAATTGGAATGCATTAATGTGGAAGAGTGGATGAGTTAAAAAATTAATTGCTATAAGGGGGTTTAATGGGGTGTTGGGGAAATTGAAGGAGGTGGGGACTCGTGTGGGCCCCACCCCAACTTCCTCACGACTTCCTTTCCCTTAACACTTAAACCACTAGTGGTATAATAAAAATATAATTTTAATGGAACTATATTTTTATTCTTCATATTTTTTAACAATTCCTCCTGAGAAAACGCACTTTCGGAAAGGTGTTCCTAAGCAATTACCGGCGCTGCGGTTTCATCGGTGCCCTCGGATTTCAATTTCGAGAACCATATCAAAAGTTAGAAAAACCCACTCATTCGTTCACTGAACGTACCCGAGCTAAACTTTAGAAAATTATTCCGGGCACACCGGGCCTCAGAATCAGGCGTCGTCAGAAACTACGTACTCGTAGAATTCCCAAGAAAATTAAGAAAAAAATTCCCTTGAAATTTATGGGTCTTTACATTACTCCCACCTAAAGGATTTACATCCCCATAAAGGTACATCTCAAACTAGGGAAACAAATGAGGGTACTGAGCATACATCTGAGCCTCCCGCTCCCAAGTGCTCTCCTAGAGGTTCTCGTTCTGCCACCTGATGCACACTAGAAGAATCGACCGCCCACGTAGGACCCGCTCCTATCGATCCTCGATCTCCACCAGGACCTCCTCAAAATTTTCCCCGTCATCAATGTCCACCTCCCCGTGGTTGATGATATGCATCGGGTCGTGCACCTATCTTCTCATCTGAGATACGTGGAAGACGTCATGAACCCAGTGCAACTGAGGTGATAGATCCATGCAATAAGACACCTCGTCTATCCTTCTGAGAACCTGGAACAGCCTTATGAAGCGTGGAGATAACTTGCCGCCCCGTCCAAATCTCTGTAATCCACGTCGAGGTGTGACCCGCAAGAAAATGTGTTCGCCATCCTTGAACTCCAGTGGTATCTGCCTCCTGTCAGCATAAGACTTCTGTCGGCTCTGATCTATCCTCATCCGCTTCTGGATGACTTGGACCTTCTCCGTCATGGCCTGGACCATCTCTGGTCCTACAAGAGCGGCTAAGATTTCTTCTTTTCTGATAATAGTAATCTGGTCACATCCCCTGGATGAACCATGTTCTTTGCCTAATACAGTCAATACCGACATGGATAATACTAATCCATACCAAGGATGACGTCGTAAGGCCTCGACGCTACTACTAAGAGATCCAACCGTTACTCTCGCCTCCAAGGGTTGAGTCACACTGTCGGCATCAGTGTGTGGTCACAAGGTCTCCTTCAGTAGGTATCTCAAAAGTGAGGGTCAATTCAACAATTTTAAACAAGAACCTCTTAGTATCAACTAAATAAAAAGGACAGGGAATAAAACTTCACAAGAACAGTGTCTTTGATTACTGTATCCCAAGGTACAAGACACAAAACATCAACAAAGCTAGAAGCAACATGAAAAAAAGTCCCCATGTCTGGAGCTAGTCCTGCTCCTGTCCATCTACTCCCGGAGCTCCATGGTTGTAAGCCTCAGCTTCCTGAAGCTGAGCTCTCCCCTGTCCACCCATTCCCTGTGGTCGGGGTGGTCTCCGTGGTGGTGGTGGTGGTAGGGCCTCAAAGCGTCGCCCACCACCTGCTGCTCGTCCAGCTCCTTTGCCTCGTCCTCCTGCTCCCTACAGACCGCCATGGTCGAACCTCTGCCTGGGAGGTCCCTCTAAAACCTTCTGCTCATCTACAGGACGAGTCAGGCAGTCTCAAGCCATGTGACCCTACCCACCGCATGCATAGCACTGCATGCCCCTTGGGTGGATGGATCTCCTTCGTGTGACCCATACAATCGAATCTACATCATGAGATTTCTCATCTGATGGTCTAGCCCACTTAGACCACTGCGTCATCTGACTACTTCCATCTGTAGAAGACTCCGCTACGGGTCATCCTGTGAAGGGTCTCACCACTGGTGACTGCTCGGCGAGAAAACTCTCCACTAGAAGGGCTCTCTCCAACACCCCCGCCTGCGTCGGGATGTTGAGGGAGATCATCGAAGCCCTGATCTCATGCCTCAGTCCCTGCTCGAAGGTCCAGGCCCTGAAGAACGGATCTCGTACCATATCTTTGGAGTAGTGTGAGAGATCAGTAAACCTCACTGAGTACTGGGCCACTGTCATGCTGCCCTGCCGTAGCTGTAGTAGCTCCTGAATGTGCACCGCACGGAGGGTGGCTAGAATTAACTCCGAGCAGAAGAGTCTCTCGAAGTCCTTCCAAAGTAAAGATTCCTCTTCGTGCACCTGGAGCAACAGGATCCACCATATTCCTGCTACTGCGTGCAGGAGACTCGCTGAAAGGATCAACATGAGGTCAGATGGTGTCCCTACTAACCTGAAAACTCATACTACAGCCTCCAGCAAATCCTCGGCTACCTAAGGGTCCGTCTCCCCAAGGAACCTGGTAGGTCTCTGATGTTGAAACTCGTGCAGTGCACTAAGGTGACGTGCACTCTCAGCGGCTGGGGCTGGTGGCATTGGTGGCTCGGCGGGTAGAGATACCGTCGGTGCCTCCTCTATAATAGGGCCCTGCACCGAGGCCTCGTCGCTCGGTGGGCTGTCGTCTCACACAAATCTCGGAACCCTAGTTGGCTACCTTTGTGGGGCCATCCTGAAAAGATACAGGTGTGCCACGGTCAATACAGTATACCTGGTGATCTGACACAAAGTAATCACAAAGAAAACTTTTGTAACACACATGCAATCAATGTTTTCATGCACTGAGTCAGAAATTAGAATTCAAGGTCCTGGTGTATGGATATGTCAGCCACCGCACCAACACTGGACTCCCTGGACTGATAACCACACTCAATACCCTTAACACTATTGCTTCACAAAGAAGAAAGATCAGAGTCCTGAGTTCTGCGATAGAACTGAACTCCTTTGATACCAATTTTTCACGACCCGTCCTCGGGACCCATTCTGTGACTACCCCAAGCTAGCCTTCCATAGGCCAGGGGCTGGCGACTAGCGCCAAATGCGTAAATCCCGATATAAAGGGAAGGCATTGCCTTTATAAAGTAAACAAACACCATAGAGTACACAAGCTGAAGTAAACACTAAGTAAACTGAATACAAAAGTGCTGGAAGTAAATGGGCCAGAATACAAACCCAACTGAAAGTAAAGTACAACTTAAAGTAAAGTACAACTCAAGGACAATAGCTGAAAGGTGAAAAGCCGCTCCTGGATCGTCCTCCGACTTCCTACCTGAAGGGTAGGTACAGATCTCCTCCTCAGCACTCCACGTTCGTCCGTCTCCTCCGAGTACCGACTCGACGTGATATCCACCTCTGGGCACCGACTCGTCGTGAGATCCTCCTCCAGATACCATCCAACTCTACAAGCCTCAACCACGATCAGTGATGTTCATCGTCTGCAACCAACACAACTTAGTGCAGGAGAAGCCCGTGCAGGGGTGAGTATACGATACTCAGTAGGGACCCCGACACCCCCGAAGGTCTCCCTGAATCCACAAAGGATAAACCACAAAGAAAGATAAAATCACGAATTATCATCCAACACTACTTAGGAATATGACCATACATATACCTAATTCATCAAATCCAGTTCAGATCCAACTCACGAGTTCTAGTACAATCCAATCCACTCAGGAAAGTAAAACATAATCCACATAGGAAAGTACGACCCAATCCATAAAGGAAATCATAATCCAATACACACAGGATATCAAGTCAATCACATTTAAGATAATGATTAAAAGTCAAGACTCATCTCACACGGGTATCCATTTACGAAGAGGGGTGGAGATGATTAGATGTAGCCTCTGAATCATCTCCTCTGCTGAACCCACGTAGGATCCAAGTTTAGTAGTCCTCTCTACCGAACCCACGGAGGATCCAAGTATATTAGTCATCATCATCGAACCCACGGAGGATCCAGCACAGTAGTCGAACCCACGGAGGATTCCAGTACAATAGTCGTCCTCGTCGAACCCACGGAGGATCCCAGTACGGTAGTCGTCCTCGTCAGACCCACAGAGGATCCCAGTATAGTAGTCCTCCTCATCGAACCCACATAGGATCCTAGTACGGTAGTCGTCCTGGTTGAACCCACAGAGGATCCCAGTATAGTAGTCGTTCTCGTTGAACCCACGGAGGATCCCAGTACAGTCGCCATCGTCGTCGCAGTCGCAGCCAGCTCTAGGGTTCCCGCACACAGCACGCTCGTTCCGGGAGGGTCTTCTCCACGAGACAAGGGGTTGATACATCAACTATCACGTAGACCAGAGTTTATGTATCGCAAAGTTCTGTCATGTCTATAGTAACTCAACGCGACAGACGGCTCGTCAATCGGACGCCCGGTCTGAGTGTTATTGGCTTTTTTGTTCCAGGGGCCTGGTTGGTTTTTAAGTCAAAACCATCCCGACCATACTCTAACTACATACAAACCTTGATCAGGGTAATCCAAAAGTACCGTCTTACTAAGAGTAATCCAACAAAGTCGACGGCACGTCAATCAGACGTCCGGAGCACAAGTTATAATTGTTTCCGCTCCGAGGGCCCGGTTGGTTTCATGTTCGAACCAACCTGGACAAACACAAAGTTCTCTAAAACCTTAAGTGTAATATACCTAAACGACTGTCTTGATCCAAGGATCACATCGCAACTGACGGTGCACCAATCGGAGGGTCGTAGCCCAAGTTATGGGCCTTTGAACGTTGTTGTCCGATTTTAGGGGGTTTTGGGCCCGGACTGACCCAGCCTGAGACCCCCTGGGTTAGCCCGAACCGGGTCGACCCAACCCGGTTTCGGGTCCGGCCCACTTGGGCATGGCCCGGACCCACATGCGGCCTGGCCCAGCGCGAGCGGCCCAGCTCGTCTGGGCGCTCAGTCCGTGATCGAGCGGCGCGAAGGGGGGGTGCTGCCCCCTCACTTTGTAACGGTGGCCCCCACATGGGGGACCGTCCTATCTGTCACCGGGGGTTTCGTCCCACAGAATTCCGAACGGACGGCCCGGTTGGCCGGCCGGTGTGCCGCCGCGGGACCCCCTTCGCGGGTCCTGCCTTCCAAGCGTCGGCGGCCGGTTTATCCGGCGGCCTCCAGGTCTTCCGTCGTGGCCAAAGGGTTGCAGCTCTTGATTCTTCGGTGGCTGGGGAGTTCGGTCGCCCCCTATTGGTGATCACCGCGGCCTTAGGCCGTGGATTTTCTTCAATCGGCGCAGCACGTCGGCGTTGCGCCCCTCCGTCGCAGCCCGCTTCGGCCGTGGATTTTCCTCGAGTTATTTGGCACGGCGTGACGACGTCGTGCACCACCTCTGAATCTCTTTTCGTTCTCGCACGGTGCATCGGCATCGTGCCACCTTCATTCGAGCCACAAAGAGTACAACAACAAAAGGGGGAGGAGGTTCGGCCGTGTTTGTGCGGTCCGACCCCCTCCTGTTTAATCGATAACAAGTGGCTAAAGGATTAACGATGGATGCCAAAAATATTCACAAACATAAAATCAAACCCCTACCTCGAGGAGTTGTTGAACGATGATCGTCGTGGGAAAAAGGCGTCGTATAAGACGGCGTCGCGGAACGAGACTCCGTATACGTCATTGGTGCACGCCCGATGAAGGATGCAGTGTCCCCCTTTCTTTGACGCAAAAACAAGATCGAAAGGCATGTCGGTGTTCTTCGCGTTCTTCTACAAGGAAGAATATGTTCTTCGAGACTTTGGTTATTCTCTCCCCAGATTGCACACATCGAATCAACCCCAAAAATAAAATAAGACTTTGTCTTATTTTATTCACACATGCCAACATTTTTAAAATTCAAAAATAATTCACCAAATTAATTAACTTGTGTTGTCAAATTAATTAGGTGTTTAATTGGCGTGCATTAATGTGTAAGAGTGGATGAGTTACAAAATTAATTGCTAGAGGGGGTTTAATGGGGTGTTATGGAAATTGAAGGAGGTGGGGGATCATGTGGGCCCCACCCCAACATCCCCACAACTTCCTTTCCCTTAACACTTAAACCACTAGTGGTATAATAAAAATATAATTGTAAAGCAACTATATTTTTATTCTTCACATTTTTTAACAATTCCTCCCGAGAAAACGCACCTTCTGGAAAGGTGTTCCTAATCAATTACCGGAGATGTGGTTTTATCGGTGCCCTAGGATTTCAATTCCAAGCACCGGATCAAAATTTAGAAAAACCCGCTCGTTCGTTCACTGAACGTACCCGAGGTAAACTTCGGAAAATTATTCCGGGCACACCGGGCCTCAGAATTAGGCGCCATCAGAAATTGCGTACTCATAGAATTCTAAAGAAAATTAAGAAAAAAATTCCCTTGAAATTTATGGGTCTTTACAATTAAGTTTACCCTATTAATTGATGCATCCCTAATTCTTCTTCTAACATGTCAAAACCATCTTAATCTATCTCAATCAACTTCTCGTCAATTGGAGCTACTCCAATTTTCTCTCAAATACATTCAATTCTAATCTTATTCATTTTAGAATGTACACATGTCCATATTAACATTTCTATTTATTCTACTCTTATTTTTTATTTAAAATGTCCCATAAAATAAAATGAGAGATAAAGAATATAACATTTCATGGGGACAGGTCATTGAGATGACAATTGTTTGGAAAAAAACAAAAGAAAAATTAGAAAGAAAACATAAAATTATAAAAAAAATATAAAAATAACACATAGATATAAATAAAAGATTCATTTTTATATTTTTTATCTCTCATTTTATTTGATTCCACCCATTTTTGTAGTCTACTGGTTGATACTTATTTTTGTATTAAATGAAGATCTTGAGTGGAATGAATGAACAACAAGACTTTTATAGAATTTGTGGAGATCCTGGATATGAGTTTTGTTGTTGTAATGGTCCAAGGCAGAGGCATCCCTCACATGAAGAAGATGGGCCTGGTGAATCTTGGTTTAGTGAAAAATAAATGATCATGGACACACTTTATATAATATTAGAGGACCAAGAAAGGAGAAAACCCCAATTCATTTTGCTAATTCAAGCCAAAATATAAAAATGGACTGACCAAGGTCGTCTCTCAAAGAGAAAGTAATTAAAACAACTTTTTAAAGATATTATGAAAACAAAGACAAAAGAAACACTCAATTTAGAAGGATGAGGGGGTTTTTTTGATGTTTATAAAGCATAAAGAAGTATACTGGAAGAATATATATATTTTAAATGAGATTGAGAAAATAAAATAGATATTTTTTTAGAAAATGTTTTTAGAAGGCATAATAAATCTAACTATATCTATTCACTTATTAATCATTATCAATTAAATTAAACTTTTTAACCCTCAAACCCTATGGGATTTAACTTAACCACAAAGATGAAATTAATTAAACCCTAAGATATCTTCGGAACATGTAACTGTAGAACCATGCTTTGATTGTCATTCTAAGGCTAGATTATGATCAGTGGTAAATTATAGAACATATCCATTTTGGAAATGGGGATTAATTGAGTTATAGGATTGTATTTGAACTCTAAAAATTGATCTCGTGTTGTTTTTTTTACTAATTAATATTGCACTCTCACAATTCACATATTACTCAACCTCATGTGTTTTGTGTAAATTGTTCAATCGATTACTTAGTTTCTTTTAAGTTAAAAACTCAATTCATAAATCATATTATGTGAATTAGAGTAGATCATTGATTCAAAACAAATAAATAAAGAATATTATAGGTAGATTAAATATTAAGAAAAATTACTCTTCCATGAGCGGTGTAGTCATCATAGAAATGAATTGCATTTGTAAAGGTTTAGAAAGGGTATAACCCAATCACATTTATACTCTTGATTTCCATCCCAAAGAAGTTAATGAAAGAATAAAATTGAAAAAAAATGAAAGAAATGGAAGAGAAACTAATAATTTTATTACGAAAACACAAACATTATAAATTGAAGAAAAAGAAGGCTTCGATGAATGGATTCTTGCTTCAAGATCTCTCCCTCTTGAAATTCCTGGAGAAATGGAGAGAAACCAATTATATTCTTCCCTCAATATTCTAATGCACGTCCAACCCCATCCAAATGAGAAAAACACACATTTATAGAGTGGGGGTTCCAAGAGGTTACAAGTTTGAATGTAGAAATTCGGTGAAATATTTTAATCCAACTTGAGATGATTTTTTGAACTCCCAAACGGGTGAACCAGTTATATTTCCAAAAGGATGATTTGTGAAAAAGTGGGTCCTCTAAGCCCAATCCAATCTTCTATATAGAAGATATGGCCCTAATGGTGAAGTGGTGTCCAATCTGGAAAGTCCATTCCATCTTTGACTTCATGTACCATTTATTCTAATCAAATTTAGGATCCAACTCAGGTGTCCTAAACGAAATTTGTATCCCATTGAGTGAGAAACAACGTTTCAAAATTTTAAGTTAAAATAAGTCACAGAAAAATATTTATGGATAAAATACTACAATGAACTTTAAAGGGTAAAAACCATAATTTTCATCAAATTTTCAAATAAATGATCTAATTCAAAATATTTTATAAATAAACATATTTAACATTATGTGAGGAAATTATTTCATTTATTATCAATGAAATATTTAATAAAATTTTATTTTATCAGTCTAAGGTAGAGGCACCCCTCACATGAAGAAGATGGTCCTAGTGAATCTTGGTCCAGTGAATAAAAAATGATCATAGACACTTGATAGAATATTGGAGGACCAAGAAAGGAGGCAAGCCCAACTCATTTCACTAATGTTGGGACAAAATATATAAATGGAATTCCATTTTGGAAGATACATAGAAGGGAATCCATGAGATTTAAAATAAAATTTGTCTTATTCCATAAAAATGGGGAAAAAAAGAAAAGGAAGAGGTCGAGACCATGGTGCATGAGATATCCATGGAAAATGATGTCATACTGGAAGTGACCAGAGGTTGTGACCAACCAGAATGACCCGAGTTGTTCACCCCCACTAATGTTACACCCTCCCTGGATCCAAACAGAATCTCACTCATTAAGTAGGTGGATAGAATCTTACATTCTATTGGATATGGGGAACTCTAAGTGGAATTCACAGTATTAAATCTTGAGATTTTTACCATGGAGGCCTCTTCTGTAGAAACTAGTTGTCATTTTGATGAGTAGAGGAGAAACCCACATGTGTTGGTTCTAGTTGAGGAATTAACATCACACTTTAGATAGGGGATAGATTCTTGTAGAAGCCTCACTGGAGGTTATAAATGTTATGGGGTGAAGTGTGTGTGAATAGTAGTAACACAACAACCTTAAAGCCAGGAACAATGATTTATTGCAAATAGAATTATGAAATTACAAACTAGTAGAAAATAAAGTGAAATAAATTGAAACAGAGGACAAGAAAACAATGATTTACATGCTTCAATCTCTCTAGGACCTACTGCATGGCATGAAAACCACCCACGCATGCCATTTATTAATTTCTCAAGAAAAAATGGATTAAAAGGGGGATAACAGTAAGCATAAAATACAAGAAATAAACAATCTCAGCATGAACAAAGGTTGTTCAGCTTACCCTGACCGACGGTACCTCTCCTGATATGATGTTGTTATTTAATGTCTAAAAATTATAAATAAAATATCATTATGTAGGAAATCATTTTATCTTTCTAATTAATATTTATAATATAAAATCCAACATATATAACCCTATGTAAAAATTGTTTTTCTAAAAGATATATGCTTGTGTCATTTTTGTATTCATTTTAACTTAATTAAAATAAAGTGTCCCTATCACCTACAAGTGGCATCATGGGGTCCCAAAATCGACCCAAAGATGACTATGGTCGAAAATGTATCAACCAATGAGGCTAGGACACGTTTTAGGGTAATTTAGTATTATTATAATATTATTTTTTAACCCTTATTTACCAGATTTACCCTTAACCATGGTAAATAAAATATTTACCACAGTAATTATTCAAAATGTCTAAAAATAAAAGTTACCTATTTACACAATTTGGACATCCTGATTCCAAATATGGAATCCATTTTTCTAAATTCAAAACACAGAAGTGGCAGAAATTAATTTAAAATTAATTCCCGCTGTCAAAACAAAAAGCGTGTTTTTTAAGAGATAATAACTATCAAAAGATTGACACTTGTTTATGTTCGGTTTAATTGTAAAATTATGTCCAATGACCAACATTATATTAAATGTTAAAAATATATTCTAAATATACTTTAAAACCACTCAAATTCATAATTTATCACTATTAATTATTTTGATTAAAAAAGTTTTTTTTAATTAAAATTTAGTAATTTTCACTATTCATCAAAATATGAAAGTTATCCGAAAAGTACCAAAATTTTACCTTAGGATAAATTCGATATTCCGAATCCAGAAATGAAGTCCATTTTAAAATATAAAATATATATAATTTCGAAAAGTAGGTATTACTATTCATAACGGCTAGTTTGATTGGTTGTGGTGTGTGTTAAAACTCAAGGTTGCGTACAACACACGCTACTGTATTATTCAAAGAAAGCATACCGTGGAAGCTTGGGATGTTTCATTTTAAATTTTTGATGTCCCCATTTAGTCAAAAAGTTTAAAATATTGTATTTAAAAAGGGTTCACTATTAAAAGTTGATAAAAGTGCAATACTGAAAATGAATTTGTTCTTGCATTATATCTAAGAAACTCATAATATGGATTCTAAAATTATAAGGATTATATAAAGTTTAAAATTTAGATAATACTATTCATAACCTCTTTTGAATGGATTCTTTTTTTTTGTAAGTCATGGTGTGATTGAACTCGGTGTTGCGTGTAGTGCAAGTTATTGAATTATTTTGAAGAAATAACACACTATGAAATCTTGGGGTGTTACATTCTCCCCTACTTCAATAAATTGCGTCCTCGCAATTTGAAATTGTTATTCGAAAATAAAAGGTTGAAAATAGAAAATATATTTGTGGGAAAACCCACATCGTAAATTGGGTTACTAAAATTTAGTCTTAATATGAGGAAAAGAGAAATGAAAGGGTCACCACCAAATTATGATCTCGATTAGGAGAACATTGGTGGCAATTAGAGACATATAATTAGAGGAAAAACGTAAATATTTATAGGTAGTGATTGAGGTCGTCAATCACAAACAAGTATAAAATTGAGGTCCTTAAATTCATCAATCTATGATGATTTGAAATACCATCGGTTCAACAAAACATAGGGTATTAGGATAACACATTTTTGACGTTTCAAAATATCTTAGTTGAAATCCCACATCGAAAAATGAATTAATGAGGCCTCTATTTAAAATAAAGAGTCGAAAGTATGAAGATTACTGAAAATAACACATACTAGGGTTCCATGTAGGAAAATATGGATATGGAAGAAAAATCTAACCATCAATTATCTAATGGAGAGTGGTAGAGAACATGGCTATGAAAAGGCCAACAATCCCAAAGCCATAAATTAGTGATGATTTAAGGTACCATCTAGGAAAACATTTTTGTTCTAAGTTTCTTTTCTTAATATTGAGGAATTTATTTATGTGATTGGCTAAGATCATAAGGAGATATACTTACTTTATAATTAGAGTTTTATCCATTAATAAATTTCTACCACAAACTCATCTTTCACTCTAAAAGATAATAGAATGTAAAAAAAATTCTATTTACACTATTCGTATAGGGTTCCAAAATAAACGAATTTATAATTCATCTACAAGATCTTTTAATAAAAACTACATTATTTAATCCAGGACATCTCGTGGGCCAGTGGTAGGTGATACACCCTTGTCGCCCTTCGGTTGCAGGTTCAAGTCTCGCAGCCTTGCCGGACGCGACGGGTTGTCGCCCGACCTCCGGGTTGTCCTTTTATGGCAATCCAAAATAATCCAAACTAGAACTATCCAAAATACTTCTGTCCAAACTCACAGTCCAAAATTTATAAGGAAGGTAAACATAATATAGATCCTTTTTACCCCGTAATAGCATATGAATACCTTCATCATGTATTACCATATTCCTTATTGATTACATTCATGCTCCCTTATTCCATATAGAATGCTGGATATACTTCATTAATCCAAAAATGTTTTAAACCCCAATAATGATGGAATATACAAATCATTAATCAGTTCCAAGGTAGTCAAGAATATCCAATATAATTTATCCAAAACAATCACATATTATTCCAAAATCACTACCTCAGTATCAGAACTATATTATGATTTATCATTCTCTCAACCATATATTTTCCAAAAATTTATCCTGCTATTGAGTCACTTTTCTTTGTTCCACACAATCTCAAGTCCTTAATGAAATAGTACTGCAGTAAAATCCTTATATACTCCATAATTATTATAACAAGTACATTGTTGATACAACACTCAATTGACATAATCAACATAAGAACTCTAATCATTCCTCTTCATCTGTGGTAGTATCATAACTTGATTATTATCCAATAACATCATTTGCAGCATAGACTGATGACTGGGACATAGGTTCGCGTAGTGTCCAAACTCCTTGCAAATGAAGCATTGTACATTTAAAACCATTTTCTTACCCTTGCAGTCACGTACTTTGTGCCCTTTTCCTCCACACTTATAACAAACTCCCATTCCTTTCAGGCAAGTTCCAGGGTGTTTCTTTCCACAGTTACCACATATGGGAAAATTCTTCTTTTCCCTCTTCCCTTTATCCATCTTTCTCTCTTCCATCCTTTTCTTCTCTTGCTTCCCTTCAAAGCCATAGGACTCAGTAAACTCTTTACTTATCTTATCAACACATGATATTATTTCTTCATATGATGATAATACATGGGAGACTATTTCTCTTATAAATTCTAGCTTAAGACCATGAAAGATATGATCCTTCCTTCTCTTTGGATCATGTGCATTTCTGGAGTTCTCATTCCTTCTACTGGGCACCATTTCTAAACAATGGCATACACTAGATCAGTTTATGAATCAAAATACATAATCCCATACTTATAAAACACTTAACATAAATTGAACTATTTATGGATATAATCCATAATCATAAAAATGTCTCCTTTGAGGATGTATATACTCATAAACCCTTCATAATGGTTTGTAAAGAAAATGAGAATTATCCTAAGCATATCCCCCGGGAGTGTCGTAACCAAGAGTGCAGCAAGGCCTATTGTCGTGCACCAGTTTCCGTTCGAGTCTAGCTCAAAGCAGTGTTTTCGGGTTTTACCCCTAGGTACATCTGTGCCAGAGCCGCCTCTACCTGCTCGTATCCAGATAGGGATGTATTGCTCGGAAAACTCACAAAATCTCTACAATACCAAAATTCTAGGAAGTTCTTCTACACTAATCCTCAAAGTTCATCTTAGGTCTATGTGCTCTAATCAGAGTTTATCTAAATCTAGCTTCCAAGGTTTGTACTAAACTTCCTCTGATACCAAATGTAACGCCCCGACCCTAGTTACCCAGAGTCGGTGCATTATTACATAACATTGGCATGATCACAAGAAATATCAAATCTCAAAAGACCGATTGGTTTAGTAGCCTTGTAAACACTAGATATATTCATAAGTCTTACATTACATCATAAAATGAAAAACTACTACAACAACATATTGTCTCCATAAACCACACTCATATCCCCACATAATATCCCTGCAGGTCATTCATAATTTACTTCTTCACTTCCTGGGAAAAATAAAACATAGAAAAGGGGTGAGCTCAAATGCCCAGTAAGGATAACAATATACCGGAAACTTTCATAAATAAGAATAAACATTTAAGGCTATGTATAACTAAAACAAAAGCCTTTTAAACTTGAACTTCAACATAGTATGGCAAAAGTAAAATGAAATAATGTCATTTACTTGTTCACATGGATATTCTACTAATCGAATAATCACATTCAATATCAATAACCACTTTCATAATGTTGGAATGCATAATGCCAGACTATCATAACCACATAGCCAAGGCCTCGTGCCAAGACTACAAATAAGATTTTGCCAAGGCCTTGTGCCAAGACACTAGTTTGTCTCATGAGACCTACCGATGCATCTAGGAGCTATAGCGGGATCCACCCGTCACATATTAAGTCCAATGCATTCCCATATGAAAAGGTTTAAACATAATATAAACATTCGTATTAAAACTAGCATACGAAATGTCAATAATTTCACTATAAACTATGAATGGTATAAAAATAGCACATCCACAGTCAAAAATATCACAAAACCTTCAATACAATATAGAAGTTTTGTATCATAATAAATCAACTTCAAATAAGCGTAAAATCGATCAAAGGATGTTGACATCGATGAAATAAAAACTCTTTTTAGAGAAATATCTCTTTCTATTTTTTTTTGAAATCATTTAAGATCCATATAAAATAAAACATTTTCTTTGAAAATATTATTAGAAGCTTGTAAGGAAAGCTTTGAAGATTTTATAATGGCGGAAAATAACCTCACCCGCCGTATAAGTTAAAAAAAACATTCTTACCTTAATTCTGTCGAAAAGGTTAAAAAGGACCTTGTTTTGAAAACGACGGAAAGATTCCTCTTATAAAAAGTCAAACAAGGGTATAAATGACTTTAACCCATATTCTTGTAAATAATAAAAATGTTTTGAAATACATTTTGAAGAAACATGGATGTGGATGATAAGGAGATCCCAGTAGATTATTACGTATAAACAACATCAGATAATGAAGAGATTGTGAAATAACCCTTACCTTGTACTTTTCCTTGGTTGGGGTAGGTTAACCTCCTGTATAATGGTGAAATAATTGTTATTAAATTATACAAGAATCATATACATTAATATGATATCATATATGATCTTTTAATATTGATTTGATAATAATATCTTAGTATTATCATTGTTTCGGGTGTTAACTTACTTGTTTTCTTTTATATGTTTTGTTACGTAAGACATGTTTTTAAAGGATAGGTTGTATATTATTCATATCCAGAATTATATCAAGTCCTTAAACATCATTTTTTAAATCATCAAATGATAAGTATACTTGAATGGATACGATGGAGAATGAATCTCATCGCGTTCGTGGAGACGGTAGTCCGTACGTACGCACGAGCGACAATATCATTCTTTTGATATTAAAATAATATATAAAAGGATGATATATCATATATACTGAATCATTAACATGTTATATTTATTATTTACATGAGTTACACATCATTATTATACCCATCCAAATAATATTATATTGAATAACAATTACACCACGACGTGGAGACGGTAAGCCGTACGTACGCACGTATGGTGACATGTTATTCAAAGGGTGGATAGAATACTGAATATGGTTGTAACATATTTATAATAACATCACAGTATATATATGATACTGGAGTTATTATTTTAGAATGGTAACAACAAAGGAAGAAGAAGTGGAAGAATTAATGAACTTGGAAAAAGGGTGGTGAAATCATTACCTCTTCTTCGGGTTCTTCCTTTTGATTTGATCAAAATGGCTGCTTAGGTTGTCTTTCTGATCAAAATAAGGCCTCTAGGTTGTAATGAGGGAAGTTGGGAGAGTATTTGGGAAGAGTTTGGACGAACCAAAAGGCTTTGAAGGTGTGAAGAAATGAGAAGGAGGAGTGCCCTTTTATAAGAGGGGTGAGGGACACCTTTGGAAAAGCTAGAGATATTAGTTTATAATAAATTCATATTCGGTTTCTAATGGCTCCAAAGTTTATTATTTAAATTTTAAGGTGGGGATGGGTCGAAAACAACTCAACTAATAGAATTTAGACAGGTTTGGTTACTTATATTAACCTTATCTTTAAGTATTAACTCTAAGTTAATTAGTTTAACTTTTACAATGTCTCTTTGTATTTTTATATTATATGGTTAATAAACTTACTATATACATCCAGGATACCCCCCAAGTGGTCCATTAATGATGAACCTATCATGATATAAGTCTTTTGGCCGAACCTTATATTTTTAGGAATTTAATATCAATTAATAATATAATATTTGTTTTAAGAATTCTTTTATGTCAATTTTGACACTATTCAATAGTTGATTTTTGTGAAACTCATAACAGATTGATTACTTCAAAGAAAGTCAATTAAATTAATACTAATATATCATATTATCCTATAAAATTAGTTTAATTCATTAAAAGTTTCATATTATATTTATTTGGGTATTTATAATATCAATTATTTTAATTTTTCACTATTATAGTAATTACTTCATCATCATTGTGTCATAAATAAATTAAATTATTTAATGTCTAAAAATTATAAATAAAATACCATTATGTAGGAAATATTTTTATCTTTCTAATGAATATTTATAATCTAAAATCCAACATATATAACCCTATGTAAAAATTGTTTTTCTAAAAGATATATGCTTGTGTCATTTTTGTATTCATTTTAACTTAATTAAAATAAAGTGTCCCTATCACCTACAAGTGGCACCATGGGGTCCCAAAATCGACCCAAAGATGCATATGGTCGAACATGTATCAACCAATAAGGCTAGGATACCTTTTAGGGTAATTTAGTATTATTATAATATTATTTTGTAACCCTTATTTACCAGATTTACCCTTAACCATGGTAAATAAAATATTTACCACAGTAATTATTCAAAATGTCTAAAAATAAAAGTTACCTATATACACAATTTGGACATCCTGATTCCAAATATGGAATCCATTTTTCTAAATTAAAAACACATAAGTGGCAGAAATTAATTTAAAATTAATTCCCGCTGTCAAAACAAAAAGCGTTTTTTTAAGAGATAATAACTATCAAAAGATTGACACTTGTTTATGTTCGGTTTAATTGTAAAATTATGTCCAATGACCAAAATTATATTAAATGGTAAAAATATATTCTAAATATACTTTAAAGCCACTCAAATTCATAATTTATCACTATTAATTATTTTGATTAAAAAAGTTGTTTTTAATTAAAATTTAGTAATTTTCACTATTCATCAAAATATGAAAGTTATCCGAAAAGTACCAAAATTTCACCTTATGCTAAATTCGATATTCCGAATCCAGAAATGAAGTCCATTTTAAAATATAAAATATATATAATTTAGAAAAGTAGTTATTACTATTCATAACGGCTAGTTTGATTGGTTGTGGTGTGTGTTAAAACTCAAGGTTGCGTACAACACACGCTACTGTATTATTCAAAGAAAGCGTACCGTGGAAGCTTGGGATGTTTCATTTTAAATTTTTGATGTCCCCATTTAGTCAAAAAGTTTAAAATATTGTATTTAAAAAGGGTTCACTATTAAAAGTTGATAAAAGTGCAATACTGAAAATGAATTTTTTCTTGCATTATATCTAAGAAACTCATATTATGGATTATAAAATTATAAGGATTATATAAAGTTTAAAATTTAGATAATACTATTCATAACCTCTTTTTAATGGCTTCTTTTTTTTTGTAAGTCATGGTGTGATTGAACTCGGTGTTGCGTGTAGTGCAAGTTATTGAATTATTTTGAAGAAATAAGACACTATGAAATCTTGGGGTGTTACAAAATTCAGCCTAATTTCTCTCCTAGGGAAGAAAAAAAAAGTAAAACAAGGAAGATTTAATAATTATAAACAAATGTAATCAGATTGCAAGAAGTATGAAAATTTGAAAAATAATAAAATTTGCAAAGAAACATATATAATACACTAATTCAGGACAAGAATTGATAATTCCTGGATAAAAGAAAATCATAGAGGCTCTGATACCACAAGTTATGGGGTGAATTGGGTGAGAATAGTAGTAACACAATAACCCCGGAGCCAGGAACAATGATTTATTTCCAACAGAATTATGCAATTACAAACTAGTAGCAAATATAGTGAAATCAATTGAAACAGAGGACCAGAACTCAATGATTTACGTGCTTCAGTCTCTCTGGGACCTACTACACGGCGATAACACTACCCACACATTCCATTTATTAATATCTCAAGGAAAATCGGATTAAAAAGGGGCTAATAGTATTTATAAAATACAGGAAAGGAACAATCGCATCATGAACAGAGGTCGGTCAGCTTACCCTGACCAACACTACCTATCCTGATTTTATGTCGTTATTAGTTCTAGAACTGGACACACGAGTAGAGAAAGGCTCCTTGGAATAGGAGTACACCAGATCTCCACCAAATACCCTCTTCACGGATGCAGATCAATGTTGTGTGGTGACCCCTAATAAAAAACACTGGATCAAGACTCTGTTGTCAGAAATCCATTGGATCTGCACCAGTCTGGTCGGAAACCACTGGATCTAAAAATATTCCTCTAATGAGGATGAATCCACCACAAGACACAATCTGAAATCATGAAACTTCAAAGTTTAATGGAATAGGAGCTGAGGAAGATGTTTATTCTCCACCAAGAACCACACCAACAAGTGATAGGAACTCCAGATTTGAACGCAAAACCAGGAGGAAAACAATCCAGCAGCGATAAGACCTTGATTTAATGATCTATGTGTGCTACTCTCCCAAAATTTAGAACTCTCTATTGTTAAAGTAAGGGACCATAGGGGTGATGAAAAACACCTGCCATAACTTGAAACCACCTAACCACTCAATCCATGGAGCAGATTCCATAAATCCAAACCTGAAACAACCCAAACCAGTAACACAAAGGATGGTTAGGATGTGTTTGGAATCCACCTCAATAAATGGATAAAATACACACAAGGTTTCTAAAGTTTCATCTGGAATTCTAGCAAGTTAAAAAAATAAACTGGGTGGAGAAAATAAACTCATGTGGGAGAAAAAAACAATTTAATATGAAAAAACATGAAATTAAAATACCCAATTTCACAATAAACCAAGCGCTTTTTGGGAGGCAATACAATATCTAGAGAGTTTTTTTCCTCTGATTTTCATTTTATTTTAGTTTTTTTTAGTTGTTTTTAATAAAAACTCATTGTTTGTAATCACCCCCACCCCCATTTATCTTATAGGATCTTAGAGTCTTAAGGAATAAGGGAGGCCCCAGCCCACTACCAAGGGTGAAGATGAACTTCAACTAAATATTGGGGAGTATCTTTCATTCCCTTACCTATGAATTCATATATTCATTTTTTCCACCTCACTTGGTTGTTTTTGTTTGAAAAATATTTTAGGCTAAGTGTGGGGGGGTTGGCAACGTGGACACCAACTTGAACCATGTTATTGAAATGTCCTAGGAGACATGTTACTTAGGATTAGCTTTAATGACTCAGTTTTGATAACACATTCACTTTGAATTTTAAATAAAATTACATGTATGAATTACTAAGCTAGAAAAGTGGAATGGAATATATAACCACAACTTGGGTGAGTTAATGAATTTTTACAATGAAGAAATTTTAAACTTTCAGTTTAAAAGTTAAACCAATATGGGAATTTCTCAAAGTAGTATGTAGAATGTAACAAACTCAAGTTGGGGTTTTCAATCATGATTGGGGAATTGTGTGTATAAAAGTGTATATTGAATAAAGTGTGAATAAAATTCATTAATAAGAGTTAAAATCTATCTAAGTGTGGGCTGTCAAATGTTTCTCCAATGCCTGGCTATCACACTAAACCACATGGGGTAACATATTTTTGAACTTTCTTAGTTCCATAATTACTTAACTCAAGCTTGAATAAGTACTTTTCAAAATTAGCTTGGAAAAAAATAGTTTGTGGTGTTTGTATTCTCAATCATAAGAGTAAATGAAGAATGGGGATGTGCATATATCATATGAAGAATTAGGTTCTTGATATCAATTAAACATTTAAGGTGAAATTCATAATGAAGTAACTTGTTTTAACATTTATTGACATTATTTGGGAGAAATGGATTAAAAAAATTCATATTTTTAATCTTAAAAATTCATAAAAAATCATGATTTAATGTGTCAAAATGAATATGATTATTTATTTTTTCATAGAGTGAATTCTCTTGTGATAATATTGAGGTTCATGTTTGAGGAAAAATATGGTTTAAGTGTGGTAGAATTGATTAGTAAAATTTTGAGCTAATTTTTCCTATCATTTTTAGGTGATTTTTTTTGTGATTTAAATAAAAAAACCCATTTATTTAATTTATTTGATCATTTTGGGGTTTAAATTTACATACATGAAAATATGAATCATAATAGTCAATTTGGATCATTTTTTAACATAACTGGTTTGTCATTTTGAAAATAAATTTTCACACCAGAATACAATGATTTTTTCTTCATATAATTTTTTTAACATTTACACTATATTTTAGTACTTGATTTTTTAAATACATTCTTTAAATTTTTACCATATTTATATTAAGTAAATTATTTTTTTCATTCAACATTATTTAACATTTAAAAATATGTATATTTAATTTATTATTGAAAGGAATTCAAGGTTGACCAAAGTATGGAATAGGAATCAATTGGGTTGTGGAGTTTTTCTACCTGTCGTAACCAATGGCAGGAGGATATTGCATGTTGTGATACATTTTTGCTAAACGAGTTATGATACTACAGGCTATGAAAATTCCATATCACTTCCCATGACACTACTCAGGGAATGATATTGTCATATCATCAGCTAAGACCCATACTACTCTTTACAGCATCTGTATATCGACTGGACAGAGAAAAAGAAATGGACGAGGAGAGGTATACCACTTCTGGCAACAAGAAACAGTCTACAATGGCGACCGGGTCATTTTCTATAATATAGACGTATCACCATGGAGGTACAAAATACTCTAATTGTCAGCAGAATTCTTTCAGGATGGTGGTCGACCTTGTTGACAAAGAAAATAGAGGGAGGCAAGCATGCGTGGTAGGTGTTTGGTGTCCAACCCACCAAATTCCCCAGCATGAGAGGTGCTAGGTAGAGATGGAAAAAGCCTATAAAAGGATATCTTCTTAGCATATATCTTATCACTTGTAGCTTCACTATCCCATCACCCATCATCTTTGAGCGGTATTTGTAAGGTGCTTCCCCATATATTCAAGATTTAATATTTTACAAGAGTTTTCTCCTTTAATAGTGAGGGAGTGTGTACCCACTTTTACCCATAATGATCCTTCTATTTGCCCGTGGATTTTTACCCCTTTCATTTTTGAGGTTTTTCCGCATTACATCCGTTGTCCATTTTATTTCTACATTTTTTACTTTATTTTATCTCAGGATTATCACTGCACCGGTGGGTCAATCATTTTTTGGTCATAACAAGTGGTATCAGAGGGTAGGTTCTGGCCCGGTGTGGTTCATGTTTTTGGGTATTAATAATTCTCATAAATTTAAGTATGCTTTGTGATTGCAACTCTGGTTGATCTTTCACATCAAAAAAATTTTATTGAGATTATTAAATACACTGTTGTGAAATATAGGAGGTTCTGGACTTACAGAGCATCCATATGGAGAAAAAAATCGAGATTGAAAAATTCAACAGGAATAATTTTTTGTTGTGGAAAATGAAGATGTAGGGAGTGTTTTGGAAGGATAATTGTCTACTGGAAATTGACAAAACGTCATTGGGTGTGACAGAGGTGAAATGGAATGACATGGATGGGAATTATATTTCCAAAATCTATTTTTCTTTGGAAGATGGGGTCCTATTGAGCATTGCAAAGAAAAATACGGCAAAGGAAATATGAGATATTCTGAAGAAGCTATATGAGGCCAAGTCATTTCACAATAAAAATTTCATAAATAGAAAATTGTAAACTCTTTGAATGGTGGATTCATCATTGGTGACTGACCACATCAACAACATCAATACCCTGTTTTCTTAGCTCACAGCGTTGGGCTATAAAATTGTGGATACTGAACATTCAAAATTTTTGCTTTAGGGTTTTCAAATTTGTATGACCAACTCATCATCAACCTCGCCAAAAATATCCTGATGGATATGATGCCATTCAATGATGTTGAAGCTGTGGTTCTTGAAGAAGAAAGTCAGCACAAGAACAAAGACAACAGACAAACAACTTCGCAGCAAGCAGAGGCTTTTTCAACAGAAAGAGGAAGGATGATGGAGCGTGGTTCCATTGGGAGCCAAAATCATGGAAGGTCCAAATCAAGAAGTAAGAAGAATGTCACATGTATAAATTGTGGCAAGAAGTGTCATGTTAATAAGGATTCTTGGAATAATAATAGTAGTGAAAAGAGCTCTCAGTGGAATGTGATGATTACTTCTGGAAACAAAGATATATTGGTCAATGAAGAAACGAAAACTTCTAGAAGTAGGAAGCATCTCAACGATGCATGTATAATCGACATAGGGGAAACATTGCACATTATGTCTCAATAGGAATGGTTTGACCTGTATGAAACTATCCCAAGAGTAATTGTGTAAATGGGGGATGATCACACTTTGAAGATCTTTGGATTCGATACCATCAAATTGAATATGCATGATGGCATGATATGAACCATCCAAGGAGTGCGCCATGTGAAGGGACTAAAGAATAACATATTGTCTTTGGTACAATTTGATGACATAAGATGCAAGACTCACACTGAGAATGGAGTGATGAGAATTTTTAAGGGCGCGCTTTTGGTAATGAAGGTAGATAAGATATCAAAGAACATATACGTGATTATGGGTGAAATGTACAAGGAGGTGGAGATTGTTATTGCATCAAATACCTCAATGGAAGCATTGACAACGTTATGGAATCATAATCTTGACCATATGTTAGAATGAGGCCGGAATATTCTTTCATATCATAATTTTCTACCTGTGATAACAAATGTATCCTTACCATTTTGTGAGAATTGTGTTTTTGAGCAAGCAATACCGATTAAAGTTTGGTACATCAACGACAAGAAGTCAGGAGATCTTAGAATTGATCCATTATGATGTTTGGAAAGCACCAGTTATATCCCTAGAAGGGGAAAGGTATTTTGTATCATTCATTGATGATTATTCCAAGAGATTTTGATTGTACCCAATCAAGATGAAGGTGGATGTTTTTGAAGTTTTCAAAATATTCAAAGCATGGAAGGAACTTGAATTTGGAAAGAATATCAAGTGTTAGAATACTGATAATGGTGGAGAATATACAAGCGAGGATTTTGATACTTTTTTCAACTAGAAGGAATCAAGAGGTAGTTCATGGTGGCATACACTCATCAGCATAATGGAGTGGAATATAAGATGAATAGAACCTTGTCGGATAGAATAAGGGTGATGATGAAGACTGTAGGAATTTCCAAAAAATTTTGGGTAGAAACAGTGAATATCATCTGTTATGTGATTAATATATCTCCTAAAATGGTGATTGATCTGAAGACATTGATGGAGATGTGGACTATTAAACCCACTGACTATTCTCAGTTACATACTTTTGTAAGTTCTGTATATGCAATGTTTAATGACTAGGAAAGATCTAAGTTGGATTTGAGATCCAAAAAATGCATCTTCTTGGGGTATGATGATGGTGTTAAGGGGTATCATTTGTGGGACCCCACTGCCCGCAAACTTATCATCAGCATAGATGTCATTTTTGCAAAATACAAGGTGAAAATGAAAATTGATCGATACACGGATAAGGATAATATAGAAACTACAATAGTCGAAGTAGAGGACAAATCCAAGTAATATAAAGTTTCCTATAAGGCATTACCATAGCATGAAGATCAAGTATCAGTTGACTTTGGAACACGATGGTTAACTCAGGAGAAACAAACACTAGTATGTCACTCAGAATATCTCACTAAGAGCAATATTTCATACTACTTATTGACAGAGGATGGAGATCTATCTTCTTTTGTGGAGGTTACCAAGAGTCCAGATGTATCCTCATGGATGGCGGCGATGTATGAGGAACGCGAAGCCTTGTACAAGAACAAGACTTGGGATCTTGTTCCATTACCTCATGGAAGGAAGGATATTGGAAACAAATGTTTCTTTAAGATCAAGCGGGATAGAAAAGACTAGGTGGAAAGATATCATGCATGACTGGTGCTCAAAGGATATTCTTAGAATGAAGTTATTGATTTCAATGAAATATTTTCTCCTCTTATTAGATTGATGACTGTTCAGATAGTTCTGGTAATGTATGATACATACAGCTTACATCTAGAGAAGCTGAATGTGAAGAATGCTTTTCTCCATGGTGATCTTGATGAAGATATATATATACTCCAAACGGAATGTTTTTTAGAAGAAGGCAAAGAGAACTTCATTTGCAGGTTGAAAAAATATCTATACGGTCTCAAGAAGGTTTTTAGGTGTTGGTATAAGAGATTTTATTCCTATATCATGAGCCTTGGATATAGCATACTTCATTTAGATCCTTGTGCATATTTCAGGGTTTTAGGTGGTAATGATTTCATCATTCTTCTATTGTATGTGGATGACATGTCGGTTGTAGGCCCCAAAAATGATCAGATCTAGGAGATAAAGACATAGTTGGCTAGGGAGTTTGATATGAAAGACTTGGGACCAGAAAACAAGATTTTTGGGATGCTGATTTACCAATAAATAAATAATGGGAAGATTTGGATATCATAGAATAATTACTTATAGAGAGTCTTGAAACTCTTCAACATGAAAGACTTTAATCCAGTATCTACCCTTATTCCCATTAATTTCAAGTTATCCTCAACAATGAGTCCTAGCAATGAAGCAGAGACGATGACAATGTCTCGAGTACTGTATGCATCAGTAGTGGTTAGTCTGATGTTCTTTATGTTTTTTAATAGACCATACATTGCACATACAGTGGGAGAAATTAGTCGGTACATGATGAATCCAGGATGGGAACATTGGAGCACAATGCAGAGGATCCTAAGATACATCAAGGAGGCCTCAAATGCTACATTATGTTATGGAGGATCAGATTTCACTATCAGAGTATATGTTGATTCAAATTGTATAGGTGATTCTAACTATAGGAAATCCACTATAGGTTATGTGATTACTCTTATATGAGGAGCTATGAGATGGATTTCAAAGTTACGGTCAATTATGGATTTATCCATGATAGAGGTGGAGTACATGGAAGATACACAGGCTTGCAAAGAGGAAATTTGGATGAGAAGGTTTTTGTAGGAGCTTGAGCATATATAGAAGAAGATTCCATTGTTTTGTGATAGTCAGAGTGCCTTGCACATTTCAAGAAAGCCATCTTTTCATTCTAGTAAAAAAAATTAGGGTGCAGTATCACTTTGTCTGAGATGTGGTGGAGGAAGGAAGTGTGGACATGCATAAAATTCATACTAAAGAAAATATGGAAGATTTATTGATGAAGGTTGTTGACTCTGATAAGTTCAGATCATGCAGATCCTCAAGAGACCTTTCAAATACGTGAACAGCATGTTTGGTAGATAGAAAGGATGTTTGGAGATGTAATTAGTTCTCAATCAAGTATCCAAGTGGGAGATGTGTCAGCAGAATTCTTCTAGGATGGTGGCCACCCCTGTTGAGAAAGAAAAGGGAGGCAGGAAAGTGTGGTAGGTGTTTGGTGGACAACCAACCAAATTCCCCATCAGGAGAGGTGCTGGGTAGGGATAGAAAAACCCTAAAAAGGGGATCTTCCTAGTAAATCTCACATCACTTGCAGCTTCATCGTCTCCTCACCCATGGTCCATATTTGAGCGGTATTTGTGAGGCGTTTCCCCATATATTCAAGAGATAATATTTTAAAAGAATTTTCTCCTTGGTAATAGTGAGGGAGTGTGTACCCACTTTTACCCATAATGATCCTTCTATTTGCCCGTGGTTTTTTACCCCTTCCATTTTGGGGGTTTTTTCACATTACATTTGGTTTCCATTTTATTTTCGCATTTTTTACTTTATTTTATCTCGTTATTATCGCTGCACCAGTGGACTAATATTTTATAGTCCCAACACTAATTTGGAATTCATGCTACAGTGTCATGAAACCCATATTGATTACTAAAACTTCCCATCATAATTACAGTATGATATAGAGGTGACCACAATTACATAGAAATACTAACTCACGACCTATGAAATATTGTCACCTATGATACGAAATAAGATAATTCCACATATTACGATATTCCCCGATCAGAGAAGATGATAGGCCAGTGCAATTTATACTAACTATATCACCAAATACAATATGCTCATGTCATAAAACATGTAGGAATTCGCTGAAAAACAAAATATTTTCCACGATTCATCAATAAAGGCTTCCTGAAGAATCTATGGTATTATAGAATGCATAATGGAAAATAATCTTAAGGGGATCCATGGAGATAATCACATTTCCATGTGAAATAAATGCACAATGAGAAGCATTCCCCATACAAGCTATTTCAACAAATCAGAAAATGGATCGTTGTATTTCCACATGGCATGATCGTAAGAAGCGGAGAATCGGGGAGTATGAATATGTTAGCTTAAGCTGGAAGTAAGATTAAAGATTCTTATGTGGAGTTGATCTAGGATTCCAAGATTCATGTGGGTAGATTATGAATAAGAGTATCTTAGGGTAACTTTCCATATGAAGTATAAAGAAAGGCCAAGGAAACTGTGAAAGGGAGGGTTCACATGGACAAGGAACGAAGTCACAGAGAGAAGCTAGGAATAATATAAGGTTGAGGAGGATAATTCCATAGGATGAGCTAAACATTGAGGAGCACACATGATCAGGAGGGATAGTTAAGGAGATCTTCACGGGGCTTCCTAAGTTTTATCTTCCCTTGTTATTACTGTCATATATGATTGTAATGTAGCTCAGGACTATTTTAATTATTGATGTTGGAATTTTATTTTAATTTATTTTATCTTCTCTTTACTATAGTGAGTGTTTGTGAACATTGATCCATTCTATTGAACTTAATGTTTTCCCATTTAGCTAATGGGTAGATGAACCTAGGATTCTAGTAAAGTGGAAGTGAAAACAAGGGATGTGCACTAGAGAATAGGTTACTACTAATGAATTAGGGATGGTGTAGCTTGAAAAAACGTACCTGTGTGAACTTAATAACCCACATTGAAATTCCAAACTCTTGAGCCAGAGGTAGCATTTCAATACCATCAAACATAGAAACACACTAAGATCTTTGAGAAGAGTTTATAGTGAAAGTGCTTATGTTATTTTGTATGTTCCCTATACTTATCTTTTTTCACATTCGAATACTCATGCAAAAAAAATTCTCTCTTAGTTTCACAGCATAAGATCCATAAAATCTGGTCTTAGAATTAAATTAAAAATTGTCCATTTTTTGAAAATACATCAACAACAGGATTGGGAATTAAATTATCCTTGTATTGTATTCTTCACATAGTACATGAAATCTTTTTAAATTTTATTTTACTTCAAAGAGGTAATAAATGATCCAGTTTCGGAACCACAAATCCAAATTCCACTTATTTGAAATCATATACTCGATTTTATCCATATAGTCATTTTTCATGTAGCTGATTTTTATGTATCCAAATTACATATGTGTTATTTACATAACTGAATTATTCACAAAGACTTCTTGCTCACGTAACCAAATTTGATGTGTATGAATAAATAATGTATCCATTTGGAACCACGTAGCTGAATTCACCATGTATCTAATTCACGTAGCTAATTACTCCACATAATCGATTCACATAGGTGTTTTATTGACGTAGTTGATTAATCACATAGATTATTTACACATAACTGATTTCATGGAATAGCTGATTCATGTAGGTGTTTCCTTTACATATTTGATTGCTCAATATAGCTGAATATCAATGTATTTGATTGCTTCACATAGCCGATTTTCCATACTTAGACAAATTTCATCAAAAACATCCAAAATTGTAAACTAACATTAGCTTCTTCCAAAGTCACATCTCTAGCTCCATATTTGTCTATGGGTGATCCATGAGGGATTTGATCAATTATTTTATGCCCAAATTCAGCTTCTACTCTTTCTTCATCACTTGGAACTGTTTCAATAGGCCTCTCCATGGGAGGTACATCTTTTGTCTCAACAACTAACTCAAAATGATAAACATATTCAGCATCACTAGAAACTTTAGCATCCTATTTCTGAACTGCCTCTTCCACAACAAGTCTGATATCTAGAATCTAATGCTCTAGTCTGGTATAAACTAACTTATGCACCTCCCTAGCTCCCCCTCAATAGGTGTTTCATCGCTAGGTGGGGAGGTATTGAATGAATCCCCCTAAGTTGGTGTTGGAGTTGGTCTAACTTCCTGTCCAACAAGGCTTAGAGAGTTTAAGGATTCATCCTAGTTATAACCTAATGTTTTCAGGAGAACTAAAGACATGGTACAAGTCTTATGACACTTTACTACTTCTCCCTCATTGAGATTAACTTCCTTCTTTATCACCATGGAGATAATTATTCCAATAGGGATAATAGTTAAAATTTATTTTCCCTTAGTAGCAATGATGCTTAAACCACATCATATATCGAGGAAGATTCAGCTTCAAGTTGTTGATCAGGACATATAAGAGATACATGTCTTGAAACAACACTTTCTCTATCTCTACAACTCTCTTGGAAATCCTAGTATGAATGAATTTATATAGTACTTTCTATTCATCTTCCAGATCTTTCACAACTTTATTCTCAAAAGAAGAGGTTCCAAAATGAAACATAAACACTTCAGTTGGTCCCACTATACTCATACCAACTAGAGAATGACTAAAATATAACTCCCCTCATGATTACAGTGAAATACTTCATCCATTTCAACATAATAAATAAGTATGACAACATTCATGTTCGATGACACCAAAACCTCTACTTCATCGAACTAAAACTTTTCATTCCTTATAAACTCATTTAATTTCTCAAAAAGAAAACACGATTTATTATCATCAAAGAAAAACTATCATACTTTAAAAAGAAAGACTTTCATCAACAATATTTTTATTCTTTTTATCCAAGCCATATCCATGGCTTTCCCAACTAACACTTTGTGTGGTGAACCACCCGACTTCGCTTTCTTAAAAGAACCCTAACTACCATCATCTCCTCTCTTGGACTTCCCCATCGCTAAGTATTGGTTAGAGGTCGAGTTAATATCGAGATAAGGGAGGTGACAGTTCGGCTTAGGAAGAATATATGTAGGTGAAATGCGAGGAGTTCGAGGGTTGATTTATTTTTTAGGTCATGTATTCGATTTCTAAGTTGGATATGTACCCGATTTATAATTTAAGGTCGATTCTAACTTAAAATAATTAAAATAAAATAAATGAAATTTATTTTTTAAAAAAATCAGGATTAACTAATCATATAAGAAGAATAAATTTTGAAAATAAACTAAAATATATATTTTTATAATGCATTCAAATATTTAAAAATAAACATGGAAAAGAAAAGAAAATAAAATAAATTCATTTAAATTAAAACAACCCCAATTATCATTTAATGAAATCAAAACATTCACACACAAGAGGCTTAGTAAAAAAACTATATTCTGACTTGAAAACAACAATCTAAATTGTCGAACATGTAAACATTAATAGATAAAAAACAATATTTTGGCATTATCAACCAAACATCATGACAACTATCGATGCTCACACGTGATAACATTAGAAAGCATAGATATAACTAATAATGTGGGAAAAGGCCCATTTAGGGGTAATTAAAAATATTGATTCTAAAAATAGAGTTTTCAATGTAATAAAGTCCCATTTAGGTGTAATTAAAAATATTAATTCAAAAAATATAGTTTCTGACAAAATATTTCCAAAAACGAGGTTGGGGATTTCTAAATAAGGGAAGGCACAACCCACAGCCTTCTTTGTATTTTTTTTCAAAGGTATTACCTAGGGTGGAGACTTCTTAACATTTTCTCATGACTTGGGTCCCACACTCCCCCCCAAGAGTCGATACATAGTCATGTTAACCCTTATTACAAATTTAAATGTCCTTGTGAGGCCCATAACTTTTTGAATTTTTAATTTGATTTTGTTTTTATTTTTATTTATTTTGTTTTGTTTGGTTTAGTGATTAATAATGAAATTAAAAATTATTACTAATAATAATTAATGATGAAATTAATAACTATTATTAATAATTAATATTAATTAATAAAGTAATTAAAATCATTAAAAATTAATAATAATATTGTAATTTATAATATAATTAATAATGTAATTAATCATACTTAATATTAAGTTATAATTACATAATTAATTATTTTTAATAATCATTAATTATAAATAATTAAAAATATATTAGAAAAATTACATTGGCCCTACCACGCAAAACCTAAGAGAAGAGGGTGTTTGGGGACATGACCCATAATTAATAATATAATTAATCATGATAATAAATAATAAACCAAATAAAATAATAATAATAAATAATTTATAGAATAATATAATTAATTAAATTATTAATTATGAACATCATCAATTAAATTATTATAAATAAATAAATTATTTTTATTAATTATTTATAATCAATTTATTAATGATTGTTTTTGTTAATTAAATTATTAATTATTGTGAAATATTTTTAATTATATTACCCATTAAAAAACAAAATAAAAATCAAAAATCAAAAAATAAATGTTAAGAAGGCCCTACCCTAGGTAGAGCCTTTGAACCTGTTGTCCTGGGTAGAACCTTCTTTCAAAAAAATTCAAAGAAAGCTCTACTAGGTGCTTTAAAGAAGGATCTACCTCGAGTTTCCCTTGAAATCTCTGCCCTATAAAAATAGTTTTTAAGGCAGAGAAGGTCTCGAATGACAAAAATAAATTCAAATAGAGAATAAAAATAGAGAACACACATATTTAATATGGTTCGGTAAGTATTGCCTATGTCCACGGGGGAAGGGGTGATTCTATTATTCTCTCTGGATCAAAAATCAAAGGATACACTGATTGCAGGATAAAAATTTCATGGGATTTGATCATGTTTTATAGGTAGAGTTAGAATCAATTTTTCTTTGGTGGTTTGGGTAGTTCACCTACCCATTAAATCATCCACATCACTGACTGTTGTCCACTGCATTGGCTTCCCACCAAAGGATAATTCTCCTTACCGATAGAAGACTCCTATGAATTTATCCTCCAAAAATCACTCTCTAAATTGAGAGTGTCCCCTAAAAATCTCCCCCTCACGACCAATTTGGGGTAGAAGCTAGACCTTTAGTCTTTTTGCAGGATTCTAGCTTCTCTTTCGGTAGAACCTTAGTCATCATGTCTTCCCCATTATCGTTGGTGTAAATTTTCTCAAATTTCAAAAATATTTCTTCCAACACATTTTGGATCCAATGATATCACACATCAATGTGTTTGGACCTGGAATGAAATGTCGAGTTCTTGCTGAGATGAATAACACCTTAACTATCGAAATATAGAATGTGATTATCGTAACACTATCTCAGCGCCTGTGGAAAATTTTTCATCCACATCATCTCATTGTATCCTTCAATGACCATGATATACTCTAATTCTATGGTAGACAAGGAAACACACTTATGAAGTAGTAATTTCCATGAAACTACTCCCTCTGCAAATGATATTAGAAACCCAGATATGGATTTCCTCGTGTCTATATCTCCAGTCATATTTTCATTTGTGTATCCTTCTAAAACAGGTTTATCATTTTCAAAACATAAAAAATGACTAGAAGTACCTCATAGATACCTCAATATCCATTTGACTATTGAACAAAACTCCTTTCCTAGATTTGATAAGAATATTCTCCTAATTAAAATAACATGAGAAATATCTGGTTTGGTGCACACCATACATAAGACTGTCAACTGCTGATTGATAAGAAAACTTCTCCATTTATGTATTCTCTTTGTCAATTGACGGACTCTAACTTGTTTTAAGCATTAATTGACTCACAAGTGGATCACTAACTAGTTTCTCCTTGCACATGTTTAAAATTTCAAAAACTTTCTCAATGTTTCACTCCTGAGATATCCAAATATTATGATTCCTCCTTTCATAAGTAATCATAATACCAAGATTCTGAGTAACATCACCCAGGTTCTTTATTTCAAAATACTTTTTCAACTCTTTCAATCTATCAATATTTGTGATATCTTTGTTAATAATCAGAATATCATTAATATAAATCAATAAGATAATTAAATCACCATAAGGAAATTTTCTGATGAAAATACAGTGATTAGCAGTCATCCTCTTGTACTCATTTTTCTCCATGAATGAGTGGAATTTTTTGTACCATTGGCTCAATTCCTATTTCAAACCATATAAACATTTATTAAGTTTTCATACCATCTTTTATTTACCTTTAACCTAAAATCCCTCTAGGTGGTCCGTGTAAATACCCTCATCAAGATCACCATGTAATAAAATTGTCTTTACATCTAGTTGTTGAACCTCTAGGTTTAGACTAGTTTCTAATCCAAGTACTTTGATAGAAGACATTTTAACTTCAGGGGAAAAATATCATCAAATTTAATGCCTTTCTTATGACCAAATCCCTTCACAACCATTCTGGATCTATAGAGAGACTATGAGATATCATCTTCCCCATTGATTTTGTACACCCACTTGTTCTTGAGTGTCTTCTTTAAATGGGGTAACTCTACCAAATCAAATGTGTGGTTTTTGTGCAAGGATCCCATATCCTCTTATATGATCTTCTTCTATTTTATCTTTTGTTGACTCCTAATTTCATAATAATAATTGTATGGTTCTCCCCTATTAGTGAGCATTAATACTCATGTGGTGAGTATCTACGACTTGGTTGTCATTCTATGGTGGATTTCCTTAAATGTATTTTGGGTGGAATATGTTCTATAATGTAATATGATGGAGAAATATTAGCAAATAAAGAAATATTAAATAGTAGTGATGTCTCATCAGTGTCGCATATCTCTCTCATGCTAGTTGGGACTGATGGTGGTGAGACTAATTCCAGATTTACTAGAATTTCCTCAGATTACAACTTCTTTGCATTTTTTGGATTCTCAAAATCTTCAATCATCTATTCTTCAAGAAACATCACATCTATAATTCTGAAAATCCTCCTACTAATAGGATCCCATAGTCATTATCCAAACTCCTCATAACATATTCTAAAAATATACACGACTACCCTTTTTCATCCATCTTCACCCGCTCATCTTTCAGGATGTGAACATATGAACTGTAGCCAAATAATCTCAATTATTTGTATGAAACTTATTTAAATATCCAAAACCTTTTATAGAATGTCATAGTTCAATGGAACTAATGGATAAATGTTGATAAGATCAATTGTAGTCCTCATTACCTCCCCCCAGAAGGTGTTTGGTAGCTTTGTATTTGAGAGCATACATCTGACTCTCTTGCAAATTGTTTTGTTCATTCTCTCAGCAACACTGTTCTATTGAGGTGTTATTAGTAATGATTTTTCTATCCTGATATTGAAACTCCTATAGTACTCCCCAAATGGACCACAGTACTCTCCTATATTTTCTACTTGTATATACTTTAATCACCTATCTACTTCTCTTTCCACTTTAACATTAAAATTCTTAATAACATCCTTTACTTGATCTTTAGTTTTCAAAGAAAAGGTGTGAACTATTATATAATTATAATATATGAAGGTGAAAAAATAAATAGCACCTCTCATCGACTTAGTGGTCATCGTACAAACATCAGTTTGAATCAAATCTAAAAAATTTGTTTTTTATGGAAAATAACCATGAAACGATACTCTCTGTT
Source organism: Viscum album (assembly GCA_963277665.1). Classification (NCBI taxonomy): domain Eukaryota; kingdom Viridiplantae; phylum Streptophyta; class Magnoliopsida; order Santalales; family Viscaceae; genus Viscum; species Viscum album. The sequence goes on from OY728133.1 coordinate 818,650,876, forward strand.
GTTTTACCATGATAAAATCAACACAAGTATCCAAATGTGTATCTTTTAGTCCTAGTAATAGATCCTTGATGGATATCATTATGATTCATCTCTTGCCCATGGGACCAAGACACCTATGCCAAACTTCTACTAGAAATATCTTTTTTGGCTGCACTGAGTTATCCTTCACATGGTATGACATATGTATGATAAAGAGAAGTATCTTTTTTCCTTTAGAAATTACCATGTTACCTTTGGTAAGATTCCATTTCCCATATCTGAAGCAACTAATATATCCATAATCATAACAAATTCTAGTGAATATTATATTGAAGAAAATATTAGAAATATGTCTCAAATCCTTCAACAGTAACTTGCATCCAATATTAGTCTCCAGAAAAATATTACCAATATCAGTGATTTTGGATGCACCATCATTTCTCATCTTCACATGTTTAAAACTCCCTAAAGTGTAATATGTGAAGAAATATCTTCTAGTTGTGACGTGGTAAGATGTGCTCGAATCAATCATCCATGTCCAGTCTTGGCTTGCAATACCAACCTGATTATCTTCCTGAAGAATAATGATCACTTCATTGATAACTGTAACATCATTTGTTTTAGGTCTTATCTTCCCGATTACTACACTCTTCCTTCATCCACCTACACTCTTGGATGAAGTGTCTGGGATTTCCATAGTGTTGGAATATTATTTCATATCTTGAATGGGATTTCGATCGCTTCCTCCTTTGCATACTTTGGTCTCGGGGTTCTCTTCCTCTGGTTCTACCCTTCCATTTCAGATTCCCTTTTCTTTCAATGACAATAGCCTATAATTCATGTGTACACCCCTCATCCTTCCTTTGGGACTCTTCATTAATCATTATATTTTTCACTATTTTCATGGTGAGAGTTCCATCTAGAGTTGAATTTATTACATACACAACTAGTGTGTCCCATGAATTTGGTAATGAACTCAACATCAATAGTGTCTATAACTCATCATCAAACCACATTTTCATGGAATTAAATTGATCAATGGTACCTTGGAACTCACTCATGTGCTATGATATGTTGGTCTCATTTTTTTATTCAAGTTGACAAGTCAGTGTATCATATTTTCTTTATTTTACATGGTTTTACTCACATACATCTTTTCCAATTTTCACCATAGAACATAAGTATCATGTTCATTGAAAAAAATATAGAATATACTTGTGTTGATCCACTATCTGATTTGGAAAATTCACTTCCTGTTGAACACGACCCACTCTGCATCAACTGATAGAGTACCGGTTGACAACTTCTCACTAGATTGACCACTTGCTAAAGATTCCTCTTCTTGCACTATAATGGGATTAGTATTCTCCACTATTGGTTTCCATAAATCTTTAATGTACAAAAGATCCTCCATTTTGGGTTTCCATATGGAATAATTAAAAGCAGTGAGTTTATTCCTATTATTGGTATTTTATTATATTGATACAGTGGAAATTTTGAAACTCTAACTGTAAAAATGCGTTCAGAATGGTCGAAATATATGGAAATAGCTCATGGATCACTGAAAATGGCCTCTGATTGGCTAAGATATAGTGAAAACAGTTTCAATGATCTAGATCGATCGATCAAGTGGTGATGACGTGGCTCGCCTGAAAAGTTTCCAGAAAACCCTTCCAAAAAGTCACTACCGGTGTGAATAGTTTCATCTTCTCTAGCAAGGGGGTGTTTTAGTACCACCAAGTTGACCGAAACTTTGACCGTCTGTACCAAATTTGTTTCAACTCCATTTTTCTCATCATTTACACCGTTGGAATCGACTCGATGAGCTCTTCATGAATCTGGCCTCAAAATATTTTTTCTACTGGATTCAATTTTTTTGGTCACCAGAAAACCCTTCTGCACCTTCAGCGTTTTGACCATGATGTCTCTTATACCATTTTTGGGGGCATCAAAAGACTCAGATGACGAAAATAAACAAAAAAAAAGAATAAAAATGGAGAACACATGGATTTAATGTAGTTCAACAAGGATTTCCTATATTTTTACGGGAGAAGGGGTCAGGTTCTATTATTCTATTTGGATCAAATGTCGAAGGATACACTAATTACAGGATTAAAATTTCATGGGATTTTATCCCATTTTATAGGTGGAGGGATAACCAATTTTTCTCCACTTATTAGAGTAGTTTATCTACCCATGAAATCATCCACGACACTGGATTTTTTCCACTGTGTTGGATGCCCACCAAAGGAAAATTCTCCTTAGTAATAGAATACTCCTATGAATTTATCCTCTTAAAATCACTCCATAAATTCGGAGTGGTCCCACATAGTTTAACGTAAATCCTATTTTTCGAATTAATATCTTTGATTGCCCCAAAATAGGAATTTGGACCAGCAATGAACAATGACTATGGAAACGAAATACAAGAACTCTAACATATCAAATATAGATACAAAAAAATTGTAACACCCCAGGTAAATAAAGAATATGACATTTTCATATTTATCCATATTTGTGAATAAAATATTAATATGACTTTAAAGGGGACGCTATGCTCGATGGCATACCCAACACGCAACAACGAGTTTCTTGGGAATCTTACGTTGCACTCTAATAATAAAATAATATTATTTCAAATGGTAGTTAACATGTAGCCGTTGTATTGGCGGTAATGGATAGAAATAACTAAAATATGATTATATATGTTTTTTAATGTTTTTACATTTATCCAATAAAAGCTAAAGGCTTAAAATACGGAAAGAATTAAATTTTAGGTGTATATGCCCTAGTTTTCACTAAAGGTTCACTTAACGCCTTTTAATGGAGAACTGTCATTAAATATAGTTTTGATCACTCTTATACATTCTTTTGGACCAAATAAAACTCTTATTAAGAATCGGGACATCAAATTTTACTTTGTGTAATTTTTTTGGTATTTTTCCGATAAAGTTCATTTTTTAATGAATAGTGTAGAATGTTGTGTTTTAATTCAAAACCTCTTTTTAATATAATTTATTTATATGATTAGATAATATTTTGAATTGGTTTTAAAGTGAAATTAGAAAATATTTTTACCATTAAATCCAATAGTGGTCGTTGGAATTAATTTCACTTTGAAATCAGACTTAAACTAGTGTCAATCTTTTGATACTTATTGTTTTATAAAAACACGCTATTTGCTCTGACAGCGGGAATTAATTATTAAATTAATTAATGTGACTAATATGTTTTTAATTTTGTAAAACGGACTTCATTTTTGAATTCGGAATATCAAATATAGCTTAGGGTGAATTTTTTGGATTTTTCTGAAAAGCTTCAATTTTTTATGAATAGTGAAACCACTAAGTGGTACTTATAAAAGCTGATTTTTTGTTTAAATGAAATTTTACCACTTATGTGTTTTGAATTTCAAAAATCCGACATACATGGTTGTCATTAAGAAGTAAAATGTGGTTCAATGGGATAAAAATAATTTTTTGGTGAATAGTAACTTATTAAGTTTTTAATCCCGATTAGTGGTAATTAGTGTAGTTTAAGGTAAAAATAATGCTTTAATAAAATGAAATGAACTTGAAACATGTCCTAAATTCATTGGATGTGTAATGGCTGACCAAGACAAGCCATGGTTCAACCACTTTGGTTGGGAAATGACATAAATAACTTTTTATTTAATGTAAAAGTAAAAATGACACAAACATGATATGTTTTACTAAAACAATTTTTAAGTGGGGTTATACAAGTCAGATGTTTTATTATAAATATTAATTGGAAAGCTAAAACGATTTCCTACATCATAGTAATTTTTTTATAATTTTTAGACATTAAATAAATTAAATTATTTATGACATCATAATGACGCAGCGATGACATCATTATCTGACGATTTAAATAAAATGAGAAGATAATGTAAACTCTATGACCTACACATGTCAAAAACTTATTGTATGGGTGGATTTCGAACCCTTATCACCTTATCCACGAATTATATCAATGTGGGACCTTTTAAAACCGAAACACATTTTCAAATAAAGTAATATTTCTTACTTTCCAAAAGTACCCCTCCTCTCCTCTTATAAAAGGCCCCCACCTCTACCTCATTTCACACACTCCTCAAGCCTTTGGCTCGGCCAAACCCTGCCCATTTACTCTCTCCACATCCCTCTCCTCATCCTAGAGGATTCCCTTTGGGCAAAATCCTTTCAAAGGAAGCCTTTAAGCTCAAATCAAAAGGAGTTACACTTTTAAAGGTAATTCATTCTCTCATGTTCATTTGTTTTATTTTGCTTCTCCAGCCCCCTAAACTCTTTTTATTTACTTCTTTTGTAACAACACCAGTATCTTCAATATACTAGGATGTTGTTATAAGATTTATTCGAGCTACACTCTCACACAACTACATCAAATGGTTAAAGAACATACGGTTTCCGTGGATGGCGAAATTCTGCCTCCCGAAACGATGATTGTTCAATACTCATTTAACACCTTCAAAGGTGGACATTATGATGTAACTATTTCTATATATGATATATAATATGTTTATGTTTTCCTTAAGCTTCTTTTTTTTCATTTTGGTCATACCTTTATGGTTTCCATTATGGGTAAACGTGATATCTTCATTTAAGGAAGTGCGGACTACCGCCCCCTCAAAGTGATTTGATTCGTTAAATACCATATGTGGGACGTATAAAAGATGGAACTATGATATTATATATGATATTATACTGTAATTATAATATACCTTTATATCATTATGATTCCATTCTATAAAATATGAAATAGAAATGAAAGTAGCGTTCTTGCGTACGTACGGCTTACCGTCTCCATGAACGGTGCATTTCATTTCTTACCTCTAAATGATTATGTAATGTTATAAATGCATGAATTTACTGGATATATATTAAATATATGATATCTACATCATAAATACAATTCTGGATATAATAAACATTCGTCCACACGAACAACATGTAATTGTAAGAAGTCCACTTTCGACTTAAGAACAAAATATCGGCAAAACAAATATTATTAACTTAAATGATTACATAATGTTTATGACATGGTAATAAGTAATATAAAAGGAATAATGAACTTGAAAATGGTTATTAAGGAAGTATAAATTAACTCAAGTTTATTATTCAGGAGATTAAAGAACGATCGAGTCAAGTCGGACCCGAGGTAAGGGATCCTACACCTCTCTTTCTTTTTAAGTACACTCTTTTATGTCATTCCTTTTAAAGCTCATATTTCTTGTTATTGGGGTGATATTTTATATTAAACTTACTATAATTTTTATGTTCATGTGATGAGAGACCCTATTCTCTCTCATCAATCCATTTTGGAAGTTTTGAGTGGCACCGTTAGGCTGCCGAACATTCGTAAGAGATCTAACCTCTCTCTTTCTTTTTAAGTACTCTCCTTTATGTCACTTCTTTTAAGCTCCTATTTGTAATGTTTGGGGATGTTCTTTTATATTTCTCTTTCTGTACATTTTATTGTAATGTGATGAGATACCCTATTTGATCTCATCAATCCATATTTGGAAGTTTTATGTGGCGCTGTTAGGCTGCCGAGTTTTCGTAAGGGATTTTTTCATCTCACTTTTATTCCCGTGAGATTTATGCTACATTTGCCACAAATTCCATTGAGTGGGGTATGTACTGACCATTATTCTACTCTTTGTGTAATATACTTTCGTTTATGAGTATTTACATCAATGATCTATTGTCCTTCTTTCATGGGGTGTATGTTTTGAAAGATACCCAAGTCGGTAAAGGAACCTTTCACCATCCTCTTTTTTTAAAAGACTTCTTTTGTTGGGTATTTTAATTTACATATTGTTATGTTGGGATATTTTATCATATATCCTTATTGATGTAAATTTTATTTCCAAGTGATGAGATACACTTTTTATCTCTCATCAACTCATTTTGATGTGATGCCGTTAGGCTGTCAAGGGAACTTTTTAACCCAATTTCGATTTCTTTGGGTTCAACATGTAGTCATTGAATATGTCATCCATTTAATATGTGTGAATGACCTTTTATTGTTTTACAATTAATATCCACTTATATTGGGTGTACTTATATTTGTCACACATATTTTTGAGATTGATTTGTCCTTAATTTATGGATACCTTCTCTATAAGGGATTTCATCACATTTGACATTTCTATTGAGGGTTCATTGTTGTTATGCACTAATTCACTCATATATGGTGTATATACTGTACTTTGGAGTATTATATCATGAATCCATTTATTCTCATGATATTATAAAGTTCTGACTAAATATTATTCCTCAATTATTGTATTCAAGTGTCTCTAATTTTGGTAAAACCCCTTTAACCAAAATATCGTTTTAAATGTTTTAATTATTTGTTCTTATTAATATCCATGTTTTCAAAATGGTTTTAAGGATTTATTTATATGGATATTAATGGTTTAAAATTTTAAGCTTCATGGTGGTATGGGACACTTTGATTCAAAAATCTCTTTATTAAATGTTTTAAATGGTTTTGGAAATGGTTTCTTTTTGAATGGATTCATTATTTCAATATACTAAAATGTTATATTGTGATTGAAATGTGGAATTTTTATGTTTCCTTTATGCATGTTTTATGTGATACATTTATGTTATGGTTCTTGGGCATTGTTATGAAAATGGGTGGTTCCGTGATAAACTAAGGGTGGGTGAGCCCGATATAGCTCTCCAATGCATTGGGTAACGCGAAGGAGTGAAACATTGAGGTTTCTCTGAAGAGATTTAGGGAATATACTGTGATGGGTATTCTAAAACGTAACCAAGAGGGTTACTCCCTACATAATAATGTTATGAATGCCTCAAGTTACCTTTTATGTCTTATGATTTCTATGATTTATTCATGATTTGATATGCCTATGTTTTATGGGTAAAGTATGATTTCATTCTTATGTATACATGTACTCATGTTTCCTTTCCATATTTTTATATCCCTTACTGATCTTTTTATGCTCATCCCAAGTTTTTGAAATGTTTTTCACAGGTCAAGGGAAGGGTACATGATGTGATGATAGTGTCAAGGATGTGTCAAGAAAGAATCCATGTTTTATTTTAAATATGTTTCCGTTGATGGGAATAATGAATACAATCTTTTATGTAACCACTTTGTTTAAATGTGGAATGTAATGCAAGTTTCATGATCTAATTCTCTAAAACTCTAAACCTGAAAAGATCCTCAATGTGAAATCTTGTAATAACTCAAGATTAAGTAAGGTTTAAGGCTGGGGCCTTATAGTTGGTATCAAAGGTCGGTTTAGATAACTTTAGAGGTTAGGGTATTCTTTAAGAATAAGTGACATTACCATAATGGTTAGGATTTCAGAAATAGTCCTAGTTTTAGATAAAGTGAATGAGTAAGTATATCTTAGTTTTTATCTTACTCATTAGTACATGATGGTTTTGTTGATATACTCATACTAACCTTTTTGGTTTTAGTAAATGGCTGGATCTAGCAGGCACCAAAGTAACAGTGGATGTGAAGGAAACTGTGATAGTTTTTTGAGCAAGCAACTAAATGATATGGGAGCTGCAATGAGAACTCTTCTGATTATCCTCAACCAACTATCTGGAGTCATTATTGACCACCTAAACCTTGGAGATTTCTCTAAGGCATCATATATGCAAGAAACAAATCCCTACAGAAGTACAGGTAATAATCATAAAGGTAAGTGTGTTCAAAAACCTATGTGTCAAAGATGTGGAAAGAAACACCTAGGAAAATGTTTCAAAGGGACAGAAATATGCTATAGATGTGGAAATGAAGGTCATAAAGCAAGAACCTACCATGGAAAAAGGAAGCATCCAGTTGACTCGAGGAAAGGGAAAGAAGTTCTTTCTGAGGGATCAATTGAATGTTTTAAAAGTGGTGTGCATGTTCATTATGCAAACACGTGTCCTATGAAGAAGTTTCATGAATGGGGTCACCAAGAGCGTACCAATATTCGTTTACCAATACCTAATGCCATTCCGATTGAGGATAAAGAAACTGACAATGACCAATCAAAGGTATGTACTATTTCATGACAATTTTTTTACTATTTTGGAATCTTAGGATATGATTCATGATTTTGTTTGTAGGAAAGAGGTATTTCGGAATAAGTTGGAAAGGAATGGATAATGGATCATGAAGAATGTTGAATGAGTAAGATGTCAACATATAAGGGCTTCAAGAGTTATGGTGAAATTCTTAAGAGTGTTAAGTCTCTTTTAATGATGGGGTTACATTAGAAGACTTTTTATATTATGTGTAAACTTGATGTTTAATATAGGCAAATTTTATTCAAGTAATAGTTATATTTTCTTTTGCGGACATAGTTATAAAGAACCATTTGGGTTTATATGATCCTTACTTTTGAGGTAATTATGGGTTACTATATTTTATGATTGAAGTGAAAGGCATGAGATAAAATTGAGGTTAAATTATGTTATGGTTATTTTTAATGATTTTATCCCTTTTTGGGGAATGATTTGAGAATTATATAGTTTTGGAAAAAGGACAACACGTAGACCGTGTGACTACCCGTCGCGTCGGACAAAGCTGCGGGAATCGAACCCACAATCAAAGTGCAACTGGTATTTATCGCCTACCACTGGACTACGTGAAGTCCCTGGTTAGTTTGACTGATTCTTTTTTTAAGAGTAAGTTGATTTTGGGTTATTTATGAAAATGATTAACCTATCATAGAGGATATGTGATTAGGTTAATTATTTTTCAATACGAGACTTTAGGAGCAACTGATGTTCTTTGGAGATAAATGTTACGATTTAACTTGGAAGACTATGTGACTAAATCCATCAAATATTTGGGTTTCAATCTTATATTGGTTTAATTTGAAGAATTTTATGGACAAATTGATTATAGAATGGTCCTCGTTGAACTTTGGGTTTTTTTGGACAAATTTTGGAGGTTAAGAATAGATTTTCTTTTTATAAAGGGTTATCCTTTTCTGGATTATCTGACCTTGTACTAACCTTTTTTGTTTTGGTTTTCGTTAAATCCTAAAGACATGGGATGTATATAGTTCTATTTGGTGGATTAGGTGATTCTCTAGAAGTTGATTATAGTACTCTTAATATGAACAAGTCTCCCTAAATACTCGTCTTTTGGAAAAAAATATGAGTTTGATTAAGGAATCTAGTAAAAGTTGAGAGTCAACATGATAAGTGATTATGTTTACTTATGAATAAATTCCTCAATAAAAAGTAACTTAAAACAAAAATGTTGTCTATTAACTTTTCCTACTGGGGAATCGAATACCGTTTAACCCATCACAAGTTTGTGATTTTCTTGTGGTTAACTTTCTCCTAAACATGTTTTCTATCACTCTCCATCAGAACATGACCCTATGTTTTCTCCTCCATGTCCATGTTTTCCTACATGGAATCCTAGTATGGGTTACCTCGGGTGACCTCTGTACTTATCTTCCTTTATTTTAAAGTGATTGTTTTACCGACACTTGTTCTGATGTGGGACTTTCAAGGATGTTTCCAAGCTCAATTTTAAAATTGCGAGGACGCAATTCCCCAAAGGGGGGAAGGATGTAACACCCCAGGTAAATAAAGAATATTACATTTTCATATTTATCCATATTTGTGAATAAAATATTAATATGACTTTAAAGGGGACGCTATGCTCGATGGCATACCCAACACGCAACAACGAGTTTCTTGGGAATCTTACGTTGCACTCTAATAATAAAATAATATTATTTCAAATGGTAGTTAACATGTAGCCGTTGTATTGGCGGTAATGGATAGAAATAACTAAAATATGATTATATATGTTTTTTAATGTTTTTACATTTATCCAATAAAAGCTAAAGGCTTAAAATACGGAAAGAATTAAATTTTAGGTGTATATGCCCTAGTTTTCACTAAAGGTTCACTTAACGCCTTTTAATGGAGAACTGTCATTAAATATAGTTTTGATCACTCTTATACATTCTTTTTCACCAAATAAAACTCTTATTAAGAATCGGGACATCAAATTTTACTTTGTGTAATTTTTTTGGTATTTTTCCGATAAAGTTCATTTTTTAATGAATAGTGTAGAATGTTGTGTTTTAATTCAAAACCTCTTTTTAATATAATTTATTTATATGATTAGATAATATTTTGAATTGGTTTTAAATTGAAATTAGAAAACATTTTTACCATTAAATCCAATAGTGGTCGTTGGAATTAATTTCACTTTGAAATCAGACTTAAACTAGTGTCAATCTTTTGATACTTATTGTTTTATAAAAACACGGTATTTGCTCTGACAGTGGGAATTAATTATTAAATTAATTAATGTGACTAATATGTTTTTAATTTTGTAAAACGGACTTCATTTTTGAATTCGTAATATCAAATATAGCTTAGGGTGAATTTTTGGGATTTTTCTGAAAAACTTCAATTTTTGATGAATAGTGAAACCACTAAGTGGTACTTATAAAAGCTGATTTTTTGTTTAAATGAAATTTTACCACTTATGTGTTTTGAATTTCAAAAATCCGACATACATGGTTGTCATTAAGAAGTAAAATGTGGTTCAATGGAATAAAAATAATTTTTTGGTGAATAGTAACTTATTAAGTTTTTAATCGCGATTAGTGGTAATTAGTGTAGTTTAAGGTAAAAATAATGCTTTAATAAAATGAAATGAACTTTACACATGTCCTAACCTCATTTGGTGTGTAATGGCCGACCAAGACAAGCCATGGGTCAACTTGGGGACCCCATGGATCCACTTTGGTTGGGAAATGACATAAATAACTTTTTATTTAATGTAAAAGTAAAAATGACACAAACATGATATGTTTTACTAAAACAATTTTTAAGTGGGGTTATACAAGTCAGATGTTTTATTATAAATATTCATTGGAAAGATAAAAAGATTTCCTAAATCATAGTAATTTTTTTATAATTTTTAGACATTAAATAAATTAAATTATTTCTGACATCATAATGATGCAGCGATGACATCATTATCTGACGATTTAAATAAAATGAGAATATAATGTAAACTCTATGACCTACACATGTCAAAAACTTATTGGATGGGTGGCTTTAGAACCCTTATCACCTTATCCACGAATTATATCAATGTGGGACCTTTTAAAACCGAAACACATTTTCAAATAAAGTAATATTTCTTACTTTCCAAAAGTACTCCTCCTCTCCTCTTATAAAAGGCCCCCATCTCTACCTCATTTCACACACTCCTCAAGCCTTTGGCTCGGCCAAACCCTACCCATTTACTCTCTCCACATCCCTATCCTCATCCTAGAGGATTCCCTTTGGGCAAAATCCTTTCAAAGGAAGCCTTTAAGCTCAAATCAAAAGGAGTTACACTTTTAAAGGTAATTCATTCTCTCATGTTCATTTGTTTTATTTTGCTTCTCCAACCCCCTAAACTCTTTTTATTTACTTATTTTGTAACAACACCAGTATCTTCAATATACTAGGATGTTGTTATAAGATTTATTCGAGCTAAACTCTCACACAACTACATCAAACGGTTAAAGAACATACGGTTTCCGTTGATGGAAAAATTCTGCCTCCCGAAACGATGATTGTTCAATACTCATTTAACACCTTCAAAGGTGGCCATTATGATGTCACTATTTCTATATATGATATATAATATGTTTATGTTTTCCTTAAGCTTCTGTTTTTTTTCATTTTGGTCATACCTTTATGGTTTCCATTATGGGTAAACGCGATATCTTCATTTAAGGAAGTGCGGACTACCGCCCCCTCAAAGTGATTTGATTCGTTAAATACCATATGTGGGACGTATAAAGGATGGAACTATGATATTATATATGATATTATACTGGAATTATAATATATCTTTATATCATTATAATTCCATTCTATAAAATATGAAATAGAAATTAAAGTAGCGTTCATGCGTACGTACGGATTACCGTCTCCATGAACGGTGCATTTCATTTCTTACCTCTAAATGATTATCTAATGTTATAAATGCATGAATGTACTGGATATATATGAAATATATGATATATACATCATAAATACAATTCTGGATATAATAAACATTCTTCCACACGAACAACATGTAATTGTAAGAAGTCCACTTTCGACTTAAGAACAAAATATCGGCAAAACAAATATTATTAACTTAAATGATTACATAATGTTTATGACATGGTAATAAGTGATATAAAAGGAATAATGAACTTGAAAATGGTTATTAAGGAAGTATAAATTAACTCAAGTTTATTATTCAGGAGATTAAAGAACGATCGAGTCAAGTCGGACCCGAGGTAAGGGATCCTACACCTCTCTTTCTTTTTAAGTACACTCTTTTATGTCATTCCTTTTAAAGCTCATATTTATTGTTATTGGGGTGATATTTTATATTACACTTACTATAATTTTTATGTTCATGTGATGAGAGACCCTATTCTCTCTCATCAATCCATTTTGGAAGTTTTGAGTGGCACCGTTAGGCTGCCGAACATTCGTAAGAGATCTAACCTCTCTCTTTCTTTTTAAGTACTCTCCTTTATGTCACTTCTTTTAAGCTCCTATTTGTAATGTTGGGGGATGTTCTTTTATATTTCTCTTTCTTTACATTTTATTGTAATGTGATGAGATACCCTATTTGATCTCATCAATCCATATTCGGAAGTTTTATGTGGCGCCGTTAGGCTGCCGAGTTTTCGTAAGGGATTTTTTCATCTCACTTTTATTCCCGTGAGATTTATGCTACATTTGCCACAAATTCCATTGAGTGGTGTATGTACTGACCATTATTCTACTCTTTGTGTAATATACTTTCGTGTATGAGTATTTACATCAATGATCTATTGTTTTTCTTTCATGGGGTGTATGTTTTGAAAGATACCCAAGTCGGTAAAGGAACCTTTCACCCTCCTCTTTTTTTTAAAAGACTTCTTTTGTTGGGTATTTTAATTTACATATTGTTATGTTGGGATATGTTATCATATATCCTTATTGATGTAAATTTTATGTCCAAGTGATGAGATACACTTTTTATCTCTCATCAACTCATTTTGATGTGATGTCGTTAGGCTGTCAAGGGAACTTTTTAACCCAATTTCGATTTCTTTGGGTTCAACATGTAGTCATTGAATATGTCATCCATTGAATATGTGTGAATGAACTTTTATTGTTTTACAATTAATATCCACTTATATTGGGTGTACTTATATTTGTCACACATATTTTTGAGATTGATTTGTCTTTAATTTAAGGATACCTTCTCTATAAGGGATTTCATCACATTTGACATTTCTATTGAGGGTTCATTGTTGTTATGCACCAATTCACTCATATATGGTGTATATACTGTCCTTTGGAGTATTATATCATGAATCCATTTATTCTCATGATATTATAAAGTTCTGACTAAATATTATTCCTCAATTATTGTATTCAAGTGTCTCTAATTTTGGTAAAACCCCTTTAACCAAAATATCGTTTTAAATGTTTTAATTATTTGTTCTTATTAATATCCATGTTTTCAAAATGGTTTTAAGGATTTATTTATATGGATATTAATGGTTTAAAATTTTAAGCTTCATGGTGGTATGGGACACTTTGATTCAAAAATCTCTTTATTAAATGTTTTAAATGGTTTTGGAAATGGTTTCTTTTTGAATGGATTTATTATTTCAATATACTAAAATGATATATTGTGATTGAAATTTGGAATTTTTATGTTTCCTTTATGCATGTTTTATGTGATACATTTATGTTATGGTTCTTGGGAATTGTTATGAAAATGGGTGGTTCCGTGATAAACTAAGGGTGGGTGAGCCCGATATAGCTCTCCAATGCATTGGGTAACGCGAAGGAGTGAAACATTGAGGTTTCTCTGAAGAGATTTAGGGAATATACTGTGATGGGTATTCCAAAACGTAACCAAGAGGGTTACTCCCTACGTAAGAATGTTATGAATGCCTCAAGTTACCTTTTATGTCTTATGATTTCTATGATTTATTCATGATTTGATATGCCTATGTTTTATGGGTAAAGTATGATTTCATTCTTATGAATACATGTACTCATGTTTCCTTTCCATATTTTTATATCCCTTACTGAGCTTTTAATGCTCATCCCAAGTTTTTGAAATGTTTTTCACAGGTCAAGGGAAGGTTACATGATGTGATGATAGTGTCAAGGATGTGTCAAGAAAGAATCCATGTTTTATTTTAAATATGTTTCCGTTGATGGGAATAATGAATACAATCTTTTATGTAACCACTTTGTTTAAATGTGGAATGTAATGCAAGTTTCATGATCTAATTCTCTAAAACTCTAAACCTGAAAAGATCCTCAATGTGAATTCTTGTAATAACTCAAGATTAAGTAAGGTTTAAGGCTGGGGACTTATAAAAATAATATAAACATTAACCTTTAAATTATGGTAAGCTTATCCTCCCATACTCTACCTCCCTCCCTCCCTCCCTCCCTCACCCACTTAGACATGAATTGTAACAACCCAAAATTTTGAATAAATCTTGTTTCCTAATTTTTTGTGTTATTTTATTTTTATACTCAACAAAACTATTTCATTTGATAACATGAGTATAATTAAAATGAGACCGTTGGTTTTTGACTGTTATATGACCATTGGTCAATATGACCGCTGGAAACTAAACGTTTTGATTTTTGTCTCTAAATACAAGTGATCATGGTTAATTATTATAGAAAGAAGATTCGATGGCCTCACCCAGTAGTCTTGGACCGATCGAAGCCCATCTAACAGAACTTGGGAAGGAGGTAGCACCACTGGGCTTTGCTCTGGACCAAACCCAAGCCGAACTTCATCGTGTGAAGCTAGAACGGAATCTCCTTCGTGAGAAGTTCAAACTGATATAAATTACTACTCGTGCGATGTTGGTCGAGCCTCCCTCGGATTCTCTCACCTTAGCACACCTTACACTTAGGTCCTATGCTGGTGTGATAAGGGGCTATGTAAGGAGACCATAACTGCCTTGTGTAATCCTTTTTTTTAAATAAAAATTGGGATTTCTTCTTATGATAATGTTTATGACTTTTCAAATGTCCGGATAAATATAGTATGCATATTTTTGATGAATTTTAGAAAATGGATATTTTAAAAATGTTTATGTAAACCTTAAATAATTAAAAATGTGTAATGATTTTCAAAAAATGGTCTTCTACAATTATGTTCAGTACGAAATTTAGATTCTAATAAGATCAACTTAATTTTTGATGAATAGTAAATTATGAATAGTGATTTTATGATTAGGATTAGTAATGTGACCAAATGGATTAGTAATCTCACTTAAAGAAAGTTTTAAAATAATCTAGGCACATTGATTAAGTAATGTGATTCAATAAAATGGTTAAATAACGGTTTCATAAATTATTATTCAAGTATTAGTTTTTTCAGGTGAATAGTGTTTTTTAATTAAAAATTAAATTAAAAATATTTAAAAAATTATTTTTATAAAATGGATCTCATTTTTGAACTCAGTGCATTGATATTATGTTAAGGTAATTTTTGGGGTTTTTTCTGAAAAAAATGAATTTTCGGTGAATAGTGTATTTATTTAAAAATAAAATTAAAAATATTTAGAAAATTATTTTTATAAAATGGAGTTCATTTTTGAAATCATAGCATTGATATTTGGTTAGTGTGAAATTTTTGGATTTTTCTGAGAAAGTTGAATTTTCAATGAATAGTAAAAATACAGTTTTAGGGTTTCGGTATGTTTATTGACATCATAACTGTGTCATGGTGATGTCATGAGATATTTTAAGGGTTGGCCAACCTAAGGTGATGAATTATTGTTTTGGGGGCCCCATGTGGCCTAACTTCATGGGAAATATCATGGGAGAGCACATGGTTTTGAGAAAAGCACATGTGAGGTGTCCCTTGGCCATTAATGCCTTGTCCCCTCACTTTCCCTATAAATACCAAGCCCTCATCTCATCCATTCGACTCAAAAACCATACTCAACGAAGTTCTGGTCTCCTTACCTCCCAAGGAGTCCTCCCAAGGTGCCCTCAAGCCCTCAAGGTCCAAACCTTTGAGTTTTAAGTGTTACGTTTTAAGGTAAGGGATCCGATCTCTCTCTTTCTTTTCAAGAAATCTCTTTTATGTAATTTCTTTTATGCTCCATGTTCTTATGTTAAAGGGTGTTCTTTTATACTCCTCTTAATTACCTTTTCATGTTCACATAATGAGATATCCCCTCTTACTCTCATTATTTAGTTTTATGAAGTTTTAAGTGGCGTTGTTAGGCTACCGAAATTTTTGTAACAGATTCTTTCTCCCTTCTCATTTTTCAAGATCTATTTTCATGTAAGGTATTTCAAGTTCCTTTTTATTATGTTGTGGTATGATATCTAAATATATAATACTGATCTTTTATTATCATATGATGAGAGACCCCATTTTATCTATTCAATTCAGTATTTTGAAGTTTTAAGTGGCGTCGTTAGGCTGCCGAATTTTTAAGTGGTTCTTCACCCTTCTCGTTTTGAAGTTCTACTTTCATGTCAATTCTTTCAAGTTCCTTTTTGTTATGTTGGGGTATGATCTCTATATCTATCACACTGATATTTTATGACCATATTATGAGAGACCCCATTTGATCTCTTCAATTCAGTAATTTGAAGTTTAAGTGGCGTCGTTAGGCTGCTGAATTTTTAAGTGGTCCTTGCACCTTTCTCCCTTTTCAAAGTTCTAATTCCATGTCAAGTCTTGAAAGTTACTTTTTATTATGTTGGGGTATGATCTCTATATCTATCATACTGATCTTTTATTTTCATATGATGAGAGAACCTATTTGATCTCATCAATTCATTTTTGGTTGAAGTTTATGTAACGCTGTTAGGCTGCCGAATTTTCATAAGAGAAATCTTATTTTTATCTTCCTTTCATGTTCTTCATTTCATATGGTATATTTTCAAATTTCATTAACATGTTCTTAAATCCCTTATATTCTGTCCCTCTACTATTTTATGGGTCATATATGAATGTTTTACCCATGTCCCCTCTCTTTTCAATGTTTTATAAAAACCTTGTAACAAAGCCATTATGCTGCAGAATTTTCGTCTCAAAATGTCTCTCTCTTTTTTTTAAAGATATTTTATTTTATTAAGTGAATACTCAAAGCTCTACCTTCTATATGGGTATTCACATATATACCAAAATGTTCTATTTTAAATTCTGGTATTTACATACATGAAACCCCCTTTCCCTTTTCGTGGGTTTAAAGTGACGTAAAGATCATGTCTTTAAAGCAGTTTTTAAAACGTTATGATTATGAAATGAAACCCATTTATTTTATGCTATATTGGTCATTTATGAAATTTTTGATGATGATATATGTGTCTCACATGATAATAAAGGAAAATTTAAGGGTGCGCCCTAATAGCGCTCCAATGCATTGGGTAATGATGTAACCACTAGAGATTACAATTTTCACGATACCTTGGTGAATAACCTTGGTAATTTTCAAATGACACCTTGGGGATGGACCTTGGTGATATGTTCATGATTGTCTATATTAAATGTTGCAGCCACATCTTCAAGTTATGAAAAATTTTATTTTTATTATAAAATGCATCATGATTTCTTTATCATGCCTTAAAGTTCTTTTCATGACCTTATTGAAGTATCTCAAGTTCACATGTAAAATGTTTCTCTTGTTTCCCTTACTGGGCCTTCTTCTCACCCTTTCTTTTGATGTATGTCCCCAGGTTATGAGATGCAGTAATGAACCTAGGATGAACTTAAGGAGAAGCCTTTCAAGTGTTTAAGAAGAATTATTTATGTTGTTTTCATGTATTATGTTCCTGGTTTCCAAGACACTAAACCTTAAAGATCCTTAGTTTTTTGTAATGTAATGAAAGTTTATGTTATAAAAAGGAAGGATTCTATAGTTGGTATCAATTGATGGTTTAGTTATTTGTGGAAATTAGGATATAAAAACTCTAGGAAGAACCCTATAGAAAAGTTTAAATATAGGAAGTCTTCTTGGTATTTTGGTGAGTATTGAGTAAGGGGTTTCCAAGGAAATACATCCCTGTCTAGATATGAGCAGGTAGAGGTGGCTCTGGCACAGATGTACATAGGGGTAAAACCTGACAACACCACTTTGAGCTAGACTCGAACGGGAACTGGTACACGACAACGGGCCTTGCTGCACTCTTGGTTACGACACTCCCGGGGGATATGCTTTGGTAAATTCATAAGCTTAGTATGAACCATTATTAAAGGAACAAGGATAAAACAAAATAAAGATTCACATAAGAATATATGATCATGGATAACCTAGTTTGAAACCTAGGGGATCACAAGTTAGGGTATACTCTTCTTCTACAAGTTATCCTTATATGCTTTAAGCTCTTTTTCATGATTATTGGTTAAGTATTTAAGCCTCTAATTATACTTTATCTTCTTAGTTAATGTTGGTAAATAGAAGAACATGTCCCAACAACCAATGTGA
Organism: Viscum album; assembly: GCA_963277665.1. Taxonomy (NCBI): domain Eukaryota; kingdom Viridiplantae; phylum Streptophyta; class Magnoliopsida; order Santalales; family Viscaceae; genus Viscum; species Viscum album. Next base: position 818,669,357 of record OY728133.1, read on the forward strand.
TAGGAAATGCGACGATTTCCATATTAATAAGACAGAGATGATTAGGGGATTAAAAGATGATTATTATTTTGGAAGACGTTCACTATTTTGGGGACCCTATATGATCGAGGTAAATAGATTACTATGGTATTTTCATTGAGGAGTAAGGTTGACTTATAGAATTGATGAATTTAAGGTGGACTTATAGTAATTTAGGTTACTTATGGAAATGATTAACCTATCTTGGGTAAAATATGTTTAGGTTAGCTACTTTTGTTACAAGATGTTAGGAGTGGTTGATGTGTTTTGGAGATGAACAATAAAGTTTTTTTGGGAAGACTATGTTATCAAATTCTTCTTGTATTTGGGTTTCAATATTAGTTTGGTTTATTTTGAGTAATTTTAAGAATATTTATTTATGGAATGGTCTATGATGAACTTTGGGTAGTACCATGGAACTTTGAAGATTTAAGAGTAGTTTCCATTCCTATGGGATTTTTTTTGAAGAGTTGTTTTACCTTACCCTTTTTGTTTTTGGGATAATGTTTAAAGGTAGAAGAAAATGACAGTTAATCTTTTGTGGATTATGTGACTCTCTAGAAGATGATTCTTGTGCTTTTGATGAGACCAAGTGTTTTTGAATTCTCATCGTTTGGAGAAAATATTAGTTTTTCTAGAGACTTATTAAAAGATGAAACTATACTTGAAGGTAGGTATATTTTCTTATGTTTTTGTTCTATGTAGTAAATTAATTACTCAAAATTATGAAAAGGAACGTAAAACAAAAACGTTCTTGGTTTACGTTTCCTACTAGGTAATCAAAGACCGTTTACACACATCATAAGTTTGGGATTTTCTTATGGTTAAATTTATTTTAATCATGTTCTCTATCACTCTCCCTCAGAACTAGACCCCTTGTTTTTCTTCTATGTCCATGTTTTCCTACATGGAATCCTAGTGTGGGTTAACTCGGGTGACCATTGTACTTACCTTTCTTTCTTTTAAAGTAATATTTTTACTGACTCCTTTTCCGATGTGGGACTTTAAATGAAATTTTAAAACCCAATTTTAAAAATTGCGAGGACGCAATTTCTTAAGGGGGGAAGATTGTAACAACCCTAAATTTTGAATAAATTTTGTTTCTTAATTTTGTGTGTTATTTTATTTTTATACTCAACAAAACTATTTCATTTGATAACATGAGTATAATTAAAATGATACCGTTGGGTTTTGACTGTTATATGACCATTGGTCAATATGACCACTGGAAACTAAACGTTTCGATTTTTGTCTCTAAATACAAGTGATCATGGTTAATTATTATAGAAAGAAGATTCGATGGCCTCACCCAGTAGTCTTGGACCGATCGAAGCCCATCTAACAGAACTTGGGAAGGAGGTAGCACCACTGGGCTTTTCTCTAGACCAAACCCAAGCCGAACTTCATCGTGTGAAGCTAGAACGGAATCGCCTTCATGAGAAGTTCAAACTGATAGAAATTACTACTTGTGCGATGTTGGCCGAGCCTCCCTCGGATTGTCTCACCTTAGCACACCTTACACTTAGGTCCTATGCTGGTGTGATAAGGGGCTATGTAAGGAGACCGTAACTGCCTTGTGTAATCCTTTGTTTTAAATAAAAATTGGGATTTCTTCTTATGATAATGTTTATGACTTTTTAAATGTTCGGATAAATATAGTATGCATATTTTTTATGAATTTTAGAAAATGGATATTTTAAAAATGTTTATGTAAACCTTAAATAATTAAAAATGTGTAATGATTTTCAAAAAATGGTCTTCAACAATTATGTTCAGTACGAAATTCAGAGTCTAATAAGATCAACTTAATTTTTGATGAATAGTAAATTATGAATAGTGATTTTATGATTAGGATTAGTAATGTGACCAAATGGATTAGTAATCTCACTAAAAGAAAGTTTTAAAATAATCTAGGCACCTTGATTAAGTAATGTGATTCAATAAAATGGTTAAATAACGGTTTCATAAATTATTATTCAAGTATTAGTTTTTTCGGGTGAATAGTGTTTTTTAATTAAAAATTAAATTAAAAATATTTAAAAAATTATTTTTATAAAATGGATCTCATTTTTGAACTCATTGCATCGATATTATGTTAAGGTAATTTTTGGGGTTTTTTCTGAAAAAAATGAATTTTCGGTGAATAGTGTATTTATTTAAAAATAAAATTAAAAATATTTAGAAAATTTTTTTTATAAAATGGAGTTAATTTTTGAAATCAGAGAATTGATATTTGGTTAGTGTGAAATTTTTGTATTTTTCTGAGAAAGTTGAATTTTCAGTGAATAGTAAAAATACAGTTTTAGGGTTTCAGTATGTTTAATGACATCATAACTGTGTCATGATGATTTCATGAGATATTTTAAGGGTTGGCCGACCTAAGGTGATGAATTATTGTTTTGGGGGCCCCATGTTGCCTAACTTCATGGGAAATATCATGGGAGAGCACATGGTTTTGAGAAAAGCACATGTGAGGTGTCCCTTGGCCATTGATGCCTTGTCCCCTCACTTTCCCTATAAATACCAAGCCCTCCTCTCATCCATTCGACTCCAAAACCATCCTCAACAAAGTTCTGGTCTCATTACCTCCCAAGGAGTCCTCCCAAGGTTCCCCCAAGCCCTCAAGGTCCAAACCTTTGAGTTTTAAGTGTTACGTTTTAAGGTAAGGGATCTGATCTCTCTCTTTCTTTTCAAGAAATCTCTTTTATGTAATTTCTTTTATGATCCATGTTATTATGTTAAAGGGTGTTCTTTTATACTCCTCTTACTGAAATTTTCATGTTCACATAATGAGAGATCCCCTCTTACTCTCATTATTTCGTTTTATGAAGTTTTAAGTGGCGCCGTTAGGCTGCCGAAATTTTTGTAACGGATTCTTTCTCCCTTCTCATTTTTCAAGATCTATTTTCATGTAAGGTATTTCAAGTTCCTTTTTATTATGTTGGGGTATGATATCTAAATTTATCATACTGATCTTCTATGATCATATTATGAGAGACCCCATTTGATCTCTTCAATTCAGTATTTTGAAGTTTTAAGTGGCGTCGTTAGGCTGCCGAATTTTTAAGTGGTTCTTCACCCTTCTCGTTTTGAAGTTCTACTTTCATGTCAATTCTTTCAAGTTCCTTTTTTTATGTTGGGTTATGATCTCTATATCTATCATACTTATCTTTTATGACCATATTATGAGAGACCCCATTTTATCTCTTCAATTCAGTATTTTGAAGTTTAAGTGGCGTCGTTAGGCTGCTGAATTTTTAAGTGGTCCTTGCACCTTTATCCCTTTTCAAAGTTCTAATTCCATGTCAAGTCATGCAAGTTCCTTTTTATTATGTTGGGGTATGATCTATATATATATCATACTGATATTTTATTTTCATATGATGAGAGACCCTATTTGATCTCATCAATTCATTTTTGGTTGAAGTTTATGTAACGCTGTTAGGCTGCCGAATTTTCATATAAGAAATCTTATTTTTATCTTCCTTTCATGTTCTTCATTTCATATGGTATATTTTCAAATTTCATTACCATGTTCTTAAATCCCTTATATTCTGTCACTATACTGTTTTATGGGTCATATATGAATGTTTGACCCATGTCCCCTCTCTTTTCAATGTTTTCTAAAAACCTTGTAACAAAGCCATTATGCTGCAGAATTTTCGTCTCAAAATGTCTCTCTTTTTTTTTAAAGATATTTTATTTTATTAAGTGAATACTCAAAGATCTACCTTCTATATGGTTATTCACATATATACCAAAATGTTCTATTTTAAATTCTTGGATTTACATACATGAAACCCGCTTTCCCTTTTTGTGGGTTTAAAGTGACGTAAAGATCATGTCTTTAAAGCAGTTTTTAAAATGTTATGATTATGAAATGAAACCCATTTATTTTATGCTATATGGGTAATTTATGAAATTTTTGATGATGATATATGTGGATCACATGATAATAAAGTAAAATTTAAGGGTTCTCCCTGATAGCGCTCCAATGCATTGGGTAATGATGTAACCACTAGAGATTACAATTTTCACGATACCTTGGTGAATAACCTTGCTAATTTTCAAATGACACCTTGGGGATGGACCTTGGTGATATGTTCATGATTGTCTATATTAAATGTTGCAGCCACATCTTCAAGTTATGAAAAATGTTATTTTTATTATGAAATGCATCATGATTTCTTTATCATGCCTTAAAGTTCTTTTCATGACCTTATTGAAGTATCTCAAATTCACATGTAAAATGTTTCTCTTGTTTCCCTTACTGGGCCTTCTGATCACCCTTTCTTTTGATGTATATCCCCAGGTTATGAGATGCAGTAATGAACCTAGGATTAACTTATGGATAAGCCTTTCAAGTGTTTAAGAAGAATGCTTTATGTTGTTTTCATGTATTATGTTCTTGGTTTCCAAGACACTAAACCTTAAAGATCCTCAGTTTTTTGTAATGTAATGAAAGTTTATGTTATAAAAAGGCAGGATGCTATATGAATCAAGAAACGGTGACCACTGGTCGGAACTAAAACCACCCGGTCGCAACAGATGTGCGAGATGATGAGATCTTTGATAGCAGGGCAATGTGCGTGAGGCGCGACACTTACAGGAACAAAAATGGTGACCCTTCAATCGAATTCTTCATGTGGGAGAAGGGGAACACTATCACACCAAACAAAACCCCATTACCAATGGTCCACATCCACATACATGATGAGGGGGGGACTAATCAAACCCAAACATGTTCAAAAAATTGATAACCAAACCCAAATCCAAATATGTTTAACTTTAAAATTTATACCTAAACCCAAACCTGTATAATACATATAATAATTTTTGAGAACATAAACCTATTTATTAAACCATTTAATTTTTTAATTTTTTTATTTTATAATTTTTTATACTTAGATCTATTTTAAATGTCTACTCCTGATTTAATTTACAATAATATCTACTCCCACTAGCTTATCACCCAAGACCATACCAAGGAAAACTCTCATCCTTGAAAAATAATGTTTTTATTCAGAAACATTTCAAATCCTCCTAGCCAAGACATATCTACATCTTTCTCATCTAACACTCTTTGTAGTATAGCACCTAACTTCAATCTCTTGGAAGAATAGGAACTACCATCATCTCCTCACTTTAAATTCCTTATTGCTAAGTATCGGTTGGAGGTCAAGTGAAGATCTAGAGAAGGGAGGTGATGGTTTGGATTCAGGAATAATATACATAGTTTAAAGGTGAGTAGTTTGAGGGTTGATTTAGTTTAACATAGTTCGGAAAGTATTTCCTATGTCCATGGGAGAAGAGGGGTGGTTCTATTATTCTATCTAGATCAAACATTGAAGGATACATTGATTATAGGATTATAATTTCATGGGATTTGATCCCATTTTATAGGTGGAGGAAGAACCAGTTTTTCTCCATCTATTTGGGTAATTAATCTACCCATTAAATCATCCATGATGTCAGTTGTTTTCCACAATGTTGGCTTCCCACCAAAGGAGAATTATCCCTACCGACATAATACTCCCATGAATTTATCCTATGTAAAACACTCCCTAAATTGGGAGTGTCCCCACAAATCTCTCCCTCAAGACTAATTTGGGGTAGAATCTCGACCCACGGTCTCTTTGTAGGATTTTAGGTTCTCTTTCAGTAGAACTGTCATCATCATTTCTACTCCATTATCATTGGTGTGAATTATCTTAAATTTCAACAATATTTCTTCTAATACATTTCAGATCTAGTGATATTGAACATTGGTGTGTTTGGACCTATAATGAAATGTTGAGTTCTTTCTGAGATTAATAGAACTCTAACTATCTCAATAGAGAATTATTTATCCTAACTCTATCCCAGCTCTTGTAATAACCTCTCCATTCATAGCATCTCCTTGTAGCCTTCAGTGACTGTGATATACTCTGTTTCTGTGGTACACAAGGCAACACACTTTTGAAGTCATGATTTCCATAAAAATGATCCCCCTACAAATGATATTAGGTACCTGGATATGGATTTTATCGTGTCTACATCTCCAGCCATTTATGCATCTGTGTATCCTTCTAAAACAATTTTTTCACTTCCAAAACATAAACAATGAAAATAATTAACTTATAGAAACCTCAATATCCATTTGACCATTTTTCAATGATTCTTTCCAAGATTTGATAATAATATTCTCACAACACCAAAAAAGTGAGAAATATCAGGTCTGGTGACACCATAGCATACATAAGACTGTCAACTGCTGACTGATGAATAACCTTTTCCATTTTTTCTTTCACCTCCTCAGTTGATGGACTATGACTTGTCATAATCCCTAAGTAACTTGAAATTAGAGTACTAACTGGTTTCTCCTTACTCATGTTGAACCTTCCAAGAATGTTCTCAATATACCTCTCTTGAGATATCAAAATCCTATGATTCCTCCAATCAAAAATAATCATCATACCAAGAATCTGAGTAGAATATCTTAAGTCATTCATTTAAAAAGACTTGTTCAAATCCTTCTTTAACTTGTAAATATTGGTTATATCTCTACCAATAATCATCATATCATCAACATGAAGTAATAAAATAATGAAATCATCATCAAAAAATTGTTTGATGAAAACACAGTGATCAGTAGTCGTCCTCCTGTTCTCATTTTTCTCCATGAATGAGTTGAATTTTATATACCATTTCCCTGGTGCCTGTTTTGAACCATATACACTTTTATTAAGTTTACATACCATATTTTATTTACCTTTCACCTAAAATCCCTCTGACTAGTCTATGAAAATCTCTTCACCAAGATCACCATGTAATAATGTTGTCTTTACTTCTAGTTGTTGAACCTCCAGGTTGAGACTATCCATCAATCTAATAAAAACTATGATAGAATATATTTTAACCAAAAGAGAAAAAATTTCATCAAAATCAATACCTTTCTTCTTACTAAATCTCTTCATAAACATTCTAGCTCTATATCATGGATGTGAGCTACCATATTCTCCTTTGATTTTGTACACCCACTTGTTCTTGAGTTCCTTATTTCCATGTGGTAACTCTAAAAAATAAAATGTGTGGCTTTTTGCAAGGATTTCATCTCCACTTGCATAACCTACTTCCATTCCATATTCTACTGACTCCTAATCACATCATCATAATTGTCAAGCTCTCCCTCATTAGTGAGCATTGCATAATTATGTGGTGAGTATCTACAACTCGGTTTTCATTCTCTGGTGGATCTACTAAACTGTGCTTTAAGGGGAATCTATTATAGAATATCATAAGATTGAGACATATCAATAGATATAGACATATTACCTGGCAGTGATGTTTCATTAGTCTCACATATCTCTCTCACACTAATTGGGACTGATGGTGGTGAGACTAGTTCAATATTTACTATAATTTCATCAAACTACAACTTCTCTACATTTTCTGGATTCTCAAAATCTTTAATTGTCTAATCCTTAAGAAACATCACATCTCTTCTGATGATGATCCTCCTACTGATAGGTTCCAAGAGTCAGTATCCAAATTCCTCATGATCATATCACAAAAATATGCACTAATTTCTTTTTCCATACTGCTTCACCCACTCATCTTTTGAGATGTGAACATATTCCCTACATCTGGATACTCTCAAGTGTTTTTATGAAACATCTTTACCTATACAAACCCTTTATGGAATGTCATAGTTTTTTAGAACTTATGGAGACACATTAATAGGATCAATTGTGGTCCTCATTTCCTCCCCCCAAAATGTGTTTGATAACTTTTCATTTGAGAGCATACATCTGACTCTCTCGCAAATTGTTATGTTTATCCTCTCAGAAACATCATTATGTTGAGGCATATTTGGTGTTTATTTTTTCAACCTTATGCTGATACTCCTACAGTACTCCCCAAATGGGCCATGATACTCTCTTTCATTGTCTACTCACACACACTTTAACAGTCATCTTGTTTCTCTTTCCACATTCACATGAAACTTCTTGAAAACATCATACACTGGATATTTAGTTTTCAAAGTAAAAGCTCGTAATTTTCTATAATGATCATCTATGAAGGTAACAAAATAAATATACCCTCCCATAAACTTAGTACTCATCATGTGGGCAACAGTTTGAATCAAATCTAAAACATTTTCTTTTCTAGATGGAAAATAACCATGAAATCATACTCTGTGTTGTTTTCCCATGATGAAAACAACACAAGTATAAAAAAATTTACCTTTTAGTCCTAGAAATAGATCATTACTAGAGAGAATTATTATTCCTCTCTCAATCATGTGACCAAGATGCCTATGTCAAACTTTTACTGGAACATCTCTTTGAAATTCATTAACTTCTCCTCCACATGGTATGTCATTTGTGAGATAGAGAAGTAAATATCTTTCCCTTATCAATTACCATTTTAACTTTGGTAATATTTCATTTCCCATCTCCAAAGGAAATGATACATCCATCATCATCAAGAATTTCGGTGGATATCATATTGAGGTGAATATTATATACATGTCTCACATTCTTTAACAGTAACTTACATCCAATATTAGTCTCTAGAAAAATATTACCAATACTAGTGATTTTGGATTCACCATCATTTCTCATCTTCAAATGTCCATAAACTCCTTGAAGTGTAATATGAGAAGAAATATCTTCTGACTCTAACATGGTAATAGGTGCCCGAATCAATCACCCATGTTGAGTCTTGACATGGAAGAATGAGTTTATTATCTTCCTGAATAATAATGATCTCTTCATTAACAACTAAAACATCATTATTTTGGGTCATATATGTTGTACCCCACACTCTTTGATTTTCATGATCACAATCACTTTCATATGTGTTTAACATTGTTTTTAAGTGTTGTGAATGATAGGCACAAGATTGCCAAAGGATTGGCCCAAGAAAGCTGACAAATGGACTGAAATTCAGTCCACCGGCCAACCGGTGTCTTGACCACTGGCCAGCCGGTGGACCTGGCAGAGGCATTGCCCACTGCCAGGCTCCACCGGTCAGCCGGTGGCTTGACCACCGGCCATCCGGTGGAATCCAGTCAATAGTGTTTGCTACTGTCTTGCCACCGGCCAGCCGGTGGCTCCTCCACCGGTCAGCCGGTGGAGCCTGGACCATTTTTCTTCTCAACTTCCAAGGCACCGGCCAGCCGGTGGCCCTGCACCGGCCAGCCGGTAGCCCAGTCAAACTAGCCGTTGGCTTTGACCAGTCAACCTTCTTTTGGCCTCCAACGGCTCCGAGGACTTCTCCAACGGCTCCGAAGGCCCCCAATGGGTTCCATGCCTATAAATAAAGGCCAAGGAAGCCCCGGAACCTAATCGGATTATATACCAAGCCACCGGACACATTGTTGATCATTTTGGCGAACCTCCGGCGGATTTCCTCAAGGAACCCAACGTGCTCCAATCCAATTTCACATCCAAGAGCACCATCAAAGAAGCTTGGAAGCGGCCTTCAACATCTCCAATCAATCAAAGGCGCCCAAGACTTCCTCAAATACGGTTTTGCTTGTTTTATTCATTTTGAGCTTCATTTTGGGTTTGTGCCTACAAACCCCAAAATTTTCTCATCCCCCCTTTCTTTTGGGTTTCACATCACCATTAAGGTGTGAAGAGGTTTCTTCAAGCCTTTCCTTTTAAAAGGCTTGAGTTGTCGGTGAGCTAGCCTTCACCCGTTAAAAAGGCTAGTGGGTTCTTGCTTAACCATCAAAAGAAAGTGGGTTCTTGCTAAACCACAAAAAGCAAGCTGTAATAGGTCCTAGTGCTACCTCAAAGCCTAGTGGGTTTCTTTCTAAAACCATTGAAAAGCAAGCGGTAGGAATCTCTCAACGGTTGAGTTGGGAGCGGAGACGTAGGCCGGGTTTTGGCCGAACTCCGTTATCAATTTTGTGTGTCTTGCCTCCTTTATTTCCGCTGCATTTCAACTTTGATTTTTAATTTGTTTATCATTTTTTAAAAGGCAATTCACCCCCCCTCTTGCCATCATTTCTCGTTTCTTCCGACCCAACAATTGGTATCAGAGGAAGTATTTGAATAATTCCCTAACCGGTTTCAAATCAAAGATCCTATTTTTTTGATGGCTTCTACCGCTTCTTCCTCTCAATCCCCCGAAGGACATTCTTTGGATCGTGCTCCATTCTTTGATGGAGCCGATTATACTTTTTGGAAAACCCGCATGTCAACTTTTCTTAAAAGTATTGGCTATCCAATTTATAGAATTGTTATGCATGGTTTTACGCTCTCCTCTCCCGATGAGTCAAAATGGACCCCCAATGACATTGCAAATTTTGAGCTTGATGGCAAAGCCATGAACGCTCTTCATTGTGGTCTTGACCGTTATGTTTTCGATTTCATTTCTTCTTGCTCTACTTCACATGATATTTGGAAATGTTTAGAGCTAACCCATGAAGGTACTAGCATGGCTCAAAAGCAAGAACCGGCTCAAAAGCAAGAACCCGCTCAAAAGCAAGAACCCGAGGCAAAATCCGTACCCGCTTGCCCACTTCACAAGAAAAGGGCCAAGAAGAAGAATAAGAAGGCTTTAAAGAAAACTTGGAGTGATAGATCCTCCTTCTCTTCTTTCTCCTCAAGCGACCATGGTAAAAAATTCCTAATGGCAAATCATGAGGTATCATCTTCCTCCTCTTCCGACTCCTCTTCCTCTTGTTCTTCAAATTCCAATTCTTTCAATCATATGTATTATGAAGAACTCCAACATGCTAGAGACCAACTTGAAAATGGTTTTCATGCTTTATCTTCAAAATTTGTTGCTTTGAAAAAGTCTTTCAAAAAACTCTCCTCCGAAAAAGAACAACTTCTCAAAGAGAAGGAGGAACTCTCCCTAAAAATCCAAAATTTCCCAAATGTTGATTCTATGGAATCAACCATCAAAGACCTTAGAGAGACCCTAGCTAAGTTCACCCAAGGGGAACAAAATTTGAACAATATCCTAGGTTCCCAACGCATATCCCGAACCACCCAAGGGCTTGGCTATTCCAAGCAAGCCTCCTCCTCCCATGCTCCAACTGTTTTTGTAAGGGGGAGCTCTAGTTTCAAATTTTGCAATTATTGTAAAAAACCCGGGCACCTCATTTATGAGTGTAATTGTAAAAATGCCCGGTACGGTCAACCCAAATCTTTTTACTTTTCGGACGAATTTTATAGGAGAAGACCCGTCATGAGACAAGTTTGGATTGAAAAATCCCTTCTTGCGAGTCTCTCCGGGCCAAAATTTATTTCCTCTCCCCGGTGATTTATTGTCTTTATTTAGGGGGAGTTAGGTTCTTTTAAGCCTTTTTGTGAATTAAAAATTTTCATTCAAAATTCTCATTTCAATTTTTTATTCAAAATTTTCAATTCCAACTTTCAATTTCAACACTTGGTTTCAAAATTTTCTATTCAATTTTTGATTCAAAACTTTCAATTCAAACTGTTATTCAATTTTTCATTTCAAAATTTTCAACAATTGGTATTATCTTCAATTGGTTTAAAATCTTGTTTTTCAATTTTTCCCTCAATCAAGTTGTATGCCCCATTCTATTTTGATAATCACAAAGGGGGAGAAATTTCTTGATTGATTGGGGGAGAAACCTTTTTGATCATGCCTTGCTTATTTTCAATTTATTCATTAAAAGCATGCCTTTCATTTAATCTTTTACATTGCTTAGATAAGTGATTGTGATCATCAAAATAGGGGGAGATTGTTGTACCCCACACTCTTTGATTTTCATGATCACAATCACTTTCATATGTGTTTAACATTGTTTTTAAGTGTTGTGAATGATAGGCACAAGATTGCCAAAGGATTGGCCCAAGAAAGCTGACAAATGGACTGAAATGCAGTCCACCGGCCAACCGGTGGCTTGACCACCGGCCAGCCGGTGGACCTGGCAGAGGCATTGCCCACTGCCAGGCTCCACCGGTCAGCCGGTGGATTGACCACCGGCCAGCCGGTGGCATCCAGTCAATAGTGTTTGCTACTGTCTTGCCACCGGCCAGCCGGTGGCTCCTCCACCGGTCAGCCGGTGGAGCCTGGACCATTTTTCTTCTCAACTTCCAAGGCACCGGCCAGCCGGTGGCCCTGCACCGGCCAGCCGGTAGCCCAGTCAAACTAGCCGTTGGCTTTGACCAGTCAACCTTCTTTTGGCCTCCAACGGCTCCGAGGACTTCTCCAACGGCTCCGAAGGCCCCCAATGGGTTCCATGCCTATAAATAAAGGCCAAGGAAGCCCTGGAACCTAATCGGATTATATATCAAGCCACCGGACACATTGTTGATCATTTTGGCGAACCTCCGGCGGATTTCCTCAAGGAACCCAACGTGCTCCAATCCAATTCCACATCCAAGAGCACCATCAAAGAAGCTTGGAAGCGGCCTTCAACATCTCCAATCAATCAAAGGCGCCCAAGACTTCCTCAAATACAGTTTTGCTTGTTTTATTCATTTTGAGCTTCATTTTGGGTTTGTGCCTACAAACCCCAAACTTTTCTCATCCCCCCTTTCTTTTGGGTTTCACATCACCATTAAGGTGTGAAGAGGTTTCTTCAAGCCTTTCCTTTTAAAAGGCTTGAGTTGTCGGTGAGCTAGCCTTCACCCGTTAAAAAGGCTAGTGGGTTCTTGCTTAACCATCAAAAGCAAGTGGGTTCTTGCTAAACCACAAAAAGCAAGCTGTAATAGGTCCTAGTGCTACCTCAAAGCCTAGTGGGTTTCTTGCTAAAACCATTGAAAAGCAAGCGGTAGGAATCTCTCAACGGTTGAGTTGGGAGCGGAGACGTAGGCCGGGTTTTGGCCGAACTCCGTTATCAATTTTGTGTGTCTTGCCTCCTTTATTTCCGCTACATTTCAACTTTGATTTTTAATTTGTTTATCATTTTTTAAAAGGCAATTCACCCCCCCTCTTGCCATCATTTCTCATTTCTTCCGACCCAACAATATATTCCTCATTCCTTTGCTCTACCTTCATCCTCCTACACTCCCAGATAAAGTTTCCAATCTTACCATAGTGGTGGAACTTCATGTCATATCTCGATCAAGATTTTGATTACTTCCTCCTTTGCAGAATTTAGTCCTAGGGTTCTCTTCCTATCCTTCTCCCCTACATTTTTACTTCCTTTTTATTTCAGTGACAAGAGTCTCTGATTCCGGTTTACATCTCTCATCCTTCCTTTGGTACTATTCATTCATCATTCTATCATTCACCATTTCCATGGTGAGAGTTCCATCTAGAGTTAAATTAATAACTAACACAACTAGTGTGTCTCATGTATTTAGTAAATAACTCAACATAAAAATTATATGCAACTCATCATCAATCATCATTTTCATGGAATTAAACCGATCAAAATTACCTTAGAAAACAATCATATGCTCTGATATGTTGGTATCATCTTTTTTACTTCAATTTGAAAAGTCGACGTATCAGGTTTTCTTTGTTATGTTTAGTTGTCCTCACATATATATTTTCCAATTTTTACCATAGAATGAAAGCATCATGTTTGTTGGAAAAATTTTGGAAGATACTCTTATTGATCTACTATTTGATATGGACAGTGCACTTCTTATTGAGCATGACCCACTCTGCATCAACTAGTGGGGTACTAGTTGATGTCTTCTCATTAAATTGACCACTTGTTGAAGATTCCAATACTTTCACTAAAATGGGATTAATAGTCTCCACTATTAGTTTCCACAAATGTTTAATGTACAAAATATCCTCCATTTTGGATTTCTAGATGGAATAATTAAAAGTGGTGATTTTAATCATATTACTAATATTTTCTTCCATTAATTTAGTGAGAATTTTGAAAATTAATCACACAGATTCATCTGTAATGGTTGAAATAGCTGGAAATGAATCCTAGATCATTGAAACGGACTTCAATAGGCCAAGATATTGAAAAAATAGTTTTAATGGTCTAGCTAGACTGATGATGTGGAAATGACATGTCTTTCCAAAACAATCATTGGAAAACCCTGAAGGAAAGTCATTGTCGGTAGTAATAGTGTCGTCTTCTCCGGTAAGGGTGTACTGTAGTTTCATCAGTTTGATTGAAACTTTTACTGCCTATACCAACTTCGTTTCAGCTCTGTTTTTGATGTTATTTGTAACATTAGAATCATTTCAATGATATCTTCATGAATATGGTCTCAAAAATTAACCACCTTCAATTTTCTATTCACTGGAAAACCCTTCCACACCTTCGTTGTTTCAACCCTGATTCCTCTGATGCCGCTTTGCAAGGGAATTGGAAGACTCAGGCGATAAAAATAAACATAAACAAAGAATAAAATGGATAACACACTGATTTAACATGGTTCAGAAAATATTTCCTACATCCATGGGAGAAGGGGGTTAGTTTTATAATTCTCTCCAGATCAAACTTTAGATGATACACTGATTACAAGATTAAAATTTCATGGTATTTGATCCCATTTTATAGCTGGAGGAAGAAACAAATTTTCTATGGTTTTCTGTCTAGTTCATCTACCCATAAAATCATCCACATCATTGGCTATTGTCCATAGCTTTGGCTGTCCACTAAAGAAGAATTATCCTTACTATGAATTTATCCTCTACAAATAACTCCCTAAATTTGGAGTTTCTCCCAACATAGTTTAAAATAAAACCTATTTTTGGAATTAATATCTTTGATTACCCCTAAATATTACTTTTGACTAGCAATGAACAATGACTATGGAAACAAAATACGATAACTCTAACAGATCAAATCCAAAGATGAACAAATAATATGAACATTAACCTTTGAATAATAGGATGTGATAATATTATACTACCTTAATCGACCTCCCTCCCTCCCTCCCTCCCTTACAAAGACAGGAATTGAGAAATGGTGACCACTGGATAGTACTAAAACCTCCTGACAGTGACAGATGTGTGAGAAAATGTGATCTCTGATGACCAGATGATGTGCACGAGCCATTCCACTTCTAGGAAAAAAATAGATACCCTTCTATTGAAGTTTTTGGGTGAGATAAGGGGAATATTTTCACACCAAACATAACCCCCTTACCATAGGTAGACACCTGTAGAGATGAGGAAGTGGGGGGAAAGAGTAATCAAACTTGAATGTGTTTGAAAAAATTGATAACCAAACCCAAATCCAAATATGTTTTAACTTTAAAATTTATACCTGACCCCAAACCTATATAATCAATATAATAATTTTTTGGAACATGAACCCATTTATTAAAACATTTAATTTTTTAATTTTTTTTTTTTTAATTTTTAAATTTTTAAATTTTTTTATTTTATAATTTTTTTTTACTTAAATCTGTTTGAAATGTCTGCTCCCGCTAGCATTGACAAGAATATCTACTCCCACTGCCTCTTCACAAAATCACATACCAAGGAAACAACTCCTCACAAGCCTAATTCCCTCATGATCATTTCCAAACACAATTATTTATATTGAATATTAAAAAATAAAATGAATAAAATAACATAAATGTTTTTGGTTTGGGATAGCTAGTGATTTATTCATGAGGCTGATTTCAAAGGATTTTTTAGGGGGAAACACTTGTCTAGAAACAATTGAGAAAATCAATAAAAACATGTTTTACCCAAGATCCAATCATTCATTTTGAATTAAATAAACATAGATGAATAATATACCTTTTTATTTGATGATCTGGTCTATCCAAGTTATTTTACACAAGCTTTATAGATATCCATAAGAAATATCCAACAAAGTCCATTATCCTAGGATATTCATGAGTAGTATGAATCTCCCAACAATTGGGATGGACTTCCATCACAGCAAGGTTTTCTAAAACATTGGTTAAAGTCTTGAAAAAAATGAGTGCTAAAGAGAGATTCTATTCAATGAGTTATCACAACATGAATCTCATATTTGAATGAAACATTTTTCACTAGGATTTTATTACCTTTCATAGTCACCCATGGGCACTCCTTATAACTCAAAATGTTGTTATTCAGTGAAATATTTCATAAACATTTCAAATACTATAACTCATTATAACGAATGCTTTAATCCTACTGTTGATTATTTATTGTTTAAACAATCAATATGAACATTCAAACTCCTCAAATCATCATAATGTGATGATATGGATGAACATGATAACTTAGGTGGGAGAGAACCAGAAAAATCGATCATTTTCTCATAACAAGTGCATTCTCATGCACTAAATTGTGGCACAGTAACCTTCATTATGTCATAGTTTACATCAACCCATACTATGGTGTGGTTTATAAAGTTTTTATTGTAAGAGTTGGTGTCCTAGAAACAATTGGTTGTACTCTGATTACATGGAAATTTAATTTATTTAAATATTAAACATCTTATTACATATTGTTCGTTGTTCTACATGACTATGATGTAATAATGTCTTAGAGTATTTGTTGCATTGATAAAGTCATGGAAGTTCCCCGCTATGATGAGAACTTTGAAATGATATAACAATATTCTTAAATATAGTTATACAGTTGGATGATATAATATGAAGGGACACATAGCATGTAGATTATTAGGTGTTATTACTCATAAGCAGATGATACTTCCTCTCATGAAGTTCTCACTTGGTAATCTCCAAGATAGGAGATTATAAGAACAGACCCGTCAGTAGAAATTCCGCATGTTTTGGTGTCATCAGATGTTTCTATCTATGAGAATGTGTAATGATCCTTATAATTTAAGATTATCATTAATACGTGTCATGACTCACGTACTTTGATTTACTGACGAAAACTATCATGCAGACAGTTGGTGGGAAGTAGGGTGCGTTGGGTTCATCACGAGTGGCAAGTTATTAATGGATAAGTTGAGGAAGGATTTTTCCGTTCTATTTATGGAAGTTGATATCTCATCCATTTGATTGAAATATAACCATCGCGTGAAATTCCATTGTCATGGTGTAACGATGAGTTTATTTCAGGTAGTCAAAGAACAATGTATCAAGCATAAAGTTTGGTGAAACTATCATGAAACCTACTTGATGAGATATTGAGACAAAGGGATTATATTACATAGTGAGCATTCATATGTGGATTTCATTGTTTCAACTTTACATTCTTTCTCTTGGGTTCCTTGACCTGTTTCTAGATAGTACTCTTAGACTTTAGGAAAACCTGTCTAATGCCAATGAGAAATAATCCTAGAGGGTCACACACTAAGTGTTTTTTGTGGTCTCGGTTAAATTCTATTTGAATTTAATTAATGAAATAAATATTATTCTATAGACCATGGAATAATTTTATTCAAGTTATGATGATCGCATAAATTAAATAAAATATATTTATTTATTTTATTGAACATTTAATAAATAATTATTTACTATTTTGTAAATAAAATATTTATTTAAGAGATTAAATTATTTATTTATTTATTTGGGCGTTCAATAAATGGAAGTGGAGTTCGAGCGGACTAAGGTCATTCTAGTAGTAAAATAATTATTTTCAAAATGGTAAATAATTAATAGTTGGCACAAGTTAAAATAATAATGATGCTATTGTTATTTTTTGACATGGAATTTTATTCATAATTCCATTTTTTCTAAGTTGGCGCACCATAAATAATGATGTGGTATTATTATTATGAGCATGGGTTTTCTCTAAGTTCATGAATGTATTTAATTTTTGTTATGCAATTAAATATTGTAATAGAAGTTCCATGCATATAAATAGACAATTATGTCTATTGTTCTATTTTGAACATATCGTGCGCTTAGTGAATTGAGAATTTTTGAGCTAAACAATTTCTCTCTCGAATCCCCTTCCTGCCCCTCTCAAGAATGAGAGACGTTATTCAAAGCCTAAGAACAAGTGATCAAGAATGACCGGCACAAGACACTCTCTTCTCCATGCTAGCACCCAGAAAATGAGTGGTGTCGATCAGATTCCATTAGAGCATGTGTGGATCACCGCTAGATGGATTCTAGTTTGGATCCTCACAAGCACAACGAGATAATCTGGAAGTTTCATTCTGAACAATCAACATCATCAACGAAGAAAATACTCAAGATCCAGGTATTCTTTTCTTTATGAAATTAATTAAATTAATTATAAACATGATGTGAAAGATCCTCTCTAAAGGTTTCGGGCATCTTCCTTCTTTATCCAAACCTTTGATTATATTCCATGGAGACCGGCATTCATCATCATATTGATCCCAGAATAATCATTGATCATTGTAAAAATCAAAGTTGGGTTCCGCCCCAACCACACTTAAACTACACCCAGAAACTTCATTTATGAGGATCAAATAAAACTTATTCAACACAAAAAAAATATAATAGTAACCAAAAGTCCAAAATCACCATGTTATGCAAAACAGTAATAATATTTAACTAAATGAAGAACATGTACCATTCAATATAGACAATTATTGCACATATTTTGTAACACCCCAGGTAAATAATGAATATGAAATTTTCACATTTATCCATATTTGTGAATGAAATATTAATATTACTTTAAAGGGAATGCTATGCTCGATGGCGTACCCAATACGCAACAACGAGTTTCTTTGAAATCTTACGTTGCACTCTAATAATAAAACAATATTATTTTAAATGGTAGTTAACGCCTAGTCATTGTAATGGTGGGAATGAACAGAACTAACTAAAAAATTCTTATATATGTTTTTCAAATATTTTTACTTTTATCCAATAAATGTTAGAGGCTTAAAATGCAAATTAATCCAATTTTAAGCATAAATCTTCTAATATTCTTTAAAAGGTCGATTAACCGACTTTTGATGGAGAACCCTTTTTAAATAAACTTTTGACAATTTTATATTTTTTATTTTACAAAATAAAATCCTTCTTTAGAATCTGGATATCAAAATTTACTTTGTGTAAATTTTTGTTATTTTTCTGATAAAGATCATTTTTATTGAAAACGTTGCATTTTAATTCAAAACCTCCTTTTAATCCGATTTAATTATATGGATAGATTATATTTTTAATTGAGATTAAAGTTTATTAAAATATATTTTTACCATTTAATCCAATGGTGGTCATTGTAATTTATTTCACTTTGAAATTGGACTTAAACTAGTGTCAATCTTTTAATAGATATTGTTTCTTAAAAACACGCTATTTGTTTTGACAGTGGGAATTAATTATCAAATTAATTAATGCAACTTATATGTTATGAATTTTTTAAAATAGACATCATTTTTGAATTCGGAATATCAAATATAGCTTAGGGTGAATTTTTGGTATTTTTCTGAAAAACATCAATTTTTGATGAATAGTGAAACCACTAAGTGGTAACTAAAGAAACTGATTTTTCATTTAAATTAAACTTTGTCACTTCTGTGATTTGATTTTCAAAAATCTGACATACATTATTGTCATTAATAAGTAAAATGTGGTTCAATATGATTAAAATAATTTTTTGGTGAATAGTAACTTTTAAGTTTTATTAATCGCGATTAGAGGTAATTAGTGTAATTTAAGGTAAAAATAATGTTTTAATAATATCAAATGACCTAGACACATGTCCTACCCTCATTGGATGTGTCATGGCCGACCAAGACAATCCATGGGTCAACTTGGGGACCCCATGGATCCACTTTGGTAGGAAAACGACATAAATAACATTTTATTTAAAGCTAAAATAAAAATGTCACAAACATGAGTTGTTTTACTAAAACAATTTTTAAATGGGGTTATACAAGTCATATTTTTTACTATAAATAATCATTAGAAATCTAAAAATATTTCCTAAATCATGATATTTTTTTTATAATTTTTAGACATTATATAAATTAAATTATTTATGACACCATGATAATGCAGCGATTACCTCATTATTTAACGATTTAAATAAAATGAAAAGATAATGTAAAATCTAAGACCTACACATGTCAAATACCTATTGTATTGGTGGATTTCTAACTCCTATCATCTTATCCTAGAAATATATAATTTTGTGACCTTTAAAATCCGAAAATAATTTTATAATAAAGTAACCTTTTATAACTTTCCAAGAGTGCCCCTGCTCTCCTCTTATAAAAGGCCCCCACCTCTACCACCTTACCCACACCTCTCAAGCCTTTGGATTGGCCAACCCCTACCCATTTTGTCTCTCCAAATCCCTCTATTACTCCTAGAAGCCTCACTTTGGGCAGAAGTCTTCCCAAGAAATCCTTTGAGCGCAAATCAAAAAGAGTTACCCGTTTTAAAGGTAATGTCTTCCCTAGTGTTCTTTTATTTTATTTTGCTTCTCCAACCCCCTAAACTCTTTTTATTTATTTATTTTGTAACAAATCCAGTATCTTCAATATACTAGGATGTTTTTATGAGGAATATTCGAGCTACACTAACACACAACTCCGTCTAATGGTTAAAGAACATACTGTTTCTGTGGATGGTAAATTACTGCCTCACGAAACGATGATGGTTCTATCTTCTCATACCACCTCTCATGGTGGCCATTATGATGGAACTATAATTATTTATGATATATATTATATTTATTTCCTCTCTATTCTTATGTATTTTATATTTAATACATACCTTTATGCTTTTCATGTTGTGCAAATGCGATAATTTCATTTGAGGAAGTGTGGACTACCGCCCCCTCAAGTGATGTGACTCGTTCATGCAATACATGGAATGTATAAAGAATGAAATTGATGAACTTATGTGATATATATAACATATATATTATAATTGAATTATAATATATATATCTCCCTCATCAATTTTTAATTCCATTAATGTGCCAAATAAATGAAAGTAGCGTTCATGCGTACGTACAGCTTACCGTCTCCATGAAAGGTACATTTCATTTCTTATCTTCAAATGTTATGTACTATTATAAGTACATATATATAATGGATATATATGTAATATATTACATCTAAATTATGGATATAATTCTGGAATTATAATATATATATCTCTCTTTTAACTTTAATTCTGTTAATATGACAAAAAAATGAAAGTAGCGTTCATGCGTACGTACGGCCTACCGTCTCCATGAACAGTGATTTTAATTTTTTTGATCTCCAAATGTTATGGAATAGTACAAAATGAATATATACTGAATATATATGATATTTAAAACATTAATACTATTCTGGAGATGATGTACCTATAACTACATGGAAAATTCTTTTCCAACAAGTTCAAGTTTTGCTCATGTACCGAACATCGACAAAAACGTCTGATATGAACTCACTTTATTAACCAATTATTATAACATTATAATATGTGATATGAACTGAATAATTATATTTAAATTATGTCCTTAATAAATTATAAATTGACCAAATTTTATTATTCAGGATATTAAAGAACGATCGAGTCATGTCGGACACGAGGTAAGGGATCCAACCTCTCTCTTTCTTTTTAAGTACTCTCTTTTATGTCATTTCTTTTAAGCTCATATTTCTTATGTTTGGGGATGTTATTTTATATTCCTCATACTGTAATTTTTATGTTCATATTATGAGATACCCTATCTGATCTCATAAATCTATTTTTAGAAGTTTTAAGTGGCGTCGTTAGGCTATCGAGTTTTCGTAAGGGATTTTTCATCTCACTTTTATTTCCGTGACATTTATGCTACGTTTTACACTATTTCATTTGAGTCGTGTATGTACTTACCATTAGTATACACTTTGTGTAGTATAATTTCATTTATGGGTATTTACATGTTCATTTTATGACCCTTCTTCCATGGGGTGTACGTTTCGAAAGTTACCCAACTCTGTAAGGGGACCTTTCACCCTCCTCTTTTTAAAAGACTACTTTTTTTATGTCTTTTAATTCACATAATATTATGTTGGGATATGTTATTCTATATCCTTATTTATGTAAATTTTATGTCCAAGTGATGAGATACCATTTTCTATCTCATTAACTCATTTTCTGAATTTTAAAGTGACGTCGTTAGGCTGTTGGATTTCTGTAAGGGAACTTCTTAACCCACTTTCAATTCTTTGGGTTAAACCTCTACTTCTTGATTTTATTATGCCAAGATTATGTGTGGAATATATATGTTGTAATTTACACAAACCTTTTTGTATATATACTATTTCTACACATAATCATCTCATTGAAAAATTCTTACAAACTTGTATGGGAAATCATAACTCAATCTCATTTCATTGAGTTAAATATCTATGTCATTGGTTTTGTTTTTCCAAGATTATGTGTGAATGACCTATGATTGTTTCACACTTAATATCCACTTATATTGGGTGTATTTATATTTCTCACACATAATTATGTGATAGATTTAACCTTAATTTAAGGATACCATCTTTATAATGGATTTCATCTCAATTTACATTTCCATTGAGACTTCATTGTTGTTATGATCCAATTCACTTATATATGGTGTGTATACTGTCCTTTGACATATTATATCATGAATCCCTTTATTCTCATGATATTATAAAGCTTGTATTAAATGTAATTCCGAAATTATTTGTATTCAAGAGTCTCTCATTTTGTTAAAAACTCTTTAATAAAAATATCATTTTAAATGTTTTAAAGATTCATTATTCTAAATATTTATCTTTAATGTCCATGTTTTCAAAATGGTTTTCATTATTTATTTATATGGACATTAATGTTTTAAAATTATAATTCCATTAAAAGCTTCAAAGTGGTATGGGACACTTTGATTCAAAAATCTCTTTTAAATGGTTTTTGAAAATGGATTGATTAATTCAATATCTTGGAATTACTTATTGTGATTGAAAATGAAATGTTGTTATTAAAATGTTTATATTTTCAATATTTTATGTGTAATGATGGTACTTGGACATTTTACGGGTGGTTATGTGATAAACCATATGACGGGTGGTGTCGTGAATACCAGGACGGGTGGTTACGTTATAACCTCCAATGCATTGGGTATGGATGTCGGTCGTATGGCTATTACATTAAGTGATATGTGTGGAATTCGACCGTATGGTTATTCCATTTAAGTATGTTTATGTCCCAAGTTACCTTTATATGTTATGTGTTCTTTATATGGGTTTTTATGATAATATTTTGGTTAAAAAAGGGGTAAGTAATGTTCTTTTATTCAGTGAAGAGTTTTTTTTTACTACTTCATAAAGGTGAAAAGTATTACTTTGATAAAGTATTCTTGGTTTACTTGTTATTTTGAAAAAATAACAGTTTTCCTTCTTTGTGTATCCTTTACTGGGCTTTTTATGCTCATCACAAGTTTTTGAAATGTTTTCCACAGGACTTAAAGATGAATAGGGTCAAGGATGGGATCAAGGAAAGACATGTTATCTAAAACATGGAACTAGACACGTTTCTTTTTAAGAGTTTTTATTTTATGGAAACTTAGTAGAAGTGTATACTTTGTAATCTTTGAGATGTAATAGTTATGTCCTAATTCTCTAAAAATATAAACCTGAAAAGATCCTCAATATTAATTATTCATTTAATTCAATAATAAGTAATGTTTAAGGTCAGGGCCTTATAGTTGGTATTAAAGGTCGGTTTAGATAACTTTAGAGGTTAGGGTATTCTATAAGCATAAGTGACATTACCATAATGGATAGGATTTCAGAAAGAGTCATAGTTTTTAGATAAAGTTAATGAGTAAGTATATATTAGTGATTATCTTTTTCATTAGTACATAATGATTTTGTTGATATACTCACACTAACATTTTTGGTTTTAGTAAATGGATGGATCTAGCAGGTACCAAAGTGAAAATGGGTTTGAAGGAAACTGTGGTGGTTCTCTGATTAAGAGACTGGATGAAATGGTGGATTCAATGAGAAATCTTGTGGTTATTCTAAACCAACTATCAGGAGTCATGACCAACCACTTGAACCTTGGTGAGTTCTCTAATGCATCATGTACGAGAGATGCAACTCGACGTGGAAGTTAAGGTAGTAATTATAAAGGTAACCATTAGGTTTTATATGATCCTTACTTTTTAGTTAATTATGGGTTACTCTATGATATGATGGAAAATGAAAGGCATGAGATAAACTTGAGGTTAAAATATGTTATGATCATTTTTGAAGATTTTATCTCGTTTTGGGGAATGTTGTAAGAATTATGTAGTTTTGGAAAAAGGACAACACGCAGACCGTGTGACAACCCGTCGCGTCGGACAAAGCTATGGGAATCGAACCCACAACCAAAGTACGACTGGTATTTATCACCTACCACTGGAATACGTGAAGTCCCTGGTTAGTTTGACTAATTCTTTTTAGTTATATGATTTTAGGAATCAAGAGTAAGTTTATTTTGGGTTATCTATGGAAATTATTAACCTATAATGGAGGATATGTGATTAGGTTAATTACTTTTCAGTTTGAGACTTTAATATTAACTGATGTTATTTGTAGATAAATGTTAAGGTTTATCTTGGAAGATGATGTGATTAAATCCTTCAGATATTTGGGTTTCAGTCTTAGTTTTTATTACTTTGAATAATTTTATGGATAGATGTTTATTGAATGGTCTTTGTTGAACTTTGGGTATTGTTTGACATATTTTGGAGATTAAGAATAGATTTTTTTTATAAAGGATTATCATTTTTGGGTATTATCTGATCTCATACTAAACATTTTGGTTTTAGTTTTTGTTATGGTCTAAAGACATGGGAAGTATATAGTTCTCTTTTGTGGATTAGGTGGTTCTCTAGAATTTGATTATAGCTCTCTTAATATGAACAAGTCATCCTAAATACTCGTCTTTTGGAGAAAAATGAGTTCGTGTAAGAAATCTAGTAAAATTTGAAAGTCAACATGACAAGTATGTTTCCTTATGTTTTAGTTAAGCTCATAAATAAATTCCTCAGTGAAAAGTAACTTAAAATAAAAATGTTGTCTGTTAATTTTTCCTACTGGGGAATCAAATACCGTTTAACCCATCACAAGTTTGTGATTTTCTTGTGGTTAACTTTCTCCTAAACATGTTTTCTATCACTCTCCCTCAGAACATGACCCTTTGTTTTCCCCTCCATTTACATGTTTTCCTACATAGAATCCTAGTATGGGTTAACTCGGGTGACCTTTGTACTTCTCTTTCTTTATTTTAAAGTGATAGTTTTACTGACTCTTGTTCCGATTTGGGATTTTCAATGAAGTTTCCAAGCCCAATTTTCTAAAATTGCGAGGATGGAATTCCCAAAAGGGGGGAAGGATGTAACACCCCAGGTAAATAAAGAATATGAAATTTTCACATTTATCCATATTTTTGAATAAAATATTAATATTACTTTAAAGGGAACGCTATGCTCGATGGCGTACCCAATACGCAACAACGAGTTTCTTTGAAATCTTATGTTGCACTCTAATAATAAAATAATATTATTTTAAATGGTATTTAACGGCTAGTCGTTGTAATGGTGAGAATGAACGGAACTAACTAAAAAATGATTATATATGTTTTTCAAATATTATTACTTTTATCCAATAAATTTTAGAGGCTTAAAATGCAAATGAATCCAATTTTAAGCATAAATCTTCTAATATTCTTTAAAAGGTCGACTAACAGACTTTTGATGGAGAACCCTTTTTAAATATACTTTTGAAAATTTTATATGTTTTATTTGACAAAATAAAATCCTTCTTCAGAATATAGACATCAAAATTTACTTTGTGTAAATTTTTGTTATTTTTCCGATAAAGATCATTTTTATTGAAAATGTTGCATTTTAATTCAAAACCTCCTTTTAATCTAATTTAATTATATGGATAGATTATATTTTTAATTGAGATTAAAGTGTGTTTAGAATATATTTCTACCATTTAATCCAATGGTGGTCATTGGAATTAATTTCACTTAGAAATTGGACTTAAACTAGTGTCAATCTTTTAATAGATATTGTTTCTTAAAAACACGCTATTTGTTTTGACAGTGGGAATTAATTATTAAATTAATTAATGCAACTTATATGTTATTAATTTTGTAAAATAGACATCATTTTTGAATTCGGAATATCAAATATAGCTTAGGGTGAATTTTTGGTATTTTTCTGAAAAACATCAATTTTTGATGAATAGTGAAACCACTAAGTGGTAGTTAAAGAAACTGATTTTTCGTTTAAATGAAAATTTTCCACTTCTGTGATTTGATTTTCAAAAATCCTACATATATTTTTGTCATTAAGAAGTAAAATTTGGTTCAATGGGATTAAAATAATTTTTTGGTGAATAGTAACTTTTAAGTTTTATTAATCACGATTAGAGGTAATTGGTGTAATTTAAGGTAAAAATAATGTTTTAATAATATGAAATGACCTATACACATGTCCTACCCTAATTTTATGTGTCATGTCCGAATAAGACAATCCATGGGTCAAATTGGGGACCCCATGGAGCCACTTTGGTAGGAAAATGACATAAATAACTTTTTATTTAAAGCTAAAATAAAAATGTCACAAACATGAGTTGTTTTACTAAACCAATTTTTAAATGGGGATATACAAGTCATATTTTTTAATATAAATATTAATTATAAATATAAAAATATTTCCTTCATCATGATATTTTTTTTATAATTTTTAGACATTATATAAATTAAATTATTTATGACACCATGATGATGCAGCGATTACCTCATTATTTAACGATTTAAATAAATGAAAAGATAATGTAAAATCTAAGACCTAAACATGTCAAATACCTATTGTATGGGTGTATTTATAACTACTATCACCTTATCCTATAAATATATAATTTTGTGATCTTTAAAATCTGAAAATAATTTTATAATAAAGTAACCTTTTATAACTTTCCAAGAGTGCCCCTCCTCTCCTCTTATAAAAGGCCCCCACCTCTACCACCTTACCCGCACCTCTCAAGAATTTAGCTCAGCCAAACCCTACCCATTTTGTCTCTCCACATCCATATCTTACTCCTAGAAGCCTCACTTTGGGCATAAGTCTTCCCAAGGAATCCTTTGAGCGCAAATCAAAAAGAGTTACCCATTTTAAAGGTAATGTCTTCCCTAGTGTTATTTTGTTTTATTTTGCTTCTCCAACCCCTAAAATCATTTTATTTATTTATTTTATAACAACATCAGTATCTTAAATATACTAGGATTTTTTTATGAGGAATATTATATCTACACTAGCACACAACTTCATCTAATGGTTAAAGAACATATTGTTTCTGTGGATGGAGAATTACTGCCTCACGAAACGATGATTGTTCTATCTTCTCATACCACCTCTCATGGTGGCCATTATGATGGAAATATATTTATTTATGATATATATTATATTTATTTCCTCTCTATTATTATGTATTTTATATTTAATACATACCTTTATGCTTTTCATGTTGTGTAAATGCGATAATTTCATTTGAGAAAGTGTGGACTACCGCCCCCTCAAGAGATGTGACTCGTTCATGCAATACATGGAATGTATAAAGAATGAAATTGATGAAATTATGTGATATATATAACATATATATTATACTGGAATTATAATATATATATATATATATATATCTTATCAAGTTTTAATTCCATTAATGTGCCAAAGAAATGAAAGTAGCGTTCATGTGTACGTACGGCTTACCGTCTCCATGAACGGTACATTTCATTCCTTATCTTCAAATGTTATGTAATATTATAAGTACATATATATAATGGATATATATGTCATATATTACATCTAAATTATGGATATCATTCTGGAATTATAATATATATATCTCTCTTTTAACTTTAATTCCGTTAATATGACAAAAAAATGAAAGTAGTGTTCATGCGTACGTACGGCCTACCGTCTCCATGAACGGTGATTTTAATTTTTATTATCACCAAATGTTATGGAATAGTAAAAAATGAATATATACTGGATATATATGATATTTAAAACATTAATACTATTATGTAGATGATGTACCTATAACTACATGGAAAATTCTTTTCCAACAATTTCAATTTTTGCTCATGTACCGAACATCGACAAAAACATCTGATATGAACTCACTTTACTAAACAATTATTATAAAATTATAATATGTGATATGAAATGAATAATAATATTTAAAATAGTTCCTTAAGAAATTATAAATTGACCAAATTTTATTATTTAGGAGATTAAAGAACGATCGAGTCATGTCGGACACGAGGTAAGGGATCCAACCTCTCTCTTTCTTTTTAAGTACTCTCTTTTATGTCATTTCTTTTAAGCTCATCTTTCTTATGTTTGGGGATGTTATTTTATATTCCACATACTGTAATTTTTATGTTCATATTATTAGAGACCCTATTTGATCTCATAAATCCATTTTTGGAAGTTTTAAGTGGCGCCGTTAGGCTGCCGAGTTTTTGTAAGGGATTTTTCATCTCACATTTATTTACGTGACATTTATGCTATGTTTGCCACTATTTACTTTGATTGGTGTATGTAATGACCATTATTATACACTTTTTGTATTATAATTTCATTTATGGGTATTTACATCTTCATTGTATGACCCTTCTTCCATGGGGTGTACGTTTCGAAAGTTACCCAACTCGGTAAAGGGACCTTTCACCCTCCTCTTTTTAAAAGACTTCTTTTGTTATGTCTTTTAATTCACATACTATTATGTTGGGATATTTTCTTCTATATCATTATTTATGTAAATTTTATGTCTAAGTGACGAGATACCATTTTCTCTCTCATCAACTCATTTTCTAAATTTTAAAGTGACGTCGTTAGGCTGTTGGATTTCTGTAAGGGAACTTCTTAACCCACTTTCAATTATTTGGGTTAAACCTCTACTTCTTGATTTTATTATGCCAAGATTATGTGTGGAATCTATATGTTGTAATTTCCACAAACCTTTGGGTAGATATACTATTTCTACACATAATCATCTCATTGATAAATTCTTACGAACTTGTATGGGAAATCATAACTCAATCTCATTTCATTGAGTTAAATATCTATGTCATTGGTTTTGTTTTTCCAAGATTATGTGTGAATGACATATGATTGTTTCACACTTAATATCCACTTATATTGGGTGTATTTATATTTATCACACATAATTATGTGATAGATTTATCCTTAATTTAAGGATACCATATTTATAATGGATTTCATTTCAATTTACATTTCCATTGAGACTTCATTGTTGTTATGAACCAATTCCCTCTTATATGGTGTGTATGTTGTCCTTTGACATATTATATCATGAATCCCTTTATTCTCATGATATTATAAATCTCGGATTAAATGTAATTCCTCAATTATTTGTATTTAAGAGTCTCTCATTTTGTTAAAAACTCTTTAACAAAAATATCATTTTAAATGTTTTAAAGATTCATTATTATAAATATTTATCTTTAATGTCCATGTTTTCAAAATGGTTTTTAGTATTTATTTATATGTATGTTAATGTTTTAAAATTATAATTCCATTAAAAGCTTCAAAGTGGTATGGGACACTTTGATTCAAAAATCTCTTTTAAATAGTTTTTGAAAATGGATTGATTAATTCAATATCTTGGAATTACTTATTGTGATTGCAAATGAAATGTTGTTATTGAAATGTTTATATTTTCAATATTTTATGTGTATTGATGGTACTTGGACATTTTACGGGTGGTTACGTGATAAACCATATGACGGGTGGTGCCGTGAATACCAGGATGGGTGGTTACGTTATAACCTCCAATGCATTGGGTATGGAAGTCGGTTGTATGGTTATTCCATTAAGTGATATGTGTGGAAGTCGACCGTATGGTTATTCCATTTAAGTATTTTTATGTCCCAAGTTACCTTTATATGTTATGTGTTCTTTATATGGGTTTTTATGGTAATCTTTTGGTTACAAAAGGGGTAAGTAATGTTTTTTTATTCAGTGAAGAGTTTTTTTTTACTACTTCATAAAGGTGAAAAGTATTACTTTGATAAAGTATTCTTGGTTTACTTGTTGTTTTAAAAAACTAACAGTTTTCCTTCTTTCTGTATCCTTTATTGGGATTTTTATGCTCATCCTAAGTTTTTAAAATGTTTTCCACAGGACTTAAAGATGAATAGGGTCAAGGATGGGATCAAGGAAAGACATGCTATCTAAAACATGGAACTAGACATGTTTCTTTTTAAGAGTTTTTATTTTATGGAAACTTAGTAGAAGTGTATATTTTGTAATCTTTGAGATGTAATAGTTATGTCTTAATTCTCTAAAAATATAAACCTAAAAAGATCCTCAATATGAATTATTCATTTAATTCAATAATAAGTAATGTTTAAGGTCGGGGCCTTATAGTTGGTATCAACGGTCGGTTTAGATAACTTTAGAGGTTAGGGTATTTTATAAGCATAAGTGACATTACCATAATGGATAGGATTTTAGAAAGAGTCATAGTTTTTAGATAAAGTGAATGATTCAGTATATCTTAGTGATTATCTTTTTCATTAGTACATGATTATTTTTTTGATATACTCACACTGACATTTTTGGTTTTAGTAAATGGTTGCATCTAGCAGGCACCAAAGTGAAAATGGGTTTGAAGGAAACTGTGGTGGTTCTCTGATTAAGAGACTGGATGAAATGGGGGATTCAATGATAAATCTTGTGGTTATTCTAAACCAACCATCAGGAGTCATGACCAACCACTTGAACCTTGGTGAGTTATCTAATGCATCATGTACGAGAGAAGCAACACGACGTGGAAGTTCAAGTAATAATTATAAAGGTAACCATTAGGGTTTATATGATCCTTACTTTTTAGGTAATTATGGGTTACTCTATGATATGATGGAAAATGAAAGTAATGAGATAAAATTGAGGTTAAAATATGTTATGATCATTTTTTAAGATTTTAGCTCATTTTGGGGAATGTTTTAAGAATTATGTAGTTTTGGAAAAAGGACAACACGCAGACCGTGTGACAACCCATCGCGTCGGACAAAGCTATGGGAATCGAACCCACAACCAAAGTGCGACTGGTATTTATCACCTACCACTAGACTACGTGAAGTACCTGGTTAGTTTGACTAATTCTTTTTAGTTAGATGATTTTAGGAATCAAGAGTAAGTTTATTTTGGGTTATCTATGGAAATTATTAACCTATCATGGAGGATATGTGATTAGGGTAATTACTTTTCAGTTTGAGACTTTAAGAGTAACTAATGTTATTTGGAGATAAATGTTAAGGTTTATCTTGGAAGACGATGTGATTAAATCCTTCAGAGATTTGGGTTTCAGTCTAAGTTTTTATTACTTTGAAGAATTTTATGGATAGATGTTTATTGAATGGTATTTGTTGAACTTTGGGTATTGTTTGACATATTTTGGAGATTAAGAATAGATTTTTTTTTATAAAGGATTATCCTTTTTGGGTATTATCTGATCTCATACTAACCTTTTTTGTTTTAGTTTTGGTTATGGTCTAAAGACATGGGAAGTATATAGTTCACTTTTGTGGATTAGGTGGTTCTATAGAAGTTTATTATAGCTCTCTTAATGTGAACAAGTCATCCTAAATACTCGTCTTTTGGAGAAAATATGAGTTCGTGTAAGAAATCTAGTAAAAGTTGAAAGTCAACATGACAAGTATGTTTCCTTATGTTTTAGTTAAGCTCATAAATAAATTCCTCAGTGAAAAGTAACTTAACACAAAAATTTTGTCTGTTAATTTTTCCTACTGGGGAATCAAATACCGTTTAACCCATCACAAGTTTGTGATTTTCTAGTGGTTAACTTTCTCCTAAACATGTTTTCTATCACTATCCCTCAGAATATGAACCTTTGTTTTCTCCCCCATGTCCATGTTTTCCTACATGGAATCCTAGTATGTGTTAACTCAGGTGACCTTTGTACTTCTCTTTCTTTATTTTAAAGTGATAGTTTTACTGACTCTTGTTCCGATTTGGAATTTTCAATGAAGTTTCCAAGCCCAATTTTTTAAAATTATGAGGACGCAATTCCCAAAAGGGGGGAAGGATGTAACACCCCAGGTAAATAAAGAATATGAAATTTTTACATTTATCCATATTTGTGAATAAAATATTAATATTACTTTAAAGGTAACTCTATGCTCGATGGCGTACCCAATACGCAACAACGAGTTTCTTTGAAATCTTACGTTGCACTCTAATAATAAAATAATATTATTTTAAATGGTAGTTAACGGCTATCCGTTTTAATGGCGGGAATTAACGAAACTAAATACAAAATGATTATATATGTTTTTCAAATATTTTTACTTTTATCCAATAAATGTTAGAGGCTTAAAATGCAAATGAACCCAATTTTAAGCATAAATCTTCTAATATTCCTTAAAAGATCGATTAACCACCTTTTGATGGAGAACCCTTTTTAAATATACTTTTGACAATTTTATATGTTGTATTTGACAAAATAAAATCCTTTTTTAGAATATGGACATCAAAATTTACTTTGTGTAAATTTTTGTTATTTTTCCGATAAGGATCATTTTTATTGAAAATGTTGCATTTTAATTCAAAACCTCATTTTAATCCGATTTAATTATATGGATAGATTATATTTTTAATTGAGATTAAAGTTTATTTAAAATATATTTTTACCATTTAATCCAATGGTGGTCATTAGAATTAATTTCACTTTGAAATTGGACTTAAACTAGTGTCAGTCTTTTAATAGATATTGTTTCTTAAAAACACACTATTTGTTTTGACAGCGGGAATTAATTATTAAATTAATTAATTCAACTTATATGTTATTAATTTTTTAAAATAGATATCATTTCTGAATTCGGAATATCAAATATATCTTAGGGTGAATTTTTGGTATTTTTCTGAAAAACATCAATTTTTGATGAATAGTGAAACCACTAAGTGGTAGTTAAAGAAACTGATTTTTCGTTTAAATGAAACTTTTCCACTTCTATGATTTGATTTTCAAAAATCCTACATAAATGTTTTTCTTTAATAATTAAAATGTGGTTCAATGGGATTAAAATAATTTTTTGGTGAGTAGTAACTTTTAAGTTTTATTAATCGCGATTTGAGGTAATTAGTGTAATTTAAGGTAAAAATAATGTTTTAATAATATGAAATGATGTATACACATGTCCTACACTCATTGGATGTGTCATGGACGACCAATAAAATCCATGGGTCAACTTGGGGACCCCATGGAGCCACTTTGGTAGGAAAATGACATAAATAACTTTTTATTTAAAGCTAAAATAAAAATGTCACAAACATGAGTTGTTTTACTAAAACAATTTTTAAATGGGGTTATAAAATTCATATTTTTTACTATAAACAATAATTATAAATATAAAAATATTTCCTACATCATGATATTTTTTTTATAATTTTTATACATTATATAAATTAAATTATTTATGACACCATGATGATGCAGCGATTACCTCATTATTTAACGATTTAAATAAAATGAAAAGATAATGTAAAATATAAGACCTACACATGTCAAATACCTATTTTATGGGTGTATTTATAACTCCTATAACCTTATCCTAGAAATATTTAATTTTTTGAACTTTAAAATTCGAAAATAATTTTATAAAAAAGTAACCTTTTATAACTTTCCAAGAGTGCCCCTCCTCTCCTCTTATAAAAGGCCCCCACCTCTACCACCTTACCCACACCTCTCAAGCCTTTGGATCGGCCAACCCCTGCCCATTTTGTCTCTCCACATCCCTATATTACTCCTAGAAGCCTCACCTTGGGCAGAAGTCTTCCCAAGGAAGCCTTTGAGCACAAATCAAAAAGAGTTACCCGTTTTAAAGGTAATGTCTTCCCTAGTGTTCTTTTGTTTTATTTTGCTTCTCCAACCCCCTAAACTCTTTTTATTTATTTATTTTGTAACAAAACCAGTATCTTAAATATACTAGTATTTTTTAAGAGGAATATTAGACCTACAATAACACACAACTCCGTTTAATGGTTAAAGAACATACTGTTTCTGTGGATGGCGAATTATTGCCTCACGAAACGATGATTGTTCTATCTTCTCATACCACCTCTCATGGTGGCCATTATGATGGAACTATATTTATTTATGATATATATTATATTTATTTCCTCTATATGATTCTTTATTTTATATTTAATACATACCTTTATGCTTTTCATGTTGTGCAAATGCG
The DNA here is from genome assembly GCA_963277665.1 of Viscum album. NCBI lineage: Eukaryota > Viridiplantae > Streptophyta > Magnoliopsida > Santalales > Viscaceae > Viscum > Viscum album. Next base: position 818,703,421 of record OY728133.1, read on the forward strand.
ATAATTTCATTTGAGGAAGTGTGGACTACCGCCCCCTCAAGTGATGTGACTCGTTCATGCAATACATGGAATGTATAAAGAATGAAATTGATGAAATTATGTGATATATATAACATATATATTATAATGGAATTATAATATATATATATATATATCTCATCAAGTTTTAATTCCATTAATGTGCCAAAGAAATGAAAGTAGCGTTCATGCATACGTACGACTTACTGTCTCCATGAACGGTACATTTCATTTCTTATCTTCAAATGTTATGTACTATTATAAGTACATATATATAATGGATATATATGTCATATATTACATCTAAATGATGTATATCATTCTGGAATTATAATATATATATCTCTTTTAACTTTAATTCCGTTAATATGACAAAAAAATGAAAGTAGCGTTCATGCGAACGTACGGCCTACCGTCACCATGAATGGTGATTTTAATTTTTTTTATCTCAAAATGTTATGGAATAGTAAAAAATGAATATATACTGGATATATATTATTTTTAAAACATTAATAATATTCTGGAGATGATTTACCTATAACTACATGGAAAATTCTTTTCCAACAAGTTCAATTTTTGCTCATGTACCGAACATCGACAAAAACGTCTGATATGACCTCACTTTATTAACCAATTATTATAAAATTATAATATGTGATATGAACTGAATAATAATATTTAAAGGAGGTCCTTAAGCAATTATAAATTGACCAAATTTTATTATTCAGGAGATTAAAGAACGATTGAGTCATGTCGGACACGAGGTAAGGGATCCAACCTCTCTCTTTCTTTTTAAGTACTCTCTTTTATGTCATTTATTTTAAGCTCATCTTTCTTATGTATGGGGATGTAATTTTTTATTTCTCATACTTTAATTTTTATTTTCATATTATGAGAGACCCTATTTGATCTCATAAATCCATTTTTGGATGTTTTAAGTGGCGTCGTTAGGCTGCCGAGTTTTCGTAAGGGATTTTTCATCTCACTTTTATTTCTGTGACATTTAAGCTACATTTGACACTATTTCCTTTGATTGATGTATATACTGCCCATTATTATACACTTTGTGTAGTATAATTTCATTTATGGGTATTTACATCTTCATTGTATGACCCTTCTTCCTTGGGGTGTACGTTTCGAAAGTTACCCAACTCGGTAAGGGGACCTTTCACCCTCCTCTTTTTAAAAGACTTCTTTTGTTATGTCTTTTAATTCACATACTATTATGTTGGTATATGTTCTTATATATACTTATTTATGTAAATTTTATGTCCAAGTGATGAGATACCATTTTCTCTCTCATCAACTCATTTTCTGAATTTTAAAGTGATGTCGTTAGGCTGTTGGATTTCTATAAGGGAACTTCTTAACCCACTTTCAATTCGTTGGGTTAAACCTCTACTTCTTGATTTTATTATGACAAGATTATGTGTGGAATATATATGTTGTAATTTCCAAAAACCTTTGTATAGATATACTATTTCTACACATAATCATCTTATTGATAAATTCTTACAAACTTGTATGGGAAATCATAACTCAATCTCATTTCATTGAGTTAATATCTATGTCATTGGTTTTGTTTTTTCAAGATTATGTGTGAATGACCTCTGATTGTTTTACACTTAATATCCACTTATATTGGGTGTATTTATATTTCTCACACATAATTATGTGATAGATTTATTCTTAATTTAAGGATACCATCTTTATAATGGATTTCATCTCAATTTACATTTCCATTGAGACTTCATTGTTGTTATGAACCAATTCGCTCTTATATGGTGTGTATGCTGTCCTTTGACATATTATATCATGAATCCCTTTATTCTCATGATATTTTAAAGCTCAGATTAAATGTAATTCCGCAATTATTTGTATTCAAGAGTCTCTCATTTTGTTAAAAACTCCTTAACAAAAATATCATTTTAAATGTTTTAAAGATTCATTATTCTAAATATTTATCTTTAATGTCCATGTTTTCAAAATGGTTTTCAGTATTTATTTATATGGACATTAATGTTTTAAAATTATAATTCCATTAAAATCTCCAAAGTGGTATGGGACACTTTGATTCAAAAATCTCTTTTAAATGGTTTTTGAAAATGGATTGATTAATTCAATATCTTGGAATTACTTATTGTGATTTAAAATGAAATGTTGTTATTGAAATGTTTATATTTTCAATATTTTATGTGTAATGATGGTACTTGGACATTTTACGGGTGGTTACCTGATAAACCATATGACGGGTGGTGCCATGTATACCAGGACGGGTGGTTACATTATAACCTCCAATGCATTGGGTATGGAAGTCGGTCGTATGGATATTCCATTAAGTGATATGTGTGGAAGTCGACAGTATGGTTATTCCATTTAAGTATGTTTATGTCCCAAGTTACCTTTATATGTTATGTGTTCTTTATATGGGTTTTTATGGTAATCTTTTGGTTACAGAAGGGGTAAGTAATGTTCTTTTATTTAGTGAAGAGTTTTTTTTTTACTACTTCATAAAGGTGAAAAGTGTTACTTTGATAAAGTATTCTTGTTTTACTTGTTGTTTTGAAAAACTAATAGTTTTCCTTCTTTGTGTATCCTTTACTGGTCTTTTTATGCTCATCCCAAGTTTTTGAAATGTTTTCCACAGGACTTAAAGATGAATAGGGTCAAGGATGGGATCTCGGAAATACATGCTATCTAAAACATGGAACTAGACATGTTTCTTTTTAAGAGTTTTTATTTTATGGAAACTTAGTAGAAGTGTATACTTTGTAATCTTAGAGATGTAATAGTTATGTCCTAATTCTCTAATAATCTAAACCTGAAAAGATTCTCAATATGAATTATTCATTTAATTCAATAATAGTAATGTTTAAGGTCAGGGCTTTATATATTCTTCGATCACAATGGTTGATGAATATCCCTAAGGAACAACCAAATGAATCCCCCTCCCACCCCTCACATTGTATCCATAGGAAAATGTAAATCACCTAATGCATGGGTGGGATTCTCCACAACTCTCACCATATGCTAATAACTCTCAATGACAAACGAATAATTAGGATGAAATAATTGGGAGATTCAGCTCAAAATCCAACTTAATGGCTTGAGATTTTTTATATAGGCCTTGGGACATCCTCAAGCCTTGTACGACATTTACTAAAATCTTATGTAGTGTTTTAGTAATACCATATTTTTATAATGTTTGTAAACATTTGACCATGCACTTAACATTAAGTATGTTTTATCTCTCCTATGTTTCATCTCATGAAACATTTATAGTTATTGACTGTCAACTTGGAATAGATTCAAATGATAACCACTTAACATTAAACTTCCCTAGTCAATTGTAAAGTGCCACATGGATCATGAAATACAATTCTCAGTGCCTTAAAATATAACAATGTTGAACAATGTGACTATCTATGTAACATCCTGACCCTAACCATTGGCTTAGAAATATCCAAGGTGTCATAAACCTTAGGTGACATCCCTCAGACACCAAAGGCTGACAATAAATTTTAAGGGCTTACTAAATTGTTGGGTGATTATTTCCCCTTTAAACAAGCACAACCTATAAAGACAATAAGAAAGCAAAACAAAACTATATGATTCATAAAATGTAAACAATACAACTCAAAAATTACTAATAACCAACAATAATGGAGTTACAATGGTAATAGTAAACTAGGTAACAAGTCACTAAAATAAAACATGACTCAGGCACCAAGGTGGCACCACTCCAGACTCCAAGAACATGACCAACTCCAAATCTCCAACTCCATATATCCACATCAAGAAGCTGCACTAGTGGAATATGAAATCTTCCCATTTCCTGTATCATGGAAAGCAAAAATTTTATACACACCAAAGTCTATATAAAGGGGGTGAGCAATCATACCCTATAAGAAATCCCCAAGAGTCTTCTCAACTCATTCCATTAGGATAAGAACAAGTTAACTCACAGTTAAAATTATAATGAAAACAAAAGATAAGAACATAAGAATAATTTTACCAATTTAAAACAAAATAAATTAAGTGAAGAAATATTTTATCCATTTATTACACTTTTTATACCCATTACACATTTATACACACTCACACACACATGAATTCCATGATAGTTTCAATAATCATGAGTAGTAACTCATCCATCCACAAAGTTGGTCACTGGTGATAATCCTTCTAGTCCCTCCAGCATGGAACCATGCACCATTTAATGTAGACATCCAATGAAAATGAACACACACCATTACACATATGATAAGTTCTCACATATATTTATTCAAAATAAATCATTTTTCCTTTTAAAAAATTTAATCAAACATCATGTTTCTGTTAAACCAAAATCACCATTTAAAACTACAAATCAAAGGGGTTTTTCTAAAAACCATTAAAAATTTAATTTTCTCAAATCATATACCAAAAGGATTTTCCTTACAGAAATTATAAACCATTTCCTTTAAAAATACAAGAAAAAAATTTAAGAAAAAACAAGCCTTAATGTTCTAGAATCAGTGGAGAAAATAGATAATTTTCACACCTCACAATAGATCTCATTGAACACAAAGAATCAAGAAATGATCTAGCTGATCAAACTCCCTTTATCATTACTTCAAAAAGTCCCAAAAAGGAATTGTCAAAACATTACTGATCCAATATATCTGAGCATAGCTGTAACAAACCATACCCTAGTAACCTAGAGCTGGGGGTTACTTTATTACATTAGCACTAGATACAAGCGATCACATCCCAAGGAATAAAATAGTCTAGTATTATTGGAAAGCTAGATACATGCTTGATTATTAAATTATATTTGAAAACATAAAATACAACATAATATTTTATTTGAGAACATTATTATTACCACTATAATATCCTAACATACTAATAATAGTACACTTCCTGGCATCTTAAGGAAAGGAAAGAAAATAAAAGATTGAGAATAGATGCTCAGTAAGGTAATACATACAGCAAAATATATCATAGAATAAATAAGGCATGAATAATATGACAGGAATAAATGATGATCAAATAATGATATGTAAATAATCACATGAACTTGAAACTTATCCATGGACAACATACCTATTCTAATAACCACATGATCATCAATAACTGATTTTATAATGGTAAAATTCATAATTTGGGACATCTTAAACTTACCATTGAGGCCTCTTTCCAAGAAATCATACATAAATGGGTAAGATATATACCAAATACCCAACCTATTTTGTCTCATTAGACCTACCAATGCATCAAGGAGATATGTAATTTTGGGCCTCATCCATTACTTAATAATTCCAATGCATTAATTATATTAATAAACAATACAGGTTAATCAACATGCCCTAATAATCAATAACTATTTGTATTAGAAGAACCAACATACAAAATTTCAATACTTTCCCAAGTCAAAATGATCATCAACCATCCATATAAATATATTGTATTGTATCATTAGATTATATCCTCGGAAAATTATAATATTCAACAAAGGACATTGACATAGATTAAAATACACTTAAAAGGTCACCAGAACATTTCTTGAGGAAAACACTCTTTTCATTTTGAAATCACCTATTTAAAATCTAAAAATTTACTAAATATTAAGAAAAACGTTTCTTTGGAAATAAATATGTAAAATTTTAAATAAATACTCAATGAAAATGGTGGTCATGATAGTAAGAAAAAAATTTCATATGGTTTATGTTAAAATAAATATTTTGCTCACACCTTCAGTAAAAAGGGTCTCGTTCAGAAAAATACAAGAAGATTACTTTTAAAAAAAATTTATAAAAATTCAAGCATGGATAAAAAATAATTTAATAAATCTTTGGAGAATATTAAAAACATTATTGAAAACATTTTAAAGAAAATATGGTCATGGAATAAAAAGATTCATGGTCGAATAGAAAAACAAAGTCAATTTTACTTAAAAACTTTATTTTGGATTTTTGAGTACTTAGATAGAGGAAAATGAAAGGAAAAATTATAATTTCAAAAAATAATAGTAGGTAAATAAAATAGATGGGTTTTAAGATAAAAATATCACATAATTCCTCTAATTTAAACTTGAACACAAACAATCCTAAATAAGGATGAGATTGTGAAATAAAACCTTATCGTTGTTGTAACTTTTGAATAATAACCCCCATGAAATAAATGACTTCAAGTGAAACTTTAAATACCATGAATATAAATAGATTCATGATATAACATATAAAAATGTATCATATATACCACACAAAATAAATAAGTGGTGAATGTGACATATGTCTCTTAGAAAAAAAAGTGAGATGAGAAACCCTTACAAAAATCAAAACTTTGAAGTGAGAATTAATCAATTAAGTGATTATGTGTAACAAATGTAAATACACATAAAAATTTTTAAATACAACATAAAATAATCATAGTTAATTAAACACATAATCTTAGAATATCATAGATAGTGAAGAAGTAATATATCCCAATGAAAAGAAATTGAGTTATGAAACCCCTTACCTCAAGCCCAACTTGCTTCATAAGTGATTTTAACCTCATGTATAATAATTTTAAATTTATTATAAATCTATAATAGAATCATATAAATAATTATAATAACATATATAATCCACTTATATCATTTCAACACCCATTAAGTAATAATTTTTTATTAAAATCATCGTTTCTGAGTGTTAACTATTTCATTTTTCACGTAAGTTGTGGTTCGGTAGTTTCGATCCTTGCATATTTCTCATGGATCCATAATATCCAAAATTTTAATCATGATATAAATATAATATATATTCATTATACACATATTTATAATAATTCTTCAAATTTATACATGAAAAATGAATCACATCACTTCATGGAGGTGATAGTCAACATGTACCAGGAGCGACGTTATAATTTTTTAATGGGTGGAAGGGAAAGAAAATAAAAGATATATTATATTTATGGAATCATAAATATGTTATAAATATCATATATATATATATATATATATATATTCATTATTTCCATCTTTATAACCAACCAAGTAAAGTGGTGATGAAAAATGAATTACATTGCTACGTGGAGATGGTAGGGCGTGCGTAAACACGAGTGATGTTTTCATTTTCCAAAGGTTGGAAAGGAGATGAACAAGGGTCATGAAACCATAATAATAAAATTAAATTATATTTAATATACTTATTTTATTATATAATAATGTTTATATAATATTTTAAAGATGTATAAGAGGAAATAAAATGAAAATACCCAGTTAAGAGTTATACCTCTTCGTTAAAGAACCACATTTGGCTTACATCATAAGCCTTCTAATTGGTTCTTTTATGAGACCAGAGATCTAGTTCATGTGGATGAAATATGGGAAGGTATTTTTATAGGTATTTTTCAAGATACATGGTTCAAGAAGTGTGATTAAGAGAGGATGGGTGGTGCCCTTATATATGAGAGGAGAGGGGAAACCTGGGAATCACTTATAGTGTTAAATTAATATAAATTAATTTTCATTTACAAGAGGAAAACAATTTATATATTTCAAATCTAGGTTGAATATAATTCAAAATAATATTATATAATAAAATTTATATAATTATAGGTAGTGTATTAACCCTTATATCTTATTTTTAACCCTCATTAACCCTTTTCATGATTACTTTGATATCAATTCATTTACTCTTGAGTCATCAATAAAGTTAATATAAAAGAAAAAAGTGACCCATAATGGTACAATAGTTTATATTCTATACCATATCCCATTCCATTTTCCAAAGATATGTTTTTATGAATTTAAAATTATTTAATTAAATATTATTTAATATAAGATACCATTAAAGTCGTTTTCAGGACTATTCACATAGTTGAATTTAAAAAAGTATCAAGACGATAATGTATTTTGTATCTAAAATTTTAAAACATAAATAATAAATTATATTTATTTAAAAAATTCATGGAACACCATAACACATCATTTCGGATTCCATCACAAACTCTAACACATCCTTATGTCACCAGTCTACCAAATCCTAAAATAATAATATAAGAAGAAAACAATCACTCTGATACCACTTAGTAACACCCAGACCCAAATCACTCTATAAATAGTAATCAAACTAGTTCATCATATAACCTTAGGCATGCCTCTTCATATTCCAGAGGCTTCCAACTAGTAGCATGGGCCTAAGATGGTACCGCGGGGAGATTATACCCCCTTCATCAAAGTGCACAATAATAGAAATAAAAACATAACCAAATATCATCCACCATAATAACTAAAATTTAAAGAAATAGATATAAACAAGACTAATAATAAATGAAATATAGTAAATTAATGAACAACCATTCCATACATATAACAGTTGACCTTCCATCGGCTCGTATAAACATACCTATAGAAAATAAAAATAAAAACACGGCTCTACTACCACTCTGAGTCATACCACATCCCGATATAAGATCACATCTAATTCATCTCATTTTACCATGTTATCTTGTGCCATAACCCAACTTGTACCTATACTAACCATGTGATAATTTCTCAGGTACCCATGTGCAATGGAGGCCCGAGTAGGGTGAGTATAAAACTTAGTAGGGAACCACCAACATGGTCCCATACTAACTTCTATATGTTGTGATATGTTCATGTGACATTCTCAGTAGAAATAAATAAATAAACTATAAAACATAAACAAATAAATCAAAAAACCAACTCAATACCTACTTTTGTCTGATGTCGTAATATCTTTGAGTATGTTATGATTATTGTGCCTCCATAGTATCACCATTTACCTATGGGAATACACATATAACTTGGTCCATGCCCAATAACCATCATCAAACCTTAGGTCCATGACACCAATCGACCATACTTGCCTCGACCAACACTAGCTTGTCTCTGATCATGAGAATAACCTTAGGGGAACCTCTATTCACTCACTGGGGATCCCTTTCTCACACCTACCCTAATGAGTATCGGGGCCTAGGGTGTTATTGGGAATCCATAATCCTCAATCCCTTAAGTTGAACCCAATGGTAGTACCTATTCATTATCGATGTTAGGTTTCTATTTGATTCCTAAGAGGGGGAGGCCCTAGGAAATCCTATACGTCTTGGTGTGATTGATTCCTTGGAAACCCAATCAATCAAAAGGAATACACTCCCTAGATCCCACAATCAATATCATGGGAATCCAATAACTCATAGCTCCTTAACCAAACCATCAATGGTACATACACTTAATCCTAGGGGGTATCCTTGGCATTAATTTAGGGGATACAAAAATCACCCTTTATATGTTCAACATCCATTCTTGGGAATATATCTCCACTTGGTATCTCATACTATTATTCAGATCTTGATCATCATAGGTATTCACAATGATGGTATCACCATTTTAATCTTGAAAATTGAGCATTAATAATGGTATCAGTGTATCGAAAGGAATCCCAGGAATTCCTGTATGCACGCAGTCACAGAACTCTAATGTTGGATACTATCTGCCACCTCTAGGAATCCACTCCTACACCAACCACATCTATGGATTCTATCCGAGCTGGGTATCCACCCCCAAAAAAAACTATGATACTAGAACCCAACATACTGGGCATCCCAAGATCTCATCCATGTCATCTGGTGATTCTCAGTCATACCAAGTAATCATATCAATGTTAGGCCCAATGAATGATTCCTAGGTATCCTAGTCAATCACGTATCATCAATAATAAAAAAAATAATAACTAAGAAGGTTTTTTCAAAATCCAATGCCCATCACAATAATCACAACCCCAATGTGATTATACATCAATCCAGGTTCTAAGTGACACCCACAAGCATCAATACCCAACACCCACTCTAGTTCGATCAGTCATCAGGGCTCCAACTGGGGTCTCCTAAGTCACAATATAATAGAGGCACCCTTATAAGGGTCTTCAGTCTCATTAAAAGCCTCGGGTCAACATTTGACGCTCTAAGGATGTAGCACCCCATGGGATCATCAGTTGGATAACATTAGCTCAATAGCTACACAAGGTTTGTCACATCAGAAAAGTTCCTAGAGATGAAACACAACCCATCTCGATTTCTACATCTCACTAGGTTATCCCTCTCACCAAACCCATGTTCATGGACTATGGTCTATCCACCTAAGCTAAACACATCTCAAGGGTCCACATGCGGCCCACTGGTCATCCATATCAAGTAATAGCACACCTATAAAGGAAGGTGGCCACAAGCTCCTACTCAAGGGCCACTAGGTCATGCTCATTCAATTTTTCAAAAGGACACCCCTCATGAGGGTTTATATTTCACAAATCAAGACCTCGTCCATCGATGGATGAGGCATCATGTTGACACCCTAGGACCAATTTGGACTATGTTATTATTCACTTATCTCATGAAATCCTATTTATTGATCATTTCAATTTAACCATTTAATTTATATTAAACAATCTAATTTAAACCACCTATGGTGGTGGAATGTATATCACATGATATATATCAAAACATAACAAACATGGGGCTGATATATGAGACCACCTACCTAAATTTTGGATCTTTTCCAATTATTTTCCATGGTCTAACAATAGCTTATAAGTACCATCAAATCCTGTCCAAGTTATCCAATGAACCAATACCCTAACTCAATCCAATCATCAATAATTAATTGATTATAACATTTATAATAAATTTATCAATTTAATTCAAAAGGGTAATAACTACTAGAAATATCACTAGTGACTTAGTCACATTCCAAACACATGCCCATGATCTATGGTGTACCCCCGACCTCAATCTGAGTAAAATCCCTTACATGTAGTATCAATTCCATAAACATCTAGTATTAAATTTTAAAGAAAAAACTAATAAAATTCCAAATCGCAACATAACATTATCAAAACATTGAGAAACCAGATGAAAATTACATTATGAGATGTCCTCTTCCTAAGAAGATTGGAAACCCCATGAGAATCATCCAATTCCAATATGCTTTGGTAGAATCAACACCAAAACCCTAATTCATAAAATAGAAAAATAGAGAGAGTTGACAGAAGGAAGATTAGAGACAATGAAGGTCAGAACTCACCTCAAACCACCTAGGAATCGCCATAAAATTACCCCAAAAGGGAGAATAACCAAGGAGGAAGGTAGAGGGGGTCAATTTTTACATGTGTATGTGGGAGGAGGATAAAAGGGGGATCCACCATTTTATTTTTATACGGGTAAAAAGGTAAAAACCCCACTTTTAATGAGATACATAGTATGGCCACATGGTTTCCAAACCGTACACCAACTATGTGTTAGACACTATCTATGAACACCCATATCACATGTTTAATCCGCATGTTTGGTCAAACCATCTACCAACTGTGTGAACTATCACTGCCTCAGTCTATAACATTTCACATAGTTTGTCCACAACCATGCACAAACCATTTGCCGAGCTTCCATCCCAAACCAAGCCACGTGTTTTCCCCTTGAATCCACACAGTTTTCTAAAAACTATGAACTAACCATTCCAGATAACCATTATTTATATAATTTGAACTAAAATTCCTACCGCATAAGGGTACATGCATGGTTTTCTCTAAACCGTACAACCCAAACTGTGCACCCTATTCAGAGTTCTTCAAAAACCTCTGAAACATAACTTGAAGCTTCCAAGACTTACTTGATCACCTGAGTTACCTATTGATCGTAATTCCATGTCTAAAAACATAAATTTAAGATATTCATAATCTTTAAATTTCATTCAAAATCTATGATCAAAATTTAACCCACCCAATAACCAAAAATTCAAAATCCTCCTGAATTTTTAAACCTATCCATACACCCAAGATATTAAATCAGGGTTGCATTCATCAAGTTATATAATTGGAACTTAGTTATTAATAACCATAAACCCTTATCTTATATATATTCTAAAATTTAATAAATGGTTATTGAATTTATGTTATCAATATAACTTGAATAATTATTATTCCATAAGATGAGAATAATATTTACTCTTTATATTAAATTAAAATAGTTTTTAATTGAGGCTCTAGATATACTTAGTGTGTGGACCTATAGGCCTATTTATTAGTGGGATTAATAGAACTTGACTAAATTTCAATATCAACATCTAAAAACACATCAAAACTTCCATATATAAAGAATTTAATATCACAATGATAATAATTTCATATGAATGCTTATTGTGTAGTATAATTCGTTTGCCTTGATATATTATCAAGAATGTTGAATACTTGTGTCATCAGCCTATATACTTGATTAATTTTCTATAAATCCATGAAATTAACTCATTGATGATATAACATCGTCATGATTTTAACTAGGAAGTTCCATTTCAATCAAAGGTCTAGATATATCATCTCCTATTAACTCAAATAGGAATAAATCCTTCCTTAGCTTATCCAATTAATTTCATATAACTTATGATGAACCTAATGTATCCTACCTCATCTAAAAAATATGTCAACATTGTTTTTGATAATAAATCAAAGTAAGTGATTCACATCATACATTAATAATAATATCAAGGCTAAGGACCAATACACACATTAGTAGATAGAAATATCCAATGACATGTATAACATGTGGAATATATATTGGAAGGTTTGTCCTCATAACCACCCTTCTTGGATATTAATAAGTGATAACTTCATGAGAAGAATCATTATACACTAATGATCATCCAACACCTAATATTCAAACTTTATCTATTTCCTGTCAGACAGATGTCATCTAGACCGTATGACATATTTTTACGAATAATGTCATAATATTTCAAGTTTCCCATTACAAAGGGGAATTACTATAACCTTTAAATGTGATAATGTTGAAACCCAGATAAACCAATAATTAAATAAATCTTATGATTTATAATTATTCATTTTATGGATTCATATTAATCATAGTTTTATAAATACTTTTATCAAAAAAGGAATAGATTTATTTAACTAAATTATTTTTCCATGTATTGCATGGTTTAATTTAAATATTAAATTTATTGATTTTAGAATTTTAATTTGATAAAAAAATATTTTTTTCTAGATTAAACATAAATATTTTATCTTAGGGTAAATTTTTGGGATTTTTCTGAAAAGATTGATTTTTTAGGTGAATAGTGAAAATGCTGATTTTTATTAAAATTGTCATCTCTTTTCAAGTATTTAAAAATTAATATTATATTTTGGATTGGTTTTAAATTAAAATTAGTACCCTATTATTAAAAATAATCAAATTAATTTTATATTAATCAAAATTATACTTGATTTTGGTATAAAATCAATTTTACACTTAAAAGGGATTTTCTAAAAACTGTTTTTGTTACAGTTTGTGTATTTATATTAAAATTATTTTTTACCACTTTTAGAAATTGAATATGGTAAAATATATTTCATATTTTTAATTAGGAGGTTCAAATTTTTTAATAAGGTTAATTTCATTTTTGGTCATTATAAATAGCAATCTTGGTAAAACTTTGTCATTATAGTAATGATTAAAAGAGTTAACAAGGGGGTTAAAACTAAGAGATAATATTTAAAATATCATAAAAACTTGTTTTAATTTAATTTTATGACTGTATTTAGACTCAAACTGATCTTATATTTAAAATATTTCAATTTCATTCCACATTCCTTTGAGAAAACATATAATATATTTAAAAGTTTAAAGTATTTACAAGTGAGCCACTCCCCTCACTTATAAAAAGGAACCTCCTCGCATCACATTTTCACAATATTTGATCTTTATAGATTGTATAATAACTAAATTAATCCCTTAATAAATCCCCTCATCATGTATTAGAGTTCTCAGTCTCACCAAAATACCAACCTAAGAAGTCTTAAGATGTAAGCCAAGGGATATTTTCTAAAGAAGCTGTATAATTCTTAACAGAGTGTTTCAGGTTTATTTATTATTATACATATTAAAATATTATTTAACCATGATGAAATAATAAAATAATTATATTAAAAATAATAAAATGTTATTATAATTATGGTTCAACCCTTTTTTAACTTCTTTTCCATCATATGATAAATGAAAATATTGCTCATGTGTACGTGTGGATTACCACCTCCACGAAGCGATAGGTTTTGTTTTTCATCACCATATCATATGGATGGTTAAAATTATGGATAAAATGAATTTATTTTATATTTATAAAATAATTATTATTATTTAAATACAATATATTACTTACCTTATTACCCTACCATCTGTTGAAAAATGATAACATTGTTCGTGCGTACGTGTGAACTACCACCTTCACGAAGCAATGTGATTTATTTTTCATTTACACCTTAAAAGTTTTTTCATAAGAATATAATTAATGAATAAATATGAAATTTATAACATATTTATGATTTTTTAAAAGTAAAATATTATATATTTTATTTATTTTATACTTATTATAAAAATATAAATTTCTTTCATGTGTACGTACATACTACTATCTCCATGAAATAACATGATTAATTTTTCATGACCACATTAAATGGTTGGTTTTAAAAGTGTATATAATATATAATTAAGATAATTTTAACAAAAAATAAGATTTTTTAGGTAATGTAATCATAAACCCTTTGACCATGGTCAATGAACTGATGTTATTTTGAGGTTATAAATTGAACGATCCCAAAACGTCCAATATAAACTTAACCATTTTAGTAACTAAATAAAATATGGTAATAAATGAAATGATGGGAATAATGATAAAGAAATTAAATTTAAAATATTATTAATAAAGTAAATAAATCATATAATTTTATTATCTAGAAGTTAGACAATGTACAAAGCTGCATGAGACTTAAGGTATGAGAATTTCTTTTAAAACCCTTATTTTAAAAAAATTCCTTCCAACTCTTTTTCTTCCATATTGAGGTTATTTTAAATATTTAAAGAATGTTTTTATTTATGATTAAAATATTTCTAAATGAAATTTTTTATTATATTTTAATTTCTTTTCAAAGGTTTAAAAAAGATTATATCTTACTTTTTTCATATGGGTTATTTTTTACTTTTAACATATGTAATTTTTTTGATGAATATGGATTGACTGTCTTTTTCACATCATCATATCCATTATTCATTATCAATATTCCTCTATAATTTAACATGTTTTTTAAAAGTATATCATTTTATCACTCTTCTATGTTTTTTTTCATTTTTAATAGTTTTCAAAGAAAAAGGATATTTATCCTTATGATTATGTGCAAATGGAAAGTATTTTTCTTATGGGTTAAAATGAGTTTTTCAATAATTTTATGATAAAAAGGTAAAATATTACAAAAAAAATTCTTAATATATCACTTTATAATTATAGATGATGATAGGTGATCCTTATATAACTCATGATAATTGGTGAGCTTGATATAGCTCTCCAATACATTGGGGAATGATTAGTCTTTGAAGGTGAAAATAAAGGAGATAATCATGCAGGTTACTCTTATGAAATTCACTAGGATTTATTTATTCTGACATAGGTTAAACATGGGTGAACATAAGTTATGAATATTATCCTACAAGATACCAATATTATTCTTTCAAAAAGGGCTTTAATATAAATCTTTTTATTTCATGAGGTAAGGAAATTTTGTGATCTTTTAAAGGTGAAAGGTTTGAAATGTTTTCATGAGTTCCCATATACAAAAAGTTAATTCATTGGTTTTCCTATTATTATTAATGGGTTTCAAAGGTTTTATTTGTGAAAAATTTTATTTTCTCATGTGGAAATATTTAATTTCTATGCTCAATTTTTTTTCTATAAAAAATGTAAATGTCTTCATGGGTTTTTACATTTTCACTAAACTAATGGGATTCCTTTATTTTTTATGGGCCTTACTGAGTTTTTTGTGCTCATCCCACATTTTAAAAAAAATCACAGGATTAAAGGATGATTAGAAACTATATAAATTCTATACTTTCCACTTTTTACTTGTCTTAAAAAATCAAAAATGTATTGAAAGAAATAGGGGTGCAAACATAATGCTCTATTTTTTGTGGAAACTTTTATACAATATAGAAGTGTAAAATTTTATTTTGTGAGGTTTCTCATAATTATCTAAAACTATAAACCTAAAATATTATGGGGATGTAAATAAAGTGTAATCCTTACTATTAAACTCATATTTATGGTTTGTTAAAGTAACAGTCCCTTATAGTTAGTATCAGAGAAATGGAGTGAATCAGATCCTTAGGAACTCTCATATGTGAGCGTTGGGTGAAGGATGAATCTCTAACAAAGGGCTTCATGTAGAAAGTAATTCCATTTAGTATGGTGATAAGTTTCCCACCCAAGAGGTGTTTCCTCCCATAGAGTTCTCTGATAGGTATCAACAATAGCACACTGGGTATGGAACCAAACCATTATAGTTGGCATTAAAAAAATATTTAGATATCTTTAGAGGTTAAGATAATATTAAAATAAACTTTAAAGATACTTTAATTAATTATTATATTTTCATGGTTATATTTTGAATATTTTTATATTTCTTTATCTAATCCATGTTTATTCAGAATGGTTTTCCACAAAGAAAACCTGACAACTGAAGTAAGAAGGAATTAATAGGATAACAGCCTTCAAAATTAGAAACCCAGAATGATTAGAATATAAGAATTTTTTTCAATGTTAACTCAGTTGAAACAATATATTAATGGTGGAACCCATGAAAGAGAACAATTGAATTCTATACAAAGGAATATTTCTATAGTGGATCATTTCATGAAACAACACCCTCCAAATTTTAATGGATATTCAGACTTAATGAAATCTAAAGGATGGATAAATGTATCAGAGAAAATAATATAAGTTTTGGGATGTATGGGATATCAAAAATTAACTCTTGATATTTATTATTTTGAAGGAGAAGTTGATCAATAGTAATATATAAATAAGAATACTAAAGAAAAGGATGATATTGATTCTATGGAGTGTAAATTCTTTAAATATATCTTTATTGAGAAGTATTTTCCTGAAGTTCTTTGAATTTGAATATAAATGAAATTTATAGAGTTGAATAAAAAGGAATAAGAATTAGTGGCCACTTATGAATCAAATTTTCCTAGACTGGACAAATTTTATTCTGGACCATGAGCATAAAATTGACTGATTTTACATAGTTTGAAAAAAATTATATGAAGATAATTGGATCCTCATGAATTTAGAAGTTATCAGGAGGTTTTCCATTCTATTAATAAATATTAGATGGAGTTTTATGAGAAGTATTTACTTCATAAAAACAAGGATAATAAATGGTCAAGGTGGAAATCAATGGAGAATAATTCAACCAATAAATTTGGTGGTAATCCACCAAAATGTTCAAAATGTATTAAAATGCATTTTAAAAAAAATTATGGGATTAGTAAAGTTTTACCGATGTGGTAAGCTCAGTCATTTAGCTCATGAATACATGCAAAATAGTTATGATCATATTATTAATGGTAAAATTGATAGTCAGTAAATAATAATATATTTTAATTGCAATGACTTGGGACATTATGTTAATACATGTTCAAAGATAGTTACTAAAGGAGTGAATAATCAATATCTGAAACAACAAGGTGTAAAAAAGTTTTTTGATACTACTACAGTAGATACGGGGCCCTTAAATGAAGTAGTGATTAGTACATTACTTTTGTATTTAGATTATTCCAATGTCTTGTTTGATTTGGGATCCAAAAATTCTTTTATATCTTGGAAATTTAAATGTAAAATATAAATATTATCTCAAATAATAGATTCATAACTCTTGGTAAAAAATCCTAGGGGTATTATAAAGGTAATAATAATTTATACAAATATCCTTGTTATCATTTTCAGAATCTTTTTTCCTATAAACCTTATTATCTTTCCCCTTATAGAGTTTAACGTTATTCTAGGTATGGATTGGATTTAAATTTATTATGCTAAGATAGATTACAGATCTAAAGAATATATTTTTCAAAATGATTTTCCATTTTAATATAATAATGAATTCATAGATTTGATAATAAATCAAGAATTTGAGAAAATGATAAAAGGTGGAAGTGAAATTTATCTTGAACATATTTTTGAGAAGAAAGGAAATGTTAAAATTAGTGATGTTCCAGTAGTAAATGAATATCTAGATGTATTTACTGATGATATTCCTAGTTTTATTCATGTGTATAAGGTTGAATTCACTATTTACTTAGTTCTAGAATCTAATCTAATTTCAAAACCCCCTTATCACATGGATCTGATAAGAACTTTTGGAATTGAAAAATCGGTTTGGAAAATTTTTTGATAAGGTTTTGACTCATCCTAGAAATTTAACTTGGGGTGATCCTATTCTATTTTTTAAAAATTAAGGATGGTTCCATGATACTTTTCATTGAATATAGAGAACTCAATAACATCACTATTAAGAATAAGTATTCATTAACTTATATTGATGACTTTTTTGATCATCTCTAAGGTGGTTAATGTTTTTTGAATATTGATCTCAGGTTCGGGTATCACTAGTTGAAGGTAAAGAGGGAATAAATTCTGAGGATGACATTTTGTACTTGGTATGGGCATTATGAGTTTTTGGTTATGCCTTTTAGGTTGACGAATACACACGTTGTATTTATGGATCTTATGAATATTTTTTCCATGAGTATTTAGATAAATTTAAGGTAGTTCTTATTCATGATATTCTAGTTTACTCAAAAAATTTTGAGGAACATGATAAATATATAAATACTATTCTACAGGATTTAAAAGAAAATAATTTTCAAGGGAAATTTAGTAAATATGAATTTTAGTTGCAACAGATTTCATTACTTGGGTATATTATTTATAAAGATGAAATAATTATTAATCTTGCTAAAATTAAATTAGTGGAAGAGTGTCCAAGGCATAAAATTTTCATGAATATTCGAAGTTTTCTTTGATTAGTAGGTTACTACCAAAGTTTTTTTTAAATAGTTCCCATTTATCTAGTCAAATAACTGGGTTAACTTAAAATAGAGTTAAATTCATCTATATAAAGGAATGTGATGATTTTTTTTAGAATTGAAAAGAAGATTGGTTAATGCTCAAATGTTAACATTTCCAACAATAAATGGTGAATTTATTATTTATATTGATGTTAATTTGAAGGTAATTTATTGAGTCTTGATGCAAGATGATCAAGTAATTACATACACATTATGTCAATTAAAAAACTATGAACAGAATTACCCTACACATTATTATGACTTTCAATGGTTGTTTTTAATTTAAAATTTTATAGGAGTCTTTTATATGGGTTAAAATATGAAATATATACCAACCATAAAAGTTTAAAGTATATATTCACTCAAAAATAGTTGAACATGAGGAAGAGAATATGGATGGAACTGATAATGGATTATGATTGCATGATTCACTATCATCTCAGTAAAGAATAAAAGGTGGTTGATGCCTTGAGTTGAAAAGATAATGTGTCATTAACCATGTTAAATTTGGTACATGATCCTTTGGTTAATTATTTGATGAATATTAGCCTAGAAATTGTGCATCCAATAACTCCCCCTCATTTAGTTTAGGTTTCAGTTCATTCATATTTGTCTAATGTAATTATGCATGCTTAGAAGGAATATCGTGATTTGTAATAAATGGTGTGATTGTTCAAGAAGTGTAAGTTTATTTGATTTAACATTATAAAGAAGGTGTTATGAGATTTATAAATTGGTTTTGTGTGCCAAGTGATTCCCAGTTGAGGAAGTAGTTGTTGAATTGATCTCACAACTCTCTATTTTAGATTCATCCTAGTAGCACTAATATGCATATAAACATTCAGGAATATTACTGGTGGGGTGGAATGAAGAAACATATTATAGATTTTATTATGAAATGTTTGAATTATCAATTGTTTAAAGATGATTGAAAACTACTAAAGAGGATGATTCATCCTTTTCTGGTGCCTGAAGGGGAAATGGTAGAATATATCTATAGACTTTTTGGTGGGATTACCAAAGACATATTGAGTTAACAATGTGATTCAGGTTATTATTGGCCATTTGAATAAATCTATACATTTTCTTATTATTTCTAAATTATATGGAAATTAGTTCTGAACTTCATAATGTCGAGATAAAGTTTTTTAAAGGAAGTTTTTTGGACTAGATATAGTAGAAGAAATTCTTGAGAAGGTAAAAATTATTTAGCAGCACATGAGGGAAGCTTAGAGTATACAGAAGTGTTATGCAGATAATAGGAGGAAAACCCTTTCATTTGAGGTAGGCGATTATTTCTTTCTTCAAATATCTCCCTAGAAAAGTGTTATATACTTTGGTAAAAATGTATTATTTTTTTGTGACTATATGAAATTATAGAAAAGGGGGATCTTTTTATTATCAATTAGCCTTACCTTTGATTTTATATCAGGTATATGACGTGTTTCATGTTTCGTTGCTAAGGAAGTATGTGCCTGATGCATCTCATGTTTCATTATTCAAGTAAAATTGTGAGGATCAAATTTCTTAAATGGGGGAAAATGTGACAACCCAATTAATCCTAAAAATAAATAAATCTTATGGTTTGTATTTATCTATTTTATGGATTCATATTCATCATAGTTTTATAAATAATTTTATCAAAAAATGAATAGTTTTATTTAACAAAATTATTTTTCTATATATTACATAGTTTTATTTAAAATTTAAATTTATTTATTTTAGAATTTTAATTTTATAAAAATGAATTAATTTACTTATTCAACATAAAAAAATTATCTTAGTTTTATTTTTTAATATTTTTTTGAAAATATTGATTTTTTGGTGAATAATGAGAATACTGATATTTATTAAAATTGTCATTTAATTTTAATAATTTTAAAAGTATCATTATATTTTGGATTATTTTTAAAGTTAAATTATTACAATTTGAATAAAAATAATCCAATTAATTCCACAGTAATTATCATTATACATGATTTTGGAGTAAAATCATTTTTATGCTTAAAAAGTCATTTTTCTAAAAATTATTTTCGTTGTGGTTTACATATTTATATTAAAATTAATTTATAACACATCTGTAAATTGAATATAGTAAAATTGATTTCATATTTGGAATAATGAGTCGCAAATTTGTTAATAATTTTAATTCCATTTTTATTCATAATTAATAGTAACCTTGGTAAATCTTTGACGCCACGATAACGGTTAAAAGAGTTAACAAGGGGGTTAAAACTAAGTGATAAAGTTTAAAATATAATATTTTATTTATATTTGATTGGATAAGTTTATTTTAGCTCATAATCATACCATATTATAAATATTTTAATTTGGAACCACTTTCCTTTGAGAAAGACATATAATATATTTAAAAGTTTTATTTATTTAAAAGTGCATCACTCCCCTCACTTATAAAAGGGAACATCCTATTCTCACTTATTCACACACTTTGAGCACTCTATCTCAGCCAAGACGTACCCAAATACTTTCCAAACTCTCATACCCACATCTTATATTTCTTTTTCTCACCAAAAGACCATCCTAAGAAGGATTAAGGTGTAAGCTAAGAGATATTTTCTAAAGAAGCATTATAATTATTAACTGAGTGTTTCGTGTTTATTACATATTATACCTCCATAAAATATTATTTAACCATGTTGAAATAATAAAAATATTATCTTATATATACGTAAATTTTATTATGGTTTTTTCATAACTCTTTTTTATCTCCTTTTCCATCCTATGAGAAATGAAAAGCATCACTTGTGCATACGTGTGGACTACCACCTCCATGAAGTGACGTATTTCGTTTTTCATCACCAGATCATATAAGTGGTTAAAATGATGGATAAAATGAATATATATGATATTTATAACATAATTAATATTATATAATGATAATATATTACTTACCATATTACCCTACCATATGTTGGAAAATGATAATGTCACTCATGTGTGCATGTAGACTACCATCACCACGAACCGATACAATTTGTTTTTCATTTCCACCTTACAATATAGGTAATAATAATGGAACTAATGAATAAATATGAAACTTATAAAATATTTAACATATTATAAAAGTAAAATATTATCTACTTTATTTCTTTTCCACCTAGTAGAAAAATTGAAATGTTGTTCATGTGTACGTACGAACTATTATTCAATGTGATTCATTTTTCATAACTACCTTAAATGGTTGGTTTTAAAAGTATATCCAATGTATAAATATGATAATTATAAAATTTTTAATATTTTTAAGATAATTTAACCATAACCCATTTTACCACAGTCAACACACCATTTCTATTTTTGAGGTTATAAACTGAACGATCTCAAAACATCCAATGTCAACTTAACCATTGTAGTAACTAAATAAAACATGAAAATAAATGAAATAAAGGGAATAATAATAATGTAATGAACAAGAAAATATTTTAAATAAATTAAATAACTAATATAATTATTTTATTTATGAATTATAGAATGTATAGATCTAGATGGGGCTTAAGGTAAGGGAATTTCTTTTAAAAATATTGTTTTAGAAGTTTACCTTCTGACTATTTTTCTTCTATGCAGAGGTTATTTTAAATATTTCTTGAATTTTCTTATTTATGATTCAAATATTTATGTAGGTAATTTTTTATTAAATTTTAATTTCTTTATAAAGTTTTAAAAATGAATCTTTCAATGTTTTCCATATGGGTTATTTTCAAATTTTTGCAAAAGTCCAAAAAAATACTTTCTTAACATAAACATCTTGACCACATTTTTCCATCATCATATCCATTATTCATTATCAAACTTCCTATAGAATTTAACAAGTTTTTTTCAAAGTAGATCCAATTCCCACTCTTCTAGTAATTTTTCATTTTTATGAGTTATCAAAGAAAAAATATATTTCTCCTTATGATTATGCAAAAATGGAAAGTGTTTTGCTTATGAGTTCAATTGAGTTTTTAGAGGGTATTATAATTAAAAAGGGCAGGATAATTTTTTTTATCATGATACATTACTTGAGAATTATATATGATGACGGTTGAGCTAGATATAACTCATGATGATGGGTGAGCCCGATATACCTCTCCAATGCATTAGGTAATGATTAGTCTTTGAAGGCACAAATGAGAGAGATAATAGTGTAGACTACTCCTATAAAATTAATTTGGATTAAGTTATTCTAACATGGGTTAAACATGAGTGAATATAGGTTGTGAATATGATTCTTTCAAAAAGTTTTTTTATATATTTTTTTTATTTCATGAAGTAAAGAAATTTTATGAACTTTTAAAGTTGGAAGGTTTGAAATGTTTTCATGAGTTACCATGTGCCTCATGATGACTTCATGGTTTTCTTATGTTTAATAATTGGTTTTAGATGTTTTCTTTGAGAAAATTATGATTTTATCATGTGGATATGTTTTATTTATGTGCTTAAAGTTTTATTATGAAAAAGTAAACTTCTTCATGGGTTTTCTTATTTTCACTATACCAACGGGATTCCTTTATTTTTATATTACTTATTAATATTTTTTTTCTCATTACATGTTTTTAACATGATATAAGGATGATTATGTACTATAAAAATTTCAAAAATTTCACTTTTGATTCATCTTAAAATAATAAAAAGTGTCTTAAATAAAACAGGGGTGTAAACTTAATGCTTTTTTGTGGAAAATTTTACACTTTGTAGAAGCTCCCATATTTTATGCTTTTTTCCTTTGTGAAAAAATATACATTGTGTGGAAGTGTCCACTTTTTTGTGTAATTTTTTCATAATTCTCTAAAAATATAAACCTAAAAGATCATGAGAATATAAAAATATGAAATCCTTTCTATTAAAATCATATTTATGGATTGTTAATGTAACAGTTCATTATAGGTAGATACTCACTAGACATTATCACATTAAAGTTACACATAATAAATCTCATCATGTGATAAGAAGTTAATTAATATTAGTAATATGGTAATTAAATGTACAAATTCATTTGGTTCTAGGACACCAACTCCAATAAACTCCCACTTTCACCAAATACAGCTACTAACCAACTTGTTAGATCTCATGTGATAAACATGTGTCTTCTAAGGTATGACTATAGTTGTTAGGACCTTCACATTATCATGTGGTTGTTCTACTTACTACAATTTTACTCCTTTGATAAAATCCCTCATGAAGTGATATCACCAAGTATTTTCCTTTTATCCTCTATCATATACTTTCCATCATGGATAATACCATATTTATAAGATTATAATATGATAATACTTTAATATATTCATAAAAATAAAAAATATGGAAGAAATAATTGTTAAATCACTTCTTAAGAGACATCAAAAGTCAAAAAATACTACATATATATATATATGGAAACCATTAACTATAATAAGTTTTTATTTCTTATTAACTCGTCCTTACTATGATAACATATTAAATTACTCTAGATGAAGAATAGTTTTTTTTCGGAGTGAGTAACTCAAGAGGGGGGTGAATTGAGTTCCTAGTAAAAATTTCTATTAAAAAAAGTTTAAATAAAATCCCCCAATTAAAAAAAATCACCCAGTCAATCAAAAGAGTAGTTTAATATAATTTTGATCTTTTAAAATATTCCTCAAAGATTTATTCATGATCAGTTAAAACAATATGAAAATTAATTTAACTCTTGAAATTAATTTACTCAAGAAAATACTTATATAAACACTAGTTAAGATTAACTATCAAAGTATGAGTTTTGTTTATAGCTTAAAAATGAATACAGTTTAAATATTTGAGAAGAATGAAACAAAACAAAATCACAAAACACAATAAAACAAGGGTTTCAGTCTCAAGTAGAGACCTAATCCCCACCACTTGAAATCACCCACTACCAAGAAGATTGTATAACTATAATTTGATCTACAACCTAGATCAGGTATACACAAAATAGCTTACAAGTTGTCCAAAACACTTGACCTCTTCCACAATAACTATGGGAAGAAACAACTCAGGCCACACAAGGACCTCTTCTACAAACATCATGGGTAATAAGCTGAAAATAGAGAGAGAATATATCAAGTATTCTCCAGTTCTAGTGTAAGAGAGAATGTGTGTTGATAAACAAAGCAACCAACACACTACTCAAAAGTAAAATAAAACAATTGAAAGAGCAAGAAATGAGATCTAGAAAAGGTAATGTTTCCCAGACTGAAGTGATCTAGATTCTTGAGTTTCCTCGAATGTGGCTTGGAGAGGAGCTCAAGTTTTTTCTTTAAAATTTGCAGTAAAATAGAGCATCACAAAGCTCTATTCATTCCAGATATAGAAAAAGATCTGGATGTTCAATGTACTTAACTATTTTATAGTTAGATGTAAGTAAGTATATATTTTGTAATCACTTGAGTGATGATCCTTTTAGTATTCAATAAGATGTGCGCTTGATCATATGTTTTTACTTTCAACACCCACGAATGAGGGATTCTCCTTTGAATTTAAAAGAAATAATGGAGTATCCATTTGAAGAATAATCACCTGGATCTTCTACATCCTCACATTGAGATCTGAAATTGAATTTAATGCATACCTAAAATAGTTAAGAAAATAATCATTAAAAAATAATTTTCATTAAATCTTATAATATATCCTTTGGGAGTATTTAATTTAAATAAGGTAGAACAGTGATGACGACTCTTCTAGCAGTAAGAAATATATGGCGTCATGACATATCTGAAAGTGACTTATCCTGGTGGTGAATCAGTCTAGTGGTAGCTCATTCTATTAGTGGCTCAGTTGAACTAGCTATGATTCTAGTAGTCTCTCAAAATGGAGGTGAGACATTTGTACTAACAGTGAGACATGTATGGCATCAGCTCAATTTTACTAACAGTGAGTCATGTTGGTGGCAGCTCATCTGGTGGTGACTCAAGTCTAGTTGTGAGACATTTTTACTAATGGTGAGATATTTTTGGAATCAAATCAACTCTAGATATTATATATTCTAATGGTGGTACATTTGAACTAATGGTGAGACATTTTTGTCAGCAGCTCAACTCTGGCGATTAGACATTCTGGTGGTGAGACATTTGAACTAACGGTGACTCACGCTAACACTTAACCAATTTTTCATCAGATTTCCTTATATTATAAAATTTTATCATAAAATATTAAAATCATTAGAAACATAATAAACATGATTTTTAAGAATTAAATTAAGGAGCCACCAAAAATCTCCCCCTTTTTGATGATCACAAATCATGGTATTTTTATAAACCATGTATAATATAAACTTAGATATACATAAATGAATTTAAAGGATAAAATTTTTATTAACATTTCAAATATCAAATGTGAGATATAAATAAAGGAGATATCAAAGATATGGTATCAAAAAAATGTGATATCAAAGGATAAAATCATTTTAAAAATTTGGTATTAAAGAATAAGATCCAAATAAAGAAGATATCAAAAGAGAAGTATAGTACCAATGATTAATATAATTAAGGTTGTCAAAGTTAAATAAAATCACACCAGAATAATTCTATCAAAGAGAATATAAGGATGATATCAAAGGATGAATATGGAATTAGGGAAACAATTATAATAAGGACATCCAAATGAGTAAGGACCAAAGATAAACTTGGTATAAGGTAACATAAAAAAGAATAGATAAATTATGTGTCAAAGGTAGCTTATCAAGGATAAATAAAAAATATCAAAGAATAAGTAAAACGTCATCATCTAACTTTCTCACCCATTTGGGATTATCAAAAAGTTAAAAGAAGAAATAGTAAACACAAATATATGAAAAATAAGTATCAGAGATAAATATATTATCAAAGGAGAACTAATCAAAGATAATAAGAATAAGAGATTAATGTCATTAAGTATAAAATCCATGGTATTAAATCCCAAAGGAAAAAATAAAACAAATCCCCATCAAAGACTAATTTTAATCAGAGTCACTCCCAGCACTAGAGTCAGGATCAACAGGGCCCTTTACCTTATCAGAGGCAGGAAGGAAAGAGGCTAAGGTTGAGCGTGTTGTGGTAATAGAAGGACGTACTGAAGGTATAGAAGTAGTAGATAGATCTCTGATAATTATTGTCCTAAGATGTTGAAAATCTTCCCTGGGAGACATAATGAAGGTCTAGTACTATGGGAAAAAAGGTTCTTAAAAAGGAAAAGTTGTGAAGGGTTTCATAGGAATATCTTCTAAAGTAATGACAACAGAATATATTCTCACCATGCTAACAAACCACAACCAGTAGAATGAATATCTTCTAAAGTTGTGAAGGGTCTAGTACTATGGTTTCCCGATCACTTTGGGATATATTTAAACATTATCTTACTAGTTTTTATATATGCTCACCATCCTAACAAATTATCTCAGATCCTCCTGATGAGTAGCATGAATATCACCCAAAGAATCCAGAATTTTCTCTCAGACTATGGATCAAACCAACTCTATATCAAAGGAAACTAAGGGAGGTGGAGTAGAATATGTAGAAGCCACTAAATGTAAACTCTAAAACCTCTCCATCAAATCAGCATGGATGGAAGTAAAGGAGGCTCTCATTTCATCCAAACGTGACCTCATAAACTCCATCTCACTAGATAACCATATGTTATCTATTTCCACTTCCTGGATTTGATGATTCATCTTTAAATGAATATGAAAAACCACAACCTCAAACAAGTTTATCACGTCATATTGACTAAGATGAGTGATGGTAGGTGCCTGAGACTTCAAAATCCTACTAAAATATTCAAGAAGACTCCCTTTGAAGGAATCAAGATCTATGCTAGAAATTTCATAAGAAGGCACTGGACCAGAAGGTGTCTCAACACTGAGTATATCATCCCTCTCATCACTGGTAACTGCAATATGTGAAGGCTTTGATCTACCATCAATTGCATCATCTGTAGGCAAGGTCTGAGGTTCAACTATAGATCCCTTAGGTTTTGTTCTATATCTGGTAGAGACAGTAGGTTCACCATCCTTTAGTGGACTTTCCTCATCATCATCATCAGAGTAAACATATACTGAACTAAGAAGCTTGGAACTTGGGGAAGGATCCCCCTTATAAGATACCTCACCCACTACCTAAGTTTCTCTAAAACTTCCTCATAAACATCTCTAGACTCTAAATAGTCCCAACCAAGCAGAATATAACCTGTAAATTTATCCCATTCAGTACGAGAAACAGCCACTCTAACAGAACTAGGGGACTACTCCACCTCAATAGGCACTCAATTCTATCCACTAAAAAATTTAACATCTCTAATAGGATTTGAAACGGATTTCTACAAGTACACTGATCTGGATAAACTAGGTCTCTCAACATGTGTAGGAATAGGTGAGTTGGGCCTCTCCATAGACCTAGTTGAAGAAACAGAACCAGAAGGGGAAAAAAGATATGATTGTTCCCTAATATCATTAGCATTGGGATTAGAACTATCACCATCATTGTCCTCATCCTCATCACCATATCCATTTTCATCATCACTTCTACCTTTTTCACTATATTCATCAGAAACTTCCACAACTTTTATAGAAGATTTAGAAGAGTATATTCTAATATTCTCATCACCTAAAACTTATGTCTCATCATCACCAATATCCCTTCCAATTAACAAACTCTCTCTAGCAGAGGGAGAGGTAGGAGTACTCACAATTTGAAAAGTCACAACAGGGCTCTTAGGGATGGTTGGATCACTTCCCTCCTCCACCAAGGTAGACAACACCTCATCAGCAGCAACTTCCTCTTTTATCCTCATCAAAGTACTCAACTAACTCATCTAGATCCAATCTAGGATCCACTAAATTCTTGGGTATGGTAGGTTGATCTGTGGGATTAAAATCCTCATATATCTTTTCATTATATTTAAACCAATTTTTCATACAAGGATTCCATCTCACCCTCATCCTTTTAAAAATTACTTTAGTCAAACAGAAACCACCACATTTAACATCAACTTCTTTCTATTCATCAATATCAAAAAAAAATTCCAATAAGGCCAAAATAAAATTAGGATAAATCAATGAATTAGATCTAGAAGATGACTTACACATCTCAAACATATATACCATAAGGAATTTGAACATATTGATATTTTCCCCTCATTTCATAAGGAAAATGAGGTACAAATCTTGATATCTCTGGGTATTGAAGTCCCCTTTCATGGGACATAACAAATGCTAAAAAACTTTAAAAAAATCTTACATTTCCCATCCAACTCAGTAAAAGTGGGCCTTCTCAAAGTTTTATATCTAGTAAGATCTATAAAATCATACTCATACCTGAATGATTCAATTTTACTAGGTATAATACCCTAATAATCTTCAAATAATCCTCGATGAGGAACATTTAAACATATTTCCCATTACTTTGAAGAAAAATTGAATTTCTTACAATAAACCATACTTTTAATCAGATCTTTCTTCTTCCCAAATATAAACATGAAAAATAATAGAACTGGTGAACCTACATAGGATAGAAGGTTTGTTAATTTCTGAAAAACCATTCTACCCATATTTTTTCCTAGATCACTAGCACTAATTATTTACTTGAAAGTAACCACTTTTCATGCACCTCTTTTTCAGTAACCACTATTCGATTCTCCAGCTGTAGGTTCCTTGGATCGATAACAGGTCAGCTCAGTTCTCCTTTAGATTTCATAAAAGGATACAATTCCTAAGGGAATGACATATAAGGGTGATTAATACTTACCATTATAGAGAAACGAAGACTAAATAACATGTACAAGAAGGATGAAGGTTGGGAGAGAAGGAATTTGAAGAGGTTTGGGAGCAAAAAAATGAGAGAAAGTGACTCAGATTCAAAATTAAATCTCAATATATCATTTAGGGATTCAAAATCATATAATAAAAATAAAAAAATAAATTGAATGAAAATCTAAAAATAAAAATTAGTAACGATAGAACATTTTATACAGAGACTGGTGACTTTTCCAATGATGAATTGTCCAATGGTTACTCATGACTTGTTAACGATTACTTGCCAATAGTGACTCACCAATAGTGAATCACCAACGGTGACTCCCCAATGCTGACTTGCCAACGATGACTTGCCAATGGTGACTCACCAACAGTGACTCTCCAATGGTGAATCGCCAATAGTGACTCGCTAATAGTGACTCACCAATGGTGACTCACTAAAGGTTCTTCATTCAATGGTGACTTACCAATGGTAGCTCATCCAATGGTGACTTTTCAACGGCAGCTTGTCCAATGGCGACTTTCCAAAAATATATCATCTAATGGTGAATTTTATAACACTTACTATCTAACAAAAATTAATCATACCTAATTCATTTTTATTGTAGTTTAACCTATCAAAATTGAATGGTTTTGTGAAATTATCATCAATTTAATGTTTAGTTCCTATGAATTCAATAGTTATATCACCATTTTGAAAATGATCCCTCAAAAAGTGATGTCTTACATCAATATGTTTTGTCCTAGATTGAGACACATGGTTTTTAGATATATTTAACACACTTGTGTTGTCAAAATTTATAAGTACATGTATGAATTGATATCAAAAGTATATCAAATTGTGTTTCATCCAAAAAAATTGAGCACAACAACTACCTTTAGCTATGTATTTAGCTTCAACAGTAGATAGTGCATCATAATTTGTTTTCTTACTATGCCAATATACTAGATACTTTCACAAAACATGACATGTTCTAGAGGTTATTTTTTCTATCTAAATTACAAGCACCAAAATCATCATCAGAATAACTCACCAAGTCAAATGGCTATCCTCTAGGATAGAATAGTCCTAAATTGGTTGTATATTTTAATTATTTAAAAAATCCTTTTTATAGAAATTAAATGTGATTATTTAGGGTTTTCTTGAAAATGATTACACATACACACACTAAACATAATATTGGTTCAACTGGTAGTTAGGCAGTGAAAACTTCCATTCATAACTCTGTAACTGGTTTGATCCACTGACTTTATAGCTTCATCAAGATCCAACTTATAGGTGGTACTCATGGGACTGTTACTACTTTTAGTGTTATCCAAACCAAAACATTTTAGAAATTCTTTAGTGTACTTAATTTGATTTAAGATAATTCATTATTTATTTTGAAAAATCTAAAATCCAAGAAATAATTTATGTTCACCCATTAAACTAATTTCAAATTCATTTTGCATCATCTTTGAAAATTCAGTACACAAATAATTTTTAGAAGATCCAAAAATAATATCAACAACATAGATTTGAACAACTAAAACTTATTTTAAAATTATTTTATAAAAATATTAGGATCAGTTATACCTTTTGAAAATCCTTTATAAATTAGAAAAGAGATTATCCTATCATACCAAGCTCTAGGATCATATTTTAAACCATATAAATCTTTTGTTAATTTGAAAACATTATTTGTAAAATGATTATTTTTTAATCTAGAGGGTTTTTCAGGAAAAATATCCTCAATTATATAACCATTCAATAATTCTCTTTTTACATTCATATGATATAGTTTGAAATACAAATGTGTTTCATTGACAAGAAGTATTATGATGGATTCAATTCTATCCACTAGTGAAAGGGTTTCCTCATAGTCAATATGCTATTCTTGACTATACCCTTGTGCAACCAACCTAGCTTTATTTCTTACTATGGTTCCATATTCATCAACCTTGTTTCTAAACACCCTTTTAGTTCCTATATTGAAAGTGTCTTTAGAACTAATTAAGAGTTCCAAAACATTATTTCTTTCAAATGGATTAAGTTCCTCTTGCATATCCATTACCCATAATTCATCATTAATTTCATCATTGATGTTATTAGGTTCAAGATGTGACAAGAATTCTTGATGTTTAACCTGATTTCTATGAAAATATCTAGTTTGTGTACCTATATCTAGGTCTCCAACTATATAATCTATAGGATGGTATCTATGAGTCCTAATATATCTTGAAAAAGAAGGTATGGTCATATCATGGTCTTCTATAGATTTAGGTTCTGGTTTTGAATGTACCTCAGAACTTTATTATTTTTATGCTTGTTTCGTAGGAGTGTCAGAAGGTTTGGAATTTATGTTCATAGTTGAAAAATCATCCTCAAGGTTTTCTAAAGGGGTTTTAAGATCATTTATATCTGTTTCATCAAACTTGAAATAGACAGACTCTTCCATAGTCTTGTTTCTTTTTTTAAATATTCTACATGATTTACTAGAAGTTGACTAACCAAGAGAAATCCCATCATCACTCTTGGAAAAAAATTCAAGATTACCCTTAGTGTTAATAATAAATATTTTTTAACCAAAAAATATAAAGTAATTAACATTAGGCTTTCTAATATTCCATAATTCATATGGGGTTTTCTTTAAGAGAGTTATAATTAAAACTATATTAATTATACAGTAGACCGTATTCAAATCCTCTTCCCTAAAATAAATAGGAAGATCATATTCATTAAGTATAGTCTATAAAATCTCTTGAATTATCTCATTTATTATTTCTGCAACACCATTTTTTGGGGTCCTAGGAGTATAAAAGTTATGAATATATCCATTTTATGATAAATAGGATTCAAAGTTTTGATTTTCAAACTCATGACCATAATAAATTCTTAAGTTCATAATCCAAAGTCCATTAATATTTTCTATAGATTTAGAATACTTGGTAAAGTAAGAATAGGATTCACTTTTGTGAGCTAAAAATAATACCCAAGTATACCTAGAAAAGTCATCTACAAGGATATAAAAATAGTACTTACCATTTAATCTAGAAACTCTAGATAGTCTAAAAATCCATGTAAACCAACTCTAGGGGTTGATAAGTTGAAACTTATTTTTTTGATTTGAAAGATAGCTTGTGATGTTTCCATTTTTTGATATGAGTTACAAACTTTATCATTTGTGAATTAAATTTTAGGTAGATATTTGACTAAACCTTTCCTAGTTAGCTTTCTAAGTGAGTGAATATTTCAATGTCCTAGTATCCTATTCCAAATATAAGATTCTTTATGAAAGGGACTTAGACAAGAATCATTTTTAGAAAATAAAGAGTTTAAATTAACAGCATAAACATTTTCATTTCTCAAGGTAGTAAATACTAAAGTTTTTTAGAATAAAAAACATTACAAGCATTATTTTAAAATTTCACATAAAAACCATCATCACAAAATTGTGAGATGCAAAGTAGATTTTACATTAAACCATCAAAAAATAATACTTTAGAAATTAAAACTGAGTTAGAATTACCAACTTGGCCAAGACCAATTATTTTCCCTTTATAATTGTCACTAAAGGTGACATGTACACCATAAACCTTTATCAAACTTTTGAATCTTAAATAATACCTAGTAATATGTCTATAGTATCTACTTTCTAGTTACCATAGGTTATTACTAGAGTTGTTAAAGTAGGTTCCTTAAAAAATAGTTTTTAAACCAAGAATTATTTTAGTACCCAGATCTTCTTAGATCTAGAAATGTTAGTGATTAAGGCATTATGAACCCATATTTTCTTAATCAGTTTTCTATAAGAATATTGTAAACATTTTTAAATAAAAAAAATTCAAGCCCAGTTGAATAAAAACTAGTGGCAATACTTGAACTATGAATGAAATTATTTTTAACTATTCTCCTATGTTTGGATTGATATCCTATACTTGTAGTGTATTTAGGTGCTATTTTTTCAGCATTTGAGTGACATTTTTTCTACCATTATTAAATATTTCTAAATCCTCTTTTAGTTTCCCATTAAAAAAATTCAATTCAGTATTTTCCTTCAACATTTGATCACTTCTCTCTTTTATAGTAAGATCATATTTAAAATTAAAATTCAATTAATGTTTTTTATTTATTATTTTATAATTGTCTTTAATCTCATTGAAATTATCTTCTAGAATGTTACAATATTCTAACATATCCTCATTTGACATATTTTCATCATTATTTTCCACTCCATAATGATTATAAATATTTACAGGAGAACCAGGAAATAAATTTCATACCTCATATGTGTTTATCATGAAACACATATTATCTCTATAATGTTTTTACTCTTGGGTGGTGTCTGAATCACTTGAGATATCTTAAAAATAACTCTAAGTTTCTTTCATTTATTTTTTATGATTCTTATCCTTATTATCATATTTATTTTTATATTTCAGTTTGGTACAATCATCATTAACATTCCCTTTTTTCTTACATTCATAGTAGATGATCTCATTTGAAGTGTCATCTCTCTTCCAATCTTTTCTCCAATTCCCTATATTGTCATATTTTCCTTTGTAGCTTGGTTTCATGAAGAATTTATTTTTCTTATAAAATCATTTAAACCTTTTTTATATATGGGCCATCTTTTCATCATTATCAACTGGTGATTCTTCATTACTTGAACTTTCATCTTGAACTATCTATTTCTATTTTGTGGTAGTAGACTTGAATGCTACAGACTTTCTTTTAGTTTCATCATCCTCTTCTCACTTTACTTTATGTTCTTCCTCATACATCATCAACTTCCAATCAGATCCTTGATAGGTATCTTACTAATATCACATGAATCTCTTATGGATACTGAAATTCTTCTCTATCTTTTTTATAATCACCTCAATAGGTGCATGACTTAATCATTATCAGAAAGAGGATTCCCTAAAGAGTGCATTATTTTCACTATCTCATTAAACCTAAGATACATGTCAGAAATAATTTCATCATATTTCATCTTAAATGTATCATATATAATTTTATAAGTATTTAACCGCATTTCATTAACATTAGTTGTTCCTTCATGATAAATAGCTAAAGTGTCCCAAATTTCAAAATTAGTTTTACATGCAGATATTTTATTGAATTATTCATCACCCAAAGCACAATACAGGGAATTCATGGCTTTAAAATTATTATTATAATCTACCTTAGTATCATCACTCATAGAAAATCTAGCAGTTTGAGGTAATTCATATTTATCTACTATTATTGTCTATATATCAAAACCCATGCTCTCAAGATGCAATTTCATATTAATTTTCCACTAATCATAGTTAGTTTCATTAAAATAAGAAGTTTTATTAGTAGTATAACCTTATTTTCTATTATCCATTAAAGAACTAAATTTACAACTAATATAAATTTAAGATATTTGAAAAAAAACTAAAATCACGGTTGAAAAGATATTTAAAATCCTTTGATACCAATTGTTTTTCAAAGTGAGTAACTCAAGACGGCGATGAATTGAGTTCATAATAAAAAAAATTTGTTAAAAAATTAAATAAAATCCCCCAATTAAAAAAAATTCCCATTTAATCAAAATTTTAGTTTAATATAATTTTTATATTTTAAAAGATTCATCAAATATTGATTAGTTCTCAGTTAAAACAATATGAAAATTACTTTAACTTTTGAAATAAATTTACTTAATAAAATACTTATATAACCACTAGTTAATATTAACTATCAAAGTACTCATTTTGTTTGCAACTTAAAAACAAATACAGTTTAAAACTTTGAAAATAATGAAACAAAACAAAATCACACAACAAAATAAAACAATGGGTCCAGCCTAATACTGAGACCTAATCCCCTCCACTTGGAAATCACCCACTACTATGAATATTATATAACTATAATTTAATCCACAACCTAGATCATGTATACACACAATAGTTTACAAGTTGTCCAAGACACATAGGGACCTCTTCCATAATAACTGTGGGAAGAAACAACTCAATCCACACAAGGACCTATTCCACAAATACAGTGCGTAAGATATGAAAAGAGAGATAGAATATTAAGTATTCTCTAGTTATAGCACAGGATTTAGTGTGTGTTGATAAATAGAGAAAACAAAACACTACTCGAAAGTAAATGCAAACAATTAAAAGTGCATTAAATAAGATCTAAAAAAGGTAATGTTTCTCAGTGTGAAGTGCTTTAATTGATTGAGTTTTCTCGGATGTGGCTTGGTGAAGACCTCAAGATATTTATCTGAAAGTAGTAGTAAAATATAGCGTCACGAATCTCTATTAGTTTTATCTCTAGGAAAATGTCTATATTTTTAGTGTACTCTACTCTTTTATAGTTGGATGTAAGTAAGTACGTAATGTGTAAGCTCTTGAGTGATGATCCTTTCAGTATTCAGAAAGATGCGCACTTGATCATATGTTTTCGCTTTCAGTACCAACACATGAGGGAGTCTCTTTTGAATATAAATCAATGCATGAAGGGGTTTTCATTTGAAGAAAAAACATCCATATATTCTTCATCCTCATATTGATCTCTAACATTGAATTTAATGCATCCTTGCAATGGTTAATAAAATAATCATTAAATAATGTTTTTCATTAAATCCCATAATATAACTGTTGGGAGTATTTAATTTAAGTATGAATAATAGTGATGGCGTCTCTTTTAGTGGCAAGATATATCTGGTGGAAAGATATATCTGGTAGTGAATCATCCTGGTAATGAGTTAGTCTGGCAGTGGGACAGTTGAACTAGCGGTGACTAATTTAAACTAGAGGTCTCTCAAGATGAAAATGAGAAATTTTTAGTAATAGTGAGACATTTCTAGAAGCAACTCAATTTTACTAACAATGAGTCATGCTAGTAGTAGCTCATCTAGTGGATACTCAAGTCTGGTGCTGAGACATTTTTACTAATGGTGATACATTTCTGGCAGTAGCTCAACTTTGATGGTCAAACATTCTAGCGGTGAGACATTTGAACTAATGGTGACTCATGCTGACACTTAGCCAAATTTTCATCAGATTACCTTATATTATAAAATTCTATCATAAAATAGTAAACTCATTAGAAACATAATAAACATGATTTTTTTATCATTAAAATAATAAGGTTCCAATAGTTTTGTGTACCCTTGACAACTAATATTCCCACTTATTAAAGAACCAGGAACATATCCTTTTCACTTTCTCAAATACTATTGGATAGTTTAAATTGAAAGCCTATATAGTTCTCCTAGTTATGTTTAATATTTTGCCTTTATTCTTTATGTATAAGAAATATCAAACCTTATTATATATCATGAAATATGTGATAAATTCAAAACACTTAATCACATGTGATAGATTTATACATTTAATCAAAAAAATACTATTCATAATAATAATCACCTCATGTTCCTAAACATATCATCTTAGAGAGATTTCATACCATGATACATAGCCAAAAATCTAGTTTTTAATTGTTCTATCTTGTATTTTTCAATACCTTGAGAATGTATGTATAATGACTAAATATAAGCTACTCGATAGATCTATTTTATAAGATATTATTCATTAGAACTTGGTTTGATACTTTTATTTCATTCTTAGATAAATATGTTTTACTTATTCTTAAAAAAATATAGGGTTTAATATTTATTTTCCATATGTTATCCACATATTTGAATTTGAAAACTATAGCTCTGCCAATTACCACTTACATACAAATGTAACACATTCATTATTAATAAAACCATAATATATCATAGATTAATTAAATTAATATTATATGATTACCATTTTTTCTTCTTTTCATAAATGGATTTTTACAATCTACATACCTTATAGGCTTTATTTGGTGTCACCAACTATTCTGGTTACGCCATATAGATATCTTCCACATGGTTTCCATAAAGGGAAATAGTCTTGACATCTATTTACCCATTTACATGATCATAATAGGATGTTATGAAAGGTATAATTATAATGGATTTTAACATGATTACTGGTGAAAAGGTTTCATCGTCGACTATTTCTAGATGTCACATGAAACCATCAGTAACCAATCGAGCATTGTTCATACTAACTTGTACCACCCATGACTAGTTTCTTCTTGAATATTCACCAAAAACTTTACATTAACTAGAGAAACTACTAAAATATGGAACTGGATTTTGGTACATGGAATCAATATCTAAATTCATATGAATTTTTTTATTATATCTAGTTTCCATTTACCGCTTCCTTATAGGATTCATTATTCTTATAGAATAATATATCACCTATCTTGGTGATTATAAAACCACCTCTATGGTTATAAATTTCCTACATAATATGTGTCTCAAGAGAAATTACTCCCAATAAATCTTGTAGGGTCTAGTTTTATAAAAACCTGAGTCTTATACACATATTATTACATAATTTTTAACATAAATTTCCATAAATTGCAACCAATAAATCTATAGATCTAGTGTCTTTGGGAGATTAAACACATAAAAAATAGACTTAAAAATAAACTAAAACATATTTATTCTAAAATCCATATGGTGCTCCTAAAACCTTTTGAACTTCTATTATTGTATAGGATACCCTAGGGACATACATAAAAAAGGGTGTGCTATGAAGGTCATTATGGAAACAAACATGATAAGGAAATATAATATAAGAGTCAAGAGGCAAAACATGATATTATGAAGGAGGATAATCACATGGATTCATGGAATAAATAGGTAGATATTATTGTATCATGACATCATATTAATTTGTAAATAACATAAAACATGACATCATAAACATAATTCAAGGATCACAGCCAAGAGAATATAACATAATGTGTCGGGATTATTGTCATGTACCATTCATGGTATCTCATGAGATGAAAACATTACCCAATTCAGTGGGGGTGTATAATTATATCCCCACCTATCACATCATAATATGTACATTTATATGTGTTCCAAAAGAAGT
Organism: Viscum album; assembly: GCA_963277665.1. NCBI lineage: Eukaryota > Viridiplantae > Streptophyta > Magnoliopsida > Santalales > Viscaceae > Viscum > Viscum album. Next base: position 818,742,032 of record OY728133.1, read on the forward strand.
AAATCATTCATAAGGCATAAATATAAGAAAAACCCTTGAAAAGGGAATGAGTTATATAATATTATCTCAAAATATAACTAAAGGATATATAATAATGATTCACAAGATAAGAATGAATTAAATATTTTTGAATGTTTATATTTTAATAAAGAGTCATAGGTTATAAATAATAATTTCAAATAAAGACAAGTCATAACAAAATAGTGTAGAAGTAGGTATAAAATTGAACTACTTAAACAATGTTTTTAAGGGATGAGTAAATAACCTCTGAAGAAGGTGAGAACATGGTGTTTTAATTAAAAATATAAATAAACTAGAATATTTTTCCATAAAATAGTTATTATTTTTTTAAATCATTTAATTTAAAAAAAAACTTTATAATATTGACACATGAAAATAAATAATAAATAGGAAGGTTCCCTTTAAACAGGTTTTATAAAAGAAAGATTGAGAAGGGAACTTGAAAGATATGTGTAACCATTAAAATGAAAGGGATAAAAACTATTTATACATGTAATACACATATATAAAAAATATAAAATAAGTACATGAGAATATTAGATTGAAAAAGTGATGTAGAGAGAGAATGCATAACCTAAAGGAAAAGAAGGTGGTTTAGAAGATTCCTTACCTTAGGTTTCGACTCACTTGGTATGCGCATATACAAAATAATAAAATTAATTTTATTAAATAGTTTATTAAGAATATTTTTCGCATATATTTAATTTCTAAATTATATTTATTATCATATTTCATTTATTTGTTTTATATCTTTTTCTCTCATCGACCACTTAAGGTTGTTTAGTCAATTTCTCCAAAACTACTTTGGCATTTTGAACATGGTCAAAAATACTATCAAATAGTTTAATAATTTCCATAATTATATAATTATAGATTATTTATCATTCCAGTAGTATAAAAGTTATAAAAATTAATATATTTTCCAAAATATATTTAAATTATGAAAGTTGTCTCAGTATGCTCATTTTGGGCGGTTAAAATCACTATGATCATTTATTGTTAATATCATTAATATAATGTAAAATTTATCATTAAAAAATATTAATCATTTCATAAATATAAAATTTATTTATTGAATACTTTTTTAGAACCAACTGTGTAATTCAGTGAAAAAAAATGAAATATGTTGTCCATGGAGATGGTGAATCAACCATAATATAAGCGACACTTTCATTTTTCAAATGGAAGAGAGGAAGGTAGATAATGGTTATTCCATCAACATAAAATCATTTAAATATAATAATGATACTAATGAAATTATATTAGGATGGGTATAATATATTTGGAGGAGGAAAAAGAAGAAAAATTAATGGAGTAGAAATGAGAAAGTGATTAGGAATTCTTACCTTACTCCTTCACATGACTCCTTTTCTAATTGGATTATACTTTTTAAGGGAAATCTTTTGATGATATCAGAACCTATATAACATGGATAAGAGTTTTAGGGAAGTTTTTTGGATGATATTGGTTGAGCTAATAAGCTTAAGGTGTGAGGATAATTGGGGCAGTTAAGGGGTCCATTTATAAGTGAGAAAGGGGTGACATTTTTGTAAATACTTATTTATTAATATAAAAATAATGTCATATTAAAGGAAAGTGGATCCAAAAGGGATAAATTTTTAAAAGTATAAGGTGAGGTATATATTTTCCTATTACATCCATTTTTAGATAATCTTTTGTGATATTTTGTGACATTGTCCCTTGATTAAAAACTTTTACCCCATTTTAGCCTTTACCATAGTGACTATCTTTTACCTTAGAATGGTATTTTTATAACCTAAAATTAAATTAAATTATTACATAAATTTTATAATATTAATTCCAAATATTAAATCCATTTTATTCAATTTAATTTCTAATGGTGATAAAAATCAACGTCAATATAAGTATTCATAACGCTATAAGAACATTTTTTTAGAAAAAAATATTTCTAAGCATGAAAATAAATTTAAAATTATTTAGGATAATAATGTTGATACACATGATATTTATTGGTTTTTTATTAAAAGAATGTAATTTATCTATATTTCAATCCAAGCTAAAAATTTAATTACATCTTAAGAATACTTAATAAAAGGAAAAGAACCAAAAATACTTTTTTATTAGAATATAATATAATTTAGGTTTTTAAATTTCATATATATGTTTATAAATTATAAATATTATTTTTAAATGATTAGTTTTACTCCTTAAATACATATTTAGTTGAGAAATTTTTTTTATAAATTTTTAATTCATGCTTATATCATGATGATTTCATAAAAGTTGTGATATTTATAAAAAAATGTTTTTTTACTATTCACCAAAAAAAAGATTTTTAGAAAAATACCTTAAGATATATTCAATGTTCTAATTATAAAAATGAAATTCATTTTATCTAAATAATTTTTTAATTTTGAGAAATCTAATTTTTAAATAAAATCCTTGTTTATTGAAAAATATTAATTTTTATGACATGGTAAAATTTCTGAGCCTTATAAAAATTACCTATGATTTCATAAAATTATATAATAATTTATATAAAAATAAATAGTATTTTATAAAACCATTTTATGAATAATAATATTTATTTCAAATTTATAAATTTATCATAAATATATTTCAATGAAAATAAAACATATATGTTTTACCAAAAATACAATTATGCTTTCTTTGTGTCAAAATTTTATTTCATAAGATTTAAAACTTTTATTTAATTGTATTTTAATTTAAATTTCATGGATTTTTATTCTCTAAATATAATTTTATAAATTAAATTACTTTTATATTATACTATATTACTAAATATAACACATGTTAAATCAGAAGGAGAATTACTTATATTAAAGTATGGGTCATTACATTATCTCCCCCCTTTAGAAATTTGATCCTCGGAATTTTATTTCACACAATAATATGGAAAAATATGAGGATAATTTTATTTCATTACTTCATTAGGTTCCCATGTTTCCTCTTAATACTTATGGTTGCATAAAAGTACTTGTAAGACCCTATGTTTTTATGGGTTGTATAAATGAGCAGAAATTTGAATTTTTATCTTTTGAATTCTCATGAGGGGTAAAATTGTCATTTTACCCTAGAATATGATCTCAGATAATTTTTATGAGCACTCCATTGGTTCCTAAATAGTGTTTTTACCCTAGGATGTGATTTTGGTTAAATTCAAGCCATTAAAATTTTGTTGGAATATTTAATATTAAATTAATTAAATATTAATTTATTCATGAAGTGGTGATATATTTTTAATGAAGTTTCATATTGATATTCTATATCCTTGGTTTAGTCTATAATGGGGGGTTTTTTCTATGTGATTTTTAACCATAATTCGGGCACTAGGGCCAGGCCTGAGCCCCCTTTTCTTTTTTCATTTCCTTTTCGTTTTCCCTTTTTACTTTTCTTTTATCCTCTCCTCTATTTTCTTCTTGTGTATGCCCCCATTTGGGTATTCCCCTCACTATAACTGAGATAGAGATAAAGACAGATATAGGTATAGGTAAAGAGTGAGGGAGAGGAAGGTTCCACCGTAGAGCTCAGGTCATGCTAGATCATCATGTGATAGCTACAGAGCATGAATATGGGAAAAGATTTGGAAGGTTTTGCTTGGAGGTAGGCCCCATTTTTATTTTAAGCCTTATATCCCTATAATTTTTATTATTTTTAATTTTAAATCCCTATTTTTATTTCTATAGACCCCATGGGGTTGATTTGTAGCTATTTTTGGGAAAACATGGGTTTCAAGAGGATCATTGGGGCTTTCTAATCGGAAAACTCAATCACACGGTGTGTGGTTTCAAGAACGCATTCCATGTGTTCATCCTATTCAAGGGAGAAGTAGTTTTTTGAACTACACACCATATAGTGGCACATGGACATATGTTTGAGTACTTGGGAAGACACCCCATGTAAGGGGGATATGGTCGTGCAGTAGTACACGATCAGACCCCAGGTGTTCCCTAGTTGTGTAGTAGTATACGACCAGACCCCATGTGTGCCTTAGCCAGGTAGTAGTACATGGACAGGCCCTAGGTGTACCCAATCCATGTATAAGTACATGGTTGGGGTGTATATTTTGCAGTACACATCTTGTACTCAAGGTGCGCATCATGTACCACTCCCTTGTTACCCATTTGAGTCTTTTGGGTGTTTTTGTATCCCAAAGTTATAATTTTACATAATAGGGGTCTATTGTGAGAATTTTTCTATGTTTAATGTGATGGTGAAACCCTTGTGGTGTTTTGAGGACTTCTGAGAGGAAATTTAGGCAAGAAATTTATGACCAAGTGGTTTTCCTCTAGTAATTGAATCCAGTGGTCTCTTAAGAGTGAGATATGAGATGTGACCAAGATGACGGTCATGAAAATGGTTAAAAAATTTGGAATGGGACTACCAAGGTCCTTGACTGGTGTATCTTGGGACAATACCTAGTTAGAAAGACTAGATTGTGACTTGAGGAGATGGATAGGTTGGGTGTTTGATTCAAACTATAGAGACATGTAAACGGGATGGTATTGAGGATATCTACCTCGAGATTTATATACTATTAGGTTCATGAGGACATAAAATTTTAGAGACTGGGTTGTGAGATGTGATACCCCTAAGTGATGGGTGTTTTTTTGAGAGACTAGTTGTGACCAAGGATCTCAAGAGGGATTCCCCCGCTTGTGTTCTGACCTCAAGGATCCCAAGAAGGATTCATCTACTGATGTTCTGACTTAGAGGATGATAGGATGGATGCATCTTATTATATATTTGACCTCAAGGATCCTAAGTGGTATGACTCCACTATAGTGATGACCTAGGTAACCTATGTGGGTGCCCCTTCATGAGATTACCCAGAGTGAATGAATGTGTCTATTGGTATAAATGGTGGTGGGTGTCACCTTAGAACCCATACTGATGATGTGATCCTGAGTGGTTATGGGAAATGGTGATGGGTTTATCAATTCTTTCAACTCCTATTTTTTAATTATTCTTTCACTTAATTATTTTTTGATGTAGTGATAGATGCCCAGATGTGATTCCTAGGACCTGGCCTTTGAATGTGATGTGACGATGGTATGGTGTGGATTCCCAAATATGATTCCAAGGATCTATATTATGTGTGTTATGTGATACTATAGTGAATATGGGGATTCCTATAGTCACTTACTATGATTCATATTTGAGAATAATATGATATTAATGTGATATAAAAAGGACACAATGATGTCATTTTTTATTCCTAGAATGGCCTCAGATTCAGTTGTTGATCCATGTGAAGAATGACCAGGATACTTAGATTCGACCTCAGACCTATATGGGATTCCTTGGAAAGAATGGGTCCCTAAGATACATAGCCCATCTTGGATCCATCCATGAAATCTTGGGTAACTGTGATCACTGTTATTATTTTTATGATGATGGGATGCCTAGTTCAACCCTAAGATCTATACAGTCGAGCTAGATGATATTATGTGTTCTTGATTGGGATGCTTAAGATTCTTGGGATCTGTCAATTAGGCATGCTGACTTGTGGGATGACTTTGATTTAGTTATTTCTTGGGATATTTTGGAATTGGCCTTGATCCATTCATTATACTTGGAATTTAGAGTGAATCATGGGACATTTGGGATATGGCCATGAAATTGTTCATTATGAGTTATTATCTATTTGATTCTAAGGATAGAGAAATCCTGGGTTACACCATAAGATCCATCTTTTATATAATTTTAATGATATCACAATTTTCTTAGAGACACACTGGCATTGGATGAAGCTCGTATGGTCAACTGAGGTTATGAACCCCAAGGATCAATGGTGGTTTTTATTGATTATTTTTATTTCATTTATTTATTAGTTAGGCTAGGAATAATAATTTATAATTCACTTATGACAGTAGGTTATATGTTCATCATTGGGGTGGCCTATATAGATTCATTTATCACCCCTATATGTGAATCTTGGTGTGTGTGCAAACCTTATGTCTTATTTCAAGTTAAGCACGGATGCATGATAGATCATACCTAGTCCTAGTGTTGCATGATCAAGAAAAGATACTCATGTGGAGTCTTATGATCAGTTTGGAGAATCTCGGAATTTTTTTGGAGGTCATTTATGTGGTATGTATTATAATTGTTAGACAATCCCTATACATTTATTTTTATCTAATTTATCTTTTGAATGTTGTCAACCTATTGGGTGACCAATTGATGTGTATAGCATGACCATTCAAGTTGTATAATGCTTTTCATTTTATTACATCATGTTCAGTTTATTTATTTATTTTGTGTACTCTGATATATATGATGCTTGGTTATTTATATTATTATTGAATACTCTGATATAGGGGTTATAGTCTCCCCATGACATCATCTTATACCCTCATTTCTAGTTGGAAGCCTCTGGCATATGGGGAGGCATGCATGAGGTCATGTGGTGAACAGAGTCAGGGAATCAGTTAAGTGACCTCTAGACTGGGGAATTACAAAGTATTATTATAGCTTATTTTTCTTTTGTTTTACTATTTAAATATTTGGTATCCATGGTATATAAGAATTTGTTAGTGAATGTGATATATATTGGGTTTTTGAATCATGAACACCTTCACTAGTAGGAATTCCAGGTTATCAGAGGTTTGGGATTTCTATTCTTCATTTATGAACCTTGAGTTAGTCCCATGAATGTGTTATGATATTATGATTTATATTTTATTATTTTCACTTGTCCCATTGTAAATAGACCATTTCTATATTTTACTCTTGTCCTATAGAGTCAAGAGCCATCTCATGCATCATAGTTCAACACATAGGATTCACATGACATGTAGAGACCTACTAGATTGATTTCTATCACTTTATAAGGTTCAACTATTTAAAGTGTCAAAAAATACTCATAATATGTTTCATGTATAAGTACTTGGTGGTATTCTACTTAGTTAGTTCGACTTGTATTTTCATTTCCTTCTAATGGTAGATCGTGTGGATATACTGTGAGATGATCATTGATGATGATGACACAATCCCTTTAGGATTGGATATGTAGTGTCCCTAATAGGATAGTGATCCACATGGTGCCTTAGTGTAAAACCCCTAATGGTTGGTTAGTATTCAATTTCACTTATTTAAAGTGTCGGTAACAACCTATATGTTTTTTTCCAATACAAATTGGAATAAAATTATACTTAACTAAGCCAATGGTCGTGGTTCCATTCATATGGATCATCTAGGATGATGTTATTGGCTATGGCAGTGGTGATCGATGAGATCACAATTCTTGAGGGAGGAAGTTTCGTAGGTGAATTTTCGGTGAGAATCAGTGCTCTTATAGGAAAGTGGAGTTGGCATGATACACTGATATGGATATGAGACCCTCAAGAGGGTTTTTATCACATTGGATGAATTGTTTGTTATAAAAAGAGCATGGATGATGTCCCATGAGTTGTGTCTTGGTGTGATACTTGAATTTTGGGCTAGGTGGGAGGCTTGAAGACCTTGATATCTGACTCAATGTTTAGTGAGTCATAGATTTTGCGATGATAAAGGGAAATCCTTAAGGGGTTTTGGCCCAGGTTTTTAGGTGCCTTTGAGGAAAGAAAGATAATTAGGTGCTCATGTTTGAGATCGATTCATAGGAGGTTCCATAAAGTTTATGATGAAGGCATGGTGATGACTTGGGTTTTCTAGGATCAAGCACTTTGAGTTCTAGCACCTTTAAATGTGTGGCATTGAGAGTGTCTTGGTATCATGGTGAGCTTTACAGGGTATGTTTAGTTGGGTTCTAGGATGTATTATTGGGATTAATTTTAGTATACGAGAGAGATTGTGGATGAACTCTCATGACTTGGAATGACATAGAATAGTGTTTAATCATGTGGTTAAGTTTGGCATAAGATTTATTCCTGATTTTGAAGAGGATTATCCTGGGAGCTCCAACCTGTTGAAACTAACCTATGTGTGGAGAATGATTATTGGTTTAGTCATGTTATCATAGGTTCTTAGTTCATAGATCATCTAATTTTAAGATCCTATGAGAGGATCTTAGAGAATAACTCTACCTTGAGGATTAGTCTAGTGTTTAGCATCTATTCTTGGTATAAAACATTATTGATTGAAGTCATGTGTTCGCAGGTTATGCATAGTGATGGTTGGACCATGTTTGAGTCTATTGTGTTGTTTGGGTATAGGGGAAACCCAAGCAGTGTAGCCAAATTGGACCTATTGAGGTTAGTGCTTGAGGAATTATGTAAGGAAAATCTTATGGTGGAGAGCGCGCCATAATCTGTTGGAGGATGTGATCCTCATTTTAAGTGGTTTGTTAAGCATGTAGATTTTTATTCTCAGTAAGTCGATAATGGTTGGATTATGATTTTGTTTTGGTGCTTATGTGTGAGTTCATTTTCCACATCCATTCATTGTGTGTGGTAATTGATGTATCATGAGCTATAGACACTGGTAGTGGTTGTAGGGAGGTGATAAGGATACTCTTATGGTGGGGAGTATTGGATTAGTCTCACTTGATTGTATCTCATATTTAGAGGTTGTGGATTCTATAGGATCATTCGTTGAATGGTTGTGATAGCATCAGTTTTTCCAATTCTTGGGGTGGAAGTATGGCTACTGGTTGGCCTTCGAGACTTCTTGAGGATGAGAAGTGCTATAGTGGGGAGATTATAAGACCTTGTGTTGTTTTGGGTTGTGAAAATGAGGAGAAATGTGATTTTTTGGCTTTTAGATGCTCATGAGGGGTAAAATAGTCATTTTACCCTAGAATATGATCTCAAATAATTTTTTGATCACTCCATTGTTCTTGAAATATGGTTTTTACTCAATGATGAGAGTTTGGTGGAATTTTGAGCCATTCGAATTTTGACAGAATATTTAATATTTAATTAATTAAATATTAATTTATTCACATAGGTTCAGATGGTGATATATTTTGAATGAATCATTGAATTGAGATTCTATATCCTTGGTTTATTATATAACATGTGGTTATTCCTAGGTGAGGTATAACCTCAAGTCGGGCGTCAGGACTATGCTCGGGCACCCTTTTCATTTCCTTTTTCCCTTCACTACTGGAAAACCTACCTTTACCAACGGTTTGGAACCGTTGGTATAGGCCTCCAAACCGTTGGTATAGCCTATACCAACGGTTTGGAGAACCGTAGCCAAGTAAGCCGTTGGGATAGGTCTATACCAACGGTTCTCCGAAAACCGTTGGTATAGACCTATACCAACGGTTTTGGAAACCGTTGGTATAGGTAATATGAAATCTATACCAACGGTAATGGAACCGTTGGTATATAAATTACAAAAATAAAATCACCGCTGGGATTTGATCCCAGGACCCCTCGTTTATAATCGAACGACTTAACCACTAGGCTAACATCACTTTGTAAACATAATTTCATAAATATATATATGTATTATCATAATTATATAAATTTTTGATTTATATAATGTTCTTCGTTAGTAGATCTGGAAAAACATCAATGAACCTATCCCAACGGTTGTCAAAACCGTTGGGATAGACCTATCCCAACGGTTTTGACAACCGTTGGGATAGGTTCTGGGTGGGTATATTTTTGTTAAGGTGTATGCTGGATTTTTTGCCACTTTTTCCCAACGGTTCTTGAGAACCGTTGGGAAAGAGTAACCTTTCCCAACGGTTCATCAAAACCGTTGGGAAAGGGCCTAAAAACACACCCTTTCCCAACGGTTTTGGTGAACCGTTGGGAAAGGTTACTCTTTCCCAACGGTTCTCAAGAACCGTTGGGAAAAAGTGGCAAAAAATCCACCCCTTTCCCAACGGTTTTGGTGAACCGTTGGGAAAGGTCACTCTTTCCCAACGGTTCACCAAAACCGTTGGGAAAGGGTGTGTTTTTAGGCCCTTTCCCAACGGTTTTGATGAACCGTTGGGAAAGGTTAGCTATACCAACGGTTTTTACAAACCGTTGGTATAGAAGTGTTGGGAAAGATCATGTTTCCAGTAGTGCTTTTTCCCTTTCTCTTATCCTCTCCTCCCTTTTCTTCTCACATATGACCCCCCCCCCATTATGTCTTCCATTCATCATGATCAAGAGAGAGGGGGAGAGGGATGTTCTGCTATGAAGTTCGGGTCTCACTGGATCATCGTGTTGCAGCTGTGGTGCATAGATACGGGTGAAGCTTCAGTAAATTCTGCCCAGAGGTAGGACCTATTTTCATTTTAAGTTATATATCCCCATAATGTTGTTTCTTTTTTAATTTTAAAGTCCTATTCTGATTTATTGGGATCCCATGGGGGGATATTTGTAGCAATTTGGGGGAAATGGGCATTTCAAGGGGATCGTAGGGGTTTCCCAATTGGAAAACTTGATCACATGACATATAGTTTCAAGAAAGCACGTTGTGTGTTATTATTGTTTGGGGAAGACAGAGTTTTTGAGACTAAATGTCAAAGAGTTTGAGTACATGGAATATAGTTTCATATGTTCATGTGTTTAAGTACTTGGTTAGACACCCCATGTAAGGGGTACATGGCCATGTTGCAGTACATGGCCGGACCCTAGGCGTTCCCAGGCCATGTAGTAGTACACGACCAGACCCCAAGTGTGCCCTAGACCTATATTAGTATATAGATATACTCAAGGTGTAACTAGGTCATGTATAAGTACATGGACATGGTGTATATTTTGGAGTACACATCATTTACTCGGGGTAAATGTCATGTATTGGTCCCTTGTTACCCATTTGAGGGTTTTGGGTGATTTTGAACCCTAAAGCTAGAATTAGACATAAGAGGAGTCCATTTTAGGTGTTTTTCTATATATAACATGATGGTGTAACCCTTGTAGTGTTTTGAGGACTTATAATAGGTGTTTTGGGGTGAGAAATTTATGACAGAGAGGTTTTCCTCTAGTAATTAAATCCAGTGGTCTCCTGAGAGTGAGACATGAGATGAGATGTCACGTCCCGTCCCAATGGGGCCCATACCGTGACTCCCCAAAACCACCTCCAATAGTTCAAGGGCTGGAGACTAGTTCTGAGTAGGTATATCACTAATTTGGGAGGCCTTATCCTAAAGTACATGTACATACACACACATCTCCAAACCCATACAATGCTGAAATGTAAAAGAAATGATAAACCATGCATGCATACATCTAAATCCCAAAATTAGAGTATGACCATAAGTAAAGGAAAGTAAACAAGAATAAATAGAATCTCGCTATAAAGAGTCCAAAACAAGTCCAGTTTGAAAGTAAATATGGGGATTTCCATCAAGATAACCATAGGTACACACCTCGGTCTGTCCGACTCACTAAGTGTTGCTTGGTCCTGGTCCCTCAATGATGCCTTCAAAATGTCGGTCATTTTCATAATACATGACACGTGTAGACAAAGCCTGTGCAGAGGTGAGTATAACAATACCCAGTAGGACAACCCAAAACCACAAAGCATATAACAAAATAATAATAGTTATCTCTATACTGGTATGTGTCTACAAAACATATAACAAGAATATCCAGATATACTCAACAAAGACACATAGTCTCAAGGTAAATTAATAACCTTGATGATCACTTAGGATTCATTCTTAAAGGTCCCACATAGCACTCATCTAGGAGAACACACTTCACAAGTCATATATCACTTATGACGTCTATCTGAGAGTTCATTCTCATTGGGTCTCATCATAGGCAGTATATGCTAAAATTATGAAGAGATATGATACACAAATAGGATCACACCTGAGACCATGGGGTATACTAACAAATAAATTTGGAATAACCCACTAAGTAGAGGATATGCACCCATGTAGTGTTGGTTATAGTAATACCAAGAACTCCACCAAGGGGAAGAAGATGGTAGAGGATCTCACTCAGAGTATCAAGAAAGTATTCCAACAACTCTATCCAAGAATTCATGCTGAAGGGATGAATATCCTATGTGTATTATGCAATTTCATACTAAACCTTAGGGAATGGATATAGGGAATTTACCCTAATGAAACTTTTCCAAGATATAAAGGAAAAGGTATATAAGCCAACATTGAAGGATTATACGACATGTACTAGTAGTACATGACATGTCCCTTCGGCATCGGGTCCTACCCATATAAATGGACCATGCCTGTGTCCATGTAAAAGTACACGGTGTTCCCATTCCCATGTAATTATGCTCATTTCCAAGTACATGGCTATCCCAGTGTATACATGTACAAGTTTCTGTTAGAGTACACGGTATGCTCCTACCCATGTACTCCTGGCCATGTCCGTGTACCATCCTAGGTACACGCCAATCCATCAGGGAGAGGTCACACTCCGTATGATACTTAACTCAATCCTCAAACCCTTGTTTCCACTATGAGGGTCCCACGTGATGTGTAGATCTACAGTACATTTCGTGCTCTTTGTAATTTATACAGAATTCTAGATATAGAATCACACATCTTCTTTGCTCCTCCGACCATTGATCTAGCCACTCCCCATGCTGGAAACCAAGTAATACCATTGGTCGATCCTTGGAATAGTCAATCATTGGGATCTGGCCTTTGAATTCATTCGTAAAATGGTCTCTCACACCATCCATCATCATGTTCCAAATAATATGAAATTGGGAATCCAAAATTGTCTGATCTACTGCTTCTTCCATCATCGCATGATCCCCTCATCACACTAAGTCTAGATCTGTGAAATCAAATCATTGATCCAAGAAACAGGTGCTCAACATTTGATTCCTTAGGTATTCATCTAACCACGAGCCAAGGGATTTCCCATGATGAACTAAGAACATGAAAAGGGAAAGCACAAATCACAACCATGTGGAATAGACCTCAGCTGATGTTTGTGTTGACCTTGATTCATTTTTGTTAGAATGAAAAATTAAGAGATATAAACAACATGAAATCCCCAATATTGGATAAAATATATCACATACCCACAAGATACACTATAATGACCTAACCTTAAACATTACAAAATATTGAGTTTTAGTCAAGAATTTAGTTTCTTTCACATTGACGATCTTTTCAGGTTTGGAGTTTTATAGAATTAGGATAAATTGTTAGTCCATGAATACTTTAAACCCATGAAAACATTTTCACAAAGTTATACTTTTCACCCATAAAACATAAGCTCTTTAGCTTATCTCATGAAATCATAAGATTCCTATAAAACTCCATAGAAAACATAAATCATAATGGTAACTTGGGTATTCAATTCCATATCACTCTTAAATTTAATATATATATCATTTATATATATGGAGTAACCTTCATGGTTACATTTGGAATACCCACCACAGTATATTCCCTTAATCTCTTAAAAGAAACCCAACTGATTAACTATGTCTCATTACCCAACGCATTGGAGAGCTATAACGAGATCACCTACACTTGGTTTATCACAGAACCACCCATACTCATAATCAATTCCCAATAACCATAACATAATCATAATGAATAAATCATGCATAAAAGAAAAATAACTTTTCCACTTTGAAATCACTTTTCATTTTTACAAAGTCATGAACTCATAAATAAAAACACATTATTTGAAAATAAAATCGTAAACCTGTAAAGTAAGAATAAAAACATTAAAGAGGCATGAAATATATAAATTCCATTCATTTTTTATATGTTAAAAGTGTTCCTTTTTGATTTTGTAAAAATAATTGAAAAAGTAACTTTAAAAGAGGTTTTTAAAAGAATGTCCCTTACCTTGAATCCGACTCATCATGTACAATATTTATATTACTGAATAATAAACATAGGTTAATTATTTAATTTCTTGATAAATTTTTTAATTTTTATTTTTATTTTTATATCACTTATTATCAATTTATAACAATTACTTAATTATTTAAGTTCATGTCGGATGTTTTGTTGATATTCAGTACTTGATTCCAAAATGAATTTGGTATGATGAAAATAGTCAAAGTGGTAATAATTCCATAATCTCTATAATAATATTCATGAAATTATTATCATTTTTATACATCAATTAAACTTTTAAATCAAACCATTAATTATGGTTATGAAAAATTAACTACATTATAATCATGGGGATGGTAGGTCGTACTTACGTATAAGTAATGTTTTCATTTTTCAATAATCCTTATGGAAAGAAGGTAAGTATAATTTTATCCTTCCATAATGATAATAATATCATTAATTTAATATTAATAATTTATATATACTTATATATTTCATCCATGTTTTTTGGTGATGAAAAACGAATCACATCGCTTTGTGGAAATGATAATTCACATGTACGGACGAATGACGTTATCATTTTTATATGCATGAAAGGGTAAGAACTTAAATGATATATTATTATTTAATAATTATAAATATTTCATGAATATCATATAGAAACATTAATACCATCATTATAACCATTCTTTAAATACGGTGGTGGAAAATGAATTATATCGGTTAGCGAGGTGGAGTCTTCAGTACACACGAATGAATAATTCTTTTCCCATTTGATGAAAGTGGAGATGGATTTAGGTGATGGTATTAACATAATAAAATATAAGTATATTGATTATACTAAATTTATTATTTCACCATGTTTAAAGAATATTTTAAGGAAGTGGAAGAATAAATAAAATAGAAACACTTAATTAAAAACGATATTGATTCCTTAGACGATCTCCTTTTATTAACACATTAACACCTCTAAGTAGGGTTTTATGCCTAAAATAAGGCCTATAGAATTTGGTAATGGATTTTAGGAAGGTATTTGGGTATATTTTGGATAAAAAAATAGGTTTTTTTAAGTGTGAGGAAAAGAGAAGAAGAGGTGCCCTTTTATAAGAGAGGAGAGGGGAACCCTTGGAATTCTTCAAAATATTAAATTAATATAAATTAATTTTCTACTTAAAATGGATCAAAAGTAATTTATTTAGAATATAGGATGATTATGGATCTAAATACATTCATCCAATGAAAATTAGACAAGTTTTGAATATTTTTTAATCCTTATCTTTTTGTTTTAACCCTTATTTAACCACTTTAACTCTTACCGTGATATCATGTAATTTACACATTGAGGGTTAATATAATTGCTATAAAATGTCAAACGACCAATAAATGAGTCATTGATGAAATTTTCAGAATTATCCCAATCAATTTTTTGAATTTTATATTTTTAGAAACTTTAAATCATTTAATAAAATATTATTTATTTTAAAATATCATTAATGTCAATTTTGACACTATTCGTTATTTTGTATTTTACAAAAAAAAACAAAAAAACAAGATAAATTCAAACCAAGACTTATAAAAAATCAATAACATGTAAAAATAAACTAAAAAATCATGGAATACATTAAACATATAAAATTATAATTATTTTAATATTTTTAATATCATTTATTTTATATTTCCACTAATTAAACAATTATTGTATCATCATTGTGCAAGAATTTAATTTATTTATTTCTTCCATAAAAATTAAAAATAATTTACCATGATGAATATAAAAATTTTATATTTCAAAATAATATTTATAGTCAAACATATCCCCTATATAACCCCATATTAAGAATATTTCACTTGTTAAAAATAAAATTATGAAAAAATTAACTTTTCTTTGAATAAAATACTATAAATGGATTAAATTCATCCAAGTGGCTCTAAGATCTCATAAAATTGGACCAAGGATGATTTTTGTCATCAATCACTCATATAATAAAATTAGGACAGGTGTTAGTGTAATATCCCAACCTGAACCACAGGGTCCGTGTTGGAATGCCACATGTCCTCATGCGCGCCTCCCCATACGCAAGAGGTTGCCAACTAGCAACGAGGTTATTAAGTGGAACCATGGTAATATTTTACCCAAAATATCATTTCATAGGATCAATAATCAGAAATAAATAATAAGATAAATAATTAGAGTAAACATGTGAAAAGGTAAAGATGACATACATGTCATGAAATAAAACAGCTCAAAAAGTGGTAAGCAAAACCAAAATAGTAAGAAATAAAAGATAAACAATGGTCCTTTGGATTCCATCCCAATCCGATAATAGATTTGTGCTCCACTTCTCATCCATCCACCATAGGGACCTTTCCTTTATCTGGATCCCTCATGAAATCTACAAGCACATCGGAATACCCAAGTAGGGTGTGAGTACAAGACTCAGTAGGACACCACCAACGCATCTTTAACCTAATGAGTTCTAGTATAAAAGTGTATTCCATAATAAAATAAATTCATAACAAGAATAATGACACATAATGAAAAACCGAATGGTCATGCACTAACCAAGCTACCACAAACCTCTGGCCATACCTGCTTTAGTTCCATGACAAAAATGTATTGTATATTGATAAGTATCCAAAACCAGCTATAAGCCTATTGGAGAGATACTCAGAATCCACAAGGAATCGGGTAATACTTGGAATCTAAAAGGCATCGAGTATATGTAACCTACTCGAAATCCATAAGGCATTGGGTAAAACTCAAAATCCACATGGCATCAAGTGTCGGTCATCTACTCAGAATCCACAAGGCATCAAGTAGATTCCAGGTTACAAGGTTATCATGTTGCGTCATTTTCTTCACTACACATCATGCACGCACCCCACAAGGAATAATCATACCACAATGACCACCTGTCAAGTATAAACATATCAATCCTCCAAAGGAAAATATGACAAGTCATATCATGATAACAACCATAGCAGACATCATGAGAAATTTAGCATCATCATATACATCAACATGTGAATAAAACATCATCATGGAATCAAGATATCACATCAATATCATGGAATTAAATCATACCATATTAGGGGATACACACACCCACATGTGATCACAAGTCAAGCATGGTATCAAAAAAGCCAACACATAAATCAAGTATGGAAAGAGGTGTAAACAAGAGCCCATAAAGATAAGGAACTTCCTATCTCAAAAGTCATAAATGTAGAAAGGTGGGAATAAACCAGTGAAGAACATATATTCATGGATTTATTATAGAATGTTGACACTCAAGGTTTTTTAAGGTTTCCTAGAACCAAAAAAACAACTATTTTATTTCAAAAATAAATAAAATATCACATGTGATGATACTTTCTCTCTCCTAGAAAATTTTAAAATTATCATAAAAATATCACATGTGATGATATGTTTATCTCTCTTGAATAATTTACAATTTATCATTTAGTTATACGCAATCACTCACAATATTATCCTCAAGATTAATTATCTCTTGATAATTTCTCAGAAATTATCCTTTAAAAAAATTGTCCTATCATAATCTCACATTAATCATTTAATAATTTTAATAATTATCCTTTGACAATACATGTAATTATCCAAGGATAATCTTGATAATCTTGCCACATGATAATTATCATTTAATTATCCTTTAATGAATTGAATAATATTACCTCTGATAATATCATGCAATTTTTCTTTGATAATATCTCATGATTATATTTGGATAAATATTTTTTTAAGGTTATCAATTGATAAGATGACGAAACAAATTCTTGATAATTGTTTACCCATCTTCAAATAATTTTCATAATTATCATTTTATAATTCGTTTAATAATTATAAAAAAAATAAGTTTTATTTATTTATTTATTTAAAACCCCCATTTTTTCTAGAATTTTAAGAAATAATGGAAAAAGGTATAAAATAAATAAATAAATGAAAAATAAAGAAAAACCAACCTAGCGTAGCACCTAAATGAAGAGGGGGAATATGACTTGTACTGTAGCACTAGGAACAATGGGGGTCTTCTCAAGACTTGATGGATTACATCCAAGGGAGTCCCGGGTTCAGTTGGATTTGATGGGATGAACCCCAAAAAATAGGGTGAATCATTTAGGTATTTGAAGAAGAACTAAACAGGTATATCATCCCTATATTTTCAAAACCCCCAAATTGATTCACCTTTTTCAACTTAGGATTTAAACGGAGTCATTAACTTCTTCCATTTAAAGTGTTGCAATTTGAACAGAGAAAAACAGTTAATTTTCCATGATTTTAGGATCATAGGGGTGTGGCTATGGTGGTTTCAACAGCTAAAGAAGAGAATAAACAGTAAAATCTTATTTTTGAATTAAAATAATAAAATTGATTGTTTAATATAATTATTAAATAACTTAAAATTTACGAGCAACCTGACCAAACGCCCATTGCTCATGAAATTTATCCCCCGCCTAGGTTAAAACCCATGTTTTGGACCTAACGGTGATATCAGAGTTCTCATACGACACACCGTTTGAGAGAAATTAATTATTTATTATTTAAATAATGGATTAAATAGTTAATTAATTATAAAAAGGGTTTTTTCGTGAGTGAGGTGTCCAAACATTTGTCACTTAAAAAATTTATACCCTTTATAGGGTAAACACTACGTCTCAGACCTAACGGTGGTCTTATATTTCTCATATGATGCATCATTTTGGAGTTATTAAATTACTTTCAAAAATAATATAATAAAAATTATTAAATAAATTGTTTTCGAGATCGAGGTGTTCAAACGTCTGACGCTTACAAATATTATACCCCACCTAGGGTAAGCATCACATCCTGGACCTAACGGTAGTCTCATATTTCTTATATGACACACCATTTTGGAGTTATTCAATTATTTTGAATAAATTGACCATGCTTAATATAATATATTTAATAATTTTATTCCATATTCACTGAGGATTTACGCACCTTAGAATATCACACCAACTTAACATCTGACTCCGGAAATATTCGATTGAATATTCCAAAGATTTAACTAGGCTTTTACCCTTACACAAAGATTTTAACACATTTATTAAGTTATTTTCACTGATAAATCATTTTTTCCACATAAGAGGCTTATAATTTATCAACAATGGGGGGTTTTATTATCTTTATAAAAATCAGGATATTACAATTATCCCCCTCTATTAACTTCCCATCCTTGAGAAGTATCTCTAGTGTTCTTTCTTGAACAACTCAGTTTATTGAGCTCTAACATCAGACTCACACTCCCACATCTATTCCTAGATCCTTCCATGCTGCCACCGAATCTAGACTAGTGGTGCCATCTTTCCTCGCAACACCTTCTCTCTTGGATCTATAATTTCCATTAAACACTCCTCATAAGATGTGTCAGTTTCTAGCACAATGTTCTTGTAATCAATAACATGCGTAGGGTCAGGTATGTACCTCTAAAGTTGTGACACGTGGAACATGTCGTGTATACCTTGATAGTGATAAGGGAGTTATAGACGATATGCCACTACCCCTATTCACTTAGTGATATCAAAGGGTCTAACAAAATATGGTGCAAGCTTTCCCTATTTCCCTAGACATCTGTGCCCCAACCAAGGAGTCACACTAAAAATTTGATCTCCCACAAAAAACTCCAAGGGTCTTCTCCTTCGTTCAGCATGTGATCTTTTTCTGCTCTGAGCAGTGATCAATCTCTTCCATATCATTTGTACTCTCTCAGAGGTCTCCTGAACCATACTGGGGCCAACAACTACTATCTCACCCGCCTCATGCCAACACAACGGTGAACGACATGGACTCCCATAAAGATACTGAATCAAATCTTGATAAGTATTATTGTATTCAAACTCAATCAAGTATAGGTGATTATTCCATGATCCACCAAGGTGTGTAATGAAAGATCAAATCATATCCTCCAATATGCGTATGGTCTACTTAGATTGTTCACTGGTCTAAGGATGGTATGCCATACTCAATCTCAGCTAAGTCCCTAGGGATTTTTGTAAGACCTACCAAAATAGTAATGTAAAACGTGATTCTTTATCTAAAATAATTCTCAAAGGGACTCTATGCAAGCACATAATCTCTTAGACATAGAGCTTCCCTAGCACTTCCATTGAGTGGGTCTCTCTGATCGGTAAGAAGTGAGAAGGCTTTATTAAATGATCAACAATCACTCAAATTGTATCACGAATCCTTGGGGTCCTTGGTAACCCTGTCAAAAAGTACATTCTGATGTATTCCCACTTATTATAGGTATCAATAGTGGTTTTAACAACCCACTAGGACATTGGTGCTCAACCTTCACCCTTTGACAAGTGAGGCATCAAGAGACAAAACCAGCAATGTCTCTCTTCATCCCTGGCCACTGAAACTATCTCCTGAAGTCATGATACATATTGGTTTCACCAGGGTGTACTTCCTATCTATAGGTATGGTAATAACTCATCATATCCTCTCTAATGTAGGTAGGGACTACTACTCGACCATGTACCAAAATTTCCAGCAAGGTTATGGAAGTCATTTTTACTTTTGTTTATGCTAGTATTGACCCCCTTAGAAGAAGGGAGATTTGGCATCACATAGATTCCTTTAATTTAGGCACACTTTCATGGTTTATTGGGGGTGATTTTAATTCCATCATTGATCCTTCAAATAAAATAGGTGGCGCGGCCAACAACCTTGGTGGCTCTCAATACTTTCGAGATTTCCTGGCAGCGGCGGGTTTGTTGGACCTAGGGTTCACTGGTTCCAAATATACCTGGTGCAACAATCTCAAAGGACAAAACCACATCTAGAGTCAGCTGGATAGGTTTTTTACGAATCTCCAGGGACTGGAATCCTTTTCTCGAGCATTAGTTACTCATTTTTCTCAGGCTCTTTCGGACCATGCTCCGCTCCTTGTGGATCTTAGGCGGGATGTCTCTGGTTATCATGGTTTTTTTTATTCCAGCACTTAGAATCAGAATGAATCATTCATTCAAATGATAAAGAGTTCATGGGTTCAAGGGGAGTTTTTAGGGTCTTGGTGTGGCTTGACGATTCGTCTCAAGTGACTCAGGGAGGATATTAAAGGTTGGTTGGCCAATAGGCCTAATGACGCTTCCGGGGTGGACAGTATCCAGGCTGAGATTTACAAAATGGAATAAGCTCTTCTATATGACTAGGATGATAACAACTTTATTCTTCTCTGTGATAGAATAACTTCCCTCATAGAGAAGCTGTTGGAGATTGAATCTATTTACAAACAGAGAGCTCATGTGAGATGGTTAAGGGAAGGCGATCGTAATAATTCATTTTTTCAGGCATGTATGAAAGAGAGGATCATGAAGATTAATATGAGCCTCGTCAATGTGGAATTCACCTCGAATGTGTATGTGGTGGGAAAAATGGATTTATATCACTTTGAAGGTATCTTGGCTGGGGAGCTAGCCTCCAACTTTGAGCATTCTCATAACATCACAGAAAGCGAGGACTTTTTGGGATGTTTGCCTCATCTGGTGGGGACATCTGATAAAATATTCCTAAAAACTATGCCTATGGAGGGTGATATCAAGGATAAGGTTTTGGGGATACCCCATGATAGCATGCTTGGGCCAGACGGTTTTCTAGTTTCTTTTTATGTTGCATCATGGGAGGTGGTTAGCCCACAAGTGGTGGAAGCAGTGTAGGACATCTTCGTTGGAGGGGAATTGAACATTGGAACTTATTCATCTAGAGTGGTTCTTATTCCGAATAAGAAGGATCCTATGAATATCATCCACTATCGACCCATATGTCTTTGTAATGTGTCCTACAAGATATTTTCCTCTATCCTTAAAAGGAGATTGAATGGGCTCATTCCAAGGTTGGTGTTGAGGGAGAAACATGGGTTTTTGTAGGGTCGGAGTATTCAAGGGGCAGTTGGCTTAGATTATAAACTGGTGATGGACTTACATAAAAAATATATGGGTTCCAATGTTTTTATTTCAAGTAGACATGGAAAAGGCTTATGATAAAATGGAGTGCAGTTTCATCCTTCATGTGATGAAGAAATTTGGGTTCTAAGATTGGTTTTGCGATCTCTACTTCAAATGCTACGCATCCCCTTGGATTTCATTATCTCTCTTGGGGAAATCTTTGGTTTCTTTAAATTTGTCCGTAGAGTTAGAC
Organism: Viscum album; assembly: GCA_963277665.1. Taxonomy (NCBI): domain Eukaryota; kingdom Viridiplantae; phylum Streptophyta; class Magnoliopsida; order Santalales; family Viscaceae; genus Viscum; species Viscum album. The sequence goes on from OY728133.1 coordinate 818,763,910, forward strand.
AAGGTGATCATTTATCCCCTAGAATTTTTATTTTAGCACAAGATTCCTTATCCAGAAACTTTCTTAAAGAGTTAAAGGAAGGTCGGCTTTCCCACTTCATTTGCAGGCATGGTATGAAGGGTGTCTCTCACTTGATGTTTGTGTTGGGATTTCTGATTTAAAATTTAAATATTGAAGAGAGAAAAAATCATTAATGGAGGGGTTTTTCTCAACATTAATGGGGGATTTTATCCCAACATTAATAAAGAGTTATTCCCAATATTAATTGATGGAATAATTAATGATGACTGCATTAATGGAGATATGGACATGATGTCTTTATAAGAGGATGTGGTACCATGTTTTGGAATGTGGGATGGAAAAGATGTAACCACCAATAAAGGAATGGGTTGTCGCGTTTGTGGTAACTGGTGCGAATGGATGATGATTAAGACGAATGATGCTGAGGTGATGACGTCGATGATGATGGCATGTCAACGGCGGCAATTATTGAAGATGATGACGATGACGGTACCATGTCTCAAAAGTCCTCTTGGTTGCAGAGATCAAACGGTGTGTCCCGGTTGCGATGATCAGTGGTACGAATCAAAATGGTACGTTCATGGGTGTCATGTGTAGAGTGAAAAATCCTTCGGGTGCATTGTAAAAATACATTCGGGTGTGGTGTGGAAATCCTTCGGGTGAGTATGTGTAAAATTCCTTCAGGTGATGTAAAATTCCTTCGGGTGATAAAATTACTTCAGGTGAAATATTCTCCCCTTCTGTGTTTTCTACAATGAGTACTTCTGCTGCGGCACCGGGCTCCGCGCCCCAACAGTTTGTGGATGATATTTTAATCTTTAATAATGGAAGGTGAAGGTACCTATTCAAACTCATGGAGATAATGAACGTTTACGGTATTTTGAGTGGGCAGAGTATCAACACAATGAAAATTCATACTTTTATTTCCAATAAGTGCTCTCTAAGAAGATGTAAAGATATTCATAACACTCTTGGATGTCAATAGAAAAAACTGCCGATTCTCTATCTTGGTGTGCCGATTTCATGCAACCGCATCAAGAAGATACAATTTGAGGATATTTCCAACCACATGCTGGTACGGGTTCTAAATTGGAAAAACAAGCTACTTTCATTTGGAGGACGATTCATGTTGATTAACAGTATCTTCTCATCTATTCTGATGCACATTTTTGCGATTATCAAACCCCCCCAAAGGGGTGATCAGAAGGATGGAATGGATCCTTAAGATGTTCCTTTGGGATTCCAACCTTATAGGTCACACTCATTGGGCCTCCTGGTCATTTTTATCCAAACCTATGTTTGAGGGGAGGTTGGGATGGGGGACCTCAATTTAGCCATTTAGGGCAGGTTAGCATGGGACATTATGGTCAGAGAGTCCCTCTGGGAAGAGTTCTTCAGGATGCGATATGGTGGCGTTAGGGATATGACTACTTATCATGGTTGTAAACTATCCAACCTTGCGTGTTGCATGTTCCACCACCTGGAGCTTTTTCATGATGCGAATCGGTCCAAGATATTTTTATGAGTAAAGATCTGGAAAGATGTTTCTTTACCGGTTTGAGTTCGAGAAGGTTTTCTACATGGGACTACAGGAGATATCTTCAGGGTGACTTTGTTTCGGATGAATGGGCTTCCAAGGTTTGGTGCAATGAGATCCCTACAAAAATGAGCTTCCTGGTGTGGCGCGTCCAAAATAAATCCCTCCCAACCAATGAAAACGTCCAAAGGAAAGGTATTCTGTTGGCCTCCTACTGCTTTTGTTGCGTGAATCCCCAATCTAATTCCTATATTCACTTATTTTTTCAAAGCGGCTGGGCAAGATTTCTTTGGTCGTTATTCACACCTCACCCATGCATGGAGTCCGACCAGTTTTCCTTGCATGGTTTCCTCCTATTGGGGGAGAATCCTGATTCCAGGTCGAAAATTGTTTGCTAAAAATATCGTGAGAAACCCGACGAAATATGGAAGTGATATAAGCAGAATAAATAAATTAGCATGCAAGTTTTTTTAACGTGGAAAAACACTCACATTCAGAGGATTAAAAAACCACGGGGAATTCCCAAATATCCACTATGAATCAGAGAAAACAAGAATCCAAGCAATGCCTGAACTTGAATTACAAATAAGAGAGCGTAGAAAACCTGTGTGAAAACCACACCCCAATACACCTCTGTCATCTCTCTGATAAACATTCCGCTGACTCCATGTATCGGAAGATCAATCTATGACAAAACGTCACCCTTCTGTCGATGAAACATCACTACCTCAGAGATTTTCACCCGAACATGCGTCAGCCTCACACCAGATTGCGACACCCGAATGATCTCGCCATTATGATATACCGTTGATCTTCAATCGGGACACGCCGCTTGATTACCGCAATCAAGAAGACTCTCGATACATGACTCGATCATTGATCACGCCACTGTTGCTTCACACTTGTTGAACATCGAGACATCTCACATGCTACTGCCAACACGGTAGCCCCCTTCTTGCTCTCGGTGGACTACATCTTGAGCAGCTCCCCCTATTCGCCACCAGCAGCTTCCCCTTTTATAGGATTCACTGTTTCCTTTTTCAAATACAGATAAGATATGAAATATAATATATTAAATCTTCAAATCACCATATATCTATCATGTTAAGATTTAAACACTTATCTTATCTAAATAGATAAGATATATCTCCCCATGAGATACAAATGCAGCCTTATCTATGAGATATGATAAAAGATATCTCACATTCAAAAAACATATCTTATCTCAAATATGGAAACACCAAGATACAGGCTGAACCTCAACACCTCTCTTCATGGTTTGGTGGCTCTAGTTATAAGGTTATGGAGCAGAAAGTGCAAATAGTTATCCTGGTTTCCATCTACTGGACTATTTGGGAGATGCGCAATCAAGCTAGACTCAACTCCAATCTATCACTCCTCTTTCTACAGATGCGGTTAAGGTCACTCATTTCCGAATTGGTCTCGTTATTGAAGGGGTGCCAATGGTCCGATACGGTGTGCAACCTCCTCAAAAAACCCTATATTCCAAAAATAATGAGTTGTATTTGGATCAAATGGGAACCTCCTATCAGTGGCCTAAAACTAAACATGGATGGATCCTTTATGAACGGGGTGATGAGGGGTGGCGGGGTCCTCCAGGACTCTAGGGGCTCGGTGTTGTTGGGTTTCATTTCCTACTATGGTCCAGGAAGCTCCTTGGATGCAGAGTAGTGATCTCTCTTATCAGGTCTGATGGTTTATAGGGGTCGTGGGTTCCCAGTGGCTGAGATTGAGTCAGATTCAGAGGTCCTGGTGAGATCTATCTGGGGGAATCATGAATTTCCTTAGGATCTAGTCTAAATTATTCGTAGATGCTCTATGGAGTCCAAGAAATGGAAACTTATTCACCATAGTTGGAGGGAATCAAACTTTGCAGAAGAATATCTGGCCCGTAGGGGAAACCAGGAGGAAGACTTTATTTTTTATGATAATATGGGTTCTATTCCTACCTATTGTAAGGTGAACATTCTTGGAGATACCCTAGGCCTCCATCATTTTTTTCCCCCCTGAGGGGCTTGTGATTCGGCTATCTGGCCTTTTCCCTTATTAATAAAAAGTAATGTTCGGTCATAAGTGAGGATATGACTATCAAGAGAGAAAAAATCATAGAACCATGGTACTCTAATGCATCCATCCTCCAATCATCTAATAAACTCATCAAACATCATTTCTCCTCTAAGGACCTCATGCCAAGTTCCTACTCAGCCTGAGTCTTAAGATTAAGGACATCTACTAAGAGATTTTCCTTTCCATGTGAATATTCCATCTCAAAGTCAAACGTATGTAGATACTCAACCCATTGCCTCTACCTCATAATCAGGTCCCTATTTGTGAAGATAAAATGAAGGCTCTTTTGGTTTGAGTAAATAATAAATCTCTCATCGAAGAGATAGTGTCTCCAACACTTTATAGCATGAACGGTCACTGCCGGATCTAAGTCATGTGTAGGGAAGTTCTTCTCATAGAGTCGTATTTTATGAGACCCATAGAAAACTACATGCTCTCCTTGTATCAACACCACTCCCATACCAACTCCTTATGCATCACAGTACACTTCATAACCAATCCCAAGATCATAGAGTGTTAGTTATGGAGTTGTTGTAAAGATTTTCTTTAGCTCAAGGAAAACCTCTTCACACTAGTCTAACCACTGTAACTTTACTCCCTTATTTTTCAATGATGTCATGGGTGTTGATAGTCAGGAAAGTCCTGGAAAAACCTATGGTAATATTCTTCCAAACCCATAAAGCTCCTAATATCAAAAATGTTTTAGGGACATGTCTAAGACATGACTGCCTTGACCTTTTCTAGGTTTACTGATATACTGGCATCAGATTCCACATGTCCTATGAACTTCACCTCTTTGATCTAGAAGTCACATTCCAATAGATTGGTGTAATTTTTGTGTTCTCTAAGCATACTCAGGACTATCTCTAGGTTCCTAGCATGTTTCTCTGGAGTCGGTGAATAGATGATTATATCATCAATAAACACTATAATGAAAGAGTCCAAGTATGGATGAAATATCTTTTTTAAGAGTTCCATGAACATTATTAGTGCATTCGTCAACCCAAACGGCATCACCAAGTACTCATACAGTCCATATCTACTCTTAAATGTTATCTTTAGAATGTCCTCCTCCCTCACTCATAACTGGTGGTAGCCTGATTGAAGATCAATCTTTGAGAAACACCAGACTCCCCATAGCTGATTGAAAAGATCATCAATCCTGGGCAATAGATATAGGTTCTTCACTGTCACCTGGTTTAACTTCTACTAATCAATGCATAGTCAAAGAACCTCATCTACCTTATTAGTAAAAAAAATAGGTTCTCCCCATGGTGAAGTACTAGGTATGATAAATCCATTACTCTCCAATTAATCTATTTGTACCTTTATCTCCTTCAGCTTGATTGGATCCATATGATACAGGGGTATCAAAATGGGTTATGCACCTGGTATGAACTCTAACTCAAAGTCAACTCCCCTATCAGGGGGAACTCCTATGAAGTCATTTGGAAAGATTTCCTTATAGAGATCCATGACCGGAAGAAAGGATGATAGGGGTTTCCACTAATGCTGCTGAAATTCCCAAGCCTACCATTTGTGCTATGATTATCCTAAGCTATCTTAAGTCTGGTCCAACTCTTCCTACTCCTTGTTCCCACTCTACAATCATTAAGAAATTATCTCCATTGGGCGAAGTAAAATATACCTATATACAATGGAAATCAATGTGATCTCAAAATATGGTTATCCATTCCATACCGAGAATCACATCGAAAGTCGTCATCTCTAGAATCATGAATTCCCATAGATTTCCACAGCCGGTGATGAATAGTGGACACTCTGGGCATCGGTGAAGATGGTCTGCTCTCATACACAATGGTGTATCAAGGGAGACTAACTTATATCATAAATTGATTGGTAATTCAAGTCCAGCAACTACTTATGTAGATATGAAAGAATGGGAAGCACAAGTATCGAATAAGGTAATAGATAAAGTAGAGGTGATCGGGGTTGTACCTCGAATAGTGGATGGTCCCTCTCCACTATCTGTTAGATTCTAGTACACAGTTTACATGTGACCTACCTTATCTCTTCTTCCCTATCCCTGGGGTTCACAACTTGTCTGAGTCTACTGCTTAGAACCCTAGTTATATCCATTTTTCTAACCCCTACCTCTATGAGAACTCATCCTAGAAATCCTGAAGCAAAACTATTGAATATTCCCCTTTTTCTTGCACTGCCAACACATGCTCTGAGGTGTAGTACAAAACCTACGAAATTTTCTATCCTTTCCTTACTTAAAACATTTTGAAACTCCTTCTAAAGGAGATGATGAAGCTACACTCTACTCCACCTTCATATTGGTACTCCGCTGCATGTCTCTGATCTTCCTTTTCTTATTTCTAGAAGGAACTCCCATAGTAGTGAGAGGAAACTTAGTCACTATCCCACCATGGGATTGGAGTGATCCTGATACCCAATCCTCCTCCAATCCCTTTTCAAAGTTCAGAGCCTCGAGAAAGACCTATGTGTACATTGTCAGGTCAAATACTCTAACATGATGTATGATTTCCAGTAGAATTACTATCTAGAACTTTCTAGTATTTTATGCCTTGTTCCCATCTAACAAAGGAGAAAAATGAAGCAACTTCATAAATAAATAATAAATATGTGGAGATAGTCATGGAACACTGCCATAATTCCATGAAATCGTGGGCACAGTCCATCTTCATCAAGTATAGAAAATACTCCTCAATAAAATGATCCTTGAAGGTCTCCCAAGTAAGCCCCTCTCATCTCCAAGATTGTCTCATAGTAGTCCACCCTCTCCTAGAGGGTCCCTGAAACATGAAGGTCTCCAGGATCACACACCCTTTTTTAGGAGTCTGTATTAGTTCAAAGATGCTCTCAATAAATTCTATCCAGTGCTCTGCATATTATAGACTAACAATGCCCTAAAACGTTGGAGGGTGCTATAGTTAGAAATCCTGAGCATGGTCAGTCATACTTCTCAGTGTGGGTTCACCCTCAACAGGAACTATCTGAAAAAAGTATCGAATGAATGGGATCTATAGCCTGAATTTCCTATGTTGGTGTAGGATCATGTTGGGTTATATCCCCTGGTTCTACTAGTGGTGGCATGGGAGCATACTGGGTTTCCACAGCTGGCGGTCTCATCAGATGTCTCCAAGGTGGCATATTCTTCAATAAAGGGAACATCAAGAACATAAATAAATCCTAACCAGCCTATGGGATCACAAAAGGTTTTTCCTAAGAGTCTACCATCAACCCAAGGTATAACCCTCCAAGCACTAACCCTTGTCTCTAACCCTGTACATTAGTCATGGTTTTCACATAAATATACTAACACAATAGCATGCTTAGTTAAACTAATTAATTCCAATAAAAATATATCACACAACATGGAAACATAGATATATCACACAGAACAAACTATCCCAAATAGATAGTACAGATCGATTCATTTAATTAATGAGCTACTATGCATCACAACATGTATATTTATGGAATGTGAACCTACGTGCCTATTCATAATGCATGAACATACATGAAATCTCATAAATCACATATAACATAATGTGTGTCACCCAAGATGAATTTAATAAAAGGTAAAAACAAAACAAAATTTCCCATTTATGGCAACTCAGAGGTCCGCTACGCAGTGTTGGAAAAGCACTAACATAGTTCGCCTGCCCGAGTCCCAATAGTTCTACCTCATGTCTAACTTGTCTCAACCCAAGGCAAGAGAAGAACAAGTTAGTTAGTCCTGATGCTTTGATACCATTTTGTAACATCCCAACCTAAACCACAAGTTCCGTTCTAGAATTCCACATGTCCTCATGTGCACCTCCCTGTATATTTCATTGGATCGATAATCAGTAATAAACAATAAGACAAATAATTAGAGTAACCATGCATAAAGATAAAGATGATATACATGTCATGCAATAAAACATCTCTCAAAGTGGAAAGCAAAACCAAAGTACGAATTAGTAAAATATAAACAGGAGTCCTCTAGAGTCCATCCCGGTCTGCTACTAGCTCCACACTCCACTACTCAACTATCCAAAACAAGGCCATTTCCCTTCACCAGATCCCTCATGAAATATACAAGCACAATGAAATGCCTAATTAGGGTGTGAGTACAAGACTCAGTAGAACTCCACCAATGCATCCTTAACCTGATGTGTTCTAGTATACAAGTGTATTCCATAATAAAATAAATTTTTACCAAGAATAATAATACACAATCCAAAACTGAACAGTCATGCACTAACCAAGCTTCCACAAACCCTCAGTCATACCTACTTTGGCTCCATGTCGGAAATGTACTATATGTCGATAAGTATCCAAAACCATCCACAAGGCTATTGGCGAGTCACTCAGAATCCAAAAGGCATCAAGTGAAAATAAACTACCTAGAATCCACAAGGCATCGGGTAATACTCGGAATCCACAAGACATCAAGTATCTATAACCTACCTGGAATCCACAAGGCATCAGGTAACACTCAAAATCCACAAGGCATCAAGTGTCATTCATCTACTCAAAATCCACAGGGCATCAAGTAGACTCCATGTTACAAGGTTTTCATGCTAATCCATCATCTTCATAGCACATCATGTGTGCACCCCACAAGGAGTAATCATACCATGATGACCACCTATCAAGTATACACATACCAATCCTCCGAAGGAAAACATGAAAAGTCATAGAATGGTAATAACCATTTCAAACATCATGAGAAATATAGCATCATAATATACATAAACATGTGAATAAAACATCATCATGGAATAAAGTTATCACACCAATATCATGGAACCAAATCATACCATATCATGGGATACACATAGCCCCACATGCGATCACAAGTCAATAAAGGTATCAAACAATCCAACACATAAATCAAGTATAGAAACACATGTAAACAAGAGCCCAAAAATATAAGTAACTTCCTATGACAAAAGTCATTGATGTAAAAATGTGGGAATAAACTGGTCAAGAACACCACTTTGTGGCTTTATTATAGAACGTCGACACTTGATGTCTCTCAAGGTTTCCTAGAACCAAAAAAGGCTATTTTATTTCCAAAAGAAATAAAATATCACACGTGATGATACTTTCTCTCTCCTAGAAAATTTTATAATTATCATAAAAATATCACATGTGATGATAGTTTTATCTCTCTTGAATAATTTCCAATTTATCATTTAGGTATGTGCATGCACTCTCAATATTATCTTCATGATTAGTTATCTCTTGATAATTTCTCAGAAATTATACTTTAAAAAAATTATCCTTTGATAATCTCACAATTATCATTTGATAATTTTAATAATTATCCTTTAAAAATACACATACTTACCCTAGGATAATCTTGATAATCTTTCCACATGATAATTATCATTTAATTATCCTTTAATGAATTGAATAATATTAGCTCTAATAATCTCATGCAATTTTTCTTTGATAATATCTCATGATTATCTTTTGATAATTTTTTTTAAGGTTATCCATTAATAAGATGATGGAACCAATTCTTGATAATTTTTTACCCATCTTATGATAATTTTCATAATTATAATTTTATAATTATTTTAAGAATTATAAAAAAATGGGTTTCATTTATTTATTTATTTTAAACCCCCCATTTTTTCCATAATTTTAAGAAATAATGGGAAAATGTATAAAATAAATAAATAAATTTAAAAAAAATGGTGAAGAACCTAAATGTGGATGAGGAAGATGACCCATGTTGTAGCACCAAGAACAAAGGGAACCGCTCGAGACTTGATAGATCGCATTCAAGGGAGTCCTGGGTTCGGTCAGATTCAATGAGATCAACCCCAAAAAGAAGGGTGAATCATTCAAATGTTTAAAGAAGAACTAAATGGGTATCTCATCCCTATATTTTCAAAACCACTAAATTGATTCACTATTTCAACTTAGGATTTAAATAGAGTCATTAATTTCTTCTATTTAAGGTTTTTCAATTTGAACGGATCAAAACTATTAATTTTCCATGATTTTAAGATCGTGGGGGCGTGGATATGGGGGTTTCAACGGCTGAAGAAGAGAATGAATGGTAAAATGTGATTTTTGAATTAAATAATAATTAAATGAAAATAATAAAATTAATTATTTAATATATTATTATTAGGTGATTGGGGGTATAATTGCATTTAAACACACACACACCACACACACAGGTCGGAAAGGCAGGCCATAGCCCCCCCCCCCCAAGGGGATAGCTCACCCATCAAGCCTTATTTATTCAATACATGGCTCGTAGGCCTACTGGGCATGAAGCCTGTTACATGGACTGTAGGTCCGGTGGTCTCATATTTCTCATATGACACACCGTTTGAGAGATATTAATTATTTACTATTTAAAAACGGATTAACTAATTAATTAAATATAAAAATGGTTTTTTCAATGAGTGAGGCTTCCAAACAACTAACGCTTACAAATTTTATGCACTTTCTTGGATAAAAACTGTGTCCCATATCTAACGTCGGTCTCGAATTTCTCATATAACACACCATTTTAGAGTTATCAAATTACTTTAAAAATTAATATAATAAAAATTATTAAATAAATTACTTTTGTGAGTGAGGTGTCCAAACGTCTGATGATTAAAAATTTTATACTCCACCAAGGGTAAACACCACATCCCGGACCTAACAGCGGTCTCGTGGTTCTCATACGACGCACTTTTTTGGAGTCATTCAATTATTTTGAATAAATTGCACACGCTTAATTTAATATATTTAATAATTTTATTCCATCTTTGAAAAAGATTTATGGGGCTTAGAATCTCACACCAACTTAGTGTCTGACTCTGAAAATATTCAATTGAATATTCCAAAGAGTTGACTGGGCTTTTACCCATACGCAAATCCTTTAACACATTTATTAAGTTATTTTCACTGATAAATCATTTTTTTCACATAAGGAACTTAAAATGTATCAACAAGAGGGTATTTATTATATTTTTAAAAATAAGGATATTATAGTTTGGGTAATTTTCTAATATTTATAATATTATTTTTACCCTTAATCACCCGATTTACCCATAACCGTGGTATTTAAAATTACCAGTTACTACTCATATTGTCCAAAAATAAAAGGGACCTATTTACTAAATTTGGATCTTATGATTCCAAATATGGAATCCATTTTTCAAAATTCAAAAAAAAATTGGCTAAAATTAATTGAAAATTAATTTCATTGATGGGGTGAGAAAATGGGTTATTAAACTGAAAGCATTCAAAATATTGAAATGTTTTTATATCCAAATTCACTATGAAATTGATTCTAATGACCTAAATTCGATTAACTGATATAAAATCGTTCTAATTATACTTTAAAACCAATTAAAAATATAATTTAACACTATAAATTATTTAGACAAAAAAATCAATTAAAATGCAGTATTTTTCACTATTCATCGAAACATGAAACTTATCAGAAAAATACCAAAAAATTACCCAAAATAAATTTCAATATCATGCTTTCAATGAAGAAGTTTATTTTTTCAAATTAAATTTATAAAAGTGTCAAAATTTATTTTTAAAACAAGTACGCCATTAAAAGGAGATAAAATAGTTTTTTATGAAAATGCAGTTTTTAACCATAAAACTAGGCTTACCATATATGCTATTGAAAATAGTGTCCATTTTTAATTAAAAATTCCCATATAATTGATAAATATTAATCAACATGAAAAAAGAGTTATTCTATCATTACTTGGGTTGTTACACACACGATCCACGAACCAATTTGTTAGTTGATTGATTCATGTTCATCAGAGGAATCATAAACAGGGATGAAAACCACATAAATCAATATCCTACCTTTATATGGATCGATCGTTGATGAAGAAAAAAAATTATTTGTTTGAATTGGTGAGATCCTTGAATCTCGTTGTGCACTGATTGTCGAGCTATGATCTGGCTATCGTTCACCCATGGAATATCCTCCAATGGCTCTCCAACAGTCCTCTAGATCTCTAGGTTTTAGAAGTTAAACCTAAGAATCCCCCATAACTATATACTTACAGAAGAGGTTAGGTCACTGCATCAATGGATTAAAATAAAATAATTTATTTAATTATTATATTCATTTTAAGCACATGATGACTTTTTCACAAATTCCTCACACTGAAGAATGTTATGTCACACCTAGGGTAAAACCCACACTTTGAACTCAATGATGTTCTCAGATTTATGATTCGGGCCTCTGTTTAGAAGGTATTCCACTTTTTTAGAAAAATTGTGTGTGCATGCTATTTAATATTTTTAATATATTTCAAACATTTATTTAGGGCACACCAGGCCTCATAATCGCACACTGTCTCAGTGCCTAGTCTTAAAAAAATTCATACAATATCCAAAAAAATACATTTAAAATTTGAGTCATTTCATTCCTCCCACCTTAGGGCTTTACGTCCCAAAAATCCAAAACAAGTGGCTACACAAAAAGATGTGGGTACTGAGCATGCATCTGAGCCTCCCGCTCCTAGGTGCTCTCCTGAAGATACGTGTGTTGCCACTAGACATGTACTAAAGGAATTTCTCTCCCATGAAGGATCCTCTCCTATCGATCCTTGATCTCTATCAGGTAATCAGCAAAAGTGGCTCCATCCTTGATTTCCATCTCAACTCATTCGATGATGTGTGATGGGTCATGCACGTACCTCCTCAGCTACAATGCATGGAATACTTCATGTATTCGGTATAACTATGGTGGTATAGCTAAGTGGTGTTCCACCTCACCAACTCTACACAGTATCTGTAAAGAGATAATGAATCTCAGAGATAGCTTTCCACCCAAGACAAATATCTTTAATCTACATTGAGGTAAAACATGTAGAAGCACATGCTCACCCTCCTCGAACTCCAAGGGCCTCCATCATCAGTCAACATATGACTTCTGATAGTTTTGTGTAGTCTTCATCCACTTCTGGATGATCTACACCTACTCAGTAGTGGTTCACACCAACTCTGGGACTATAAGTGCTGACTCTCCTAGGTCAATCCAATAAAGTGGTGACCTACAGGGTATCCCGTACATGTCCTCGAATGGTTCCATACCAATGGTGGAATGGTAAATATTATTTTACACAAACTCCACCAATGGTAGGTGATCCTCCCAACTACGATCAAAGTCCAACATGCAAGTTTGCAGTATCTCCTCCAGAACCTGAATGGTCTGCTCAGTCTAGCTGTCAGTTTGGGGGTGAAAATTCATGCTCAAATGTAGTTGAGTCCCAAAATCATCCCATAATCTCTTCTATAAATAAGATGTGAAGTGAGAACCATGGTCAAAAATTATCATTGAGGGAACTCCATGGAGACGGACTATCTCTTATACATAGAGGCATCTCAAGCTCTCTACTAAACTCTACTCTTGGGTAGTTTGTAAGTGGTCTGACTTGGTGATTAGATCTATGATCACCCATATGGCATCATGTCCCCTGGATATACATCATAATACCATCACTAGGTCCATTTATATCTCACCCACTTCCACTCTAGAACCTTGAGGGGTTGATCTAAACCTGCTAGAACTTAGTGCTTAGCCTTCACTTATTGACAAGGCATTGAGAGACAAACTTTGTAACTCCCTTCTTCATCTTTCGCCGCCAAAACTAACATTGGAGGTCCTAGTATATGGATACATCAACCACCGCACCAAAACTAGAGTCCTTGTCCTAAAAGGTAAACTCGAAACACATAACACTATTGCCCCAAACTAATCTCACAAACTCCATTCCTACGGTATAATTGAATCCTTTGATACCACTCTATCATGACCTATCCCAATGGGGCTCATGTCATGATTCCCCAAGCCCACCTCCAATAGGTATGAGGCTGGTGACTAGCACCGAGTAGGAATATCACTAACATGGGAGGCCTTAGACTAAAGTTCATATACACATATACACATCTCCAAGACTATACAATGCTGAAATTTAAAACAATTGATAAACCATGCATGCATACATCTAAATCCCACAACCAGCGTATGGTAAGAAGTAATGGAAAGTAAATAGAACCAAAATAAAATCCCACCACAAAGAGTCCGAAAACAAGTCAAACCTATAAGTAAATATGGGGACTACTATAAATATATTTATAGGAACACACCTCAGTCTATCCATCTCACTAAGCTCCACCTGGTCCTGGTCCCTCTAGGACTCCATCAAAAGGTTGATCATCTACACAAGACTCAACACGTACAGAAAAATCCCATGCATGGGTGGGTATAACAATACCTAGTAGGACACCATGAAACCACAAAGCATATAATAAAAGAATAAAATTTATCTCTACATAGTTATATGTCTATAGCACATATAACAAGAATATCCAGATATACTCAACAAAGACACACAATCTCAAGGTAAAGTTACAACCATAATGTCAGTCTAGGATTATTACTCCAAGGTTCAACATATTACTCATCTGGTAGAACACGCTCCATGATTCATATATCACTGAAAACATCCGTTTGAGAGGTCATTCTCTTCGAGTCTTTTCATATGAAGTATACGATGAAAGTATGAAGAGATACAATACACATATGAGGATTAAACCCAAGTCCATGAGGTATACCAACAATTAAATCTAGAATAACCAGATAAGTAGAGGATAGGATCCCGTGTATTTTTTGTCATGAAGATACCAAGAACTCCACCTAGTGTAATAAGATGATAGAGGATCTCACTCTTGGCCTCATAGAAGGATTCCAACAACTCTATCCAAGAAATCATGCTGAAGGGATCACTATCCTATGTGTAGGACGTGATTTCATACTAACATTTAGGGACTGGATATAGGGAACACATCCTAATGTAACTTGTCCAAGATACAGAGGAAAATGGCTCTAAGAAAACTTTGAAGGAGTGAACGATGTGTAGTAGGAGTACATAATGTGTCCCTTCAGCACAGTGTGCCTATGCTCGTGTACTTCTAGTCGTTTCCATCTACCATCCTAGGTACATGTCAATCCATTGGGGATGGGTCACATGTTGTGTGACATAGTCATGTGTTTTTTGATACTTAACTTCATACTCAAACCCTATCCACTGCTATGAGGGTCCCACATGGTGTGTAGCTCTGCAGTACACATCGTGTTCTTTGGAATTTATCCAGAATTCCAAATCTAGAATCGCGCATCTTCTTTGCTCCTCCAACCATAGATATAGAAATTCCCCATGCTAGAAACCAAGTAATACTATTATCCAAGCCTTTCTATCATCAAACACTGGGATCTAGCCTTTGAATCCATTCAAAAAACAGTCTCACACACCATCCATCATCATGTGCTGAAGAACAAAAAATTGGGTATCCAAAACCATTTGATCCATTATTTCTTATGTCATCACATGATCCCCTCATTTCACTAAGTCTAGATCTATGATAAAAAATCATTGTGCCAAGAAAGATGTGTTCAATGTTTTATTCCTTGGGTTTTTTTCAAACCACGGGCCAAGGGATTTCTTGTGATGAACAGAGAATAGGAAAAGGGAAAGCACAACCATGAGGAACAGAGCTTAGCCAATGTTTGTGTCAGACTTGATTCATTTCTGTTATAATAATGTATGAAGAGATATATAATAAACAACAATAAATCCCAATCTTGGATAAAATCTATCCCATACCCACAAGATGCACGATATGTGAATAAATTAGTTAGTTGATTGATTTGAGTTTGTCATCGGAATCATAAAGGGGTAATAAAAATAAATAAATCTATATAATAACTCAATGTGTATTGATCACTAATGAAGAAAAAAATTCATCATTGTAGTTAGTGAGATCCTTGAATAATGTTGCGCACTGATCATTGAGATATGATCTGGCTATCTTTTTCCCATAGAATCTCCTCCGACGACTCTCCAACGGTCCTTTGGATCTCTAGGTTTTTGTGGATAAACCTAGGAATCCCCCATAACTGTATACTTATAGAAGAGGTTAGGTCATCTCATTGACAAATTAAAACAAAAAATGTTTATTTAATTATTTTATTCATTTTACGGTCGTGATGACTTGTTCACTAATGCCTCGTGTTGAAAAAGGTTATGTCACGACTAGGGTAAAACCCACAATCTAAACTCAATGATGCCCTTAGATTTTTTATATGATCCTCCATTTAGAATTTATTCTACTTTTTCATGAAAACTATGTGTGCATTATATTTAATATATTTAATATATTTCAAACATTTATTCCATGCGCATCAAGTCTCGGAATTTCATGTCGCCTCAGTACCTGGTCTCAAAAATAATCCATATAATATAAAAAAAATCATGGAAAATCTGAGTCACTACATGAGACCCAGATGAGGTTCATGAGAATGGTTGGATAATGTTGCATGGTATCACCAGGGTCCTCAGCTGGTGTAGCTTGGGACATTCTCTGGATAGTGGGACTAGATTGTGTCTTGAGGAGATAGATAATTTGGGTGTTTGGTTCAATATATAGTGACTTGGAAAGGGGGTGATATTGAGGCCATCTCCCATAATAATTTTCCCTATTATCCCTGTGAGGATTTAAGATGTTAGAGATTGGGTTATGGGATGTGATGCCCATAAGTGATGGGAATTGGCCTGAGAGAGTAGTTGTGACCAAGGATCCAAAGAGGGATGCCTCTACTTGTATTCTAGCCCTGAGGATCCCAAGAAGGATTTCTATACTGATGTTCTGACTTAGATGATCCTAATAGGGATGCCTTCACTTATGTATTTAACCTCAAGGATCCCAAGTGGGATGCATCTGCTGTAGTGATGACCTAGGGAACCCATATGGGTGCCCCTCCATGAGATAACCCTAAGTGGGTGAATATGGATATGGGTATAGATGTTAGTGAGTGTAATATTAGAAACTTTATTAATTATGTGAGACCAGGGGGATGTGGGTAGTGGCGATAGGTTTAGTCACTCAGCTAACCCTTGTTTTATAATTATGCTTTCAATGATTTATTTTTGATGTAGTGATATTTTCCTGGATGTTCTTCCTAGGACATGGCCTTTAGGCCTGATATGATGATGGTATGGTGTGTATGCCCAGAGATGCTTTTTGGGATCCGAATTATGAGCCTTATTTAATATGATGGTGATTATGGGGATGCCTAGAGGTGATTCCTAGGATCTGACTTTAGGCCTCATGTGATATTGATGTGATATGGCTTGGACACAATGACAAAATCATGGATGACCAGTGTCTCTTGGGATCCAAATTTTGATCCATTTAAAGAATTCCTGAGATGCCATGATTTGACCTTAGTTCTATATGAGATTCCCTGGACACTGTAGGTCCCTAGGATGACCAGCCTATCTAGGATTAATCCATGCAGGCTTGGGTAATTATGATCTGTATTATTATTTTTATGATGATGATAAGACTAGGTAAGCCCTAGGATTTGGCCAGTCGTTCCTAATGATATTACATATTCTTGATAGGGATACCCAATATGCTTGTTATTTGGTCATTTGGCATGGTGTCTTAGGGGATGAATTTGATTTACTGATTTCCTAGGATACTCAGGAATCATCCTTGATCCATTCATTATACTTAGAGTTTGGAGAGATGTTTAGGATGCCTAGGATTTTTCTATGGAGTTGTTCATGATGTTTTATTGGACATTTGAGCCTGAAGATTAGGGATTCCTAGGTTACACCCTAGGATCTGGTTTTTATATGGTTGGATCAATATCAGTATGTTCTCAGAGACACCTCGGCACTGGCCAAAGTAGGTATGGTCAATTGAGGTTGTGGACCAAAGAATCAATGGTGGTTTTTGTTTATTTTTATTTTAGTTATTTCTTGGCTAGGATGGGCATATTTCATAACCATTCACTTATGAAAACATGTCATAGGTTCATCATTGGGGGTATCCCACTAAGATTCATTTCTCACCCCCTGTATGTTCACCTTGGTATATGTACAAACCTTATGTATTAGTTTACATTAAGAAAAGATATACAAAAGATCTAGAGGAGGCCCAATGTTGCGTGATTGAGAGAAGTTTCTCATGTGGTGTCTTATGATCAATATGGAGTATCTTGATAGGGTATTGGATACCATGCATGTAGTATGACTCAAAGTTGATAGATGAGCCCTGTATTTTTATTTTTAGTTTTTTTATCTTGTATATGTGGTTGACCTAATGGGAAACCAATTGTTGTGTATATCATGACCATTTGAGTGGTATACTAATTTTAATTTTATTACAACATGTTTATTTTATTTTTTCTACATACTCTAATGTGTATGATTCTTGGTTATTTATATTGTTATTATGCACTCTAATATAGGGGTTATAATCTTCCCATTGTACCATCTTAGACCCCCACTACAAGTCATTATCCTCTAGAATATGAGGATTCCCACATGAGTTCATGAGGTGAATCAGACTAAGGAACCATTTGAGAGACCTCTGAACCGAGGCATTACAATACTTTAACATGGTGAACTATCTTATTGTGTAGAACATTAGCTCTATGGTCCAAGATATTCAATGATTTCTCCTCATAAAAGATATCATTTTCTAACTGTACCACCTATGGGTTTAGTATATGTGATGGATTAGGTATGTACTTCCTTAATAGGGATACATAGAGCACATCATGCACTTGAGACATGTTTAGTGAAAGTGATAGTTAGTATGTCAAAACTCTAATGTGATCAAGAATCTCAAATAGGCCAGTGTATATGGTACTTAGATTTCAATTCTTCCCAAAACTTGTGAATCTTTTCCATGAGGATATATTAAGAAACACTGTAGATGCCGAAAAAGTCCGTAACTCCCAGAGGAAGTTTCGAAATGACAAAGCGAAATCATATTCGGAATCAGAGGCCCGGTCTGGAGGCCCGAGAAGTGGTGTGTGAAATAAAGGAGGACTTGCGCGAAATAATGATGTGTGCAAAAATCATCCCCGGGATTCGCGTAATCGAGCTGGTGGTGTGCACAATTTTGCGCGCCCCAGTTCCGCGCGGTGAAGCTTTGCGCGCTGATGGTTCTCAGCATGGAAGATTTCACACGCCGCCTGGATTCCATGCTGGCAGGTGCCTATAAATAAAAGGCAACCCCAAACAGTTTGGGGTTTCGGAATTCGGAACAGCTCCTGTGCGCGCAATTCGGACTCCCCCGCGCGCAAGATGACTTTTAGGTAATTCCTCTTTTCGCGCAACCTTGCCCCGAGGTTCGCCTTTGCACGCAACTCCACTGGCCTAAGTGAATTTGCCCCCTCTTCCGGGTTCTTCCCTTGCGCTCAATCCTTGCCCCATGCACACAATACCCTTCTGTGCGCGCAATCCCAATACTTTGTGTGCAATCACCTATCCGCGCAATACTCTGGTCCTATTGTGCGCCATTCCGGTGTTTTATGTGAAAACCTTCTCTTTGCACGCAGCACCCAGGACCCTTTACCTTGACGCCCCTTGACTGCCTCTCCGCGTCGGCACCTGATGTATTCCATGCCGGGCATGCTCTCCATGCGTTGTTTTCCCATACGGCCTTCCAGGCTCGTACGAAGTAACCTCAAGGTCCCTTGGGCGGTGTTTCCCATTGCGTTGCTTTGCCTTATGCTTCTTCGCATAGGCACGCTAACGACTATTACTTCTTCGCATAGCCACGCTAACGTGGACCCCTCGATGGTTCGCCCTGCGGCCCCCCTCCACTACGGCCTTGCCGATGCCTTCCCTCCCACCAGGGGTAGAGCACATTGGGCATGTAATCCCTAGGGGTGTGGAGTGAACCCACCTCGTCCAAGATACAGGACGTTAAACTGCTAAGCACCTCGTCCCTAACACATGATGTTAAACTGTGGTCTGACCCCGTGCTTTGCATGCAGGGTCCCCCCCCCAGCTCGGACATTCTTTACGCCCACTTTTCTCCACGGGAATGGATTCTTCCTCGCATGGAATGAGATCCTTCTTGTCAGAGTGGCTTTTGTCCATGGGGGAAGGGCTACCTCAGAGCGTAAGCCCCTAGCCTCTCTTGCGGAAGGTTGCACCCATGCACCTCCGTACTTCCCCCCTTCCAAGGCCAGTGGAGTCCCTTTCCCACTAAGCTTTGTCGCACCATGGGCCTCCAACCTGGAGTAATCCCTGGCACCAAGGGCTGTTAACCACGCGTAAGCCCCTGCTTTCTCTTTGGGCCGCTCAACGTGTAAGCCCCTTTCCGCTTCTCACGGACACACCCTTTGTGACGTGATCGTCTGGTCCCTGATGCCTCTTGTTTCTCACATCGAGCATGACTCACGTGGGCTTAGAGTAAGCATCGACCATGACACTCATTATGGGCTGCCCCAGAGCGTAAGCCCCATCCCAACGAGCTACGTGGACTTTGATCTGTGCTAACGCATGGTACGTAGGAAACCTCCATGAGGTTCAAGCCCACCACCCAGTCGTTCCGACTTCTTCACGTCGGTTCGCCAACACTTTGGGCCGCCTCAGAGCGTAAGACCCAAATTCCTTGTCCCGCGTGACGTTAAACTATATGCCATTGTCCCACATGACGTTAAACTATATGCCATCGTCCCTCATGACGTTAAACTGTATGCTCGTCCCGCATGACGTTAAACTGTATGCCCCGAACTACGCGGAATTTGATCTGTGCTAACGCATGGTATGTAGGAAGCCTCCACGAGGTTCAATCCCATCACCCAGTTGTTCCGACCCCTTCGCACCGGTTCACCAGCACCATTATGGGCCGCCTCAGAGCGTAGGCCCCGTATTCTCCATCATGGGCCGCCTCAGAGCATAAGCCCCATGCCTCACACCCACGTCTCATCCTGACCTCTCCCTCGAGCCCACGTGCCTTGGGAAGCTCATGCCCTAGCCCAGATATTTTACTTCCTCCAGGCTCCAATCCATGCGTTCATTCTCACGGGTCGCCTCTTCAGGTGTCCCACCATATCACCGAACTACACGGACTTTGATTCCCTGCCATGGGGATGCGTAGGAAGCCTCCACGAGGTTCAAGACCGTCACTCCATCACCCATCTTGATCCTTACCCGGGCCTCCACATCCCGGTGAGATCATGCCATCTCATTCCTCTCCACAGTATCCGGGAAGCCTCCCACGTGTTGTCCCCAACATCGGTGTTCCCCCCAGGGGGTCCTTCAATCTGATCCACTCTCAGTGTTCCGATCAGTCTGATCTGTCTCTGCAAGATGTTAAACTAACGGCATACCCCGTGTTAAACATGGGAAGCTGAGGAAAACCTCAGATGGTACAGAATCCCCGCGTTCGATGTGGGATTCATCGGGCTTCTGTGTCCTTGAGAAGCCTTGTGATAAGGGACAGAAGACAGACATGCTGATCCCCAGCGTCAAGACATGCCGACGACACCCCAATGTGACCATTCTCCTCACCGAAGGTTGCTTCCCCAACAAGACCACTTGGAGCGTCTCGACGGAAGCAGCGTAATTAACTAGCGTCCATGCAGATATGGCGCCGGGAACGAGCTTCATGAACCCGTCTTAAATCTATGAGGGAGACCCATACTAGGTGACGAGCTCCGAGGAGGAATCCACCGAAGGAAGAACCAACATCCCATCATCCCGGTTTCGATCAAGGAGAAGACGTCCCTGAACAAGGAACGGATGCCGCCCACCTTTGGAAAGCGGGAATGCGGGGAAACAAGCCGCGCATCCTCCCACACGTGACGGACATGCGCGAGTGCCCCGGCGTAAAAGTGTTGGAAATAGAAAATGGTGAACCTGACGTGAATCTCTTCTCCTTAATACGGATATGGGTAGCATTCGGGGTGTCGGAAGATTAGCATGTCACAAGGTCCGGGCACCTATCACTAGGACGTGAAACCCGCCAGGGGTTGAGGCAGTGAGGATGTTGATCACTCTGTTTTGCGACGTCGTCAGTGTGGATCCCTCTCGCCGACCACGGAAGACAGAATGATGATGGACTATTGGTTATCGATTTCTTTTCCTGTTAGTACTAATGGGTTCATCTCCCTACTTCCAGGAATCAGATCACTGCATCCATAGCTCGATCTCCACCTTCCCACCGGCATAGGGGTAGGGTTAGTACCGACACGGCTACCCCGCACGGTCCCTCCTTTTCCAAAGTCACTTCGGCTTTGATTTCTACGACTTCTGGGCGCTCACGCCCCCTCTCCCCGTCAGAAATCATCTAGAGAAGGGTGATCAACGACCTGGTTTGTAGGTACTATAAGGAAGGGATCATCCCCACTAGGGGCATGGCCCATTTGGATCTAAAGGCGGTTGCATCTCACCATCATCGCTGCCCCTGAGGGCCGCGCAAGGAGCCGCCGCTCCCCACTCCGACGTTCAACCGCTTAGAGAGTCTATCCCCGGAGCTCCTTGACACATCCCTCCCCTACGCCAATGAGGTGGGGGATGTCTGGGTCCGCCCGATCAGAGACCCGTCCCAGGGGTTAACGACAAGAGCCCCTTCCGGGATGTGTCGACGCCGCCGCCCAACTCCCCGGGCCGAGGAGCAGGCAATATTTGTGCCCGCACCACCGGCTCTAACCCATCTGACCCAACGCCAGCGTCGGACACGAGCGGAAGAGAATGCCTATCCTGGGGCACCAACGTCAGCAACCATTGTGGCCCGATCCACTGCTGACTCCTGTTACCAGACCCCCGCATATGTTGAGCAGGGTCAGTCACATGCCCGACTGGGATCGAAGCCCCGACCGCCCTGCAGGTAGGTTGGGTCGACTCTCCCGGTCGCGGGCACGGGAAATGGCCACCGCAGACCAATCTGTGGTAGTGCCACCCACCATGAAGTCTCATTTCGTGCCACTGATCTGGAAAGCCGAAGGCTTCTTCGCGATAGCTACGCTCTGGGTATGACTCTTTCCAGCGCCCACTGCACTGGTTATGAGGTCACTCCCCCTACCGTTGGCCGCGAGTATGGAGCCGTTGCATATTCGGTCGCTCACTCACATGGAGGTCATCCCCATGTCCCTTTCGACATCTATCCCGGTGCTTCTCACACCCCGGCCTTCAGTCCCCTCTGCCCCAGCGCTATTGCGGCCAGGGGACTCCTTGACGGAAATCATCCTTACCCTGAGGAGCCACCCAGGGGCAGGAAGGTAGGGCATCTTCGCCGTAAGAGGAATGTCAGGGGAGTCCGGATGGAAATTAGACCAGTCCATTTCTTGGACTATGAGGCAGAGTACGACTCGACGATGGAACCTTCCCCCCAACCCTTTGAGTCGAGGGCAGGGATGGGGATGCGGCGTGTCAGCCTTTTACTCCCCGAATGCGAGATCCGTATGATTCTCTCCTCCCTCCGAAGGTATATCCAAGAGGATGAGGACTTGGCGTACCGCCAAGGGTCAAACCCACAGTTACCACTGGCCTCCCTGGAAGCACCTTCCACCTTAGTCAGGGAGGGTGGGGAACTTTTCTGGGGACCGACAGAAGAGTCGCAACGCGAAACACCCTCGGCGAGCACCGATACTATGACAGGAGGCCTGTTTTCCAGCCCATCCTATCGTGACGTGGCATCCAGGGCACTGAGACCCTTGGAGGACGACTCAGGGATTGGCGGCCAATCGGCTTGTTCACCCTATTCCCCGTCGGCCAGCCCACCGGCCCGGCGGCCTGCCTCGGCGCCGTTGCCAGCTCCCCGGCCATTCTCGGTTGATGAGAAGGGGCAGCAAGGGCCAGATCCCGAACTAGATTCATGAAGATTCTGGACCTTCCTTGTAGCGGGCCACTTCCCCGAGAAGTTTTGGTCGGTCATAGAATCGGATTTTGATATGCCAGAGTCACTCACCCCAGGAGAGTTTGAATGTTTCCACCAGACTCTTCGGGTGACTCACTCCCGTCTTCACCATCAGCTAGCACCTTATCTCGGGAGTCAAGCACATCTCGAGGATATCGGTGAGCAGTGCCATCGGGTTGACCTAGCTGCGCTCCCCGCTGTTCGGCACCCCGATTCACTTGTCCACCACAGGGCCCTCTAGCAACAATGCGTCCAGATTTTTCAAGTACTCCGCAAGGTTATCGAGGAATCCACCCCCCATGCACACATCCACGGATGGGGGCATTAGGCTTCCCTTATTTTCTATGCGATCCGCCGACAGCCCGATTCATTGGGCGGCCCTAAGGGAATATTGCCAAGGGCAGTGGTGGTCAACATGGCTGACCTTTCAGATGAGGGAAACGGTGTGGAACTCCTTGATGGGGACTCACCACCTGAGGAAAAACCACTACTGGACTCATCTGGGAGGATTACTCACCAACAGAGGAGCCTCCTAGGTCTCCCCGCACCCACCGAGGCATTGACACTGAGTCAAAGCATCGGCAAGGGTAAATAGCACGTCAGGTTTGTCAAGATTACCGACCCATCTGCCTCGGTACAGAAGGCAGAGGAAGACCCTGAGAAGGCCACACTACCCCAACAGCTTGCTGAGCAAAAGAGGCTGGTTGATGAGCTCTTGGCCGAACGCATTGCAGAGTGGCGGCCTGACTACGGTAACCCTAGGCCAGGACAGCAGGGGCAGGAGCACCTACCTCTTGACGAGATCCCTCGGGCAACCGCGACCATGTTGCATTCGCCGACAGGGGAGAGGCTAGAGCCTATGGCAAGAGGGCACGATACATCTCGCCGAACCCTCCCGAGCGGCGGGATCACCTGGGGGACCCTGCTCGGTTTCCTCTCACTGCCCCGAGAGTCGCTCCACCAGCCGCGCCACGAGCTGCTGAGCTTGACTACCGGATTGAAGAGCCCGGCAATGCACTTATAGTTAGAGATCCCCATCAGGACAGGAATCCGCATCCGGACGATCTAATGGAAGTACTCATCGCCCGCTTAGAGGCCCTGGAACTCGGCTGGTGGCAATCCCACCGGACAGCAAGCCATACCCAGCGTGGGAGGATAATATACTGGCCCCACCGGGATTTGGGAACCCCACTTTCGCCCCCTTTAACGGGACCGGAGACCCTCCACAGCACCTAGCCCACTTCAAATTGAGGTGCGGGCCTATGTTAGGGACTCCGTCGCAGCAGGAGGATACCAAGCTTCGTTGCTTCGTTCAAACACTGGAAGGACCAGCATTCGTCTGGTACAGCCATCTCCCTATCGGATCTGTGACTAGCTGGGAGGACCTTCGCCAGAAATTACTCTACCAGTTCAGTTCCACAACCTCGAAGACAAACATCGCATACCTCTTCAGGTACAAACAAAGGCCTGATGAGCGGGTCACGGACTTCGTTGCCTGGTGGAAGGGGCTCACTTACTCCCTTGACATGCCACTAACTCAGAAGAAATTACTTACAATGTGTGTAGGGAACATCAAGGCAGAGCTGGTTCCTTCTCTGATCACTCAGAATTACCCCGGAGGGTTCCGGGAATTCTCAGACAAGGCTCAGCGCCTCGAAGAAGCCCTGCAACAGGCCAGTCAGGCACGCCCGCTGCCTCCTGTAATCCCTACAAGGAGAGCCGCCAGAGCCGACCCCGCTGTTGTGGCCCAGATAGAGGCCCCCAGACAGCTAGAGTTTCTACCAGTAAGGCCATCTCAACAGCCCCATAGGGGTCCACCCCCACGGGCACAGCCTCCGGCCCAGCAGCGACCGCCTCAAAATCGGAAGGCGCCTCCGCGTAACGCACTGCCACCACCTAGGTGAGATAATCAGGATCTGCCTCCTCGGCATGCTCCTCCGGACCCTGTTCATGGTCAGCCTCCAAGAGCCCCATTTCCAGACAGAAGGAATCAGACTTACTCGTTTGACAAGGCCCAGGTCCCCGATTATTTCCGTAGGGCCTTGGAGTAGAGGATCGTGCGGCTGCCTGAGTGCCGGAAGCCAGAAGAGGCGCGTCTCACTAATCACCCTAACTACTGCCCTTATCACCAGAACATGGGGCACACCATCCAGCGATGCTATGTGTTCAAGTACTGGTTCCAAGACCAGATTGACAACAACATAGTTAGGTTGGGCCCAGCCCCGGTGCAAGTGGCAGGTGTCTTCGTGAGATCAGATGGCAGCAGTGGCAACGAGGATGAGTGGCAACAGGTTTCCGACCGTGGGTCCCGGAAGTATAATGATTGGATGGCCCGCAGGATGGTCGCCCGTGCCCATGGCATCATCTGTTCCCACCTGAGTCAGCCAGAGCCCTCAGAATCTGCGAGCGTCGCTTTGGCATCATCGTCCCAGCCTACCTCTTCCCAGAAGAGAAAGAGGCAGCGCAAGAAGACAGAACGCGCCCTGCCAATGTCGTCATCATCCCGCACGCTTGGTGATTTTATGCCCCCAGAAATGGGTATCCCTCCGAGACACTGTCCGGTAGTGGATGACTCCTCGATTGAAAGCCCGGGGTACGCTTCGGTTAACACCGTAGAGTTGGTAAATACCTTTTTCACTCCCGACAAAGAGGAACGCCAGGTGGACCTCCCAAATGTCCCCAGTCGTCGCCAACGTCGGCATAGCCGTGGCTACATGAATCGCCGGGGCACAGCAGTTGTCACCTTTAGTCAGGCCATGCACGCTACTGAGACCAGGCAGTAGGCCCGATACAGATATCAGCACACGCGGCCCCCTCACCCAGTGTCGACAGGTTCGCCTCCACCACCGTTTGTGTTGCTGGATCATGCGGGACCACCTCGGTCGTGCCGCAACCAGCCCTACCCTACCATCGGCCGACTATAGCCTTCCGGTCCTAACACGGCAGCCACCTCCTGGGATTCGACTAGCGAACAGCGAGACGTGCCTAGTACCAGTCAGTCACCGGTCCCGCCAGTAGGGCCTGTCATGCCTTCAATCGCAGAGAGGCCTCCTGTAAGCAGAAGCTCGTGTTTGGCTCGAAAGTATGATGTTCTGAATCACCTGGTCGGCATTCCGGAAAGCCTTTCTATCCTTGAGGCTCTTCTTCTGTCGTCTGAAATGCATGAGGCACTCTCTGAGGCTCTAAGGATCCCCCTCCAGTTTGAGATGGAGGTGGAGGCCGCAGAATCCTTCCACACCAAGGTGATTGAGGACGCTGAATTTCAGGAGGTTATCTCATTTTTCGGTGAAGATGAAGACCTTCCAATATAGGGTCACATTCACCCATTGTACATCACCGGGCAGTTCAATGGCGTGGAAGTATGCCGCTGTCTTGTTGACATGGGTTCCGGGATTAACCTAATCCCAACTTGGACACTGCGGAAGCTGGGCCTGTCTGAGGATGATCTAACTCCCTCCGACCTCAGGATACAGGGGTATGACAGGACTGAGCAAACTCCACTCGGCAAGATTCGTTTGAAGACCCAGTTCGGCGGCCTAATTTCCAATACCGAATTCATGGTTGTCTCTCAGGACACTGCCTACAACGCGTTGATGGGTAGGCCATGGCTCCACCTTCACGCAGCGGTCCCCTCATCGTATCACCAGTGCCTCAAATACTCCCTTAAGGGTCGAGTGGGCGTGCTCCAAGTAGATGCGTCTCCTTTTGCCTCTTGTGAAACCCGTTATCTGGACGCTGACTATTACAAGAGCAAGTACAAGAAGATCCTGGCAGGTGAGGTTGAGCCCGCCACTATCACGAGTGATCCCTGGGCAGGTTTGGACGACGCACATGTCTTCCCAATCCATCGGTTGGAGGCCATAACCCCTGACATGGGGCAGTGCTTTGTTGTTTTGGGTACCAGAGGAAGGAATATTTCCGGGTCCAAGAGACGGCGGGAAATCACCACGTACTCTTACACCAACCAGGCTTAGGTGATCCCTGAGCCCTCTACCCCTGTACGATATCGGGACGTTAGGCTCATGGCAATGTCAGTACGTCATACGTGTCTGTTTCGCTGGGCCGGAATCGATCGGCTCAAGACAACGCGCCACTACTAATTTGATGTCATAAAGTGTGGCCCCTTGGGCCGAGGGCCATATGGGATTGGATCAACCGCATTTGTTGCCATGGTCTCCACAGTGCATGAGTCTCCTGACGTGATGACCTCTGCGGCCCAAGCTGTCACCAGCTTCCCATCAGGGTCTGGCAGCCCTGAAATGGATCCCCCCATGGATGATCCCTCTATAAGCAGAGAGGAGGACATGGAAGATGCTCCTCCTGTATTTGAGGAGGGCATCCCCACCATGGTCGATGAGTTAGTGCAGGTGAACCTCGGTAGCAAGGCGGACCCGAGACCCACATTGGTCAGCACCACTATGCTCCCCAAGGAATGGAAACAGTACGTAGACTTCCTCAGACAACACCGTGATGTGTTCGCCTGGAGTTATGACGATATTCCAGGACTAGATCCCCAGGTAGCCATCCACCGCCTTGTCCTTCCAGCAAACCATCGCGGGTTCAAGAAGCCTCCCAGAAAGATGCACCCCTCTCACGGTGCCATGGTTGAGGCCGAAGTTGATAAGCTCATCAAAGCCAACTTCTTCAAGGAAGTCCAGTACCCCAGGTGGCTAGCCAACATTGTGCCAGTCAGGAAGAAAAACGGGAAGATCAGGGTCTGTATCGACTTCCACGATCTCAATCGCCACTGTCCAAAGGATGATTTTCCCCTTCCCATGACAGAGTTGTTGATCGATGCCATGGCCGGGTTCCAGGCCCTCTCCTTCATGGATGGGTAATCCGGGTACAACCAGATCTGTATGGCCCCCGAGGATGAAGATTTCACTGCCTTCAGGGCCCCCCAGGGTACTTTCTTCTACCAGGTTATTCCCTTCGGCCTAAAGAATGCGGGTTCCACCTATCAACGGGCTATGCATCGCATATTCAAGACGATTCTCAGGACACTGGTGGAGTGCTATGTGGACGACCTGGTGGTTAAATCTCGTCAGCACCAGGACTATCTCAAGGACCTTGAGAAAGTGTTCGGCTTCCTCCATTCTCGCCACTTGAAGATGAACCCGTTGAAGTGTGCCTTTGGGGTCACCTCTGGAAAGTTTCTTGGCTTCGTTGTAAGATATCAAGGCATCGAGATCAACCTAGAAAAGATCAAGGTCATCAGTCAGATGCCTCCCCCGAATAATATTCGGGAGCTGAGAGGCCTTCAAGGCCACTTAGCCTATATACGCTGATTCATTGCGAATCTGGCTGGAAAGTGTAAGCCCTTTTCTCGGCTCATGAAGAAAGGCACCGCCTATGAATGGGACGAAGAGTGTCAAATCTCTTTTGAGGAAATCAAGCAGTATCTGCTCCAACCTCCGGTCTTGATTCCACCCATTTCCGGAAATCCATTGGTCCTTTACGTGACCGCCCTGGAGCGATCCCTCGGTGCACTTCTCACCTAGAAGAACAACGAAGGAATAGAGAACAGCCTTTACTACCTCAGTCGCATTCTCCTCGATACAAAAATTAGATATTCTCTCATCGAGAAGAGCTTCCTGGAACTCGTATTTTCCATGCAGAAATTGTGGTACTACTTGCAGCACCACGAGGTACAGCTGGTCTCTCGGGTAGACCCGTTGAATTACATCCTGAACCGACCTATGTTTACCGGCCGATTGGCGCGCTGGGCGATGATCCTCCAGCAGTTCGACATCAGGTTCGTACCTCAGAAGGCCGTTAAAGGACAGGCGTTGGCAGACTTCTTAGCTACCCACCCAACCTCCGCAGACCAGCCACTGGATCTAGGCTTTCCTGATGAGGCAATCCTCTCAGTCGATCACGCCATCCCATGCTGGTAGATGCACTTTGACGGTGCCTCCCAGATCCCCACCGGTAGAAGGCTCAATGATCCTAGGCTCAACAGAGTGGGCCTGGGTATCATCTTCATCACCTCGGAGCAAGCCATTTTTTCGTATTCATTCCTGTTGTCAGAAGGCTACACCTACAATGAGGTGGAGTATCATTCCCTCATCATTGGCCTCGAGTTGGCTCTCAAGATTGATGTACTCCATCTGTATGTAAAAGGGGACTCTGAGCTAGTCATCAAGCAGGTCAATGGTGACTATGCTGTCAGAAAGCCAGAACTCATGCCATTGCTGGAGTTCACCCTCCTTCTAATGGCTAAGTTCCCCTCCCGGCCAGAGGTCGTTCACATTCCCCGGTCGCAGAACAGTCGAGCAGATGCTTTGTCCAGCCTGGCCGCATCACTTGTGGAGCCCGAACAGGATGACCTAATTATCCACATGGCGCACCAGAGATTCATTGATCCTGTTATTCCGGAGGTGGATCGTGCCCCATGAGTGAACCATCTCACCGCTGGTGCCCCTACGTCAGGATCCCCGGGGGCTTCAGGTGCGGTAATCAAGACAGTTCCTGACTGGAGGATTCCCTTGGTTGAATATCTCCAGCACGGCAATCTTTTGTTGGACCGAACCGAGCACGAGCGAATCCGACGTCGCGCGCCGCAGTTCACCCTTCAGAGCGGTCTCAGCCTTGAGCAGCTTCTTTACAGGCGCAGATTTGATGGTGTTCTCCTCCTTTGCCTTCAAGGAGTCGAGATCCCACGGGTCATTCAAGAAGTGCACGCTGGTTCCTGTGGCGCCCACCAGGCCGGGTCGAAGTTGTCCCATCAGATTCGGAGGCTGGGATACTTCTGGCCCTCCATGATCTACGACTGCATCGAGTATGCCAAGAGGTGTCATGCGTGCCAAGTTCATGCTAACTTTGTGCATCGGCCACCGGATCCTCTCCATACTACCAAGTATTCTTGGCCCTTTGCAGTCTGGGGGTTGGATGTCGTAGGACCTTACCCACCGGCGACGGGCCGCCAGTGCCGGTTCATCTTGACCGCTATGGATTTCTTCTCCAAGTGAAAAGAGGCAATCCCGCTCAAGGAATTCAAAGCCTGTTCTATCGCTGACTTCGTGAGATCCAATATCATCTATCGATTTGGAGTACCTCACGCTATCCTCACAGATAACGGAACCAACTTCTAAGCAGCCGAGCTGAAGAAATTGTACGACAAGTACAACATTCACTGTAACCACACCTCCCGCTATCATGTGCAGGAAAATGGATAGATCAAGGCATTTAACAAAACCCTCTCTAACATTCTGCAAAAGATGGTTGGTTAGAACAAGAAAAGTTGGCCGGACAAGCTCCCCAACACCCTCTGGGCTTATAGGACGACGACTCGTAACTCCACCCAGGTGACTCTGTATTCCCTGGTATACAGAGCTGAGGCCATCCTGCCCATCGAGATTCAGTTGACCTCATTGCGCATGGCGGTCTATGACCAGAAAGCGCCAGATAGAGTTGTCGAAATCCGTCTAGCCGAATTGGAAGCGTTGGACGAAAGTAGGCTTTGCGCTTAACATAACTTGGAAAGGAATCAGAGCAGGATGGCTCGAGCTTTCAATAAGAAGGTTTGCCTCCGCTCCTTCCTGCAAGGTGACCTGGTGCTGGATCTCAGAGCGCCAATGATTCCCGACAGGAAACCACCCAAGTTGGAGCCCAAATGGGATGGGGCTTTCATTGTTCATAAGGTCTATCCCAATGGAACGTATTACCTAGTGACTACGGATGGAGAGCGTGTCACTCATCCCAACAACGCCAGGTTCCTCAAACGGTATTTTGTCTGACTCCTTGGTCCGAGTTCTAAGACCTTAAAACTAAGATCCTTACACGGTCCAGCATGACCTTAAACTACATTTTTCCCTACATCTGGGCTCCTTGGTCTGAGTTCTAAGACCTTAAAACTAAGATCCTTACATGGTCCAGCATGACCTTAAACTACATTTCACCCTACATCTAGGCTCCTTGGTCCGAGTTCTAAGACCTTAAAACTAAGATCCTTACACGGTCCAGCATGACCTTAAACTAAATTTTACCCTACATCTGGGCCCTCCTTGGTCCGAGTTCTAAGACCTTAAAACTAAGATCCTTACCCCATCCCACACGACGTTAAACTGTATTTCATCCTACATGACGTTAAACTATGCTTCTAGAACTACGTGTATCTTGATTCCCATATTTTTGAGATACGTAGGACCGCCTAAACACTTAGATTTCAGGTGTAGCCCCATCTCTTAGGAGATCTCATGATCTCCTGGTTGCCTCAGTCTTTTGGCATGCCCTTCCCTTGGGAATCCGCCATATTTTGGCTGCTCTCAGACTGAGCCCCTTGACCCTTTCCAGTGGTCTGCTAATGTGTTCAGAGTACTCTGGTCTAGGACCTGAAGTTTCAGATTCGACTTAGGTAAGTTTTCGTCTGCTTGTTAAGCTTCGTGTTCCCCTTCATTCAGGCCCCACCATCTTTCACACCTTGAGGGACCCCCAAGAACGGCCTAGATACAATGCCTAAGGGATCTCCTACCGTCGCGGGCCAACGCCCTCGAGGGTTTTGGGAAACAAATTGATACAAATCTCATGTTGCGAATGTGGTCAGCGGTTTATGCTCATTTGTTTGCCCCTACCTCTAGGCTAACGCGACAGGATGCTATGTTGCGAACATGGTCAGCAGTAATCCTCAGTCGTCACGCCGGATTCTTCGGGCCCTGAATGTTGGTTGCATGATTCATATTATGTTCCTCCCCACCATGTCAAGGTGGAATCTCAACACTCCTTGTACTAACCCTCAGTACACCCCCACACGTCAGACGGACCAAGCTGCGTAACAGTGTCTCTCGGGGCTCCCGTGATCTGAGCGCTAGATTATGTGCTTGGGTTTCTTCTTTACAGGTTGCATGCAGCTTGACCCTCATCCCCATGGGGAACAAGGAGTCACCCATACATTGTGTTTCGGGCCTAGCATAGCTAGGAGCTAGCATCTCCTGCCCCCCCCCCCTGATTATTGAACCCTTGTAGGCCCCTTTGGCCCGAGGCTCCTCTCTCGGAATCGCGCGCGGTGATGGTATGGGATTACGCCCTCACCCGCATCGGGTATGCTTTATCGCATCGTGCGTGTTCCCACAGGTCCAAGACATACGACCTTAAACTATGCCGCCAGGTCCAAGCCATACGACCTTAAACTATGCCGCCAGGTCCAAGCCATACGACATTAAACTATGCTGCCAGGTCCAACCACATGACCATAAAATGTGTTGATATCGTCTTGTTAAGACGTTGCCTCTCAATAACTATGTATGGCTTGATTCTCATCCTTGTGAGATACGTAGGAGCTCCTGGGAACTTCCCCACAGGCTCAGCCTAACTTTTTGTGTTCGTTCTCTCGGCCTAAACATGTCCCTAGGAGCACATAGTAAGCAGGGATTTGCCCCATTCACGTTGGGTTTTGCAACCGCTTTACCGTGTGGCTCCCATTCCCCTTATCCTTTGGTCCGAGTTCTAAGACCTAAAACTAAGATCCTTTCCTTGGATTTCCACGACTCGGTCTCTCTTGTGGGATTGTACAGTGTGGTACGGGATTATGTCCTCATTCACGTCAGGTTACTTGTCGTACCGTGCCTATCCCCAGATGAGATGTGTCCCCCGTCCCGCACGACGTTAAACTGTATTTCGTCCTACATGACATTAAACTGTGCTTCTAGAACTACATGTGGCTTGATTCTCATCCTAATGAGATACGTAGGAACGCCCGGACATTTCGTCTTGGGTCCAGCCCCAGGGATCACCAAATCCCGTCCCTCCTTATTTTCATACCCTCAGTCTGACTTATTAAGAAGTGGTGTAATCGTGACATCTACCCCGAATAAGTTCGAGATTCCCCATAGTAATAATGGGAAGCGGAAGTTCTCTCTCCAGAGAGGTCCTGTCTGAAAATTGGGACGATCTGTGATCAGGTTGGTACATCCGCCTAATGTGACTCTGCCACGGTGGCGCAATTTCGGGAGTGTTGGACTCTGTTCGAACAAACCACCGCTCCACTTTCCACTCTTTGTGTGCCCCTTTATTCGGATCATCATTCTCTTTCATGTTCGATGGGACCCCCTGACAGTATGGATGATAGACCTACGGTCCGCCTACTGTCCTGGGCCAACGTTTCGGAGGACTGGTCATGTTGGACGGGACCCCCTAACAGTATGGATGATAGACTTTGGTCCGCCTGCTGCCACAATATGGATGATAGACCTTTGGTCCGCCTATTGTAGCAATATGGATGATAGACCTATAGTCTGCCTGCTGTCCTGAGCCAACGTTCCAGAAAACTGACCGGCGATATTTGAGTTAGGCCCCGTGTTGCGAACATGGTCAGCAGTCATCCCTCACTTATTGTCCCCATTCCAGGCCAACATGATATGGATGCTGCGTTTCCATCACGGTTAACAGTTATCCTCCATCGTCTCCCCCCAGAGTGTTCCGAATTTGGGTAGTGTGATTCACCTTTCCTTTCTATCTCCCTATGTTCGGATGGATTTCAATGCCCCCGGCATTGCCCCGCTCGTGTGTCAGAGCACATTGAGAAGGTGATATATCAATCGGTCTGAGGTTTTCTCCTCAGAAATCCAGGCCCAATTTCAGATGCCTGAAGCTTGGTTAATGCCCCATAGTTGGATGAAATGATAGCACGAGTATCCTTTGTTTCTCACATTGGGTGCGACCCACAAGAGCTTAGGGGTGATTTGTTATTCATTTAGGAATTATGGTTGAGCATATTAAACCAAAGGTACAAATAAATGGATTTGTCCATGTATTGGATTGAGATGATGAGAAGTACAAGCAAGAAGTTCATGAGATGGCCAAAACAAATCCCTTAAGGATCAGCATGCTGAATCGATCTTTCCAGCGCTGCTACCCTTTGGCTGGTAGCCTCCAGGACCGCTTCTCGCTCCTTGAATACTCTCTCCTCATTAGCCGCTGCAGAGCGTAGCTCGCCAACCCTAGCTTGTGCCTACACCCGCTCGGTTCAAAGTAAGGTCATCTGGTGACTCACCTCCATCAGTTGTTCCTACGCATCAGCCATCTGGGCCGTCAGTTGCTCCACAAGCTCAGAGCATGTTGCAATGAAGGCCTCCTTATCTGCCACCTTCCCTTCGAGGTTTCGGCCTTCCCGCTCCGCCCTCAGCAATGCTCGGGCGCTCGCCAATATTTTCCGACACTGGGAAACGTCGGTGCGCCGGCTGCTCTCGCGTATCTTCTCGGCCATGTAATCACGGACCGTCAGATGAAGGCGCTGAGCGTCAGCCCCTCCGGCGCACAGGAAGTGCAGCCAGGTCTGGAGTGATCCCATCCGCCTCAGCCAATCCGACTGGGGATGTCTGAGAAAGTGCTGGATACACTTCCACCCTTTGCGTCGTGTCATCCATCTCTCCTTGGTTGCCTCTGAGTCTGAGTCATCTATCTCTTCAGGGTCAGCGGGTTGGTATGTAGGGAAGGCAGCCAGCAGATCGGCAGAAGGATCTGCCTCAGGGATGTCTTCGTGAGGAATAGGATCCTCGACATCTGGGAAACCTTCCTCTCTTGCCCCAACAGCGACGGTGCCTCCGTCAGCTTCTGGAATCGCCTCAAGAACAGCGTTGCTGATGTCCGCTGCCCCCTTCTCACCAATTGTCGGGGCCGACTCAGTGTAGGGAGCATGTTCTGAATGAGGTGGTATGTCCACCACTGGTCCGCTCACGGACGGCCCGGGCTCCGCAGCCTGACGAGCCTCCAATGTTGAGATCACTGCACAAGGCGTACACTGATTAGTTGGGATATTTTGATAACAAGTTCCAGTAGTGAAGCGTGAGACTTACAGGAATCCAGAGCGTCGGCCTCCAGTGTTCCGGCCGCTGTAGTAGCCGCCATGATGGGATACCCCTCTACTCTTGTCAATTCAATGATGGGTATCGGATCCTCATCCTATCCCCTCGGTTCCCTTACACCCTACTCTAGTGGGGATGCCTGACCAACACTTAGGTGCTCCTGAGTGAGGTAGAGAGATGGTTTGGAAATTGAAAATGAGAATAGAAGAAGAAGGGAAATTAATGAGGATAGAGACAAACCTCGATTATCTCAGTTATGTCGAGATCAGAGCCGAAAATCTCACTGCTCTCTCGGAGACTCCCTTGGTAGGTCTCCCTCTGTGACCCCTCACCTTCGGGTTCTCCTTAATCTTCTTCTTCGCCTTCGTCTTCTCCGGTCTCCTCCTCCCCCTCCGACTCCTCGTTACTGTCACCTTCTCCCGGCGGCATCACTTCCGGATCATGCTCCTGGCTGAGCATCACTTTCACTAGGAAATGTGGCTCTGCACGCCGACCCCTTTGGCACGCGTATGTGTCCATGGCCGTCAGATAATCATATCGCTGATGGAAGTTTACCCGGTCGGTAACTCGAACGAGCCCGACCTCTGGCAGCTGGATCCCGTTTTGCATTATCTTCTGTCAGATGGCTTCAACGCTCAGCGATTGCCACAGAGTCATCCAGGTTGACCACAGTGCCAGGAGAATTGCATCTTGGGAAGGTTCGAGTAGGTATCTTATCTGCTTCCCGGGCAGCTCCCTGGTCGCCTCATGTGACCCCACTACGGGCAACGAGGTCGCGGCGGCACTGTGTGATTTTCCCGCTGCTGAAGTCCCGGCCTGCGCAGGCCTCACTGCCTGACGCACCCCTGGTTCCCCCTTCCAGCAGCACCTTGCCTTCTCCCCCATCGCCCAGTTTCCGTGCGAGTAGCCTCAAGTTTCCGGACTCACTTGCATAAAATCCCCTCAGGGTACGCGATGGTCCAGTGCTCGGCATACTCGGTTGCTAGGCCAGCGTCAACCCCGGTGGGAGGAAGAGTAATGACGTCGCTGGAGCCAAAAGTGGTAAACATCAACCACATATGGTGCAGAACGCAGGGATTCTTCTCCTGCAAGACAGCCGTGAATACCTTCTTCTGCATTCGTTGGAGCCACCTGAATTGCCTGGCGAATCGGGATGGAACGTAAGGCTCGCAGATCACCTTCCCGTCGATTCGATCCACGAGCACCCCACCCTGAATGCTCTGGAAATACTCCTGTTGTTCCAGAGATCCTCTCCCATTGTCCACCATCTAGCCGACCAGGGTAGGGAACGGGCTGAAGTGAAAGTTGGTGTGGTTACCAATGCGGATTCTCACACCCTCCTCATTGAGCGTCATCGGCGCCACCTCGGTGATGTTCAGCAGGGACGGTCACAGGCCATTTCCCGGAGGATGGATGGCGTTTGGGAAAGTCTACCCACCGAGATGAGCCGCCACCCAACTATGGAAGATCTGGAAGGGGCCACATACTCTCTGGGGTGACCCCCCTCGTGAGATGTGTCTCAGGATGGCATACAGCTTGGCCAGAATAGGGACCCCCAAGTTGAACCATTTGTTGGCGGCCATGGTTCCCTCCATCACCAGTGTTGCTGAAAAGACGCTCATCCTCGCGTCCCGCACTGGCAAGAGCCACCCGCTCAGGAAGGTAGTGAGGAACCCGACGTACCGGACGTTCGGGTCCTGGGTCTCAATGACGCGGTAGCACCATGATTGGTATTGCACCGCCCCCAGGGTCCTCCAGTATGACCTATCCCTACTCCTCTAAGCCGCGGTTGGGCACCGTTTACCCCGTCCCGACATCTTGATTTCCGGATCCTTCTCAAGGAACTGGATGAACCAGCCCTTGTAGGCAATGTCCTTCAGGAATTTCTTAACCCCCAGGCTCTCTTTGGCTAGCTCCAACAGGTGCCACGTCAGCATGGGGGTCCGTGACCTGTCTTCCCAGGTGTTCTTTGGAGGAACGAACTCGTCGTATTGGTATCCCTCGAGTGGGATACCTCCGATGTAGTGAACGTCCCAGAGACTGATGCCAACTTCCCCATGGTGAAGGTGGAATGTGTTGGTGTCAGGAGACCATCGGGTGAATAGCTCTGGCCTGAGCTCAGGTTGACGGTGGAAGTGGAACTGCGACATCCATATCACCTCGAACAGGCCAATATGCCGCAGCTCATCCCTGAACTGGTCGCAAGTATGGCGAACCCAGAACACCCAGGCCCACTCGCTGGTGAAGTTTCCCCCGGACCGCAGGTCCCAATCCTTCAGCCAGCCCTTCTTTTCATCTGTGACGCTCTGACGGAACGTGCTCGCGTAGAGGGCCGGAGAATTCTCTGCAACAGGCTCGTCCCTGGTAATAGTCCTGGTCCTCGGGTTTAGGACATATACATCCATATGTCTGGTTTCCCTGGTAGGATGGCCGTTTCTGGTGATGTTTTAGCGAGGAAGATCGTCCTCCTGGGTCACCCATGACCGCGGTGTGTCCACCTCAAAGCCCGGCAGGGGCACCTCCTCCAGGATGCCAAAGTTCCAGAGCGGGAGGTTGTTAGACAGGGGATAGGTCTTCTGGGCTGGGGTCAGCAGATTGAACAATGTCAGGTTGTTGGAAATGATCACCTTGGCACCATAAACCTCCTCGTTCGCCGCCATTTCGGTCCTACGAGCGACGACGTCCCCCTCATCAACTCGGTTTGCGGCCAGTCGAATATTTCAGGGGTTGCACGAAATCAGGATGTAGTGTGCATAATCGGAGAGTGTTGCGCTAAATCTGAAGTGGCAGCACAAAATACAGGAGTTGGGCATGCAATCGGCACGCTAGGCGTGGAATATCCTAAGTAGGCGCGCAAGTGCGGCCAAAATTCGGAAGGAATTACGCGCTGCCAGAGCATTTTTACGCGCAGTCGTGGGAGCAATTTCGCGCACGAGAGCGGTAAGCCTATGATGCAGA
This sequence comes from Viscum album, assembly GCA_963277665.1. Classification (NCBI taxonomy): domain Eukaryota; kingdom Viridiplantae; phylum Streptophyta; class Magnoliopsida; order Santalales; family Viscaceae; genus Viscum; species Viscum album. The sequence goes on from OY728133.1 coordinate 818,802,016, forward strand.
AAAGCTTGAGTACGGATTCGGGACCCAGCACCCCTTTTTATAGGCGAGGCCAGGGTTTCACGCCGCATGGAGAGAGAATTCCACGCGGATCTGTCATTTTGCGCGTCGCGTCGGTTTTTTGTGCGCTAAGTGCCCAGGAGAGGCCCTACTTTGGCGTTTCGACGTTTCCCTTGGAATCCGACCGTTGCGACCTCTTGCCGATCCAATTATGAGGGGGGGAATTTTTAGACGCCGAAAAAGTCTGTAACTCCTAGAGAAAGTTTCGAAATGACAAAGCGAAGTTATATTCGGAATCAAAGGCCCAGTCCGGAGGCCCGGGAAGTGGTGTGCGAAATAAAGGAAGGACTTGCACGAAATAATTTTGTGCACGCGAAGCATCCCCGGGATTCACGTAATTGAGCCGGTGGTGCGCACAATTTTGCGTGCCCCAGCTCCACACGGTGAAGCTTTGTGCGCCAACGGTTCCTGGCGCGGAAGATTTCGTGCGCCGCCTGGATTCCGCACCGGCAGGCACCTATAAATAGAAGGCGACCCCAAATGGTTTGGGGTTGCGGAATTTGAAATGACTCATGTGCGCGCAATTCAGAGTCCCCCGCGTGCAAGATGACTTCTAGTTAATTCCTCTTTTTGCGCAACCTTTCCCCGGGGTTCGCCTTTGCGCGCAACTCCACTAGCCTAAGTGAATTTTCCTCCTCTTTTGGGTTCTTCCCTTGCGCGCAATCCTTGCCCCGTGCGCGCAATCCCCTTCTGTGCGCGCAATCCCAATACTTTGCATGCAATCACTTATCCGCGCAATCCTCTAGTCTTATTGCGTTCCATCCCGGTGTTTTGCGCGCAAACCTTCTCTTTTCACGCAATACCCAGGACCCTTTACCTTGACACCCCTTTACTACCTCTCCGCGCTGGCACCTGATGTCTTCCCTATCGGGCATGCGCGCCATGCATTGTTTTCCCGTACGCCCTTCCAGACTCGTACGAAGTAACCTCAAGGTCCCTTGGGCGGTGTTTCCCGTTGCATTGCTTTGCCTTATGCTTCTTCTCATAGGCACGCTAACGGCTATTGCTTCTTCACATAGCCACGCTAACGTGGACCCCTCGATGGTTTGCCCTATGGCCCCCATCCACTACGGCCTTGCCAATTCCTTCCCTCCCACCAGGGGTAGAGGGAATTGGGCATGTAATCCCTATGGGTGTGGAGCAAACCCACCTCGTCCAAGCTGCAGGAAGTTAAACTACTAAGCACCTCGTCCCTAACACATGACGTTAAATTGTGGTCCGACCCCGTGCTTCGCACGCAGGGTCCCCCCCAGCTCAGACATTCTTTACGCCCACTCGTCTCCACAGGAATGGATTCTTCCTCGCATGGAATGAGATCCTTCTTGTCGGATTGGCATTTGTCCACGGGGGAAGATCTGCCTCAAAGCGTAAGCCCCTAGCCTCTCTTGTGGAAGGTTGCACCCATGCACCTCCGTACTTCCCCCCTGCCAAGGCCAGTGGAGTCCCTTTCCCACTGCGCTTTGTCGCACCACGGGCCTCCAACCTGGAATAAGCCCCGGCACCAAGGGCCGCTAGCCACGTGTAAGCCCCTGTTTCCTCTTTGGGCCGCTCAACACATAAGCCCCTTTCCGCTTCTCATGGACGCACCCTTTGCGACGTGATCGTCTGGTCCCTACTGCCTCTTGTTTCTCACACCGAGCGTGACTCACGTGGGCTTAGAGTAAGCATCGACCATGACACTCATTATGGGCCGCCCCAGAGCGTAATCCCCATCCCAGCGAACTACATGGACTTTGATCCGTGCTAACGCATGGTACGTAGGAAGCCTCCACGAGGTTCAAGCCCACCACCCGGTCGTTCCGACTTCTTCACGTTGGTTCGCCAACACTTTGGGCCACCTCAAATCATAAGCCCCAAATTCCTTGTCCCGCATGACGTTAAACTGTATGCCCTTATCCCACATGATGTTAAACTGTATGCCCTCTTCCCGCATGACGTTAAACTATATGCTCGTCCCGCATGACGTTAAACTGTATGCCCCGAACTACGTGGACTTTGATCTGTGCTAACGCATGGTACGTAGGAAGCCTCCACAAGGTTCAATCCCATCACCCAGTTGTTCTGACCCCTTCACGTCGGTTCACCAGCACCATTATGGGCCGCCTCAGAGCGTAGGCCCCGTATTCTCCATCATGGGCCCCCTCAGATCATAAGCCCCATGCCTCACACCCACGTCTCATCCTGGCCTCTCCCTCGATCCCACGTGCCTTGGGAAGCTCATGCCCTATCCTGGAGATTTTACTTCCTCCAGGCTCCAATCCATGCGTTCATTCTCACGGGTCGCCTCTTCAGGTGTCCCACCGTATCACTGAACTATGCACACTTTGATTCACTGTCATGGGGATACGTAGGAAGCCTCCATGAGGTTCAAGCCCGTCACTCCATCACCCATCCCGATCCTTACCTGGGCCGCCACATCCCGGGGAGATCATGCCATCTCATTCCTCTCCACAGTATCCGAGAAGCCGCCCACATGTTGGCCCCAACATCGGTGTTCCCCCCAGGGGTTCCTTCAATCTGATTCACTCTCAATGTTCCGATCAGTCTGATCCATCTCCACAAGACGTTAAACTCACGGCATACCCTGTGTTAAACATGGGAAGCTGAGGAAAACCTCATATGGTACACAATACCCGCGTTCGATGTGGGATGCCTCGGGCTTCCGCGCCCTTGAGAAGCCCTGTGATAAGGTACAGAAGATATACATGTCGATCCCCAGCGTCAAGACATGCCGATGACACCCCAACGTGACTATTCTCCTCACATAAGGTTGCTGCCCCGACAAGACCCCTTGGAGCATCTCAACAGACTCAGCGTAATTAACTGGCGTTCATGCAGATATGGTGCCGGGAACGAGCTTCATGAACCCGTCTTAAATCTATGAGGGAGACCCGGACTAGGTGACGAGCTCCGAGGAGGAATCCACGGAAGGAAGAACTGACATCCCATCATCCTGATTTCGATCAAGGAGCAGATGTCCCTGAACAAGGAACAGATGTCGCCCGCCTTTGGAAAGCGGGAATGCGGGGCAACAAGCCGCGCGTCCTCCTACACGTGACAGACACGCGCGCACCCCAGCGTAAAAGCGTCGGAAACAAACACTTTTTATCAAAATTCAAACTTAAAGTCTCATCAATGATTATCAACATAACTCTTTTATTGACTTTGTGTTGTTCTAATGTGTTACTGAATGTATTTGACCTTTTATACCATTTATTCAACCAGTTCAGGTCCTAATAGATTACATACTCCAACTTTATCTTAACATGTTGGATTTATAAATTTCCTTCTATAGAGGGATTCAAAATAATCCATATGAATGCTCGAGTGGAAACTATTATTATATGATAACTTGACCAGAGGAATATGTTGATCCCAACTTCCTTTAAAGTTCATAGAGAATTACCTCATTATATCCTCAAGTGTCTAGATAGTACTTTAAGGTTGGATATCAACTTGGGCATGATAGGCCATATTGAAGTTCAAATCTATGTTCAAGTAATGTTGATGCCTTTTTAGAACTTTTAAGTGAACCTCATATCCCAATTAGATACAATTTATAGTAGTGTTCCATGTAGACTCACCACTTCTCTAATGTATATCTTTGCAATTTAATCGAGAAATAATTCCTCATGAAAATGATGAATTGATGAGTCTTTATGAGATGGTCCACTAAAACCCATATGGAATTATTTCATTTGGATGTCTTTGGAAAACCTATGAAAAAATTCATAGTGTTGTTCTCCCATTTCTATATTGGTATGGGTATGGTTGCATCATCCCCTTAGAATTATTCCATTATGAATTCACTTATTGGAATACCAAGCACTTATATGTATATCCAACAATATCCTTCTTTGTATTGTCCCACCATTAGTGCTCTTAGAGATCACTATACATCTTTGTGCTTTCTGGGAGGATAGACAACGTTAAGCTATGATCATTAGTTAATAACTCTTATATATCAGTATATGTGGGTATATGTAGTCATGTCCCAAATCACACAACACTTTCTCCATCAATGTTGAACTCTAATACTTTCCCCTTTCTTATAACATCCACTTTCTTCTATATCTCAACATAACCCCTTTGAGCTATCTTAATTTTCTCTAAAATGGATTGTTGAGTGATCATTTGAGAAATATATAATATTTTCCCCTTCTTTATGATTCTCATGTCCATCCTTTTCATGTATAAGAAGATTATATCCTTTTCAATTGTAAGATCCTATCTTTTTTCATATATGTTCTTCTTTAGTTTTCATTTGTTTTGTTTGGACCATGGTAAATGGTTATTTTGGCCTTTTGGGTTAGATCTATGAGGAAGAATCTTATGGAAAAGTTTTCTATATTATAGAAAATTTTACATCATAAAATTTTAATTTATGACATAAATTGTAAATTTATGTTGCAATTGATGTTTGGTAAGACCCAATAAAATGGATATTTACATTTTAAATTTCTTATTTATGACATAAATACCTCAGGCCCATTAAAAATAAAGGGTGGAATTACCTTTCTACCTCTTATTCCATCAACCCTTTATTCCTCCTCCTCCCTCATTTTCCATGCATAAAAGTCGCTCAAGCTCCCCCCCCCTTTGGACCTCCTCTAGGATTTAATGGATATCTCGTGTCCAAGATCAGAATCCAATTCCATCAGTTGCATTGGATCACCCTAGATTAGTCTATGATTCATCCCCCTTTATTTATTTCTTCTACTATAGTGAATTCTTTTTACATGTAATCTGATATACCCTATTTTTAGGGAATTTGTCTATTCTTTCAATTTCTCTTGTTTCAGCTTGAATCAAATACCTATATTGGATGATTAAATCATATTAAGCATGAATTATGTGGTCTATATGACTTTCCCTTAAAGTTTCATTATTTATAAAATGTACCATAGTGATGAACACTAAAAAAAATTCATTTCCCCTAAAATGTGAAATGACTTAAATTAAATAATTAGACCATGACCATGATGTTCCTTAGACCCCATTAACATGGTTGGAGGTCGATGACCTCAACTTGAAACACCATGTAAGGTGAGTTCAATTAAATTCTTATAATAATTGTTGTTTCTCATTCTACCAAACCACCCCTTGTGTGTAATGAGTTTTCCACTTTCTAGTGAAATGAATTAATGAATTAAATTAAAGGTAAATGTTGTGGTTATACACTTGGCCTTCAGTCTGTTATAAATGAATTAACTAATAAATAAATCATGATGTACTGAAATGTGGCATAAATACCTTCATGGACCCTTTTTATCACTTGTGAGTGATTTGGTAAATGGATGTTGAAATGAATATTTACATGGATGCTTCCCATGACCAATGTATAGTTATTAATGTAAATGCTTTATTATTATTAATTGTACATTGGAATTATATTATGCTTGAATGAAGTAAGAAATATTAATTGATGGACATGACATTCCACATTTATTTATTGAAATCGTTGGACATGATGTTCCATATTTATTTATTTATTTATTTAGACATAATGTTCCTTATTTATTTATTGAAATTTCCATACATGATGTTATATATTTATTTATTGAACTGGTCATACATGATGTTCCTTATTTATTTATAGAACCTATCAGACATGAAATTCATTATTTATTTATTGAACCTATTGGACATTATGTTCCATATTTATTTATTGAACCTATTAGACATGAAGTTAATTATTTATTTATAAAACCCATTGGACAAGAAGTTCATTATTTATTTATTGAACTTTTTGTACATGGATTTCCTTATTCATTTATTTAAATTTTCATACATGATGTTCCTTATTTAATTATTGAAACTATTGGATGTGAAGATCCTCCTTGTTTATTAAAATTGTTGAACTTGATGATCCTTAGTTAAATATGAAATCCCCATGTGATTATCTTAAATGGACACCTTGGTTATACTCCACGAGTCTCAGTTTGACTTATGTAAAATTTCAATTCTTATAGATATTATGGTTTAGGCCAAAGTAGGTATGGTCGACTAGGGATCCTATGATTATCTTAAGCCCGACAGAGTTTATATTTCCTTTACTACTTTATCTTGATTTACCTGCACACTACTTCATTTTAAATTCATATATTGGATAGCGTCGTACACCATTGGTGGTGGATTATTGATCTTTACTCATACCCTATTCAAGATGTTTATTGGCACCTAGACAGATTTCTTGGTTACAGGTTAAGACCCTAGATTCTGCATCTTTTCTTTTACTCTTTATGAACTAGGAATTAACATGGAGCTGGAGTCTGAGCATGTACTCAGGATACCTATAGGAGTTGGTTCTTTTATTTATTTATTTCCTTTTCTATCTAGTCTTATTTCATGTATCATCTACTATATAATGTATGTCTTGTATCTTTGGGCATAACATGTTCATGTATGGTTGAATTATTTTTCAATTTGTGGGGTACCTTTTATTATTATCTACTAGGGATTCATTATTATATTTTTCTTTATTTATTTTATTTATTCCTCTTCTATTTTTATTACTAATCTAGAGGGTATATTATCCCCAATGTATCACTTGTAAACCCTACCTACTAGTCAGAAACCTCTGGCATATGGGGAGGCATGCTTAAGTTCTTGTTTCCAACCAGCTCTGGGAACCATTTTAGTGGATCCTGGATTAGGACATAATAAAGTGGTATCAAAGGATTTCTTTTATTTGGATTACTATTTTGGGTTGGTAGAAAGGAGACTAAGAATGTATTGGAACTTGGTAAATAGATTTTTTTTTTGGAATATCCAACCCACACATTGGGGAAAGATCAAGTTTCTATGGCTGGGACCATTGTTTCTATTGTTTATTATTATAGTTTATTATTATTTCACCTTGAGTGATATCGGTACTTTTCTACTGGATACTGATTTATGATATTTACCTCTTTTCCCAGTATGGAAATAGATATGGTGTGTTTATGCATCACTTCAGGAACATAGAATTCATATGTCTTAAACATGATTATCTGTATACCATGATTTCATGATTATGTTCCATGTTTATTAGTACACCATAGTTGGGTGATTATTTAGCATGCATTTCTGTATGTTGTGCTTGTGTGATTATTTCCATTTCTACCTATATTCTCTGACGATGAAATAGCTTTCCATGTTATGGTTATGATACAAGGTTGGTTAAATAAAGTGTATACATTAACCTAAATGGTTTTTTCCCATGTATCTTGATGGTGACACTGTATTTAATCATCCTAAAATTGATTAAGTAAATGAAATAATTTTGAAATAGCTAATGAATTCACTTGAAATAATATTTAAATGTCAAGGAAATTAGTATTTTTTTTATAAATTCAATTTATTTCTTATGGATGTCAATTAAATGGTGTGTTAATTACAAGTTATAAAGGTTTGTACCTCTATAACTTGGTAATGATGAACCATATAATTGAATCCTTATATGTTGACTCAACCCTTGTAGGCTAGTGTTAACATTGTATACCTACGATATAAACCCACTAAGGGTGTGTTTCAGATCATTATAAATTGAATATTGATGGGATACACTTAAATATTATTCTAATTGTAATTTAAAGAGTGTTGAATCCATAAATTGGGAATGGAAACCTGTATAACTGAACCCATGTTAGCTTGATGGGACCCTCATAGTTGACATTTATTCTTATGTGATTTAGTGCTTAACCCCATGGGGGTATGTTTATGCCAATGGGATGGTTATTTAAAGTTTACACAACCCATCATGTGGTTTTACATATATTTTATGGGGTTATATTACATAATTGATCCCATTAAAATGATAAAAGACATTTTGACTGCTTTTTGAGCTTATTTTTTATGAGGTGTTAGTTAATTAAAATTCCAGTTACAACCTAAAGGGTTTTTTCCTCTATAGATTATAATTCATATTTTATTTAACTGATCCACATTGTGGGAACTTATGGATAAATGGAATGGTTTAAAAGGAAATTATGAGATAATTTTCCTAAATTTCTATGAGACGTTGGATAAATAAAGTGATTGTTATAGTTTCCTTTATGACTAGTACTTGACTTGGCATAGATCTGAGACTCGTTAATGTTTATAATAAAAGTAAAGTTTTGAAATAGATTAAATAAAAAAATTGTGGTGTTGATCATGAATAACCCTTGTGTAAGGGTTGTATTTAGTTTTTCATTGAGAGTTACCTTGAATGGGAATGTGGATGTTACCCATAGGTTTCAGTGATCTTATTCTATTATTTTGGACCTAATGGTTAGGTGGTAGATCCTAGTTATCTTTTAGGCATAATCTAGTTTTAAGGTAAATTCCTTATGTTAATGAGGGGTTAGCCCATTGTGATAACACCCTTAGAGATGGAAAACTAGAATACTTTTGAGCCAATTTTCAAGGCATGGTAAGTGCTGTTTGTTTAACCATTTGAGTTGGGTCGGAATCTTTTATGAAAAAACAACGCCCCTAGGTAAGTGGGTGATTAGTTGGTAAGTTGAGCCTCAAGGGGGTATTTCCATATACGGACACCCGGTGAGTGTGATCTCTTTATCCTTTGTACATTAGTATTGTAAACTTCCAAGTATCACTCTCCATGTGGATTCTTAGAGAGATGATGTCCTGGTAGGTTGATTCTTGGAAGGTGATTCCATTATTTCTATGTTGATAGATTTTGACCGATGTGGGTCGATAATTCCTTACCAACATTTATTTTACCTCTTTAAAGAGAGTTTATAGGCATGTTAAATGTTGTGAAATGGAACCCCTTATGTGGGTATGATTCTCATGTGAGATATCTTAGGGCTGGGTGGATGGACCTAGTGGCCCTGTTTTGAGACTTGATTGATTGGGCTAGAATGGATACCTAGAGGTCCTTGATTTTGACTCAGGCCCTAGTGTCTTAGAAAAAAAAATTGATTGAGGGAAACCTGAAATAGGGTTATACCGGGTTTAAGAATTCCTTTAAGAGGAATTGAACTTGGTTATACACTCATTTAAAATTTTGTGCATGAAGGTGTTGGGGTTTTTCTTGATAGGCATGGTGATGCCTATAGTTTTTAAGGAAGTACCTAAGGTAGTTGGGTATCGAGACTGGCTCTGATGGGAAAGATATTCTGGGTGCCTAGCCCTATTGAGTAGTGGTTGTTCAGATGATTATTTTTTTCAAAAAAAATGACATCATGTGATGGGAGGTCATAGATTAAATCATGGCCCAGGTGAGGTGCCTAATTTTGAAGATGAGTCCCAAGGGAGGTCCTAACATGTTAATATTGACATGATGTATAGAATAGTCAGCACTGCCATATTGATGGATGAATCATGAGAGTATGATTTGGTTCTTGAAATGGGAGGCATAAAATTATACAACTATTGTGTATAGAAAGATTATTTTGTGATGGTTTTGCATGAGAACTGTTGATGTGAAATGTTAGTGAGTGGTCAGGTGTGAGGAAAGGATTGATAGTTTCAAATTTGACACTTCTAGGCATAGTGACCCAGAGCTTTGGGGTAAATTCAAGAAAGTTTTGGCAATAAAGACTATCTTGAACTTCAACTGTGTTTCATGAGACAGTTGACCCATGGGTGGACCATGACATGCATTGTCGGGAGATGTGGTGTTAGGAGTTGGTTAAAGGTAAGTATATCTTGGTTTGATTTGAGTGTGGATTGATATATAAATACACACCTATCGATGGGATATTAGTGCAATCCAAGTTAGATACGATCATGCCCAATATCTTAATATCATCCCGAGTATGTTTAGAGAGTGTTGTCTATGTTCCGAGCTATCAAAACTTCTTTTTACGTTTTGACGGAGGGACACTTTGGGAGTTGTGCTTGAGGAGTAGTTTCAATTAATCCAAGGTGGGGAGTACACCATTGGCCATTTGAGGGTGGTGACCCTCATTGTGAGTTAAAATTTAGTGAACACCATGGGAACCATTCTATGGAAGTGGGAATGGTGTTGGGTGACATTTTCTTTAGCACTAAAAAATGAGCGAGTTCTTATTCATGCTAGTCGATGTGTCCAAGGATGGATGAAGCATGGTATGTGGTAATTGGAAAAATCATTTCTTTGGTGCGCTGACATGGATGCTCCTGATTTGGGGAGAAAGGTGTCAGTTACTGGTGGGAAACCCTCATGCGAGAAGGGTCATGGGACCTTGATCCGATTGTATGATAGTCATTTTTTCTCTCATACACTATTGGATAAATGGAATAATGTATGATTGGATTTCTCAGTAAATGATAGTCTAAGTGTGGGCATCAGGCCAGGATGGCTTGTTACAATCTAAGGTTTCGATCAAGTATCTATCGATGTTGGTGTTATAGAATGACAACATTTTTTATCAAGATGTGGTTTGACTGTGAGACATTATCAGAGGTTAGGTATGGACCTTGATGAGTGTTCTTGGAATGAAATCAGTACTGTCACGAACCGAATCTGGTCACCATCAAACCGGCACCAAACCCGGCTCATGGAAAGACCCGAAGGGCGTTCCCCATCCCCACAGGCTGGCACAAGTGCTCGGGTATCATAAAAATTCATTTGGGAATGATTTACCCGAGTTTGGGTTCATAAGATAACCAAAAACAAACAACAAACCAAATCTGAAAAATTATGCCAAACACAACTTAATAAAAATTCAGAACTTAGTATATGAGTTTAAACAAGACACAAGAGGTCCAAAGGTACATAAAAGTAGCAGCAAACATCCCATGAGACTCCACACGACAAGGGGTCATCACCCACAAGCCGTCTCCACAACACCGCACCATCGAGAGAAACTAGCAACCCGAACCGCCATCGCCCAAGGCTTTTCCTTTGCCTGTGTCAAACATGATCAAGTCTACTTACACCCAAAGGTGTAAGTATGGTGTGAGACTAAGCCCAATAGTATATCACCCAAGGATTTCAAGTGATAGGCATTGTAAAATAAAAGGCTTGCAAGAGTTATAAATAGATAATAGTGGCATTTATTTCTAAAAGTGCAACTTTGAAAAGAAAATAACTTTCAATGGGGATAACTATAAAGAATGAGTGAAATTGAATAAAACATTTAAGCTGCTGGTTTTCACATCCCAAAATACCATAAAGAAATCTTAAATGCCAAAAAGGCCACGAGCACCAAGCGTAGGAACACCCCTAGGTACTAGTTTGTTGTGAGCCCCAAGTACCTCGTACCTCGGTGAAAGTAACCATAACGAAATTCGTTCTCATGCACGAGCCACTAGTAGGGAGCATACCCATAACCTAGTGGTCTCCAATCATCTCCATTATAGTTTTGTTAGTGTTATCCATGTCATACTTGCTAAGTGAACCATGGTCAAAACCCCTCCGTTCACTAGCGTACTAGTACATGTTAGCCCACCTAGATACCCGGGTTTCCCGTATTGTGCTCAAATAGTCACCACATGCTACCAAAATCAATATTCATATATAAATATCAGTTCTGGTCACACACATTCAAAATATTATATATACCTTCTTTTCACATTTTGTATAACTCAATAAACCATTTATAATTTCCATAAAACAATTTCAAGAAAATTAATCAAATGTTGCACATTAAATTCATCTAAAATCCCACATTTAAAACCAAATGGAGACCAATATTATACCAAAACATAAATTTCAGCATCAAAACATTTTTATAAATCCAATCCCTGAATTATAAAACAACACCAAGAGGCACAACATGGGTTACACATGTAAAACACCCATTTTCACACAAGATTGGCACTTAAAAATCAACCACTTTTAAAATGCTACCCAAATCAATTTTTGAAATCAAAATACTGAATTATGAACATAATGGAAACATAAATACAGCAAGACAACTCATTATACAATACCTACATATGAAATCACCTACCAAAAGAGTCAAAACCCCCAAATCCTTGTGTGTCACTTCAACCGCACCTCCGCCGCACCACAAAGGAGTAATATTGAACCTAAAACTAGAGTATTGGACCAAGAAACTGAAAAATAAAACCCTAGGTACGAAACCCCATCTTCTGGACATTTTGGGATTCAATAAAAAAGGAAGAAACCCTAAGAAGAAGGGAGGAATAAGGAAGAGAAACAACTTACTTGAGAAATCTGGACGTTTTTTGTAGCTTCAGAAGTTCGGCACTAAATCGAGATCAATATGAGCTCCAAATAGGAAAAAACTAAGATGGGGGTGTGGCGGGGTTCGATGGGAATGTGTGAGAGGTGGAATCACCGAAAAAGGATAAAAAATAAATATTTTATGAAATAATTACAAAACAATTTTAAAACTGGAAATGGGATTTCGGGTTGGCCCAATACCTAATTTGATCACCCAAAACCAAGATTCTAATGAATTTTTAAGGGGCCCAAAATTATTTTGTGGTTTTAATATTTAAATTAAGGTCATTTTAGAAGTTTAATGGTTGAAAAATGTTGAAAAACGAAGGAGTTATTAAAGAAACAAAATATACTTTCAAAAATGGAAATGGGCTCTCAGGTTGGCCCAAATTTTGGAAACCCACTATTTCCTTCAAAAATGCATGAAAAACCACCAAAACCAAGCAAGGATGTAAATTAAATGAAAAATAACTTTAAAATATTTCATTTATGTGACAATTCTCCCCCCCATGAAGGACTTTCCGCCCCGGAAAGTCAACATGAGGCTTGATTGGAAAACAAGAACGGGTACTCTTCCTCGACCCACGACTTTCGCTCCCATGTCTCATGTGTATCATTTCCATGCTGCCATAGAACCCGGACTAATGGAATAGACTTCCCTCGAAGTATCTTCTCTTGGGAGTCCACTATTTTCACTGGCCTCTCAACAATAGACAAGTCAGGCTCTATCTCCAGTTCTTCCCAACGCAACACATGAGACGGATCCGGGTAGTATTTCTTCAATTGAGAAACATGGAAGACATCATGGATGGATTTCAACTGAGAAGGTAAGTCCAATCTGTATGCCACCTTTCCAATACGCTCGATGATCTCAAATGGCTCGACATACCGCAGAGTCAGCTTACCTTGCTTCCCCAATCGACGATGGCCTAGACGAGGGGCCACCTTCAAAAATACTCTATCACCCACAGAAAACTCTAGGTCTCGACGCCTCCGGTCAGCATATGATTTATGACGACTTTGAGCTGTCAATAAACGTTGCCTGATTAATTTTACCTTCTCAGATGTCTCCTGCACCATACTCGGCCCCAGTAGTGAGGTCTCACCTACCTCAGCCCAACAGAGGGGGGACCGACAAGGCCGACCATAGAGCACCTCAAAAGGAGTCATTTGAATCGAGTATTGGTAACTGTTATTATAAGCAAACTCAACCAATCCCAAATGGGTATCCCAAGAACCTCCAAAGTCTAGGACACATGCACGAAGCATGTCCTCCAAAATCTGATTCGCCCGCTCTGTCTGACCATCCGTCTGTGGATGGTATGCTGTGCTCATCTTAATCTGGGACCCCAAGGCCTTCTGAAGGCCTTCCCAGAACCGAGATGTGAAACGAGGGTCTCTATCTGAGACAACTTCTGATGGTACACCATGGAGTCTCACCACCTCTTGAAGATACAAACGGCCCAACTCATCCACTTTAGATGTATCTCTGATCGGAATGAAGTGGGCTGATTTGGTTAGACGATCAATCACCACCCAAATGGCATTCTTACCTCGAGGTGTACGAGGTAATCCAACAATGAAGTCCAAGGCAACCTCGTCCCACTTTCAGGTTGGAATGGGTAGTGGTTGGAGCAAACCGGAGGGCCTTTGGTGCTCTGCTTTCACCTACTGGCATGTGTAGTATCTCGACACAAAGTCTGCTATGTCCCGTCTCATACCAGGCCACCAAAACTGCCAACGGACATCATAATACATCTTAGTGGCACCCGTATGGACAGCCCACTGAGACTGGTGGCTATCCTGCATCACCACCTTCTGTAGAGATAATGGCACTACCGAACGACCCTTGAAGCACAAGATGCCCTCGGGAGACGACGGCCAATCAGAGGATGTCTCCCCACCATGAAGAAACTGCTTCGATCGCTGAAAAAGCTCATCACTAGGTTGTTCCTGCTGAATCAACTCCAACAGAGAAGGATTCAAATGGATGCTCGCCAAGAATGCCCCTCCACTATGTTCCTTGGTCTCCACATGCATCTGAGAAAAGATCCCCATCAATATCCACTCATCACTGGACTTCCTCAAAGAATGCACTGGAACCCTTCTGCTCAAGGTGTCGGCCACTACATTACCCTTACCTGGGGTATAGACAATGTCAAAGTCAAACCCCTACAAGTACTCGATCCAGCGACGCTGCCTCAAGTTGAGGTCCTTCTGTGAGAAGATATAAGCCAAGATTTTGTGATCATAATAGACCACAAACTTCTCCCCAAAGAGGTAGTGACGCCACGTCTTCAAAGCATGCATCACTGCTGCCAACTCCAAGTCATGGGTTGGGTAGTTCTTTTCGTGTGGCCGGAGTTGGCGAGATCCATACGCCACCACGTGATCATCCTGCATAAGCACGCACCCAAGACCCATACCTGAAGCATCACAATAGACCACATATCCCTTTCCAGCCTCTGGCAAAATCAGCACGGGGGCGGTAGTCAGCCGCCTCTTCAGCTCCTCGAACGACGCCTGGCATTCTGGACCCCATACAAATTTCACCCCTTTTCGGGTGAGGGAAGTCATCGGTGAAGCAAGCTGAGAGAAATCCCGAACGAATCGCCTGTAATAACCATCCAAGCCAAGAAAACTCCTGATTTCGAACACATTCTTTGGTTTCTCCCACGACATGACTGCACTAATTTTCCCAGGGTCCACTGAAACTCCATGCTCTGAGATCACATGCCCCAGAAATCTCACCTCTCTGATCCAGAAAGTGCACTTTGACAACTTTGCATAGAGGCGGTGATCTCGTAATGTACCCAAAACGATCCTCAAGTGATGTTCGTGTTCCTCCTCAGAGCAAGAGTATACCAGAATGTCATCCACGAATACCACAACAAAGGAATCAAGATACTAGTGGAACACCCTATTCATAAGTGCCATAAAGACTGCTGGAGCATTTTTCAATCCAAAGGGCATGACCAAATACTCAAAGTGGTCGTACCTACTTCGGAAGGCTGTCTTTGGGATATCTGACTCCTTCACCCTGAGTTGATGATACCCTGAATGCAGGTATATCTTTGAGAACCACTTTTCCCCCTTCAACTGATCAAACAAATCATCTATTCTGGGTAAAGAGTATTTGTTTTTAATTGTTACCTTATTCAGCTTCCGGTAGTCAATGCACAACCGGAGGGATCCATCAGCCTTTTTTGCAAACAACATAGGAGCGGCCCAAGGAGAGACGCTCGGGCGAATGAATCCTTTGGATTCTAAGTCGTCCAGCTGTATCTTTAATTCCCTCGGCTCGTTGGGGGCCATATGATAAGAGGGAAGAGATATCGGCTGTGTTCTCGGCGCCAAATCAATTGAAAACTCCACATCCCGCTCCGGGGGCAAGCATGAAAAATCATCTGGGAATACCTCCAGAAACTCATTCACTACATGAGGTAATGAACCTTCAGAGGAAAGACCATCCTCTAGCATAAGAGAAGATAACTGGAAGATAACACTTCCCAACTCTGGAATTGGAGGCCCTGCGTGACCCGACCGAGGATCCCATTCTCCATGAAAAACCTGACGACTCCCATCAGGTGCCATGAAACTCACACGCCGTCTATAGCAATCGATGTGTGCCTGGAAGTGTACTATCCAATCCATCCCAAGTATGACATCAAAAAGTTTCATATCTAAGACCAAGAGGTCCCACTCCATCTCAACCCCTAACACAGAAAGCGCACATGATGGGCACCTAAGACCCTGCTCCTTCTTCTTTCCCAGCGGTGTCACCAACTCCATTGCGAATGACATCAAATCAGTTGGAAAATTCAGAATGTCCACACAACGGGAAGAAATGAATAAAACAGAGGCACCAATATCAAAAAGAGCAGCAGCTATAGAAGATGAAATCAAAACGGTACCTCGAACAGTCGACGATCCTGCCTCTGATCCTGGTGGTGCCTGATCCACCGCATGGAGATGTCCAGTCTCTGCCTGAATACAACCGCTAGTCTATGGTTGTGCCCTGATCTGGCTCTGCCCAGAAGATGACCCAGCCCTACCACCACGGTTGCCAAATCGAGATCCCCCAGTCCTCGACGGCTCAGACTATGCTGGCACTCCTCTGGGAGCCCTAGACCCTACCCCACTTTGAAGTGGACGTGCTATCCCACAAAATTGTTGCATGTGTCCCATACCTCCACACTGTAAAAAGGTCTTCGTAGGATGAGGGCATGCTGGACGGATGTGCCCGGGCTTCCCGTACTGGTGGCACACGACCGATCTCGCATCAGAAGCCGCTGATGAAAACTGCATGGAAGAGTTTCTGAACTGCCTCCTCCTTTCTTCACATGATCCTTCCGCTTCCTTTTCTTATCTGAGGAGATTCCACTTCCCACTGCTGATACAGAACCATAGAAACCAGCCCTTCCTTTTCTATCAATCTCCACCATGCACGCTCGATCAATGACCTCAACATAGGTCCTCAGCTTAAACAAGAACACCTGGGAGTATATCTCTGGTCTCAAGCCTTTCTCAAACCTCTGGGCCTTCACTTGCTCATTAGAGACAATTTCTGGAGCATACCGAACCAAATCAGCAAAACAGTTGGCATACTCCATCACAAATAGATTTCCCTGAACAAGTTCCATGAACTCTCTAGACCTGGCATAAGCCAACACCTCAGGGCAGTACTGTTCATTGAAGACAGCCTTGAAATCTCCCCAGCGCATCTGCTCATTCTTCCTAGCCTGAAGCACTGACTCCCACCATTTACGGCTGGGACCCTCCAACAGAAAGGAGGCACACTTCACCCTGAGCTCCTCGGGTGTTTCCAGGAACTCAAACATACGCTCAATCTTCTCAAGCCATTCCTCTGCTTCTTGGGGTTCTGAGCTGCCTCAGAAGGTTGGAGGCTTATTTTTCAGGAACTCCTGGGCCTTGTACTTTATAGGACCAGTCTCATCCTCTCTAATAGGATATGTAACTAGAGATGGTCCATATCCTAGAGCCTGGATAGCCCGAACCACGGCCTCGACTAGCCTCTGATCAATTGGTGTGGGATAACTCTCTTCGGCTTCCTCCCGTGGGTGTGTGAGAGCTTTCTGGGGAGGCATGTTGCTACAAAATGTAACAGTCACAAAATAATAATCAATACCACAATTCTAAAAATTTTAATCAAATACATCAAATATAAATAATCTAAACACATTTCAGTAATAAAATAAACAACTACAACACATCTGCATGATGTCCACATGTGGTCTGCAGCCCACACGTCTCACCTGGAAGTGAAGTCAATCTTTAAATTCCAACATCCCCTGGTGACTCAGGGTATGCCATGAGAGGTGTGGGCCAGAAAACCTACTCACAACCAAAACCCCGAGCCCCGACAGTCCTAGCTCCAGTCTATCCCGACTCATCCCAAAATAACAACATAACCCAAAAACATTAACCGCCTCTGATACCATTTTGTCACGAACCGAATCTGGTCGCCATCAAACCGGCACCAAACCCGGCTCATGGCAAGACCCGAAGGGCGTTCCCCATCCCCATGGGCTGGCACAAGTGCCCGGGTATCATAAAAATTCATTTGGGAACGATTTACCCGAGTTTGGGTTCATAAGATAACCAAAAACAAACAACAAACCAAATCTGAAAAATTATGCCAAACACGACTTAATAAAAATTCAGAACTTAGTATATGAGTTTAAACAAGACACAAGAGGTCCAAAGGTACATAAAAGTAGCAGAAAACATCCCATGAGACTCCACACGACAAGGGGTCATCACCCACAAGTCGTCTCCACAACACCGCACCATCGAGAGAAACTAGCAACCCGAACCGCCATCGCCCAAGGTTTTTCCTTTGCCTGTGTCAAACATGATCAATTCTACTTACACCCAAAGGTGTAAGTAGGGTGTGAGACTAAGCCCAATAGGATATCACCCAAGGATTTCAAGTGATAGGCATTGTAAAATAAAAGGCTTGCAAGAGTTATAAATAGATAATAGTGGCATTTATTTCTAAAAGTGCAACTTTGAAAAGAAAATAACTTTCAATGGGGATAACTATAAAGAATGAGTGAAATTGAATAAAACATTCAATCTGCTGGTTTTCACATCCCAAAATACCATAAAGAAAGCTTAAATGCCAAAAAGGCCACGAGCACCAAGCGTAGGAACACCCCTAGGTACTAGTTTGTTGTGAGCCCCAAGTACCTCGTACCTCGGTGAAAGTAACCATAACAAAATTCGTTCTCGTGCACGAGCCACTAGTAGGGAGCATACCCATAACCTAGTGGTCTCCAATCATCTCCATTATAGTTTTGTTAGTGTTATCCATGTCAGACTTGCTAAGTGAACCATGGTCAAAACCCCTCCGTTCACTAGCATACTAGTACATGTTAGCCCACCTAGATACCCGGGTTTCCCGTATTGTGCTCAAATAGTCACCACATGCTACCAAAATCAATATTCACATATAAATATCAGTTCTGGTCACACACATTCAAAATATTATCTACACCTTCTTTTCACATTTTTTATAACTCAATAAACCATTTATAATTTCCATAAAAAAATTTCAAGAAAATTAATCAAATGTTGCACATTAAATTCATCTAAAATCCCATATTTAAAACCAAATGGAGACCAATATTATACCAAAACATAAATTTCAGCATCAAAACATTTTTATAAATCCAATCCCTGAATTATAAAACAACACCAAGAGGCACAACATGGGTTACACATGTAAAACACCCATTTTCACACAAGATTGGCACTTAAAAATCAACCACTTTTAAAATGCTACCCAAATCAATTTTTGAAATAAAAATACTGAATTATGAACATAATTGAAACATAAATACAGCAATCCAACTCATTATACAATACCTACATATGAAATCACCTACCAAAAGAGTCAAAACCCCCAAATCCTTGTGCGTCACTTCAACCGCACCTCCGCCGCACCACAAAGGAGTAAGATTGAACCTAAAACCAGAGGATTGGACCAATAAACTTAAAACTAAAACCCTATGTGTGAAACCCCATCTTCTGGACATTTGGGGATTCAATAAAAAAGGAAGAAACCCTAAGAAGAAGGGAGGAATAAGGAAGAGAAACAACTTACTTGAGAAATCTGGACGTTTTTTGGAGCTTCAGAAGTTCGGCACTAAATAGCGATCAATATGAGCTCCAACGAGGCGAAAATGAAGATGGGGATGTGGCTGGGTTCGATGGGAATGTGTTAGAGGTGGAATCACCGAAAAAGGATAAAAAATAAATATTTTATGAAAGAATTACAAAACAATTTTAAAACTGGAAATGGGCTTTCGGGTTGGCCCAATACCTAATTTGATCACCCAAAACCAAGATTCTAATGAATTTTTAAGGGGGCCAAAATTATTTTGTGGTTTTAATATTTAAATTAAGGTCATTTTTTAAGTTTAATGGTTGAAAAATGTTGAAAAACGAAGGAGTTATTAAATAAACAAAATATACTTTCAAAACTGGAAATGGGCTCTCAGGTTGGCCCAAATTTTGGAAACCCACTATTTCCTTCAAAAATGCATGAAAAACCACCAAAACCAAGCAAGGATGTAAATTAAATGAAAAATACCTTTAAAATATTTCATGTATGTGACAAGTACACCTTGGGACAAAGGTTTCAGATTCTGGATTTGGCGATGCATCAGTTGTTGAAGCCAAGCATTTTTTTAAAGTAACCGAATAGAGGCGGTTCGACTTGAGTTACCTCAAATTTTGGATGTGGTTGGTGAGAAACCACACCAGGAATGTTGTTGGGATGAAACGGGTTAAATCTAAGAGTCGGTTGAGGCTTCCTTTCAAGGAAAAATTCAGCGCGACCAATCTAGTTGGGTTGATTGGGGCATAACCTTCGATCAAATTCAGAATCATGTCAAAAGCATGCATATTTATGGTGTGATTCTATAGTAAATTCCTATGGTGGGAGTATCATGATTCGAAATTGGTTGTTAAAAGATAGAACCTATGGTGGAGATTACAATAGGCTGACTGATGAAAGATATGATGATGTTATTACATCTCAAGTTAGACGGGATCAGGTAAGAACCTTCTTGATGTTACAGTTGTGGTTATGAGAGTTGGATTAATTTTTAGTGATTTAAGTGTCATATGATTAAAGTGGTACTTGGAATCATGTTTGGTGTTCAAAAACACAACGCATCCATTGATTGTAAATTACCAACCCTAATAGATCGAGTGATGTTTTCATTGTCCATCAGGGATTCTCAAGGATGAGAAGTTTTAAAGTGGGGAGGTTGTAAGATCCTGTCTTTTTTTAGGTATGTTCTTCTCTAGTTTTTGGTTATTTGTTTTGGACCTTGGAAAATGGTTGTTTTTTCCTTTTGTGTTAGATCTTTGAAGAAGCAACTTCTGGAGGATTTTTCTATCTGGCATACAATTTTACATCGCAAAATGTTAATTTAAAGCATAAATTGTAAATTTAATCCCTAAGTCATGTTTGGGAAGACCCCATAAAAGGGAGATTTATGCCGTAAATTTCCTATTTAAGTTGTAAATACCACATACCCATTAAAAATAAATGATGGAATTTCCTTTCTTACCTTTATGCCTTTAACCCTTATTTCTCCATCCTCCTACCTCATTTCCCATGCACAGTAGCCGCTTGAGCTCCCCCCTTGGCCCTCCCCTAGGCTTTGATGGATATTCCTTGTCTGAGATCAAAATTGAACACCATCAGTTACATTGGATCACCCTCGGTTAGTCTATGATTCCTCCTTCTTCCTTTCTTTATTTCTTTTTCCATAGTGGAAGGTTTTTCTATGTGAGATCATATACCCTATTTTCTGGTCATTTTTCTATTCTTTTGATTTCTCTCATTTTGACTTGAATCAATGTCTAATAATGGATTAGTGAAGCATCCTGACCATGAGGTAGGTGGTTTATATGAATCTTCCTTAAAGTGTCATTATTTATAAAATGAATTGTAGTGCCGCACATTGGACTTTTTGTGTGTTGATCCTAAAATGTGGAATTCCTTAAATTAAATAATTAGACCACAATCATGATATTCCTTAAATCCCCTTAACATGGTTGGAAGTCAATGACCTCAAAAAAACCACCACATTAAGTGAGTTTAATTAAATTATTATAATAATAATTGTTTCCCATTCTACCAAACCACCCCTTGGGTGTAATGAGTTTTCCATTTACTAGTGAAATGCCTTAATACAATTAAATGAAAGGTAGGTGGTGTGGTTACACACTTGTCCTTTGGTATTTTATAAATGAATTGACTAATGGATAAATCACGATGAATTTTAATGTAGCATTAATACCTTAATGGACCCTTTTTACCACTTGTGGGTGATTTTATAAATGGATGTTGAAATAAATATTTTCATGGATGCTTCCCATGACCTATGTAAAATTATTAAAGGAAATGCTTGATTATTATTAATTTAACATTTGAATTATCTTATTATTGAATTAAGTGTGAAATATTAATCGATGTCATACATGATGTTCCATATTTATTTATTGAAATTGTTGGACATGACATTCCATATTTATTTATTGAATTTGTTGGACATGACGTTCCTTATTTAGTTTTTGAAATTGTCAAACATGGAATTACATATTTATTTATTGAACCTATAAAACATGAAATTCCTTATTTATTTATAGAACCATTTGGACATAAAATTCCTTATTTATTTATTTAAGTTGTTGTACATGATTTTCCATATTTATTTATTGAACCCGTCAGACATGTTGTTCCTTATTTATTTATATAACCTGTCGGATATGATATTCCTTATTTATTTATTGAACCTATTGGACATGAAATTTCTTATTTATTTATTGAAACTATTAGACATCAAATTATATATTTATTATTGGAATTGTTATACATGATGATCCTCCTTATTTATTTAAATTGTTGGACTTGATACTCTTTATTTATATATGAAATCACCATGTGATTATCTTACATGGACACCTTGTTTATACACCACAGGTCCTAAGTTGATTTATGTAAAAATGCAAATGCTTAGATATATTCCAACTTAGGCCAATTGTATGATCATCTAGGTATCCTATGAGGAGATTGATCCTGACATGGTCTATATTTCCTTTACTAATTTATCTTGATATACCTACACATTTCTTTATTATATATTCATATACTAGATAGAAATAGACACCATTAGTGGTGGACTACTGAGCTTAAATCACACCCTGTTCGGGATACCAATTGGTACCCAAAAAAATTTCTTCGTTACAGGTTAGGACCCCAGATTGTGACTCTTTGTTGGTACTTTTATGGACTAGGACTTGGCATGGAGCTAGGTGTCGAGCATGTACTCAGGCTGCCTATAGGAGTTTGTTCTTTTGTTTATTTATTTCCTTATTTATCAATTCCTCTTACATATATCATCTATTGTGTAACACCCCAAGATTTCATAGTGTGTTATTTCTTCAAAATAATTCAATAACTTGCACTACACACAACACCGAGTTCAATCACACCATGACTTACAAAAAAAAAGCTATCCAAAAGAGGTTATGAATAGTATTATCTAAATTTTAAACTTTATATAATCCTTATAATTTTAGAATCCATATTATGAGTTTCTTAGATATAATGCAAGAACAAATTCATTTTCAGTATTGCACTTTTATCAACTTTTAATAGTGAACCCTTTTAAAATACAATATTTTAAACTTTTTGACTAAATGGGGACATCAAAAATTTAAAATGAAACATCCTAAGCTTCCACGGTACGCTTTCTTTGAATAATACAGTAGCGTGTGTTGTACGCAACCTTGAGTTTTAACACACACCACAACCAATCAAACTAGCCGTTATGAATAGTAATACCTAATTTTCGAAATTATATATATTTTATATTTCAAAATGGGCTTCATTTTTGGATTCGGAATATTGAAATTATCCTAGGGTGAAATTTTGGTACTTTTCGGATAACTTTTATATTTTGATGAATAGTGAAAATTACTAAATTTTAATTAAAAACAACTTTTTTAATCAAAATAATTAATATTGATAAATTATGAATTTGAGTGGTTTTAAAGTATATTTAGAATATATTTTTACCATTTAATATAATTTTTGTCATTGGACATAATTTTACAATTAAACCGAACATAAACAAGTGTCAATCTTTTGATAGTTATTATCTCTTAAAAACACGCTTTTTGTTTTGACAGCGGGAATTAATTTTAAATTAATTTCTGCCACTTCTGTGTTTTGAATTTAGGAAAATGGATTCCATATTTGGAATCAGGATGTTCAAATTGTGTAAATAGGTAACTTTTATTTTTAGACATTTTGAATAATTACTGTGGTAAATATTTTATTTACCATGGTTAAGGGTAAATCCGGTAAATAAGGGTTAAAAAATAATATTATAATAATACTAAATTACCCTAAAACGTGTCTTAACCCTATTGGTTGATACATGGTCGACCATGGGCATCTTTGGGTCTATTTTGGAACCCCATGGATCCACTTGTAAGTGATAATGACACTTTATTTTAATTAAGTTAAAATGAATACAAAAATGACACAAGTATATATCTTTTAGTAAAACAATTGTTACATAGGGTTATATATGTTGGATTTTAGATTATAAATATTAATTAGAAAGATAAAAAGATTTCCTACATAATGATATTTTATTTATAATTTTTAGACATTAAATAAGTTACTTTATTTATGACACAATGATGATGCAGTAATTACTATAATAGTGAAAAATTAAAATAATTGATATTATAAATACCCAAATAAATATAATATGAAACTTTTAATGAATTAAACTAATTTTATAGGATAATATGATATATTAGGATTGATTTAATTGACTTTGTTTGAAGTAATCAATCTGTTATGAGTTTCACAAAAATCAACTAATGAATAGTGTCAAAATTGACATAAAAGAGTTTTTAAAAAAAATATTATATTATTAATTGATATTAAATTCCTAAAAATATAAGGTTCGGCCAAGAGACTTATATCATGATAGGTGTATCATTAATGGACCACTTGTGGGTTTCTTGTATGTATATGGTAAGTTTATTAACCATATAATATAAAAATACAAAGAGACATTGTAAAAGTGAAACTAATTAACTTAGAGTTAATACTTAAAGATAAGGTTAATATAAGTACCCAAACCTGTATAAATTCTATTGGTTGAGTTTTTTTCGACTCATCCCCACCTTAACCTTTGAATAGTCAACTTTGGAGCCATTGGAAACTGAATATGAATTTATTATAAACTAATATCTCTAGCTTTTCCAAAGGTGCCCCTCACCCCTCTTATAAAAAGGGCACTCCTCCTTCTCATTTCTTAACACCTTCAAAACCTTTTGGTTCTGCCAAACTCTGCCCAAATACTCTCCCAAATTCCCTCACTACAACCTAGGGGCCTTAGTTTTACCAGAAAGCCAACCTAAAGAGCCCTTTTGATCAAATCAAAAGGAAGAACCCGAAGAAGAGGTAATGATTTCACCACCCTTCTCCAAGTTCATTTCTTCTTCCGCTTCTTCTTCCTTTGTTCTTACCATTCTAAAATAATAACTCCAGTATCTTAAATACACTGTGATGTTGTTATAAATATGGTACAACCATATTCAGTATTCTATCCACCCTTTGAATAACATGTCACCATACGTGCGTACGTACGGCTTACCGTCTCCACGTCGTGGTGTAATTGTTATTCAATATATTATTATTTTGATGGGTATAATAATGATGTGTAACTCATGTAAATAATAAATATAACATGTTAATGATTCTGTATATATGATATACCATCCTTTTATATATTATTTTAATATCAAAAGAATGATATTGTCGCTCGTGCGTACGTACGGACTACCGTCTCCACGAACGCGATGAGATTCATTCTCCATCGTATCCATTCAAGTATAATTATCATTTGATGATTTAAAAATGATGTTTAAGGACTTGATATCATTCTTGATATGAATAAGATACAACAAACATGGCTTATGTAACAAAACATATAAAAGAAAATGAGTAAGTTAACACCCGAAACGACGATAATTCTAAGATATTATTAACAAATCAATGTTAAAAGATCATATATGATATCATATTAATATATATGATTCTTGTATAATTTAATAACAATTATTTCACCATTATATAGGAGGTTAACCTACCCCAACCAAGGAAAAGTACAAGGTAAGGGATTTTCTTATCTCACTTTCAATTCCGTGAGATTTCCATTGTTCACCACTAAATTATTGAAAGTGGTGTATTGTGTGCTTCCATTTGATATATATTATAATGATTCTCTATATATTCATGTTATTCTATAAATAATTTGGTGGTTATTAACTTTTTTCCATATGACTCAGTTGATTAACGTGGTAAGGGGTTTTCATCTCACTCCTTATTCCCGTGAGATTCATGTCATATTGCCACCATTACCTTTTGTGTGGTGTATGTACTACCCATAATTATATTCTTTGTATAATACACTCTAATTTATGTGTATTTACATATTCATTGTATGATACCTCTTTCATGGGTTGTATGTTTCATAAGTTACCAAATTGGTAAGGGTTATTTCACAATCTCTTAATTATCCGAGGTTGTTTATACGTAATAATATACTGGGATCTCTTTATCATCCACATCCATGTTTCTTAAAAATGTATTTCAAAACATTTTTAATATTTACAAAGAATATGATTTAAAGTTATTTATACCCTTATGGGTTTATAAAGGAATCTTTCCATCATTTTCCAAACAAGGTGCTTTTTAACCTTTTCGACAGAATTAAGGTAAGAATGTTTTTTTTAACTTATACGGCAGGTGCGGTTATTCTCCGCCATTATTACACCTTTGAAGCTTCCCTTACACGCTTATAAGGATATTTTCAAAATAAATATTTTCTTTTATAATTATGTGATTTTTAAATGATTTCAAAAAAGATATATTTCTCTCAAAAATATGAAAATCCAGTGCAAATGTATACGTATTTAACGCAAGCTTAAAAAATGTTTTCAGAAAACCTGACTCTCGAGTTTGGTAGACAGGAAAGGATTGGGAGTGGACCCATCATGGCCTGTAATTAGTCGAGCAGTCTCAGAATTAGTTATTTTGTTTTCAGAAGCTTGCATAATGTTTTCAGAAAAACACTGGAGTGTATTTTAGCAATTTTAAACGTAAGTATCTTCTAAAAAAATTACATCGGTAGGTCTCATGATACAAACTAGTGTCTTGGCACAAGGCCTTGACAAAATCTTATTTGTATTCTTGGCACGAGGCCTTGACTATGTGGTTATAATAGTCTGGCATTATGCATTCCAACATTATGAAAGTGGTTATTGATTTTTGCATGTGATTATTCGATTAGTAGAATATCCATGTGAATAAGTAAATGGCATTATTTCATTTTATTTATGTCATACCATGTTGAAAGTTCGTGTTTTAAAGGCTTTTGTTTTAGTTATACATTGCCTTAAATGTTTATTCTTATTTATGAAAGTTTCTGCTATATTGTTATCCTTACTGGGAATTTGAGCTCACCCCTTTTCTATGTTTTATTTTTCCCAGGAAATGAAGAAGTAAATTATGAATGACCTGCAGGGATATTATGTGGGGATATGAGTGTGGATTATGGAGAAATTATGTTGTTGTAGTAGTTTTTCATTTTATGATGTAATGTAAAACTTATGAATATATCTAGTGTTTCCAAGGCTACTAAACCAATCAGTCTTTCGAGATTTGATCTTTCTTGTGATCATGCCAATGTTATGTAATAATGCACCGACTCTGGGTAACTAGGGTCGGGGCGTTACAGTTGGTATCATAGGAAGTTTAGTACAAACCTTGGAAGCTAGATTTAGATAAACTCTGATTAGAGCACGTAGACCTAAGATGAACTTTGAGGATTAGTGTAGAAGAACTTCCTAGAATTTTGGTATTGTAGAGAATTTGTGAGTTTTCCGAGCAATACATCCCTGTCTGGATACGAGCAGGTAGAGGCGGCTCTGGCACAGATGTACCTAGGGGTAAAACCCGAAAACACCGCTTTGAGCTAGACTCGAACGGGAACTGGTGCACGACAACGGGCCTTGCTGCACTCTTGGTTACGACACTCCTGGGGGATATGCTTAGGATAACTCTCATTTTCTTTACAAATCATTATGAAGGGTTTATGAGTTTATACGTCCTCAAAGGAGACATTTTTATGATTATGGAATATATCCATAAATAGTTCAATTTATGTTAAGTGTTTTATAAGTATGGGATTATGTATTTTGATTCATAAACTGATCTAGTGTATGCCATTTTTTAGAAATGGCGCCCAGTAGAAGGAATGAGAACTCCAGAAATGCACATGATCCAAAGAGAAGGAAGGATCATATATTTCATAAGCTAGAATTTATAAGAGAAATAGTCTCCCATGTATTATCATCATATGAAGAAATAATATCATGTGTTGATAAGATAAGTAAAGAGTTTACTGAGTCCTATGGCTTTGAAGGGAAGCAAGAGAAGAAAAGGATGGAAGAGAGAAAGATGGATAAAGGGAAGAGGGAAAAGAAGAATTTTTCCATATGTGGTAACTGTGGAAAGAAACACCCTGGAACTTGCCTGAAAGGAATGGGAGTTTGTTATAAGTGTGGAGGAAAAGGGCACAAAGTACGTGACTGCAAGGGTAAGAAAATGGTTTTAAATGTACAATGCTTCATTTGCAAGGAGTTTGGACACTACGCGAACCTATGTCCCAGTCATCAGACTATGCCGCAAATGATGTTATTGGATAATAATCAAGTTATGATACTACCACAGATGAAGAGGAATGATTAGATTTCTTATGTTGATTATGTCAATTGAGTGTTGTATCAACAATGTACTTGTTATAATAATTATGGAGTATATAAGGATTGTACTGCAGTACTATTTCATTAAGGACTTGAGATTGTGTGGAACAAAGAAAAGTGACTCAATAGAAGGATAAATTTTTGGAAAATATATGGTTGAGGGAATGATAAATCATAATATAGTTCTGATACTGAGGTAGTGATTTTGGAATAATATGTGATTGTTTTGGATAAATTATATTGGATATTCTTGACTACCTTGGAACTGATTAATGATTTGTATATTCCATCATTGTTGGGGTTTAAAACATTTTTGGATTAATGAAGTATATCCAGCATTCTATATGGAATAAGGGAGCATGAATGTAATCAATAAGGAATATGGTAATACATGATGAAGGTATTCATATGCTATTACAGGGTAAAAAGGATCTATATTATGTTTACCTTCCTTATAAATGTTGGACTGTGAGTTTGGACAGAAGTATTTTGGGTAGTTCTAGTTTGGATTATTTTGGATTGCCATAAAAGGACAACCCGGAGGTCGGGCGGCAACCCGTCGCGTCCGGCAAGGCTGTGAGACTTGAACCCCCAACCGAAGGGCGACAAGGGTGTATCACCTACCACTGGCCCACGAGATGTCCTGGATTAAATAATGTAGTTTTTATTAAAAGATCTTGTAGATGAATTATAAATTCGTTTATTTTGGAACCCTATACGAATAGTGTAAATAGAATTTTTTTTACATTCTATTATCTTTTAGAGTGAAAGATGAGTTTGTGGTAGAAATTTATTAATGGATAAAACTCTAATTATAAAGTAAGTATATCTTCTTATGATCTTAGCCAATCTCATAAATAAATTCCTCAATATTAAGAAAAGCAACTTAGAACAAAAATGTTTTCCTAGATGGTACCTTAAATCATCACTAATTTATGGCTTTGGGATTGTTGGCCTTTTCATAGCCATGTTCTCTACCACTCTCCATCAGATAATTGATGGTTAGATTTTTCTTCCATATCCATATTTTCCTACATGGAACCCTAGTATGTGTTATTTTCGGTAATCTTCATACTTTCGACTCTTTATTTTAAATAGAGGACTCATTAATTCATTTTTCGATGTGGGATTTCAACTAAGATATTTTGAAACGTCAAAAATGTGTTATCCTAATACCCTATGTTTTGTTGAACCGATGGTATTTCAAATCATCATAGATTGATGAATTTAAGGACCTCAATTTTATACTTGTTTGTGATTGATGACCTCAATCACTACCTATAAATATTTACGTTTTTCCTCCAATTATATGTCTCTAATTTCCACCAATGTTCTCCTAATCGAGATCATAATTTGGTGGTGACCCTTTCATTTCTCTTTTCCTCATATTAAGACTAAATTTTAGTAACCCAATTTCCATTGTGGGTTTTCCCACAAATATATTTTCTATTTTCAACCTTTTATTTTCGAAGAACAATTTCAAATTGCGAGGACGCAATTTATTGAAGGAGGGGAGAATGTAACACCCCAAGATTTCATAGTGTGTTATTTCTTCAAAATAATTCAATAACTTGCACTACACACAACACCGAGTTCAATCACACCATGACTTACAAAAAAAAGCTATTCAAAAGAGGTTATGAATAGTATTATCTAAATTTTAAACTTTATATAATCCTTATAATTTTAGAATCCATATTATGAGTTTCTTAGATATAATGCAAGAACAAATTCATTTTCAGTATTGCGCTTTTATCAACTTTTAATAGTGAACCCTTTTAAAATACAATATTTTAAACTTTTTGACTAAATGGGGACATCAAAAATTTAAAATGAAACATCCCAAGCTTCCACGGTACGCTTTCTTTGAATAATACAGTAGCGTGTGTTGTACGCAACCTTGAGTTTTAACACACACCACAACCAATCAAACTAGCCGTTATGAATAGTAATACCTACTTTTCTAAATTATATATATATTATATTTCAAAATGGACTTCATTTTTGGATTCGGAATATTGAAATTAGCCTAGGGTGAAATTTTGGTACTTTTCGGATAACTTTTATATTTTGATGAATAGTGAAAATTACTAAATTTTAATTAAAAACAACTTTTTTAATCAAAATAATTAATATTGATAAATTATGAATTTGAGTGGTTTTAAAGTATATTTAGAATATATTTTTACCATTTAATATAATGTTTGTCATTGGACATAATTTTACAATTAAACCGAACATAAACAAGTGTCAATCTTTTGATAGTTATTATCTCTTAAAAACACGCTTTTTGTTTTGACAGCGGGAATTAATTTTAAATTAATTTCTGCCACTTCTGTGTTTTGAATTTAGGAAAATAGATTCCATATTTGGAATCAGGATGTTCAAATTGTGTAAATAGGTAACTTTTATTTTTAGACATTTTGAATAATTACTGCGGTAAATATTTTATTTACCATGGTTAAGGGTAAATCCGGTAAATAATGGTTAAAAAATAATATTATAATAATACTAAATTACCCTAAAACGTGTCTTAACCCTATTGGTTGATACATGGTCGACCATGGGCATCTTTGGGTCTATTTTGGGACCCCATGGATCCACTTGTAAGTGATAATGACACTTTATTTTAATTAAGTTAAAATGAATACAAAAATGACACAAGTATATATCTTTTAGCAAAACAATTGTTACATAGGGTTATATATGTTTGATTTTAGATTATAAATATTCATTATAAAGATAAAAAGATTTCCTACATAATTATATTTTATTTATAATTTTTAGACATTAAATAAGTTACTTTATTTATGACACAATGATGATGCAGTAATTACTATAATAGTGAAAAATTAAAATAATTGATATTATAAATACCCAAATAAATATAATATGAAACTTTTAATGAATTAAACTAATTTTCTAGGATAATATGATATATTAGGATTGATTTAATTGACTTTGTTCGAAGTAATCAATCTGTTATGAGTTTCAAAAAAATCAACTAATGAATAGTGTCAAAATTGACATAAAAGAGTTTTTAAAACAAATATTATATTATTAATTGATATTAAATTCCTAAAAATCTAAGGTTAGGCCAAGAGACTTATATCATGATAGGTGTATCATTAATGGACCACTTGTGGGTTTCTTGTATGTATATGGTAAGTTTATTAACCATATAATATAAAAATACAAAGAGACATTGTAAAAGTGAAACTAATTAACTTAGAGTTAATACTTAAAGATAAGGTTAATATAAGTACCCAAACCTGTCTAAATTCTATTGGTTGAGTTGTTTTCGACCCATACCCACCTTAACCTTTGAATAGTAAACTTTGGAGCCATTGGAAACCGAATATGAATTTATTATAAACTAATATCTCTAGCTTTTCCAAAGGTGCCCCTCACCCCTCTTATAAAAAGGGCACTCCTCCTTCTCATTTCTTCACACCTTCAAAGCCTTTTGGTTCGGCCAAACTCTGCCCAAATACTCTCCCAACTTCCCTCACTACAACCTAGGGGCCTTAGTTTGACCAGAAAGCCAACCTAAAGAGCCCTTTTGATCAAATCAAAAGGAAGAACCCGAAGAAGAGGTAATGATTTCACCACCCTTCTCCAAGTTCATTTCTTCTTCCGCTTCTTCTTCCTTTGTTCTTACCATTCTAAAATAATAACTCCAGTATCTTACATACACTGTGATGTTATTATAAATATGGTACAACCATATTCAGTATTCTATCCACCCTTTGAATAACATGTCACCATACGTGCGTGCGTACGGCTTACCGTCTCCACGTCGTGGTGTAATTGTTATTCAATATATTATTATTTGGATGGGTATAATAATGATGTGTAACTCATGTAAATAATAAATATAACATGTTAATGATTCTGTATATATGATATACCATCCTTTTATATATTATTTTAATATCAAAAGAATGATATTGTCGCTCGTGCGTACGTACGGACTACCGTCTCCACGAACGCGATGAGATTCATTCTCCATCGTATCCATTCAAGTATAATTATCATTTGATGATTTAAAAATTATGTTTAAGGACTTGATATCATTCTGGATATGAATAAGATACAACAAACATGGCTTATGTAACAAAACATATAAAAGAAAATGAGTAAGTTAACACCCGAAACGACGATAATTCTAAGATATTATTAACAAATCAATGTTAAAAGATCATATATGATATCATATTAATATATATGATTCTTGTATAATTTAATAACAATTATTTCACCATTATACAGGAGGTTAACCTACCCCAACCAAGGAAAAGTACAAGGTAATGGATTTTCTTATCTCACTTTCAATTCCGTGAGATTTCCATTGTTCACCACTAAATTATTGAAAGTGGTGTATTGTGTGCTTCCATTTGATATATATTATAATGATTCTCTATATATTCATGTTATTCTGTAAATAATTTGGTGGTTATTAACTTTTGGCCATACGACTCAGTTGATTAACGTGGTAAGGGGTTTTCATCTCACTCCTTATTCCCGTGAGATTCATGCCATATTGCCACCATTACCTTTTGTGTGGTGTATGTACTACCCATAATTATATTATTTGTATAATACACTCTAATTTATGTGTATTTACATATTCATTGTATGATACCTCTTTCATGGGTTGTATGTTTCATAAGTTACCAAATTGGTAAGGGTTATTTCACAATCTCTTCATTATCCGAGGTTGTTTATACGTAATAATATACTGGGATCTCTTTATCATCCACATCCATGTTTCTTAAAAATGTATTTCAAAACATTTTTACTATTTACAAAGAATATGATTTAAAGTAATTTATACCCTTATGGGTTTATAAAGGAATCTTTCCATCATTTTCCAAACAAGGTGCTTTTTAACCTTTTCGACAGAATTAAGGTAAGAATGTTTTTTTTAACTTATACGGCAGGTGCGGTTATTCTCCGCCATTATTACACCTTTGAAGCTTCCTTTACACGCTTATAAGGATATTTTCAAAATAAATATTTTCTTTTATAATTATGTGATTTTTAAATGATTTCAAAAAATATATATTTCTCTCAAAAATATGAAAATCCAGTGCAAATGTATACGTATTTAACGCAAGCTTAAAAAATGTTTTCAGAAAACCTGACTCTCGAGTTTGGTAGACAGGAAGGGATTGGGAGTGGACCCATCATGGCCTGTAATTAGTCGAGCAGTCTCAGAATTAGTTATTTTGTTTTCAGAAGCTTGCATAATGTTTTCAGAAAAACACTGGAGTGTATTTTAGCAATTTTAAACGTAAGTATCTTCTAAAAAAATTGCATCGGTAGGTCTCATGAGACAAACTAGTGTCTTGGCACAAGGCCTTGACAAAATCTTATTTGTAGTCTTGGCACGAGGCCTTGACTATGTGGTTATGATAGTCTGGCATTATGCATTCCAACATTATGAAAGTGGTTATTGATTTTTGCGTGTGATTATTCGATTAGTAGAATATCCATGTGAATAAGTAAATGGAATTATTTCATTTTATTTATGTCATACCATGTTGAAAGTTCATGTTTGAAAGGCTTTTGTTTTAGTTATACATTGCCTTAAATGTTTATTCTTATTTATGAAAGTTTCTGCTATATTGTTATCCTTACTGGGCATTTGAGCTCACCCCTTTTCTATGTTTTATTTTTCCCAGGAAGTGAAGAAGTAAATTATGAATGACCTGCAGGGCTATTATGTGGGGATATGAGTGTGGATTATGGAGAAATTATGTTGTTGTAGTAGTTTTTCATTTTATGATGTAATGTAAAACTTATGAATATATCTAGTGTTTCCAAGGCTACTAAATCAATCGGTCTTTCAAGATTTGATCTTTCTTGTGATCATGCCAATGTTATGTAATAATGCACCGACTCTGGGTAACTAGGGTCGGGGCGTTACATATTGTATTTTGACTACCTTATATTTTTGGGAATAGCATGTTCATACATGTTTGGATTATTTGGCACTTTTTAGGTTACCTGTTTATTATTATTTACTAGGGATTCATTATTATCATATGTTTTCTTTATTTTATTTATTCCTTGCCATGTTTATTACTGATCCATTTGGTATATTATCCCCATTGTACCACCTTTAGATCCTCACTGCTAGTTAGAAGACTCTGGTATATGGGGAAGCACAGTTGAGGCATTTTCTCCAGCCGACTTGGGGTACCATTTCAGTGGCTCCCGAGTCAGGACATGACAACAATTATCATTATGGATAAGGTTGTAGGATCTTTTATACTTAGATCATATATCACTTTATTTACCTTCCTGATATGATAATGGATTGATCAATCATAGTTGTTGATCAATTATAACCATATTCATTAGCTCATATTGATCTCCTTTTATATGAATATATACTTGACACTCTTATGATTTGTATGTATGTCACACTTCTCTCCATAAATATAATGTATCCAAATATTCATTGTAAAAATTATTATATCCAACTATAGATAGTTTTTTGGATAGTTTTCTCAAAAAATATTTAGCTGTATTGAGTAATGGACTATCATTTTATCATTTTTCTTGAGAAAACAACCTAATCCCTTCTTTGAAGCATCACTATAGATCAAAAATTAGTCCCTACATGTGGGTAGTTTGAGTAAAAGTATAGTTGTTAGCCTTTTCTTCAACTCCTTGAATCTCTCTTCACATTAATAAGTCCATAAAAACTTAACACCCTTTCCAGTTAACTTTCTTAGAGGGTTTGAAAATTGAGATAAGTTCCTCAAAAATCATTGATAATACCCAAATAATCTGAGGAAACTACGGATCTCTATTACAGATGTTGGTATGAGTTATTCCTAAATTTATTTTTTCTTCAAAAGATCTAAAAATATCCCCTTTCTTGTGAAAACATACCACAAGAATGTTAGTTTCTCCATCCAAAACTCATATTTACTATAATTTTCATATAAATTCTCCTTTATCAAATTCTTTATCACATTACTCAAATGATCCTCATGTTCCTTATTGATTTTAGAGTATATGAGAATATCATTTATAAATACCACCAAAAATTTATCGAGGTAAACTTTAAAGACTATATTCATCAGGTACATGAAAATTTTTAGAGCATTTGTGAGTATGATTAGAATCACTATAAAATCATGGTGTCCATAACTTTTATGTAGATAAGTCTTGGGAATATCATCCTTCTTCTTCATTAATTAATAATATCCTGATCGAAGGTCCACCTTAGAGAAGTAATGGGCCCTGCATAGCCAATCGAACAAATCATCAATTTACGGTAAGGGTACTTTTAATTTATCATGGTCTTTTTTAGTTCATTATTATCAATGGAGAGTCACATTAGCCTATCATTATTCTTAACAAAGAGAACTGGTGCACCCCATGATCAAGCACTTAGGTGCATGGAACCCTTGTCTAGATTTTTTTGAAGTTGCTTCTTCAGTTCTCGCAATTCAATGGGAGCCACTATACCAGGACTCTTGGATATGGGATGAGATCAATGTATAAGTTAAATTAATAACTCAACCTCTTGATTTTGAGGAAGAATAAAAAACCCTTTGGAAAATACCTTTTTATATTCCCTCACAATGGACATGTCTTTAATGGTGATCCTACCCTATGTCTCAATCATTTAAGCTATATTTTCTTTCTCGTAATGAAACAATGTCCATGATCAAGAAGGATTTTCAAAAGAATAATCATCATCCTCCTTGCACTTATATAGAATCATATGATGATTAGGGATATGGAAATTGATTTCCTTCTCCCAACATTTAATATCGGATTTATATAAATTCAACCAATCCATGCCTAATATAACATCAAATTCTAGTATAGGGAGTAAATATAGTTTGTTGGGAGATTCATCTAATAAATATTAACTTGGTAAGAGTCATATAATTGAGATAAAACAATTTCTCCACTTGTTATTTTCACTGATAACTCAACCTTCACATCTTGAGGTGGTGTTTGGATATTTCTACTAATCTTTCCAGATATGAAAGATTTCACATAACCATAATCATATATGACATTTGAAATTCATGAATAGATAACAAGGACATATTTCCCCCTTTTATTTTGGTTCTAATAATTTAATAAAACCATAATAATGATGGTGATGATAATAATCAAATTATAATCATATAAAAGGGAAAACTATTAACGTAGAAGGAATAAATCATAAATGACATGTACATCATAACTTAAAAAATTAGGGTTTCAATTTTATTTATTCACAATCTATTTACTATTAGGTTATCTAACCTAATACTTAAAAATAATTATACCTTTATCTAATACGAACTATAGAAACCTGAGTCTCATACACATATTATTGCATGATTTTAATATAAAATTCCATATAACACAACCCATGAATCTAGAGGTCTAGTGTATTTGGGAGATTAGATACATAAAAAATAAACCTAAAAATAAACTAAAAAAATATTTATTCCAAACTCCATAATGTGATCATAAATACCTTTAAACTGCTATTAATATGTAGAATACCCTGGTTACATACATAAAGAAAATTTTGAGTTATAGAGCCCAATAAGGAAACAAACATGATAAGAAAATATAACATATGAGTCAATAGGCATAACAACATATCATAAAAGAGGATAATCATGTGTATTAATGACATAAAAAGGTAGATAATATAGGATCATGTCAATATAATAATATGAACACAAAATATAATGTTACATCATAAGCATAAGTCAAGGCTCACTACTAAGACAACATAACATAACATATTGGGATTACTGCCCAAGCATCATACACGGTATCTCACGAGATAAAAATATTACCCAATTCATTGGGGGATATATAATTTTGATCCCACCTATCACATATTAATATGTACATATATATTTTTGTTCCAAAAAAATGAAATCATCATAAGGCATAAGCATAAGAAAAACCCATGAAAAGGGAATGAGCTACATAATCTTATCTCAAAACATGACCAATAGATATATTGCATTGATTCCAAATATAATAAGGAAATAAATATTTTTAGATGTTAATATTTGAATAAATAGTCATAGTCATAAATAATAAGTTCAAATAAAGACAATCCATAATAAAGGAGTGGATAAGTAGGTGTAAAATTGAACCTCTTAAATAGTGTTTTAAGGGATGAATAAAGAACCTCTAAAGAAGGCGATCACATGTTGTTTTCCTTAAAACCAGTAATAAACAAGAATTTTTTTCTATAAAATAGTTATTATTTTTTAAAATCATGTAAAGTAACAAACTTTTAAATATTTACACATAAAAATAAATAAGAAATAAGAAATTTTCCTTTAAAAATGTTTTTTTAAAAGAAAGATTGACAAGGGATGAACCCATCAATGAAAAGGGAAGAAACTAGGTATATATATAAGACACAAATATATAGATTATAAAAGAAGTAAATTTGAAGATTATATTGAGAAAGTGAGGTAGAGAGATAATGAATAACCTGAGGGAAAAGAGGGTGGTTTATAAGTTTCCTTACCTCGGGTTCTGATTTGCTTGGTACGCATGTCTAACCTCCTGAATAACCAAATTAAGTTGATTAAATACTTGATTCAGAATATTTTTCATATATATTTCATTTTTTATGGTGTATTTGTTATCATATTTCATTCATTTATCATATAGTTTTCTCTTTCATCAACCACTTAGGGTTGTTCTGTCGATTTATCTAAAATCACTTCAGTATGTTGAAAGTAGTCAAATGTGTTATAAAATAGTTACATAATCTCTATAATTATATAATTATAGATTATTTTTCATTTTAGTAGCACAAAAGTTATACATATCATTATATTGTCCAAAATAAATTTAAATTATGAAAGATGTATCAGTATGCTCGTTTTGGGTGGTTAAAATCACTATGATCATTTATTATTAATATCATCAATATAATGACCAATATATTATTCTAGAATCTTAATCATTTCATTAATATCATATTTATTCATTAAATTAATTTTGAGAACCAGATATGTAAGGAGATGATGAAAAATGAAATATATTGTCCATGGAGGTGGTGAACCGACCATAATATGGGTGATGTTTTCATTTTTCAAATGGATATGAGGAATGAAGAAAATGGTTATTCCATATAATGTTCCATTGAGATTATGAAGGTGTTTTATTTTTTTTCAATAGTTTCATGAGTCTTTGGGTGATCACTTTGGCTGGGAGAATGTTTTTGAGGTGATGATGTTATTTCCATATATCTGGATCTAGAGGTTTTTGTGAGCTGATCGGATTCTATGAGTTAAGAAAATTGATCATTTCACCGGAAGATACTCATGATCCAATGAATCACTATTATAATTAGAATATAGAATGATAAATCATGGAAGAATATCTGGATACTGAAGAAGTGTGATGACCAAACTACCTAATTATTTGGATAATAAGTCAGATGGTGTTGTATTGTTCATTCAATAAAATATTATCACATTAGAAAAAGACCAACTGTGATTCAAGATAAACTGGTTGAATGTTAAGTTAATACAAATATGAAATAAGAAAGGTTGATATTGAAGGATCCATAAGAAGGTAACATGAAGATCTTTTATATCACCAGAATTCAGATCAGCAAAAGATGAGGTGGTTCCAAAGTTGTTCTATGCTAGGATAATTAGAAGATAAAAGATCTACCCCATGCGAGCTTATAAGTTAAAGCACCAAAAGTAGTGAAAATCATTTGTACTAATAAATTTGACCAATGATAAGGATAAAGTATAATAAGCTTGAATGAATGATCAAAGTGCTAAGAATTAGAGTGTTGAGATTACTAGAAGATAGCATGATCGATTGTTGAACTAATCAGAAGACATCAAATCCTAGATTAATGAAATTTCAGAGCATAAAAAGATTGAGGTTATATTTGATTTAAAGATATATAGGAAATAGAGGAAGAATCAAAAGACTCGAAATGGATTTTGTGGAAGTATGTTGACTAAAAGATACATAGTGAATTCACATGAACTTTTTAAATTCAAAACAATTATTACAATGTTGATATGGACGTTCAAAGAATTGAAATTCATGAAGGAAGGATCGTGATTCTAGATAAGATTTGTAAGAGACTTGATGAAGATTGTTGGCCTAGTATCTTTTGGGGATGTAGAATATATTCAAACCAAATATTGAGTGAAGTGGAAGACTAGAATTTATGAAGACCCTAGGCTGTTATTTTATCAGAGGGAGTTTGGATATATAAAGGAGGAGGTTTATTCAGAATGAAATATTCTTGAAACTATTAAATATTCTAATATTTGAGTTGATTGTGAGAAGTATAACCTATAAATCATGAAGAATCCACTAGGTTGAAGAAGAGAAGAATTTATAAAGTATTCATAATAGAAGAATAAGTTCCTAAAATTCTGGAGTTCTACATGTTGAGGTATTGAAATCATGAGATCTATTGATTGAAGGCATTTATTCATTGCTAAAGTAATTAAAAGTTAAAAGCGATATTTCTAAAGTTGGTGTTGGAAACTTTGTAACTGGTGAGAACCAATCTTGTCAGGATACTTTTTTTGTGGGAAGCACTTTGGGTTTCAAATAAAAATTATCCCACCCCACTTGTAATCGATAATATGATTTTATTTGAGAATTTACATCTTGGTATAATAAACTAACGTAGCAAGTTGTAAGTTTCCCTCATTGGGTTCTAACCTTGTAAAAATCCTATATTTTTTTCTCTTTATTATATTTATTATATATGAGTGAGGGTGAGTTTATTTTCTAAGTGGATAATAACTCTAAAGAGTTACAGAGGTTTATTTCAGAATATTAGAAATTGCAAAAAGAGACCACTGATTCTACCCCCCTTCTCAGTGGTCCACTCATTTCTGAGAATCTCGATATCAATATAATAATTTTTTAGTACCAATGGTACTGTTTTAATTATATTATGATGGATATAATTGATTTATAGGAGGTATAAGAATAAAATTTAAAGTAATAAAAATGAAAAAGTGATTAAGGGTTCTTACTCTACTCTTTGAGATGACTCCTTTGCTAATTGGATTATGCCTTTGAAGGGTGGTCTTTTGATGAGACCAAAAACTATAGGACGTATCTAAGAGTTTTGGGGAAGGGTTTGGGAGATGTTGGTAGATCTAATAATCTTAAGATGTGGGGATAAGTGGGGCGGTGAAGGGGCCCTTTTATAAGTGAGAGAGGTGACGTTTTTGTAAATACTTATTTATTAATAAAAAAGTAATGTCATATTCAAGGCAAGTGGATCCAAAATGAATGATAATTGAAAAGGGATAAGGGGGAGATCAATATTTTCCTCATACACCCATTTAGAGATATGGTTTTTTAATATTTTGTGACTTTGTCCCTTGATTAAACACTTTTACCTCATTTTATCCTTTTCTGTTGTGACTAAATTTTACCTTGATAACTTATTTTTATGTTTTAAAATTAAATTGGTCATATTACCTAATTTTTATTATGATGATTCCAAATACAAAAATTAATTTTATTTTATTAAATTTATAAATGTTATAAAAATTAAATTCGATGTAATTATGCATAAGATAATAAGAACTTTTTTAGAAAAAAAATATTTTAAAGCATAAAAATGAATTTATGCTTATTTAGGGCCATAGTATCGATAACCTTAATATTCATTGGTTAGTGATTAAAAAAGGAGGGTTATTTGGATTTCAAATCAATACAAAACCAAATGAAATCTTATGAATACTTAATTAATGGAAAAGGACCAAAAATATTTTTTATTCTAATAAAATATAATTTAGCTTCCAAAATGTCATACATTGGTTTCTAAATTCAACATATTTTTTAAAATGATTTATTTTACTCCTTAAATATATATTTGGTCAAGATAAATGTTTCATAAATTTTTTAGTCATTCTTATATCATGATGATGCCATAAAATTTATGATATTTATAAAAACTATATTTTTACTATTCACAAAAAAAAAATCAGACTTTTTGGAAAAATCCTAAAAATTTACCTTAAGTTAACTTCAATGTGATAATTCCAAATTCATTTTATACAAATAATTTTCTAAATATGATAAATTTATTTTTTAGATAAAATGCTTATTTACTGAAAAATATTATTTTTTATGAAATGATCAAATTTCCAACCCTTAGAAAAAATATCTATGATTTCATAAAATTATATTATCATTTATATACAAATAACTATTATTTTATAAAACCATTTTATGAATAATAACATTTATCTCAAATTTATAAATTTATCATAAATATTTTTTAATTTAAATCAAATATATATATTTTATGAGAAATACAAATATGTTTTCTTTGTGCCAAACATTTATTTTATCATCACAACTAGAAAATTAGGCTACAACCACACTTTCTATTACTACGGTTTGGAAAGTTGTGGTCATAGACAGCCTATAGCTTATACGAAGGGTTGATCCCCATTATAGCTCATGAGAAACAGGTGAGCCCGATATAGCTTATACGAAGGGTGATCCCCATTATAGATTTCAAATGCATTGGGTAATTATTATATTAGAATTCGATCATATGGTTATTCCAATTAAAAGGGTTTTGAAAGGGTTTTATGAATACGATGCTCTAAGTCACCTAAAAGGAGTTTTAATTGTTTGATATGGGTTTTAAAGGATTTCTTTGAGAAAAATGTGTGTGTTTGTTTTCTTGTGAAAGTGATTTATTTATTTTGCTTAAAGAAAATTGATGTAAAGGTAAATATTCCATGGGTTTTCATGTTTTTACTAAACTAAGGGTTTTCTTTCTTTTTATATCCCTTACTGAGGTTTTGTGCTCATCCCAAGTTTTTTAAAATGTTTTTACATGGTTTAAGGATGTGTAAGGGAAAGGAAGAAGTCAAGTCAAAAGTCATGGAGATTTTCCATGAAAAGAAATCATGCTTTATTTTAAAATATATATATTATGGAAAAATGGATACTAATCATAAGTGTCTACTTTGTATTATATGGTTTTTTTATGTATGATTTATGACTTAATTCTCTAAAACTCTAAACCTGAAAAGATCCTCATAGTGAAAGAAATTAGATTCATGACTAAAACTCAAGGTTGTGTAATGTTTAAGGTCGGGTCCTTATAGTTGGTATCAAAGGATGGTTTAGACAACTTTAGAGGTTAGGATTGTAATAACATTCCCTTAGAAGATTTTATTTTATGGTTAAGTTGAAATGATATATCATTTTAAGATTTCCATATTGGTTCATCTAAACTATGTCTATTCAGAATGGTTTTCCACAGATGAAACAAGAATGTTGCAGTGTGAAGGAACCGAGAGGAAAATATCCTTCTAAATCAGTATCCTGAGATCGTTGGAATTGGAACATAATAGTTTGTTGCAGTAATGGATCAATTGATACAAGTTATAAATACTGGTGGTATTCATGCCAGAAAAAAATCTAATATATCATGAAGGAACATGTCTATATTGGTGGATCAGTTGACATGAGCTATACGAAGGGTGAGCTCCATTATAGTTCTCTAATGCATTGGGTAATGATTATATTGGAATTTGGATTTATGGTTATTCCAATTAAAAGGGTTTTGAAAGGGTTTTATGAATATGATGTTCTAAGTTACCGAAAAGGGTTTAATTTTCTTATTATGGGTTTCAAAGGCTTTCTTTGAGAAAAATGTGTGTGTGTGTGTGTGTTTATGTAAAAATGTTTTACTTCATACACTCAAAGAACATTGAAGTTGATGGAAAATGTTATATGAGTTTTCTTTTTTTCACTGGACTAATGGTTTTCTTTCTTTTTATGTCCTTTACTGAGATTTTTGTATTCA
This sequence comes from Viscum album, assembly GCA_963277665.1. NCBI lineage: Eukaryota > Viridiplantae > Streptophyta > Magnoliopsida > Santalales > Viscaceae > Viscum > Viscum album. Next base: position 818,844,903 of record OY728133.1, read on the forward strand.
TCCCATGTTTTAAAATGTTTTTCGCAGGGTTTAGGGATGGTAAGGGAAAAGAAGTCGTGTTAAAAGTCATGGAGATTTTACATGTGAAGAAATCATGGTTTATTTTAAAAGTTTAATATTATGGAAAAAATGGATACTAATCGGAAGTATCCACTTTGTATTTCATGGTTTTGTTATGTATGAGTTATGGCCTAATTCTCTAAAACTCTAAACCAGAAAAGATCCTCAAATGTAAGAGAATGAATTCCTGACTTAAAACTCAAGATTATATAATATTTATGGTCGGGTCCTTATATACGTGATACATCTAAAAACTCACAAGTAAGATCCTCCTTCTAGTTGGACCAAAGTTCCTCTAGAAATTGTTGTGCCAACAGTTCGGAAGGATGTTGATTCACGAGATGAGCTTCACAGTTAACCGCTTCAGCTCAAAATTCCTTCGGGAATTTGAAACTTGACGCATTCTCCTAGATCTCTCATTCAGCGTTTGATCCATCTGTTCCGCAACATTATTCTGCTCAGGTGTTCCAAGCACAGTCTTCTCCATTCAGATTTCATTCATCCAACAAAATGTTAAGAACTCCCTTCCTCCACACTCACCTCCATTATCAGACTGAAGACATTTTAGCTTCATTTTGATCTTGACTTCCGCCATGGCTCTCCATCTTATGAAAGTCTGGAAGACCTCAGACTTGTGTTTGAGGAAAAACACCCACTCCTTCTGTGTGGAATCATTGATGAAGGTAGTGAAATACAGTGCACCCCTGTGAGATTGAAGAAGTGATAGTCCTCAAACATCTGTATGAACCAACTAGAGCTTTCAATTCTTTAGTGTCCTTTCATCCAAATTGAACGACACCTTATGATGCTTCTCTTGGATGCAACCCTCACAGGTACCGTAATCCATGCGATTGTGCTTCAATAGTCCTCCAGTGGCTAAGGTTTGTAGACCTTTCTCACCAATGTGACTAAGACAGTCATGCCACAACTTCGTTGTTCCAAAAGTTGTTGTTCTGGCATACATGATACCATCTAAACCCCAATTGGGTACAAATCTCTATCTTTCACACCACAGGTCACTGCCATGGAACCTCGTATGATCTTCCACACATCATCCACAAACACAGTATAGAACCCTACATCATCGAGCTGCCCAACGAAAATTAGGTTCTTCCGTTAAACCTAGGATATGTCAGACACCTTGAAAATACAACAGACATTTGTTCTTCATTCGAATGCTCACATCTCCTTTATCAACAATCACAAGAACCTCTCCATCTGCAGGATGAACTTTTCCAAGGCTTTCAAACAAATAACTATGCATGCATCCACTTTTGAAAGTTGGATGAAATGAAGCTCTGGAATTAAGGATCCATGACTTCATCGAACTCATAACGCTTAGAACCAAAGTTCGGCCCTCCCCTTTAGTTGTCAAATTCGTGAATGATTTGGAAGAATACTTCATGAAGCTCTCATGGCAGTCCTTCCATAGGTGTCCCTTCTTTCTGTGGTGCCAACATGCAGAGTCATCGGGACTAACCGATTTTTCATGGAACTTTATCTCGTTTGTTTCCTCCTTTCTTACGATGACTTCTTCGAGTGGAGTGCCCCCTATCTCCCAAGAAACTAAACGCACTTCCAGAAGTTGTTGAGACCTCTTTCTTCTAGATCTCTTCATTCAAGATTAGAGATTGGATCTCCTTGAAAGCCAAATCATTCTTTCTGTTGGAATTACTCAAAGCAATCACCATCGCATCCAATGATTTCGGAAGCGATGATAAAAGAATCAATGTCCACACGCCTTCAGCGAACTTCACTCCAACAGACTCCAGCTGACTCTGAATCACATTAAACTCATTCAGATGATCGGTCGGCAGCCTTCATTCTGACATTTGCATGCTGAAAAGCCATTACAACATGGACACTTTGTTCATTGTTAAAGACTTCTCATATATGTTTGCAAGCTTGGCCATAAATTCTGTAGTTGTTTCAACATCATGGGCGTTGAAGGCCATACTCTAGGCTAGCATCATCCTGACAACACCTAGTGCCTTCTTATCAAGCCTTTCCCAATCCGCATTTTCCATTTCTTTTGGATTATTCTCAATCAACAGAAGATCAAGATGCTTTTGGCACAGTAGATCAAGATGTTTTTGGCACAGGTAGTCCTCCACCTGCATCTTTTGAAAGCCAAAGTCTGATCCATCGAACTTATCCATCCTCGGCTTTCCCTCTTCCAATGCCATTTTCCAAAGACAGAGAAACTCACACTGAATTCGAAGAGGGTAAAGGGTAAGTATCTCATGCTTTAGTTGCCCTTCATAACTCTGAACCAAGTTGTGATGCCATTTATTGTGTTGGAAGCCCTATCTTTTGAACGATTCAACCTATGGGTCTCAAGCACAAAACAAGGACACTGGAAGGTTCAAAAGATATTGGAGCCATAAAATATGTATCAAGAACCGAAAAGCCACACATAGACGCACACCTCGACCACACACCTTCTGAAACTCTAAAGAGACCCTCACAATGAATATTCAAAGTGAAACATGCAACGAATGGAAGTAAAACAAATAAAGAAGGAACACAAGAAGTTTATGTGATTCGGATGAAGTCCAAATCCATGAGAAACAACAAATTCACTAGAAAGAGCAAACACGATATTACAATGGAAAACTCAACTCCAAAGCACAAGCTGACACAAGCTTGAGCTCGAGTAGATCACTCAACCCAATACAAATTATCCCAACCCCATTTATATTAGCCATAAAGGCATTCATCGCATCAACTGGATCACTTGGTGAATAGTGCATGCTTTCAAAAACTCCAAGGATTGACTCTTACTTTTCCTTCAAAAGACCCTTACGTATCGTCATGAATGACTCTTACATAAAGCCTTTGTGCCTCTGCCGCCTCAGCGTTCGCCTCAATGTCAGGCTTCCAAAACTCATCCTCCAGCTAAGGCACTTACGGGTCCTGCACTTGAATCGTCGGCGTTGTTGTGTTCCGAACTTCTGGTTCTGAGAGAACTTGTATATGTATGAACTTCTAGAAGTTACTCCTTTCCAAAAACTTTAATACTTAACCATAAAATGGCTTTCAAAAACTTTAATACTTAACCATAAAATGGCTTCTGACACCTAGAGGTGCTTAACGGGCTAGACTAAGGCGGTGCAGGTCAAGCCCGCATGTATCAAGCCTAAAAATTTGTAGTTCATTTAGGCCCATGTTTAATGCAGGCTCCAAAATAATTGAGTTCGTTTTAAGTGGACTGGCTCGCATATGTCAAGTTTAAAAATAATTTTTAAAAAATAAACAATTCATATTAAGGTATATTAAATATTAAACACATTTTATATATATATATACACACACACATCATATACTTTAAAATTAAATTATATATCACATAATTGTCAATTTATATATATATTCATCACATATTTAAAATAAATATATATATATTTCATGAAAAACATTTACATTCAATTGAAATAACATTTAAAAAAAAATCTGATGGGGCCGACTTGCATATTTTGAGCCGGTCCGCAACACGCGGGAGGTTTTTTTTTTCTAATTCATTAAAATCTATTTAAAATATGAGTCATGTTTTTCCGGTTCAACTCGCACGGCAGGGCTAGGGACCCGTTAACCACCCCTGCCCACACTTTCAACCCTAATTCGATTATAATTAAGGATGTGTTTTATTTTTATAAATATATCTAATCATTTATTAAATAACCAACGTCAAAACTTAGACGTCCATACAGTACGTGAACGATGCTGAATTTATCACAATATTATCGAAATACATTTTGATTTAGTATTAAAAAAACAACTCCTGGAACAAAAAGAAGAGCTTAGTTGAATTCAATGCTATCGAATTTTAAAAATGATTTTGGAGTCGCTTGTTAAGAAAAACGTCTAAAAACATGTGCAGTTTTCTCATCAAGCTTGAACGCCCATTTGCGGGTTTTACTCACCCCACTTGACTTCTGAATACGATCCTCTTTTTCTTTTTTTTTTTTTTTGCTTGCCGGATAGTTAAAAAAAACGAAACCTAGTTTCTTCTGATAGAAAATGGACAAAATCATGGTGCTTGGGTGAAAATTGATCCCTTAGCAAAATCATTGTGGGGAATCATTGAGCACATCTTTAATTATTATACTTCAACAAATCATTTCCATAAATAGTATAAATACATTGGCTTTGGCAGTTGACAGCTACAAAAGAGGCTTCATCAGTCTCAGCACAAGGGACATTATTTGCCCATACTAAAAAAGCCTACGCTAAAATTTAACATATGGTCACATTAAAACTCATATAACATGGGGAAAACAATGCAAAAATAATTCTGAAAAAAAAAACATAATTTTTCGGATTAGAACATAAAAAATCAGGAGAGATCGGTAATCACCCGTTCGCATTTGTCTTCCAATATCTTTACGGCTTCCGTAAACAGAACTTCGGGAGGCAACACACCGGTTGATTCGATTGTAACTAGAAAGGAAAAAACACCCACAAAGTGTATCCATTAAATTCCTTATTAAGTGCAGACAAACTGAGCCAGAACCATACAAAATAGAAGTCATTGCAAGCTAGCATGGTTATTTAATAACATATTGAATGGAAAACTTACATATGAAATGATCTTTCACACGCCGTATTGAAATGTATTTTCTCCATTCATCTTCCCTGATGCATTCTCTACAAAGGGTGCAAGCACGTGGCCGTGCTACAATGGCCCGCTTACTACCTATTAAAAAACTTTCTTTACTAATAATTAAAGCATGCTTGCACTAAGGGTCCATTTGACAAACTGTTTATAGCACTTATCACTATCGATAAGCAGTTTGAATAAGTGAAACAGAGCTTAAAGAATTATGCAGTAGATTGAGGGATCGCCAATACCATTGCCCATATCTTCAATATCGAATACGTTCACCGGACATTTCTTCATTAATTTTTCTGCCATCACATCCACAATTTCTTCCAATAAAACAACCTAAAACCCATTTTCAAAAGTTAGTTTAATATATTATATATATTACTTTCAAAAATTCAACGCACTATTATATTGCAGGTTACCTCGGGAAGCATCCTGTACCAAGCAGTAGCCACTGGGGACCACTTTGCATGAGTCTTGCCCACGCCTTTTACAGCGTGAGCTTCTAGCTCAATTTCCTGGAAAAGCAGCAGCAAAAGAGCTCTATAATGAAAACACGCATACTGTAACTTATAAAAAAACATCGTACATAGTGCAGCAGGTTTTTTTGCCATTAAATTATAGGGTTGAAAAAATTAAGGCTTAAAGCACAACAAATCATTCCGCTTCCAATGATTCAATAAACCAGACAGACTTAAGATTTCCCAAAGAGATGCGTCGCAGGCTACAAGATAACAAAAAATACTGTACATAAAATAGAAACTGGCTTGAAGTAAGCAACCACCAATAGTACATAGAAGGATTACCTTGCTGACTTATCCTGAACCACAACTACCACTAAATAAAAAAATTAAATAAACCCAAAATAAGCAGGAAAAAAACAAATTAACAAACGGAAATGATACCTGCCCTGGGCCAAGCCTAGCTATAATAATTCCGTCCTTATCATTTGTATTGGAATCGGCTGTTCTAATGGGATTGCTGGCAAATGCTGGCAAGGAATCTTGGCTGCAAGTAAATGAAGTGTAAGTTTTTGGTTTTGAAATAGAGGCTGGAGCGGGATTTTCTGCTACCAATGCAAATTCACTCCCGTTTGGCAACCATTTCAATTCATCCGTTCTCACTGCAATATTGATTAAGTGTAAAAGAAGAAAAACATCCATGAGTCAGATACCCAAAAAAAAAAACTCAGTAACTTAAATATTGGATTATATTATATGCAAATAGAAAGAAGACGGGTTACCTGTAAGGCGAGGCCCTCTTCGATCACAACAAACATGAAGTTTAAATACAATGGTGTTTTTTTCATGTGCTGTGTCATTTTCTGCAGAAAGAAGGAGATCAGCTTGGCTCGTGTTGAATTTCCCTATGCCCTTTCTATTATCTCAGCAAAAGTTCTGCTTTGAGGGAAAATCATATTAACCTGATTTATAATCAAACAGTCTAGGGTCTGCCTTGATTGGTATGAGACCCAGCCGATGAGCAAGCACTTCATCTTGGATGATAGAAGTGTTGTTTGCTACAAAAACCTTCTCGATAGCCATGGTTGGTACCTAAACACGACATGAACGGACCAAAAGAATGCAAATTAAAGAACACAAATTGAATGAACCTGGATCAACCCTGCATTCTAGTAGAGCTTTCAATGGTCGAACAACTCATCTACATACACTTTATACTTGTATTCATAAATGCTGTAGTTTAATATGGTTATCAATATACAACTCTACTATTACATTGTTTTTTAATAAACTGTACTGCATCACACACTCATTAGTTTGCTGAAAATTATCAAACATAAATACTAGCCTCGTGACGCATAAGATTCATGCAACTGAGTCTATGCTTCAAGGTTTCCAACATTAATTGCTTGAAATCCAATAAGATTATATGTTTTTTATACCCTGCTGATCCACACAATTGCAATTTTTAGTTGCAATCTATTTGGATCTCATACAGATCCGTGTGTATGATCTGCGAAACAAATTATCAAGATTCCGCATTTATATTAACCCACAGTTCACTGGATGAGTATTCAAAGGAAGAGCTTAGACCCCCAAGTACCCATAATGTGCCTGTATGCCTAATCTTGATCATGAGTGATAAACATCTGCCACTCCCTATATGCCGGTATGCCTGATCTTGATCATAAGTGATAAACATCTGCCACTCCCCATAATGTGCCTGTGTGCCTAATCTTGATCATGAGTGATAAATATCTGCCACTCCGCACCAGCTTTAGGAGAAATAATAAGCTTAGATAAAGAAAACTCGGTCAAAGCATGTGTTGCCCTTTTAAATCAGGAGAGAGAAGGCTTGAAGATAGGGGAAGCCTTGGCTAGGCATGTGGATAACTATGCTGCTGTTTGAAATTAGTAGAGAAGGTTTGGAGATAGGGGAGGTCCACGTTAGTGGCATGCATGTGTCCCTCTATTAGTTGATGGTTAAACCTGTTTACTAGCTAGTTGTATATTTTTTAGAGTGTAATACCCCCGGTTTGAGGTATGTAGCCTTTGTTTATGCATTTTTATGTGTTTAAAGTGCATGGGATGAGTTCAGAAGAGGTTGGGAGAGTTTGGAATGGTTTTGGATGAGTTTGGAGGCTTTTAAAGGGGTGCACGGTTTGAGCACGGTTAGTGAAAACCGTGCGGGTTCTCCAGGAAACCGTGCAGGGGAGACAGTAGGCTTCGCACGGCCAGCGCACGGTTTGCCAAACCGTGCGAGGCAACTGTGCAGACCCTTGCTCCCGAGGCAGTAGCATGCGCACGGTTAGCGCACGGTTAGCGCACGGTTAGCACACGGTTTGTCAAACCGTGCGGCCACTTAAAAATAGGGTTATAAAACCCGGGCTCACTCGGGATTGCCTCATTTCACTCCAATCCTCCTCCCACTCGAGCCTCACTCGGAATTTTGGGTTCTCAGGGGTTAAGGGTGCTCTCCCACTCGGTTTGGAAGGATTTTGAAGAGGTTTCAAGGTGGTTTGAAGGTGGTTTCTCTCGGGTAAGTCTCTCCTCTTGTTTCTCTTGTGTTTTCCTCTAGATCTACATCCCTCTCTTTCGTGGTTTTCTAGATCTACACTTGTTGCGTGTAGATCTAGGGTTGTGGTTGCCTTGGATGTTAATATTTAGGCTTGTGGATGTTAGGGAAAGGGGATCTAGAGAGGTTTCGGTGGTGCGTTCGCCGAATTTGAGGTGCGGTGGCTTGTGGGTCGATTTCTCGGGAACCCCAAAGGTAGGTGGCTTCTCTCTCGACTCCACTTGGCTAGAGCTAATGGTTTTGGTTATAATTAATTTGTTGTGCTTGAAATTAATTGTGTTTGATGTGCGAAATTGGTTAGAAATCCCTCGGGTGATGTTTTGGGGATTTTTGGGAAAAAGAGGGTTTTGTAGTGAACTGTTATTGTTGCGAATTTCAAAATGGAGATTTTAAAATGGGATGCTATGGTTGATTTGTGAAAATGATTGATGGAAATGGTTTTCAATAAAAGGGTTGTTTTATTGAAATGTTGTTTGGCATGAAAAATCGTTTTCAATAAATGGGTGATTTATTGAAGTGGATTGATATGCAATGGAATTGGTTGATTGCATGTTGTTGTGACCTTGGTGGGTTTATGCTTGGTTTGGTTTGATTGAAATGTTGTATGGAAGTGGGCGGGAAGTCTCACTATAAAAAGGGGATGGATAGTGGTCAAAAGAACCACCATATGAGTAGTGGTCGGGAAGTACCACTAGTTGTGAATGGGTGAACGGGTTGGGCGGAAGTCCCACCGTTTTGATTGTTTTGGTGTGAATGGGTGAACGGGTTGGGCGGAAGTCCCACCGTTTTGGTTGCTTGTTGTGCATTGCTTTGCAAGATGGAATTGTTGTGCTAATGTGTAAATGTTGGGATAATTGTGGATTGTTTGGTTGGCTTTCCCTTGATTGCTTGGTTTGGGTGTGATGGCTTGGTAAAAGCATGGTTGGCCTATGGTAATGGTTGCACTTGTGATTATCTTATATAAAATGTTTTATATAAATGTGCTAACGTTTTTATCCTAGTGACGTGTGTAGGGAAGTCATTTGGGGAAATCCTACTGAGTTTTAGTACTCACCCCCTGTTTTGGCACTGTGGTGTCTTTGCAGATGTCGTGTACTGTGACGTGGGCAAAGGTAAGGCATCACCCTCCTTTAGTGGAGCATTGTGATCCCTTGGTGGAGCTTGGAGCTTGGAGTTTGGCATGGAGCTGTGGTGGTGTCATGGCTTGTGGTGTTTGGTTGTTTAGTTTCCGCAATGTACTCTGATGTTGTGTGGACATGTCTCGTTGTATTGGTTTTGAGTTGTGTTGTGGAACAACTTGGTTGTCTTTTGGGAATGCATGGTTGGGTAATGGAATTGATATGCATCATATAGTGGTTGTTAGTGGATGGTTTGGTTGGTTTTGTCTTAAGGGAAAATCGTTCCCCAACTTGATCTTGAAGCCCTCGGCATTTATTGCCAGCTTTTTGCGCCTTGGGAACGTCGCTTAAGGCCAAGTAGCCCTCGCCGCCTCCTCAAGCCAATGAGGTAGGGGCGGGGTGTTACAAGTGGTATCAGTTTGTTCGGTCCTTTGGAGTTGATCTTCGGATTTGGTGTTGACATTCGTTGTGTTACATTCCTTGAGTCGGGATGGTAGCAAGGCGTAGGAATGTCGGAACTTAGAATGTATAGCATAAAAGGACGTAGCTAACCCTTTTATGCTGAAATTCAAGTTACCAGAGAGTTGGGTACATAAGTGTTTTGGAGACACTTATAGGTGTTGGACCCCATTTAAGGTTAAATGGGTATTTCTGAGTCCTACATCGGACTTACCCGCCTTGTAATTAGATTTACTCATCTATAAAAGAGTATCCACACCTCACATTGAGGTAAGGGGAATTCACCATCAACATGGTATCAAAGGGATCTTCATCCCGACCCTCCCTACCAGCGGATTCCCGGTTCTGACCGGCCCCGCCTCTCTCGCCCCGGCGCCCTCGCCCTCTCCCAGCGGCTCCCCTCCCGGCGCCCTCTCCCGACGTTGTTCCCGGCCCCGGCTTCCGGCGCACGGCGCGCCCAGGTCCCGCACCGCCCTCAGCCCCGCGGCGCTCCTGCCCAACACCCGCGCCCTAGCACCTGCGCCGCCCCTGCCCAGTCGCACCATCCTGAGCGCGACCCCCTGTCGCTGCTCCCTCCGGCGACCTCTCCGGGCCGCCTCCCTTCCACCGCACGACTCCCGGCGAACAGGTCCAGCACCCGCCCTCCATGGACGCATCCTCCGTTCTGCCGTCCCTGATCACGGCCTCCTCCCGGCTTGTCGATGATCGGCTGGATGCCACTAATTTCTCCGTTTGGCGGAAGACGGTCTTGATGTCCCTCCGCGGCATGGGACTTCATTCTCATCTTGAGAAACCCCCACCCGAACTCACTGACCCCAAGTTCGACTCTTGGCAGCTGACGGACAGCAAAATCTTCGCCTTACTGGTCAACTCCATGGACCGATTCATGAAAGATGTCACCAGGACTGCCAACACCGTCAAAGAGCTATGGGATTCCTTGATTGTCATGTTCTCTGAGACCAATAACTTGGCTCGGGTCTCCGACGTTCTACAGCGTCTCTCCCATATCCGCCAGCAGGATCGGACCTTCCCAACCTACTTCATGGAATGGAAGGGTCTCCGCGACGAACTGCAGGAACTCTGGCCTATTCCTCAAACTCCGGCCGAAGCGCAGACTCAACGGGACCAGCTCTGCCTATTCAATCTCCTGAATGGCCTCGCACCGGACTACGCCACGACGGCCACTGAGATGCTAGCCAGCCCGTCTACACTGGATATCCCGCAGGTCTATCATCGCCTGCAGAAGGCTCATCGGGCCCTGGCACCACCCGTCCCCATCCCTGATCACACTGCGCTCCTCGGACGTGGCGGTGGTCGCCCTACTGACCCTCGAGGGCGCGGTCGTGGCGACGGCCGACCTCGCCCCCTCTGCCAGCACTGCGGCAAGCTCGGCCATCTGGTCGACCGTTGCAAGCTCTGGATGACAACCATACCTGGGATCTTGTTCCACTTCCGGCGGGCAAACAGGCGGTCAGCTGTAAATGGATTTTCACGATCCGTCTAAATCCCGATGGCTCTCTTTGCCGCCTCAAAGCCCGGTTTGTCGCAAAGGGATTTGCTCAGACATATGGCATCGACTACTTTGAGACCTTCTCTCCAGTCGCAAAGATGGCCTCTGTCCGCCTTTTCCTCTCGCTGGCTGCTCATCATCACTGGCCGCTTCATCAACTGGATGTTAAAAATGCTTTTCTCCATGGCTTTCTTGATGAAGAAGTCTACCTGCAGCAGCCTCCTGGTTTTTCTGCCTCTGGTGCCGACCGGCATGTCTGCCGTCTCCGTCGCTCCCTCTACGGCCTCAAGCAGTCTCCTCGGGCTTGGTTTGGCCGCTTCAGCACGGTCGTCACAGCCTTTGGCCTCTCTCGGAGTATGAAAGATCACACAGTCTTCTTCCGTACGACGGCGCACGGCTGTATCTTGCTTGTGGTTTATGTTGATGACATCATCATCACAGGGAGCGACTCCAGAGGCATCGCCAGCCTCAAGGCGCATCTTCACCAGCACTTTCACACCAAGGATCTTGGTCCCCTCACTTACTTCCTTGGCATCGAGGTCTCCCGGACTGCGGACACTATCTCTCTCTGACAGCGTAAGTATGCTCTTGATATCTTGCAGGATGCCGGGTTGAGCACAGCCACCGCCGTGGACACTCCACTTGAGCCTGGGGAACGCTCCCTTCATTCCGACTCGGAACCATTTCCTCATCCTGAGAGCTATCGACGCCTGGTCGGTAAACTCAACTACCTCACCATGACGCGTCCCGACATTGCCTGTGCCGTTGGCAAAGTCAGCCAGTTCATGGAGCATCCCACCAGATCTCAGTGGGATGTTGTCCTTCGCATTGTCAAATACATCAAGAAAGACCCTGCACGTGGCCTTCAGTACTCACATCCTGCTCACATGGATGTTGAGGCCTTCTATGATGCGAACTATGTCGGCTGCCTCGCTACCCGCAAGTCTACTTCGGGTTTCGCCGTGTTCTTCGCCAACAATCTCATCTCTTGGCGCAGCAAGAAGCAAACTGTCGTCACCCGGTCGAGTGCCGAGACCGAGTATCGAGCCATGGCCACCGTCACTACTGAGATCCTCTGGCTTCGTCATCTCCTCCATGAGCTCGATTTCCCCGCATCGACTCCTGCTCATATCTGGTGTGACAATCAGGCCGCCACGAAGATTGCCTCGAATCCCGTCTTCCATGAACGGACGAAGCATATCAAGGTGGACTGTCACTTTCTCCGCCACCATCTGGAGCAGCACCATATCGGTTTCGGCCATATCCCGACGGCCGATCAGCTTGCCGATCTCTTCACCAAAGGTCTCCCAGGAGCTCGCCTTGAGTCTCTCACTACCAGGCTGGGTATTCACAGCCTCCATGGCCCAGCTTTAGGGGGAGTCTGAGATGGTCATGTGTCTTGTCATCTTTGTTTTCTTTGTGGGACTCTATCCAATCTGGGCATGTCCAGCTTGAGGGGGAGTGTTGGACCCCATTTAAGGTTAAATGGGTATTTCTGAGTCCCACATCGGACTTACCCGCCTTGTAATTAGATTTACTCATCTATAAAAGAGTATCCCCACCTCACATTGAGGTAAGGGGAATTCACCATCAACAATAGGCATTGGAAATCTCATTGTCGTGGGTGTAGCCAATGAGATGAGCATGGCATGCATGGTAGAAATGACTTCCCACTAGGATGCATATTTCATTGAGGTATAATGATTTATGATGTGATATGAATGTGTGAAATTGTAATGTGAATAAATTGGTATTTTGAAAATGGTTTGGTTTTCAAAATGGTGAAACATGGCACATGTGAAAGAGGGTGGAAAGCCTTGTTGTGATAGTGTTGTGTAATGTGATTTGAAATGGGATTTCGTGATGTCTACGGAAGTGAGACTCATGGTTGTTTGTTTTCTGTTTATAGAAATGGCACCGGGTAGGCGTCGTAGAGACCAACCGGAGGAGGCTGCTGAGAATGTGGTAACACCTGAGCCTCAAGTGAACCAGCAGTTAGTGCAAAGCATAGTGCAAGCTTTCCAAGCTGTGGAAAGTGGAAACAAAATGGATAAACCAAGGCATGTGGATCATGCGGTTCAGTTTCAAAAGCAGAATCCACCCATCTTCAGGGGTGATTCAGAGCCGAAGAGGGCAGAAGCATGGTTGAATAGAATGAACAAGATCTTCGAGTTCTTGGGAACACCGGTAGAGTTAAAAGTGAAGTTGGCTACGTATATGTTGGAAGATCTTGCCCTTCAGTGGTGGGAGTTGGTAGTCCAAGCGAAGACGGACCAAGGTATGATGTGGGAAGGCTTTGAGGAATTGTTTAATAAACAATTCTACCCACATACATTTAGAATTCAGCGTACGACTGATTTCTTCAGTTTGAAGCAAGAGCTTATGTCTGTGACGGAGTATGCAGCTAAGTTTATGAACTTAGTGCGGTTTGCACCCGAGGTGGCGGGTAGCACGTCGTTGAAGGCAAGGATCTTTGAAGCGGGATTAAGGCAAGAAATCCGTTCAAAGATAGCGGTGTTGTGTATAGATGATTACACAGAGATGGTAAATAGAGCCTCGTTGGCTGAGCGGGATCTGTTGGGAGCTCCGGGCGGGGGAAGCATGGTGGTACCCATGGGGAATAGTGGGAACTCTAACGCTAGGTTCAAGCGGAAGAGGGACACTTATTCCCAGGGTGGGAATATGGCATATAATCCGACGGCAGGATCGGTAAATCTTCCTCTGAAGCCCCAGAGCAAGCAAGGATGTTTTCAGTGTGGTTCTACGAGCCACATCAAGCGGGATTGTACGGCACAACCTCGAGCATGTCATAATTGTAAGCAGATGGGGCATCTGCAGCGTTATTGTCGGAATGCTCCAAGATCGGGTGCGTGTGACACTCCTCAGGGATCGCAGACGTCGTATGCTTCGACGGGACGGGGACAACACCACACCCCTCGTCAACAGAGTAAAGTGGGTCATGGTGATTCTCGGAATACCACGACGCCTCAGCAGAGCAATAAAGAGCAGAGTGTGGCAAGCAAACATGTGTTTGGAGCTGAGCAGGTTATGATGGATGATCAGTCGGGACCATCCACGGTGCGAGGTACTATTCTTTTAAATTTTACCTTGATGCAAGTGTTGTTTGATACGGGTGCTTCATACTCTTTTATTGATGCACGTATGGTTGATTTGCTGGGTTTAAGGGTAGAAATGATGCCCTCAGTTTTGAAACTTCAAACTCCTCTGGGTCGAAGAGAGTGTCGAGCCTTCTTGTGCAGAGAATGTTGTATCGTTGTGGGCGAGGTTGAGATAGTGTGGAATTTCTCAATGCTTGAGATGGATGGGTATGATGTAATCCTGGGAATGGATTGGTTGGTGGCTTTTAAGGCCCGCATCGATTGTGATGCGCGAACAGTGGCTTTTACGACACACGATGGCGTTAGAAATCTCTTTAGAGGAGAGAAGCATGAAAGGCAGGGTGCAACGGGTTTGTTGGCACCAGCAGTGGGTACGTTATCGTATCAGTTGGCGGTTTTGTCGTTGGAATCGGTAGAGGGTGTTGAGCATAGTGTTCCTCTGGCAGTGGTGGATCAGTTCATGGATGTTTTTCCTGAAAATTCTCTGGGTTACCTCCTGTAAGAGAAGTGGAGTTTACGATTGATCTCCTTCCGGGGACCAGTCCTATCTCACTTCCGTCTTATCGGATGGCACCAGCTGAATTGCGGGAATTGAAAATCTAGTTGGAAGAGTTAGAAAACAAAGGGTTTATCCGGCCTAGCACGTATCTGTGGGCAGCGCCGGTGTTGTTTGTGAAAAAGGCGGATGGAACCTTGAGGCTATGTGTTGATTATCGTAGACTTAACCAAGTTACGATAAAGAATAGATATCCACTTCCACGAATTGATGATTTGTTCGACCAGTTGAAGGGAGCCCAATGGATCTCCAAGATCGACCTGAGGTCGGGATATCATCAATTGCGGGTGGGGAAGGAGGATATTCCTAAAACAGCTTTCAGAAGTAGATATGACCATTATGAATATGTGGTTATGCCCTTTGGTCTAACAAATGCGCCAGCCGTGTTTATGGCATTGATAAATCGAATATTTCAGAGATATCTGGATTCATTTGTGGTGGTGTTTGTAGACGATATTCTGGTGTATTCAAAGACAAGGGTGGAGCATGAGCAGCACTTGGCGACAGTGCTGGGGATCTTGAGGGATCATCGGTTGTGTGCCAAATTGTCAAAGTGTGACTTTCGGATACAGGAAGTTCGTTTTCTTGGCCATGTGATTTCTGAAAGGGGTGTTTCAGTGGATCCAGAAAAGATAGAGGTTGTTGTCTTGTGGCAACCACCAAAGAATGTGTTTGAGATACGGAGTTTTCTTGGTCTAGCTGGATATTATCGGCGTTTTGTTCGTGATTTTTCACGTTTGGCTTCACTGATGACAGCTTTGATAAGAAAGAATGTTCCATTACAGTGGAATGAACAGTGTCAGTAGTGTTTCGAAGAGCTAAAGGGTCGTCTTACATCAGCACCAATCTTGGTTTTGCCAGAATCAGGAAAAGGGTACGTGGTGTATTGCGATGCATCGGGATCAGGGTTGGGGTGCGTTCTCATGCAAGAGAATCATGTGGTTGCGTATGGCTCACGGCAGTTGAGGGTGCATGAGAAGAACTACCCAACTCATGATTTGGAGTTGGCAGCAGTGGTCCATGCTTTGAAAGTGTGGCGTCATTATCTCTTCGGTGAGAAATTCACGGTATATACAGATCATAAGAGCTTGAAGCACATTTTCTCACAAAGGGATTTGAACTTGAGGCAAAGGAGATGGATGGAATATCTCCAGATGTTTGATTTTAACTTGATGTACACACCAGGGTAAGGGAAATTCGGTGGCAGATGCATTAAGTAGAAAATCATATGCTCAGGTGGTGAAACAGGCATCAGACCAGTGGCAGTTGATGTCAGTTATAGCTGATATGCGGTTGGAATGTGAGGACCAGGGCGATAGAGTTGTCTTCTTTCCGGTTTTGTTGATTCCTTACTTGGTTGGCCTGGTTAAAGAGGCACAGATATCCGATTCTGAGTGTGTGACCATGGGGTCGAGACTCAATGGTGGGGAGACCATTGAGGGTTGGCAACTGAATGGAGATTCAGTTTTGTGTTTTCGGAATCGGATTGTTATACCAGTTGCTTGTTGGGAGGATCTTCTCAGGGCGTATCATCATTCCAGGTGAGCTGTTCATCCTGAAATTCAGAAAATGTATAAAGCGTTGAAAGCGCAGTTCTGGTGGGCTGGTATGAAAAGAAGTGTGGCTGAGTTTGTTTCGAGATGTTTGACTTGTCAGCAGGTCAAGGCAGAGCATCAGAGGCCAGCAGGAATGTTGCAGTCTTTACCAATCCCTATTTGGAAGTGGAAGCAGATAGCGATGAATTTTGTTACAGGTCTCCCAAGAACGGTCAGAAAGCACGATGTCATTTGGGTGATAGTGGATCGGCTAACGAAGTCGGCACATTTCATCCCGATTCGTGAATCTCATACGGTGGAGGATCTGTCCAAAATCTATATCCGGGAGGTGGTAAAGAGGCATGGTGTTCCAGTTTCGATTGTACCAGATAGAGATCCGAGGTTTCCATCTCGTTTCTGGAAATCCTTACAGCAAGCCCTTGGAACGCAGTTGACGATGAGTACGGCGTATCACCCTCAGACGGATGGTCAATCCGAGAGGACGATACAAACTCTGGAGGATATGTTGCGGACTTGTGTCATAGATTTTGGTGGCTCGTGGGAGGAGCACTTGTCGTTGGTTGAGTTTTCGTACAATAACAGTTATCAGGCATCCATACAAATGGCTTCGTTTGAAGCGTTGTATGGGCGGCCATGTCGTTCTCCACTATGTTGGGTGGAAACGGGTGAGTCCTCGATGGTTGGACCGAGCCTTGTCCAGAAGACTACGGAGAAGATCAAGTTGATCAGAAAGAGAATGGAGACGGCTCAAAGTCGTCAGAAATCGTATGCGGATCATCGTCGACGGCCATTGTCGTTCGAGGTGAGTGATCATGTGTTCTTGAGCATCTCTCCTAGGTTGGGACACCGTCGGTTTGGGAAGCAGGGAAAGTTATCTCCGAGGTATACTGGGCTTTTTGAGATTCTTGAGCGGGTTGGTGAGGTGGCTTATCGTTTGGCTTTGCCACCTAGGTTCAGTGCGGTGCACAATGTGTTTCATGTGTCGCAGTTGAAAAAGTATCAGCCGGATCGTGACCATGTGATTCGATGGGATCATGTTGAGCTAGAACCGGATGCTTCGTTGGTGCACGTGCCAATACGGGTGGTGGATAGGCAAGAGAAAGTCTTGCGTGGTAAAAGCATCGGTTTAGTTCGTGTTTTGTGGCAACACGGTCAGATTCAAGAGGAGACTTGGGAACGGGAGAAAGAGATGGTCGAGCAATGGCCCGAGCTCTTTCGGCAAAGGGCGGCTTCACTACTTTCCAAGGACGGAAAGTCCAATGATGGGGAGAATGTAGTACCCCCGGTTTGAGGTATGTAGCTTTTATTTATGCATTTTTATGTGTTTAAAGTGCATGGGATGAGTTGGGAAGAGGTTGGGAGAGTTTGAAATGGTTTTGGATGAGTTTAGAGGCTTTTAAAAGGGTGCACGGTTTGAGCACGGTTAGTGGAAATCGTGCAGGTTCTCCAGGAAATCGTGCAGGGGAGACAGTAGGCTTCGCACGGCCAGCGCACGGTTTGCCAAACCGTGCGAGGCAACCGTGCGGACCCTTGCTCCTGAGGCAGTAGCATGCGCACGGTTAGCGCACGGTTTATCAAACCGTGCGGGCTAACCGTGCGGCCACTTAAAAATACGGTTATAAAACCCGAGCTCACTCGGGATTGCCTCATTTCACTCCAATCCTCCTCCCACTCGAGCCTCACTCGGGATTTTGGGTTCTCAGGGGTTAAGGGTGCTCTCCCACTCGGTTTGGAAGGATTTTGAAGAGGTTTCAAGGCGGTTTGAAGGTGGTTTCTCCCGGGTAAGTCTCTCCTCTTGTTTCTCTTGTGTTTTCCTCTAGATCTACATCCCTCTCTTTCGTGGTTTTCTATATCTACACTTGTTGTGTGTAGATCTAGGGTTGTGGTTGCCTTGGATGTTAATATTAAGGCTTGTGGATGTTAGGGAAAAGGGATCTAAAGAGGTTTCGGTGGTGCGTTCCCCGGATTTGAGGTGCGGTGGCTTGTGGGTCGATTTCTCGAGAACCCTAAAGGTAGGTGGCTTCTCTCTCGACTCCACTTGGCTAGAGCTAATGGTTTTGGTTACAATTAATTTGTTGTGCTTGAAATTAATTGTGTTTGATGTGCGAAATTGGTTAGAAATCCGACGGGTGATGTTTTGGGGATTTTTGGGAAAAATAGGGTTTCGTGGAGAAATGCTATTGTTGCGAATTTCAAAATGGAGATTTTAAAATGGGATGCTATGGTTGATTTGTGAAAATGATTGATGGAAATGGTTTTCAATAAAAGGGTTGTTTTATTGAAATGTTGTTTGGCATGGAAAATGGTTTTCAATAAATGGGTGATTTATTGAAGTGGATTGATATGCAATGAAATTGGTTGATTGCATGTTGTTGTGACCTTGATGGGTTTATGCTTGGTTTGGTTTGATTGAAATGTTGTATGGAAGTGGGCGGGAAGTCTCACTATAAAATGGGGATGGATAGTGGTCGGAAGAACCACCATATGAGTAGTGGTCGGGAAGTGCCGCTAGTTGTGAATGGGTGAACGGGTTGGGCGAAAGTCCCACCGTTTTGATTGTTTTGGTGTGAATGGGTGAACGGGTTGGGCGGAAGTCCCACGGTTTTGGTTGCTTGTTGTGCATTGCTTTGCAAGATGGAATTGTTGTGCTAATGTGTAAATGTTGGGATGATTGTGGCTTGTTTGGTTGGCTTTCCCTTGATTGCTTGGTTTGAGTGTGATGGCTTGGTAAGAGCATGGTTGGCCTATGGTAATGGTTGCACTTGTGATTATCTTATATAAACAGTTTTATATAAATGTGCTAACGGTTTTATCCTAGTGGCGTGTGTAGGGAAGTCATTTGGGAAAATCCTACTGAGTTTTAGTACTCACCCCCTGCTTTGGCAATGTGGTGTCTTTGCAGATGTCGTGTACTGTGACGTGGGCAAAGGTAATGCATCACCCTCCTTTAGTGGAGCATTGTGATCCCTTGGTGGAGCTTGGAGCTTGGAGCTTGGCGTGGAGCTGTGGTGGTGTCATGGCTTGTGGTGTTTGGTTGTTTAGTTTCCGCAGTGTACTCTGATGTTGTGTGGACATGTCTCGTTGTATTGGTTTTGAGTTGTGTTGTGGAACAACTTGGTTGTCTTTTGAGAATGCATGGTTGGGTAATGGAATTGATATGCATCATATAGTGGCTGTTAGTGGATGGTTTGGTTGGTTTTGTCTTAAGGGTAAATCGTTCCCCAACTTGATCTTGAAGCCCTCGACATTTATTGCCAGCCTTTGGCGCCTTAGGAACGTCGCTTAAGGCCAAGTAGCCCTCACCGCCTCCTCAAGCCAATGAGGTAGGGGCGGGGTGTTACATGTAGATTTGCCCATATATCAATTTTTTAGACTTATTTACCAACAAGTCCAATTCACAGTTCAAAAAACTGAATCCTTTGGACCACCTAGTAAATAAGTCAAAAGAATGGATTTATCAGTGATTTTCTGTATTTGTTATTAGCAGGAGGGATTTTTTTTTTTTTTTGGACTGTGGTAACTATAAATACTAGTTGTAAGGTCTGCTTTCAAAAGTACATTGGTTTTTTTTGTCAACTGTATTTGGAGGCTAGCCCACCCTCACACAGACCTCAATTATTGAAATTATTGGCATTTAGATGCTGACACTATTTCTTAAATAAATCTCATTTATTTCCCTCTCTTATCTGTTGTTCAATCATGTGGTATCAGAGACAGGTTTTTGATCAGACATGGTTTCCACCCATGTATCTTTGTCCCACAATGAACCACACCCTCACCAAGCTATCATCCCATCCAATTCCCCACCTGACCTTGATTCTATGGCCCAACAATTATTTGTTGCGGAATCGTCGGGAGACACAACGACAGAAAATGAGAAAAAAACGAAAGGAAAAACAGCAAATGAACACGGCGATTTATGTGGTTCGGGAAAAATCCCTACGTCCACGGGAGAGGCAGAATTTCACTATGATTTCGGGAGCACGGAAATTACAGAGGATTTCAAGTCATAAACCCTAGCCCGAAAATGGGCTACATATGAAGAAGACGGTCTACTGTTCTGAATAGTAGTCCGCGTTGCAACAGTGATCGGCGGCTCACTTTGTCAAAAGTGTTACAGTGTTTGTCGGCTGGAAGTCAAAAGCGCTACAGTACTGTTGACCCCGAAGTCCGCACCGCTACAGTGTATGTCGGTGTCGATCGGTCACCTCCGCTACAGTGGTCAGCATTGCTACAGTGCCTGTCGGTGTCGACAGTTGCGGGCCACAAGCATTCGGCCCAACCGGATCGGGCAACACCAATCCAACAATCTCCCACTTGTAGCCTGATCCGCTGCACTGCTATGCTTTGATGCAACTGATGAAGACAACTTACTTAATCTAAGTTCTTCCTCTTCTTCACTCACCAGTAGCGTGCTTTCACAGATTCATGAAATACAAACTGTTTTCCTCTTCTGCTCCCATCAAGTCCTCCATCATTCTGCCTCTCATCCTCCGTTCATCAGTGGAGACCAACAGAGGCACAGCAGTGCCTCAACTTCTGTATCACCATAGGCTTTGTCAACATGTCTGCCGGATTGTTGGTTCCACAGATCTTCTGCAAGGTCAGCAACCCATCCTGTATCAAACCTCTGATAAAATGGTATTTCAACTGAATGTGCTTCGTCCGGGCATGAAATACTAGGTTCTTGGCAAGATGTATAGCACTCTGACTGTCACAGTGCAATACATTCTCCTCCCGCTTTCTTCCCAATTCATCCATGAAGCTCTTCAGCCAAACCATCTCTTTCCCAGCTTCTGTTACAGCAATGTATTCTGCCTCTGTGGTGGATAAAGCCACCACCTTCTGCAATTGTGATATCCAACTTACCGTAGTTCCTCCACAGGTAAAAACATAACCCGTGGTACTCCTCCTGCTGTCGACATCGCCTCCAAGGTCAGCATCCACATACCCCTGCAATGAAGTTTCTTTCCCAAAGCACAAAGATACCTCCTTGCTGCCTTTCAAATACCTTAGTATCCACTTCACAGCTTCCCAATGTTGTTTTCCAGGGTTAGCCATATACCTGCTCACAACTCCCACTGCATGAGCAATGTCAGGTCGAGTACAGACCATGGCATACATCAGGCTTCCCACAGCTGATGCGTATGGAACTTTTGTCATGTACTCCACCTCTTCTGCCATCTTCGGTGACTGCTCCTTTGATAGTTTGAAGTGGCTCGCCAGGGGAATAGAGATTGTCTTTGCTTCCAGCATGCTGAATCTTCTCAGAACTTTCCCAATGTAATCAGCCTGTGACAACATTAAAGTTCCAGCTGTGCGGTCTCTCTTGATCTTCATTCCCAGAATCTTGCCAGCTTCTCCAAGATCCTTCATTTCAAACTCCTCAGCCAATTGCCCTTTCAGCTCATTAATCCTCTGCATACATGATCCTGCAATGAGCATGTCATCCACATACAGAATCAATATAATATATTCATCACCGAAAGACTTGATGTAGCAACACTGATCCATGCCACATCGTTTATATTCATTTTTAGACATAAATGAATCAAACTTCTTGTTCCACTGTCTCGGTGCCTGCTTCAGTCCATATAAGCTCTTCTGGAGTTTGCACACCAAGTCTTCCTTTCCAGACTCTACATATCCCTCTGGCTGCTGCATGTAGATATCTTCCTCCAAATCTCCATGACGGAAAGCAGTCTTGACATCAAGCTGCTCAAGGTGCAAATCCTCTGACGCCACAATGCTGAGAACCACCCGGATGGTGGTAAGCTTTACTACTGGTGAGAAGATTTCAGTGAAATCTACTCCCTCCTTCTGTTGAAAGCCTTTCACCACCAGCCTTGCCTTGAACCTCCTCTTTCCATCATGTTCTTCCTTGACCCGGTAGACCCACTTATTCTGCAATGCTTTCTTTCCTCTTGGCAGAGGTGTCAGCTCCCAAGTGTTGTTGTCATGCAATGAAGAAATCTCCTCCTTCATTGCCAGCTCCCACTTGCTTGACTCCTTCAGCTGCATTGCCTCTTCAAAACATTCTGGTTCTCCACCGTCAGTTAATAACAGATAATGCAATGATGGTGAATACCTCTGCACGGGCCTTCTCACCCTTGATGATCTCCTCAACTCCACTGGAGTAGTAGGTTTCACCGGTTCAGATCTCTCAAGCTCAGCCACACCTTCAAGCTCCACTTGCTTTTTGCATTCTGATTCAATGTTCCCATTTTCATCTTCAACTGCATGGCGATCTTTGTACATGACACCTTCATTGAATACCACGTTTTGGCTCCTGATGACCATCCTGTTGAGATCATCCCAAAAGCGATACCCATACTCCTCACCACCATAGCCAATAAAGAAACATTTTTTGGACTTGGCATCAAGCTTGTCCCTTGCATTAGCATCAACATGAACATATGCTAAACTGCCAAAGACTCGTAAATGTGAGAGTCTTACCACCTTACCAGACCAGAGTTCCTCAGGTAGACATTCCCCCATTGGCACAGAGGGACTCCTGTTTATGAGATATGCTGTCATATTCACTGCATCAGCCCAAAAGGTCTTGGGTAACCCCGAATGCAGCCTCATGCTTCTGGCACGTTCATTCAGTGTCTTATTCATCCTTTCTGCCACACCATTCTGTTGTGGTGTTCCTGGGATTGTCTTCTCCCACCGAATTCCATTTTCAGAACAGAATTCTCT
Organism: Viscum album; assembly: GCA_963277665.1. Lineage (NCBI taxonomy): Eukaryota > Viridiplantae > Streptophyta > Magnoliopsida > Santalales > Viscaceae > Viscum > Viscum album. The sequence continues at coordinate 818,867,625 of OY728133.1, forward strand.
GAACTCCTGACTGTCATACTCTCCACCATTGTCAGACCTCAAACATTTTAGCTTTGCTCCTGACTCGTTCTCCACCATGACTTTCCACTTCTGAAACATCTTGAACACATCAGATTTATTCTTCAGAAAGTAAACTCATACCTTCCTTGTTGAGTCATCGATGAATGTCACATAATATTGTGACCCTCCGAGGGATGGTACTGGTGCAGGCCCCCAAACATCTGTATGCACCAGGTCCAGCTTTCCAGCCTTCGGTGTTCTGCCTCCTTTTGCAAAGGACACCTTCCTCTGCTTTCCAAAGATGCAATCTTCACATAAGCCTACTTCCACCGACTTCAGCTCTGGTAGCAACCCTTTAGTTGTCAGCACCTTCATCCCCTTTTCACTCATGTGGCCGAGTCTATAGTGCCACAGTTGAGAACCTCCGACAGCTTCCAGTGATGCAGCCATGTCCATGCAACTTTCTGTCATGTTGTACAGGGTGCCATTCTTTGCTCCCCGAGCTATGACCATAGCTCCTTTGGTGATCTTCCATGCACCACCAGTGAACGTGGTACTCAACCCTGCATCATCAAGCTGTCCCACAGAAATGAGATTTCTTCTTAAACCAGGGATGTACCTCACGTTTTCCAGAACCAGCAAACTCCCACTGTTGGTCTTGATCCGTGCATCTCATTTCCCCACAATCTGCAAGGGCTCGTCATCAGCAAGATGTACCTTGCCAAAATTTCCAGAAACAAAATTGTTCAGGAAACCCTTCTCCGATGTAGAATGGAAAGACGCCCCAGAGTCTAAAATCCAAGACTCCATCGGGCTGTCTACGCTCAGCAGTAGCACGTCGTCAGTTCCTTCAGCTACCGCGTTTGCTCCACTGGTTTCAGGTCCCTTCCGGTTATCTCTGCACTCCTTCTTGACATGTCCTTTCTTCCCACATGTCCAGCAGGTAGGACGAGACCCCTTTGCCTTGTCTTTGCTCTTTCCTCTTGATTTCGACCGTCCTCTACGATTGTCCCGCTGTGGGTACCTTCCTCTTCCTTCAACGTTCAAAGCAGAACCAGAGAATCTGTCTGATTCTCTTCTTCGAACATCCTCACTAAGGATCAGGTCCCTTATATCTTTCAGAGCCATCTTCGTATTCCCCGAAGTGCTGCTCACAGCTGTTACAGTTGCTTCCCAACTTTCAGGTAACGAAGATAATAAAACCAGAGCACATACCTCATCACCAAGGTCAATGTCCACCGATGACAACTGACTTATGATGGTATTGAACTCATTGATATGATCTGCAACAGCTCTCCCTTCAACCATTTTCAGGTTGAACAATCGTCGTATCAAATGCACCTTGTTAGCCGCAGAAGGCTTCTCGTACATATTTGTGAGGGCTTTCATCAGGTCCACCGTCGTCTTCTCCTCTCTGATGTTGAACGCCACGTTTTTTGCCAACGTCAGGCGCACAACACCCAGAACCTGTCGATCCAGTAGCTCCCATTCTGACTTCTCCATTTCCGTTGGCTTCACACCCAGAAGCGGCAAGTGCATCTTTTTCTGATAAAGATAATCCTCGATCTGCATCCTCCAGAAACTGAAATCAGTTCCATCGAAGCGATCGATCTTCACTTTGCCTTCATCCAGAGCCATCGTTTGAAAATTCCGAACTCACCCTTTGATACCAGTTGTTGCGGAATCGTCGGGAGACACAACGACAGAAAATGAGAAAAAAACGAAAGAAAGGAAAAACAGCAAATGAACACGGCAATTTACGTGGTTCGGGAAAAATCCCTACGTCCACGGGAGAGGCAGAATTTCACTATGATTTCGGGAGCACGGAAATTACAGAGGATTTCAAGTCATAAACCCTAGCCCGAAAATGGGCTACATATGAAGAAGACGGTCTACTGTTCTGAATAGTAGTCCGCGTTGCAACAGTGATCGGCGGCTCACTTTGTCAAAAGTGCTACAGTGTTTGCCGGCTGGAAGTCAAAAGCGCTACAGTACTGTTGACCCCGAAATCCGCACCGCTACAGTGTCTGTCGGTGTCGATCGGTCAGCTCCGCTACAGTGGTCAGCATTGCTACAGTACCTGTCGGTGTCGACAGTTGCGGACCACAAGCATTCGGCCCAACCGGATCGGGCAACACCAATCCAACATTATCCTTCATTGCCTCTCGACTTGAATCCCTAGACAGTTTAGTTGTTGAAGTAACCGCACTTCCAAATTGATGTCGTTCGACAAGGGGACACTAGTCTTAGTGGTTCCAACAAGGGTAAGTCAAAGGTGGATCATCTTGATCCTCGAGAACGAGAAAGGTATCATTTGATGGATGCTACAAATACTAATTCGAGGAGACCTCATGTCAAGATGGATTTCCCAAATTTGAAGGGGCTGATCCCTGTGGAAGGATTTTGAAGGCAGAAAAATATTTTCACTATTACCAAATTCCAAATGATCAAAATGTTGAGGTCACGTTGAAGTATTTGAAAGGTGATGCTCTTGATCTATTTGATTGGGTTAACGGTGAAAATAGAATTCATTATTGGGAAGAACTAATCACAACATTGCATGAACACTATGGACCATCAGAGTTTCAAAACCTGGATGAATATTTGAGTGCCATTAAACAAAATGGGATGGTTGAAAAATATCAGCAAGAATTTGCCAAATGTGCTGCTTGTATTCATGGCTGGCCAGAACACTGCCCCCTTTCGGTGCACTCTTGAGCAGCGTAAAGAATGAACTCCAAACTGACGTTAGAATTAAGAAGCCTCATTCAGTTTATAAAGCGGTCAGTTTGACCCTAGAATTTGAATCAAAACCAGCCCCAATTCATGCTTCAAAAAGGCTTATTTCTTCAGCCCTTTACAAGCCCAAGGTACCATCCTCCATATGAATAGAACCACAACATGTTCCCCACTCTTCTATGCAAGATCCTGGAGCTGGGCAACAAGAAATTAGGTATGATGGCTCACAAGGACTGGATGAAATTTCATTTCATGCCATTCTTGGAGAAAATTCAGGAGCAACAATGAAGTGTATGCTTGAAAACAAAGAAGTAATAATTTTGATTGATAGTGGTTCTACTCACAAATTTACTTCAGATGCCCTGGTTGAAGCTTTAAATCTAGCTGTGAATATTCTTCCAACTTTTGGAATACAAGGTGGAAATGGAGAAAGGGGACCCTGCCACCCACCTGGCAGGTATATTCCAGAAGAAATAAAGCTACGGGAGGAGGTGCGGCCAATAGGGAGTCACGTGGAAGCCTCAGCACACGTGCAGCCTCAACCGAAATAGAATCAAGTGGGGAATGGGACCAGTTGAGGTAGGCAGTTAGAAATGGATTATTATACGGCATTGTGCTTGGGCGGGAGAGCGAAAGGGGTCTCCCGTGGTTTCGCATGGTATTTTCCCGGAGTCTGTAATTCCAGGTATGTCCTACTGCTCACTTTGAATACAATTGCAATTTACTACTTGTCTCGGTGTGGGGATCTATCATTTTGGTTCGACCTGCCAGATATCCTACTTGCGCTCCTCCCTGCATCGTTTTTCTTGAGCGGACGACGACAGATATATATAAAAAAAAACTAGATATGGAGACTCGTTTTCAATCTCGTTTGGAAGCATTGGAACAGAAATTGAAGCGGGCCGACTCGTTATGAGACCAGCGTATCGACAGGCTGGAAACAACGATATCAGGCTTAGTGTCTTCAGTGGGAGCTTTTCGGTAGGAAATTTCTGGATTAAAGTAACTGCAGAAATCTATGGCTGGAATCATGCAACGATTGGAGAAATTACCAATACAGGAGGAGGCGACGCATTATGTGCCGAATTTCGAATCCAGAGAGTTAATGCAATCGCAAGAGAGATCGGGTCCAATCGAAGGGACGCAGAGGACGGGGGATTCTGATGGAGATGGTCCCCTACCGATGCTAGCGGTGCGATGAGTAGAACTCCCCGTTTTTGATGGACAAGATCCTCAAGCAGGCCAAAATTGCTCTAGCTCAAGTGAGTATGGAAGGGGTGGCCATACACTGGTTTATCGTGTTGGAAGAGGTAAATCCACAGTTAACTTGGCAACAATTTAAGACATAGATAATGGAACAGTTCAGTGGATTAGAGGTGCAAAATCCTTATGAGGAATTAGCTGTAAATCGGCAACATGGCACAGTCCAGGAATACATTGAACGTTTTGAGTTCTTGGCGCCACTCATTCCATGCCAACTGGAATCTCAATACGTTGGATATTTCCTCCCATGGGTTGGAAGTGCGGAGTTGGGTTCATATTCATAATCCAGAGACTCGTTTACAAGTAATGCGCTTGGCAAGACATGTGGAGATGGCTCTTGGTAAAGGGGTGGGTCCACAGATTCAGGTTAGAAGTCCACGTTGGAGTGGAAGCAGCGACTGGACGCATTCCTCTCGGGGACTATTGACTCAACAGCCAAACTCTTCGCCTCCAACAGTAAGAAGGGGTGGAGAGTTGACAAGCAGATTCAATAGGGAGGTGTCACGAACTGCTTCTAGTAGAGGAAAAGGAGTCCGACAATTATCTAGTCAGGAGTGGGAGGACCGTAGGAAGAAGGGATTGTGTTTCCGTTGCGGAAGACCCTACAATCCCATGCACAAATGCTCAGAACCCCAAGATGAGGGTGTTAATATTAGGAGAAGACGACGATGATGTAGAACCTACGCTCAAACATGAAGAGGTGAACGAGTTGGTGGAAGTAGTGGAAGAAAATCAGGAGGCTGAATGTAAGTTAGTGGACTTACAGGGCTGGAGAATTTTGTACAGCTCAAGAAACTGCTCAAAAGGACTCTACTATGTCTATGAAAATAGAGGGCAGCATTAAGGGAATTTCAGTTTTAATTTTACTTGATAGTGGAGCCTCACACAACTTTATTAGTCCTAAACTGGTCAGGATACTTGGGTTGCAAGTTGAGGATTCTTCGAGAAAATGAGGGTGAAGCTTGGAGATGGGCATAAAACAGGAAGGGGGTTTGTAAGCACATTTGGTTAACGATGGGAACTTATGGATGTTAAGCACATGTTTTAGATATCGGAGGGCTGGATTTAATCTTGGGAGTGGCTTGGTTGAGTACCCTTGGGGATGTTTGCATCAACTGGAAAACTATGGTGATGAAATTTGCTGTGGACAATCAGTTTTTTACTCTTCTGGGAGTTCAACATGCTGACCAGACAGCTTTATTTCTGAATCAGTGGGTTCATGGGCAACGTTTCACCTGTACACATTGCCAGTTAATTGGCGACAAGAGTAGTGGGGAGCAGCATCTGTCTGGCCATCAGGGCCGAGATTTACAGCAGATTTTCTGTCATTTCCCCTCGGTTTTTGATGAACCAAGTGGTCTACCAGCACAGTGGCAGCGCGAATGCAATAAACCTTTATCCAGGACAAGGACCAATTTCACTTTTGCCATATAGGTACCCATATTTTCAGAAAAATAAAATAGAAAGGCAGGTACAGGGAATGCTAGACAGTGGCATAATACAGTCCAGTTCTAGTGCCTTTTCGAGTCTGGTGTTATTGGTCAAAAAGAAAGATGGGACATGGCGGCTATGTGTTGATTACCGTGCGTTAAATAAAGTGACCATACCGGATAAATTTCCAATTCCGGTGGTAGAAGAATTACTTGATGAATTACATGGGGCTACTTATTTTTCTAAGCTTGATCTCAGAGCGGGATATCATCAAATTCGCATGCGAGAGAGCGATGTGGAAAAAACTGCATTTAGGACTCATAGCGGCCACTATGAGTATTTTGTGATGCCTTTTGGTTTAATGAATGTTTCATCCACTTTTCAGGCTACTATGAATGAGTTGTTCCGTTCCTACTCCGACATTATGTTTTAATTTTTTTGATGACATTCTTGTGTATAGCAGGGGATTGGCCGACGCATTTGCAGCATGTGGCAGCGGTTCTTCGTGTTCTTCAGGACAATCAGTTTTTTGCCAACAGGAAGAAATGTCGTTTTGGACAGCAGAAAATTGAATATTTGGGCCACATCATCTCCGCCGAGGGAGTATCTATGGACCCAGGAAAAGTGCAGGTTATGCCTGGTTGGCCAGCCCCTACTACAGTCAAAGGAGTCCGAGGTTTCCTTGGCCTTACCGGGTATTATCGGAAGTTTATCCACGGATATGGCAAGGTGGCTCGACCCCTTACTGCCCTTACTCGCAAGGACAGTTTTCTTTGGTCGACCGAGGCTCTCTACGCGTTCAATCAATTGAAACAATTAATGATTGAGGCCCCTGACTTAGCTTTACCGGACTTTTCCAAACGTTTCGAGCTTGAGTGTGATGCTTCGGGGTGGGGGATAGGAGTTGTCCTCATGCAGGAAGGACGACCCATTGCTTTCTTTAGCGCTGCTTTGTCAGATCAACATTTAGCTAAATTAGTTTATAAAAAGGAAATCATAGCACTCGTCCTTTCTATTCAGCATTGGCGGCCATACCTCTTGGGCCGCCCATTCACAGTTTTTTCGCATTACCACTGTAGATCAGTAGTGTTGGATCACAAAATTGTTGGGATACCAGTTTGAAATTTGTTATAAACCGGGCAAGGAAAACTCAACGGCTGATGCTTTGTCCAGGAAGGATGAAGAGATGTCTCGACATAGCCTGCTCAAGTCTCAGCCGATTTGGGAGGAGGGCCGCAACCTCACCGAAGGGGTGTCTTCTGACCCGTTTCTGGGAAAAATTCTCTGTGCGCTACAAGCTGGGCAGCCTTCTGCTTCTGGTTTTTCCCTTCATCAGAGCGTGCTGCACTATCACGGGCGATTGGCTATACCGGCTGCGTGTCCACGGGTCACAGTCTAGCAGAATTTCATTCCACTCCTCAAGGGGGTCACATGGGTTTCTACCGCACTTACCAAAAGCTGGCCAGCAATTTATATTGGGTAGGAATGAAGAGTGTTGTACAGAACTATGTTCAGCAGTGTGAAGTTTGTCAGCGGTTTAAATATTCCACTATCTGCCGCGGGACTGCTACAGCCACTGGATTTTCCTACTGCGGTATGGTCTGATATATCTATGGATTTTATTTCTCGCCTTCCCAAATCCAAAGGGTATGATGTGATCATGGTGGTGGTCGACCTTTTGTCCAAATATGCCCATTTCCTGCTCCTCATGCATCTGTATACAGCCCGATCAGTAGCTGAACTCTTTCTCTGTGAGATAGTCCCTCTTTACATGGTGTAGCGGCTTCTATTGTAAGTGACCGTGATCCACTCTTTCTCAGTAACTTTTGGACAGAAATAGTCTGTCTTTATGGCACTACCCTTCGACTGAGTTCAACCCACCACCCTCAAACGGAAGTCCTCAACCGTTGTCATGAAACCTACCTGCGTTGTTTTGCGGGGGACCAGCCACAGACTTGGTCTTATTGGATTCCATGGGCCGAATGGAGTTACAACACCACTTGGCACATCTCAATTCAAACTACTCCTTTTGAAATCATCTATGGACGAAAGCCCCCAAACGTCCTTGGTTTTCTGCTTTCTGAGGTTCGGGTTCCAGCTGTTGCCGCTGCCCTAGGAGACCATGATGAAGTCATTCGCCAACTCCGTCATCATTTGGCCCGATCCCAGGATTATATGAAACGTACAGCAGATAAACACCACCGTAATGTTGTTTTCCAGGTTGGGGATCGAGTTTTACTTAAAACTATGACCCCATAAACAGCACACAGTAGCTCCCCGAACTCCTGCCAGGTTTTATGGCCCTTTCAACATCTTGGAGCAGATTGGTCCTTTCACTTACCGGCTAGATTTGCCTGTTGTTGCACGGGTTCACCCGGTCTTTCATGTTTCCCAATTGAAAAAAGCAATTGGTACACAGCAGGTACACCCCTCCCTGCCGACTGGAATGGACGGCGACTCTGCTCCTTGTCCGGAGCGTTTGGTTGTTTTGTCTCACTGCCTGTTCATGAAGGAAGGCTTGGCCCAACCACAATTTTTAATTCAGTGGACTGGCGGCACAGTGGATGATGCAACCAGGGAAGATGAGTTTACCCTCCGCAACCAGTTTCCTTCTTTTAGTCTTGGGGACAAGACTGATTTTCAAGGGGGGGTCAGTGTTGCCGGAGGGGACCCTGCCACCTGGCAGGTATATTCCAGAAGAAATAGAAATAAAGCTACAGGAAGAGGTGCGGCCAATAGGGAGTCACGTGCAAGCCTCGGCACACATGCAACCTCAACCGAAACAGAATAAAGTGGGGAGTGGGTCCACTTGAGGAGGTAGGCAGTTAGAAACGGATTGGTATACGTGATTGTGCTTGGGCGGGAGAGCAAAAGGGGTCTCCCGTGGTTTCGCCTGGTATTTCTCCTCTACTCCTTCAGAGTCTGTATTTTCCCAAAGTCTGTAATTCCAGGTATGTCCTACTGCTCACTTTGAATACAATTGCAATTTACTGCTTGTCTCGGTGCGAGGATCTATCAGTTAGCTTCTCTCAAAACCATCCAAGGCAATTGGAAAGAGACGTTTATGATTTTCTATGTTAGTGGCCAAAGCTACAGGTGGAAGGGTGTTCTGATGAGGCTCAATTTACGCTTAATTTTCATATAGATTTATTGAAAATACAATCAATTTTGTAGAATGATAAAGAGGTGAACCAAATACTCAAAATCCTCTCTATGGGAGGTCTTGGTGTCTATTTATAATGAGTAATAAAGATAACAGAACACCGAAGTCCGATGTGGGACACAGACTCCAACACTCCCCTTCAAGCTAGGTCTACCTAGCTTGGACACATAATTAAAGAAAACAAAGCAAAGAAAAACAAAGCAATCAACAAACACTGCTAACACTCCCCCTCAAGCTCGACATACTCAGCTTGATTACAAAACAAGACAAAACAAAAATAAATCATCGGTGATCACAGCTCCCCCTCGAGATGAAAATGATGGATAATGGAAAATGTCGGTGAAAAAAAAGGTGTGTCAACGAAAGAACAACGCCTGTCAGGCAAAACCGGCAGGAATAGCTGGAAAGAGGATACATCTAAGCATGCAGGAACAACACACTACCGAACCAGGATCGGATGTCCGGCGGGAAATGACGGATTACATCAGTGGTGCGGCCTGGCATAAGGGGCGGAGGTTGGGAAAGACGAACGAAGCTCCGGTGTGTTGCGGAAGCATCGGGAGTCGCAACGACAGAAACAAGATACGGAAAGAAAATGCAGAAGAAGGGAAAACACATGGGACACACAAATTTACGTGGTTCGGGAATAATCCCTACGTCCACGGAGAGGCATAACTTCACTATTATTCGGGAGCACAGATTACGGAGTGTTTTCAGTAAGAAACTCTAGCCTGAAAATGGGCTACAAAATGGAGAAGACGATCCACTGTTTGCACAGGAAGTCCGCGTCGCTACAGTGAAAGGCACGACCACCTTTGTCAAAAGTGTTACAGTGGCTGCCGACTGGAAGTCAAAAGTGCAACAGTAAAGTTGACTCCAAAGGGAGTGGACAAGTACTCTCACCCATTGTAAGAGCGGAGACATTTTACAGAGATGAAAAATTGTGTCTGGATCTCATGGTAAAATGTCTGAAAGGTGTAAAAAACTTATGTCCGATCGCAAAGAAAGTACAGCCACGTCATACGCGAAAAATCATCAATGAAAGAGATAGTATTTATACCCTAACGGACTCAAGGTGGCACAAGGACCCCATACATCTGAATGAACCAAAACAAAGGGTTTGGCAGCCCGTGTGTCCACTCGAAGAATATATGAAGTGTGATGATGTTTCACAAAGGTACAAAACTCACAATGAAAAGAAAAATGTTGACTAATATTTGGATAGAGTTGATGAAGGGCGGAGGCGGAGGGGTAGCCCAACTGAGAATGGAGGTCCAATGCACGAGCAAAGACAGACGTACAGGCGACGGATGTCGGGCCATTGAACATGTACACCCCATCCCGAAGCTGGCCTCTACCAAGTTCCCGATTCGTCGTCCGCTCCTGAAACATAACAGTAGATGATGTAAAGATAGCATTACAATTGAAATCATTTGTCAGCTTACTAATGGATAGAAGGTTAAAAAGACTGCGTGGTACATGGGCCACCGATGATAGGTGAAGAGATGAGGTCAGGGAGCATGTACAAAGCCCGCAATGGGGATAGTGAAACCATCAGCGACAGTGATGGCTGAGGAACCAGTATAGGGACTGTAGTTAGATGGCATATCTACATCACCGGTAAGATGATCGAACGCACCTGAGTCAAGCATCCAGGCAGGGGAGCGATGACTGAAAAATGCAGTGGGGCCACCAGAGTGGGCAAGAGATGTCGATGAAGGGCTCGGTAGGGAGGTGGCCCTATGATCGTGGCAGTAGCCGCTCTACCGACCCTCGTGAACTGCAGTTTGGCCTTGTCGTGGGTGCTGAGAGGGACGGCCATGAAGGACCCGACCAGGTGGTCGAGCTTGCCACAGTGCTGACAGAGGGGACGAGGTCGGCTCTCTCCACGTCCGCATCCACGAGGGTCGGTAGAGCGGCTACTGCCACGACCCAGGAGAGCAGTGTGATCAAGGCTAGGGGTGGGTGAGGCAAGGGCCCAATGAGCATTCCCAAGGCGATGATAGACCTGCAGAATCTCTAGCGAAGAGGGGCTAGCGAGCATCTCCGTAGTCGTTGCCGCATATTCCGGGTCGAGGTCGTGGAGGAGGTTGAAAAGACATAGTTGGTCCCTCTGGGGTGATGCTTCTGCAGGTGTCTATGGAATGGGCCAAAGCTCAAGCAGTTCATCCCGTAGAGCCTTCCATTCCATGAAGTAGGCCGGAAATGGATGGGCTTGTTGGCGGAGGAGGGACAGTCGCTGAAGAAGATCGGATACTCGAGCCAAATTATTGGTCTCGGAGTACATGAGAGTCAAGGAATCCCAGAGTTCCTTGACTGTGTTTGGTATCCGGGTGACGTCTTTGACAGAGCGGTCCATGCAATTGACCAGCAAGGCAAAGATTTTGGTGTCTGCAAGCTTCCACGAACGATATTTCGGATCGGAAGGTAGGGGTGGTGGAGCCTCGAGGTGGGAATCGAGGTCCATGCCAGTTAGTGACATCAGCACAGTCTTCCGTCGGACGGAGAAATTGGTGGAGTCAAGCCGCTCATCCACCAGGCGGGTAGAGGAGGGTGATAAGTGGAGGCAGGACCGAGGCGGTCATCGGAGGGAGATCTTCGGGAGTTGCGGAAGAAGTTGACAATCAACGCCGGGAGGCCGCGCTGAGAGCGGGTGCCGGCAGAACGAGAGAGGCCGGGAGACCGCAGGAAGGGCGTTGCTAAGAAGTGCGGGAGGCGGGTGGGAGGTTCCTCCTGGACAAAGCCGGGAGGGCAAGCGTTGGGCAGAATCGAGATTTTGCCGGTCAGGAGGGTCGTCGCGCAGGAGGCAGGGCGACGGGAGGCTTCCGGGCTGGCAAAGGGCAGTCGAGCCAGCGGGGCCGACAGGGGTGGGGGGTCGCCTAGAAAACCGAAGAGGAGCCGCGGGAGGGCGGGACGTCGTCGGGGAGGAACGTCGTCGGGGCGGAGCGCAGCCGCTGGGAGGGAGGGTGGTACGCTGCGGGAGGGGCGCCGTTGGGGCGGAGCGCAACCGCTGGGAGGGAGGGTGGTACGTCGTCAGGGAGGTTCGGGGAAGTCGGGTTGTTCGCAACGGAGGGGCGCAGGGAACGTCGTCGGGAGGAGAACGACGGAAGGTTGGGGCGCGTCACGCCTGGGTCGGGAGGGCCAGTGGCGCCGAGAGCAGGAGCCGGCGTCGGGTGGTGTCACCTGGAGCAGGGGCGGAGCGCAGCCGCTAGGAGGCCAGAGAACGCCGAGGAAGAAGGCGGCTGTAACGACCCGAAATTTTGAAAAAATCTTGTTTCCTAATTTTGTGTGTTATTTTATTTTATACTCAACAAAACTGTTTCATTTGATAACATGAGTATAATTAAAATGAGACTGTTGGGTTTTGACTATTATATGACCGTTAGTCAGTATGACCTTTGAAAACTAAATGTTGCGATCATTGTCTTTAAATACAAGTGATCTTGGTTAATTAATATAGAAAGAAGATTCGATGGCCTCACCCAGTAGTCTTGGACCGATCGAAGCTCATCTAACAGAACTTGGGAAGGAGGTAGCACCATTGGGCTTTGCTCTGGACCAAACCCAAGTCGAACTTCATCGTGTGAAGCTAGAACAGCCTTCGCGAGAAGTTCAAACTGATAGAAATTACTACTCGTGCGATGTTGGTCGAGCCTCCCTCTGATTCTCCCACCTTAGCACACCTTACACTTAGGTCCTATGCTGGTGTGATAAGGGGCTATGTAAGGAGACCGTAACTGCCTTGAGTAATCCTTTGTTTTAAATAAAAATTGGAATTTCTTCTTATGATGAAGTTTATGAATTTTCAAATGACCGGATAAATATAGTATGCATATTTTTGATGAATTTTAGAAAAAAGATATTTTTAAAATGTTTATGTAAACCTTAAATAATTAAAAATGTGTAATGATTTTCAAAAAATGGTCTTCTACAATTATGTTCAGTACGTAATTTAGAGTCTAATAAGATCAACTTGATTTTTGATAATAGTAAATTATGAATAGTGATTTTATGATTAGGATTAGTAATGTGACCAAATGGATTAGTAATCTCACAAGGAAAGTATTAATATAATCTAGGCACCTTGATTAAGTAATGAGATTCAATAAAATGGTTAAATAACGATTTCATAAATTATTAGTCAAGTATTAGTTTTTTCGAGTGAATGGTATTTTTTTAATTAAAAATTAAATTAAAAATATTTAGAAAATTGTTTTTATAAAATGGATTTCATTTTTTCAACTCAGAGCATCGATATTATGTTAAGGTAATTTTTGGGGATTTTTCTGAAAAAAATGAATTTTCGGTGAATAATGTATTTATTTAAAAATTAAATTAAAAATATTTAGAAAATTATTTTTATAAAATGGAGTTTATTTTTGAAATCAGAGCATCTATATTTGGTTAAGGTGAAATTTTGGGATTTTTCTGAGAAAGTTGAATTTTCGATGAATAGTGAAAATACTGTTTTTAAGTTACGGGTGTTTAATGACATCATTAAATGATGTATTAAGTATGTAATCAATATGGTCGACTTATGAATAGTAAGATAAGGTATGAGGTGTCCCAAGTGGCCAATACCATGGGCAAATACCATGGGCAAGCCCATGGTTTTGCCAAAACCACCAATGAGGTGTCCCTTGGCCATTAATGTCTTGTCCCCTCACTTTCTCTATAAATACCAAGTCATCCTCTCATCCATTCGACTCTCAACTCTCCCCCAACGAAGCTCTGGTCTCATTACCTCCCAAGGAGTCCTTCCAAGGTGCCCCCAAACCCTCAAGGTCTCAACCTTTGAGTTTTAAGAGTTACGTTTTAAGGTAAGGGATCTGACCTCTCTCTTTCTTTTCAAGTAATCTTTTTTATATCATTTCTTTTATGCTCCATGTTCTTATGTTGGAGGATGTTCTTTTATATTCATCTTACTGCCCTTTTCATGTTCATATGATGAGAGACCCCCTCTTGCTCTCATCATTTCATTTTAAGAATGTTAAAGTGGCGTTGTTAGGCTGCCGAATTTTTAAAGGATTCTTTCACCCTTCTCGTTTTCAAGATCTATTTTCATGTCAAGTCTTTCATGTTCCATTTTATTATGTTGGGGTATGATCTCTAAATCTATCATACTGATCTTTTATGTTCATATGATGAGAGACCCTATTTGATCTATTCAATTCAGTATTTTAAAGTTTTAAGTGGCGTCGTTAGACTGCCGAATTTTTAAGGGATTCTTTCACCCTTCTCGTTTTCAAGATCTATTTTCATGTCAAGTCTTTCATGTCCCTTTTTATTATGTTGGGGTATGATCTTTATATCTATCATACTGATCTTTTATGTTCATATGATGAGAGACCCTATTTGATCTCTTCAATTCAGTATTTTGAAGTTTTAAGTGACGCCGTTAGGCTGCCAAATTTTCATAAGAGAAATCTAATTTTTGTCTTCCTTCCATGTTTTTCATTTCAAATGGTATGTCCTTCAAATTTCATTACCATGTTCATATATTCTTCATATTCGGTCTCTCTACTGTTTTATGGGTCATTTGTGATTGTTTGACCCATGTCCCCTCTCTTTTCAATGTTTTCTAAAACCCCGAAACATAGTCGTTGCGCTGCAGAATTTTCGTCTCAAAATGTCTCTCTTTTTCTAAAGTTCTTTTGTTTTATTAAGTGAATACTCAAAGCTCTCTCTTCTATAGGGGTATTCACATATATACCAAGTTGTTCTATTTTAAATTCTGGGATTTACATACATGAGACCCGCTCTCCCTTTCCGTGGGTTTAAAGTGACGTAAAGATCATGTCTTTAAAGCAGTTTTTAAACGTTATGATTATGAAATGAAACTCATTCCTTTTATGCTATATGGGTTGTTTATGAAATGATTGATGATGATATATGTGGCTCACATGATAATAAAGACATGTCAAGGGTGCGCCCTGATAGCGCTCAAATGCATTGGGTAAAGACTTGATCTCTAGAGATGACTATTTTTAACGACGCCTTGGTGAATAACCATGGTAATTTTTAATGACACCTTGGGGATGGACCTTGGTGAAACGAAATGATTGTCAATATTAAATGTTGTAGCCACATCTTCAAGTTATGAAATACGTTATTTTTATTATGATATGCCTCATGATTTCATTCTCATGCCTTAAAGTTCTTTTCGTGACATTGTTGATGTATCCCAAGTTCACATGTTAAATGTTTCCCCTTGTTTCCCTTATTGGGCCTTCTGCTCACCCTTTCTTTTGATGTATGTCCCCAGGTTATGAGATGTAGTAATGAACCTAGGATGAACATGAGGAGAAGCCTTTAAGTGTTTAAGAAGAATGTTTTATGTTTTCATGTTTTAAGTTCCTGGTTTCCAAGACACTAAACCTTAAAGATCCTCAGTTTTGTATAATGTAATGAAAGTTTTTGTGACAAAAAGACGGGATGCTATAGTTGGTATCAAAGGATGGTTTAGTTATTTGTGGAAATTAGGATATGAAAACTCTAGGAAGAACCCTATAGAAAAGTTTAAATATAGGAAATATTCCTGGTATTTTGGTGAGTATTGAGTAAGGGGTTGCCAATTAAATACATCCCTGTCTGGATACGAGCAGGTAGAGGTGGCTCTGGCACAGATGTACATAGGGGTAAAACCCGAAAACACCGCTTTGAGCTAGACTCGAACGGGAACTGGTACACGACAACGGGCTTTGCTGCACTCTTGGTTACGACACTCCCGGGGGGATATGCTTTGGTAAATTCATAAACTTAGTATGAACCATTATTAAAGGAACAAAGATAAAATAAAATAAAGATTCGCATAAGAATATATGATCATGGATAACCTAGTTTGAAACCTAGGGGATCACAAGTTAGGGTATACTTTTCTTCTACAAGTTATCCTTATAGCTTTAAGTTCCTTGTCATGATTATTGGCCAAGTATTTAAGCCCCTAATTATACTTTCTCTTCTTAGTTAATGGTGGGAAATGGAAGAACATGTCCCAATAACCAATGTGATAGGAAATGCGACGATTGCCGTATTAATATGACAGAGATGATTAGGGGATTAAAAGATTATTATTTTGGAAGACGTTCACTATTTTGGGGACCCTATATGATCGAGGTAAATAGATTACTACGGTATTTTCATTGAGGAGTAAGGTTGACTTATATTTTGAATAATCGATGAATTTAAGGTGGACTTATAGTAATTTAGGTTACTTGTGGAAATGATTAACCTATCTTGGGTAAAATATGTTTAGGTTAGCTACTTTTGTTATAAGATGTTAGGAGTGGTTGATGTTGTTTGGAGATGAATGATGAAGTTTATTTTGGAAGACTATGTTATCAAATCCTTCTTGTATTTGGGTTTCAATCTTAATTTGGTTTATTTTGAGGAATTTTAAGGACATTTATTTATGGAATGGTCTATGATGAACTTTGGGTAGTACCATGGAACTTTGAAGATTTAAAAGAAGTTTCCCTTCCTATGGGATTCTTTCTTTTTGAAGAGTTGTTTTATCTTACCCTTTCTATTTTTGGGATAATAGAAGAAATAGATAGTTAATCTTTTGTGGATTACGTGACTCTCAAGAAGATGATTCTTGTGTTTTGATGAGACCAAGTGTTTTTGAATGCTCATCGTTTGAAAAAATGATTAGTTTTGGTAGAAACTTATTAAAGGATGAAACTCTACTTGAAGGTAGGTATATTTCCTTATGTTTTTGTTCTATGTAGTAAATGAATTCCTCAAAATTATGAAAAGGAACGTAAAACAAAAACGTTGTTGGTTTACGTTTCCTACTAGTAATCAAAGACCGTTTACACACATCATAAGTTTGTGATTTTCTTGTGGTTAACTTTCTCCTAATCATGTTTTCTATCACTGTCCCTCAGAACTTGACCCTTTGTTTTTTCTTCCATATCCATGTTTTCCTACATGGAATCCTAATATGGGTTAACTCAGGTGACTTTTGTACTTCCCTTTCTTTCTTTTAAAGTAATAGTTTTACTGACTCCTTTTCCGATGTGGGACTTTCAATGAAATTTCCAAACCCAATTTTAAAAATTGCGAGGACGCAATTTCTTAAGGGGGGAAGAATGGAACAACCCGAAATTTTGAATAAATCTTGTTTCCTAATTTTGTGTGTTATTTTATTTTATACTCAACAAAACTGTTTCATTTGATAACATGAGTATAATTAAAATGAGACTGTTGAGTTTTGACTATTATATGACCGTTGTCAGTATGACCTTTGGAAACTAAATGTTGCGATCATTGTCTCTAAATACAAGTGATCTTGGTTAATTAATATAGAAAGAAGATTCAATGGTCTCACCCAGTAGTCTTGGACCGATCGAAGCCCATCTAACAGAACTTGGAAAGGAGGTAGCACCACTGGGCTTTGTTCTGGACCAAACCCAAGCCGAACTTCATCGTGTGAAGCTAGAACGGAATCGCCTTCACGAGAAGTTCAAACTGATAGAAATTACTACTCGTGCGATGTTGGCCGAGCCTCCCTCAGATTTTCTCACCTTAGCACACCTTACACTTAGGTCCTATGCTGGTGTGATAAGGGGCTATGTAAGGAGACCGTAACTGCCTTGAGTAATCTTTTGTTTTAAATAAAAATTGGAATTTCTTCTTATGATGAAGTTTATGAATTTTCAAATGACCGGATAAATATAGTATGCATATTTTTGATGAATTTTAGAAAAAGGATATTTTTAAAATGTTTATGTAAACCTTAAATAATTAAAAATGTGTAATGATTTTCAAAAAATAGTCTTCTACAATTATGTTCAGTACGAAATTTAGAGTCTAATAAGATCAACTTGATTTTTGATGAATAGTAAATTATGAATAGTGATTTTATGCTTAGGATTAGTAATGTGACCAAATGGATTAGTAATCTCACTTAAAGAAAATATTAATATAATCTAGACACCTTGATTAAGTAATGAGATTCAATAAAATGGTTAAATAACGGTTTCATAAATTATTAGTCATGTATTAGTTTTTTCGAGTGAATAGTGTTTTTTTAATTAAAAATTAAATTAAAAATATTTAGAAAATTGTTTTTATAAAATGGATTTCATTTTTTCAACTCAGAGCATCGATATTATTTTAAGGTAATTTTTGGGGATTTTTCTGAAAAAAATGAATTTTCAGTGCATAGTGTATTTATTTAAAAATTAAATTAAAAATATTTAGAAAATTATTTTTATAAAATGGATTTCATTTTTGAAATCAAAGCATCTATATTTGGTTAAGGTGAAATTTTGGGATTTTTCTGAGAAAGTTGAATTTTTGATGAATAGTAAAAATACTGTTTTTAAGTTACGGGTGTTTAATGACATCATTAAATGATGTATTAAGTATGTAATCAATATGGTCGACTTATAAATAGTAAGATAAGGTATGAGGTGTCCCAAGTGGCCAATACCATGGGCAAATACCATGGGCAAGCCCATGGTTTTGCCAAAACCACCAATGAGGTGTCCCTTGGCCATTAATGCTTTGTCCCCTCACTTTCCCTATAAATACCAAGTCATCCTCTCATCCATTCGACTCTCAACTCTCCCCCAACGAAGCTCTGGTCTCATTACCTCCCAAGGAGTCCTCCCAAGGTGCCCCCAAGCCCTCAAGGTCCCAACCTTTGAGTTTTAAGAGTTACGTTTTAAGGTAAGGGATCCGACCTCTCTCTTTCTTTTCAAGTAATCTCTTTTATGTCATTTCTTTTATGTTTCATGTTCTTATGTTGAAGGATGTTCTTTTATATTCATCTTACTGCCCTTTTATGTTCATATGATGGGATACCCCATCTTGCTCTCATCAATTCGTTTTAAGAATGTTTAAGTGGCGTCGTTAGGCTACCGAATTTTTAAGGGATTCTTTCACCCTTCCCTTTTTCAAAGTTCTACTTTCAAGTCAAGTCTTTCAAGTTCATTTTTATTATGTTGGGGTATGATCTCTATATCTATCATATTGAACTCTTATGTTCATATGACGAGAGACCCTATTTTATCTTGTCAATTCATTTTTGTTGAAGTTTAAATGACGTCGTTAGGCTGCCGAATTTTCATAAGAGAAATCTAATTTTTGTCTTTCTTCCATGTTTTTCATTTCAAATGGTATGTCCTTCAAATTTCATTACCATGTTCATATATTCTTCATATTCGGTCTCTCTACTGTTTTATGGGTCATTTGTGATTGTTTGACTCATGTCCCCTCTCTTTTCAATGTTTTCTAAAACCCCGAAACATAGTCGTTGCGCTGCAGAATTTTCGTCTCAAAATGTCTCTCTTTTTCTAAAGTTCTTTTGTTTTATTAAGTGAATACTCAAAGCTCTCTCTTCTATAGGGGTATTCACATATATACCAAGTTGTTCTATTTTAAATTCTGGGATTTACATACATGAGACCCGCTCTCCCTTTCCGTGGGTTTAAAGTAACGTAAAGATCATGTCTTTAAAGCAGTTTTTAAACGTTATGATTATGAAATGAAACTCATTCCTTTTATGCTATATGGGTTGTTTATGAAATGATTGATGATGATATATGTGGCTCACATGATAATAAAGACATGTCAAGGGTGCGCCCTGATAGCGCTTCAATGCATTGGGTAAAGACTTGATCTCTAGAGATGACTATTTTTAACGACGCCTTGGTGAATAACCATGGTAATTTTTAATGACACCTTGGGGATGGACCTTGGTGAAACGAAATGATTGTCAATATTAAATGTTGTAGCAACATCTTCAAGTTATGAAATACGTTATTTTTATTATGATATGCCTCATGATTTCATTCTCATGCCTTAAAGTTCTTTTCGTGACATTGTTGATGTATCCCAAGTTCACATGTTAAATGTTTCCCCTTGTTTCCCTTATTGGGCCTTCTGCTCACCCTTTCTTTTGATGTATGTCCCCAGGTTATGAGATGCAGTAATGAACCTAGGATGAACATGAGGAGAAGCCTTTAAGTGTTTAAGAAAATGTTTTATGTTTTCATGTTTTAAGTTCCTGGTTTCCAAGACACTAAACCTTAAAGATCCTCAGTTTTGTATAATGTAATGAAAGTTTTTGTGACAAAAAGGCGGGATGCTATAGCGGCAGCAGGATCTCGCCGGACATAACCAGGAGGGTGAGGGCAGAGGCGGGGTTGGACAGAACCGGGAATCCACAGGGGATTTTCTCGCAACCCTAGACGGGAGAGAGAAAAAAAGAAGAGGGAGGGTTCGGGTTAGAAAGTACCCTCTGATACCATGTAGATGGCGAATTCCCCTTTTCTCAATGTGAGGAAGAGATATTCTTTTATAGATAAGTAAAAATAATTACAAGGCGGGATATTCCGATGTGGGACTCAGAAATACCCATTATACTAAAAGAGGGTCCAACAGTTTTTATTATGTAACAGGTGGAACTTATATCTCTATTCAATGCATTGAGTAAAGCTTTATATCACATGAGATAATAATGGAAAACAAGTCGATGGGTTTGATCAACTATGGGAAACAGGTGCGTCCTGATCTACAATGGGAAACAGGTGTGTCCTGATCCACTATGGGAAACAAGTGTGTTCTTGATCCAGTAGTAAACCTAGGCATATGATATGGTTTTCTATATTTATGAGGGTGCCACATTTTTATGACATGATCTTATGGACCATGATTGATTTATGATGATTTATCACTCTTACAGTCTATGTTTTCTGAAATGATAATGTTTATGCCATGAATTATGTTTATGATCTATGACAGATTGGGTATGAACTTTGTAAGTTATGATCATGATCACATAACCCTATTCTTATCTTATGCTTTCATATGATCATGGATTGATATCTCATGTGTTTATCCTTACTGAGCATCTAAGCTCATCCTTTATTATGTTTTTTTTTTCCAGGATATGAAGAAATGTATTAAGTATGATATGTCAAAAAGGGTTCTAGTTATGAAGAAATAAGCGGGAGACGATAGAGATGTTTTATGAATCAGTTTATGTTTCCAAGTTTTCAAAGACACTAAACCTTTACGGTTCTAGCGTGGGTAGTATTGTTATGTATTGAATATTCATCTAAATAAATCTAATATCTATGTACGAAAAGAATGGGTTGTTATATTGTTGGTGTGCAAATGTTGTTGTGGGGGGGGGGGGACAATGGCACATAGCAGGTGTATTCTAAGAGGAAGGTTGTGTTGGGGGGAAGTTAGCTGGCAAGTCACGTGGGACGCAACAGAAAGAGAATAAGAGGTAGTGGGGTCGTGGGAAGAGGGCATCTTTTTTGTTTTGGGATCGTAAATCGGCCTAGGGGCTTGGGCAGGAAAGTCGTGGGGCCTCCCGATTATTCCTCAACTCTCCTTCTACAACTCTTCTCCCACTTCAATACTGTAAAGTTGGCTATCAAACACTTATTTCTATAAACAATTCCTTTCCTTACTATTTGTTTCGTGTGAGAACCTTATTATTTGGTCCAACCTACCGGAACATTCTTCGGGTGGAAGGAGAACAAGAGGTCTGAGCAATGGAGACTCGACTACATATTCGACTGGAAGGGCTTGAACGTATGGAGCACATCGAGTTTGGGATGGACCAGCGCATGGAGCGCATAGAATCAACTGTGACGGGACTGGCGGCCACAATGGGAGCATTCAAGCAAGAGATCACTAGTTTGATGGAACTACACAAGTCGATGTCTGGATTGGTGCGATGATTGGAGAAGTTGTCCATGCAAGACAAGGCAACGATTTTGGAATCAAATATCGAGTCGGGAGCACATTCATCAAGATCCACGGATAGAGTGAGCCCGACGGAGGGGAAGCACGGGACTTAGTGGTTCCAACAAGGGTAAGTCAAAGGCGGGTCATCTTGATCCTCGAGAACGAGAAAGGTATCATTTGATGGATGCTACAAATGCTGATTCGAGGAACGACAAGGCGATGTCAAGATGGATTTTCCCAAGATCTGGGCAATGGTATCAGCGATCACTCAATCTACAACGTAAATCTTTAGGCTATGTTTGGCATCACTTTTACAAACTGCTTATCATTAGTGATAAGTGGTATAAACAGTTTTCAATAAGCATTGTCAAATAGACCCTTAGTGCAAGCATGCTTTAATTATTATTAAAGAAAGTCTTTTTAATAGGTAGTAAGCAGGCAATTGTAGCACGACCACGTGCTTGCACCCTTTGTAGAGAATGCATCAAGGAAGATGAAGGGAGAAAGTACGTTTCAATACGGCGTGTGAAAGATCATTTCATATGAAATTATGTCATTCAATATGTTATTAAATAACCATGCTAGCTTGCAATGACTTCTATTTTGTATGGTTCTGGCTCCGTTTGTCTTCACTTAATAAAAAATTATTATAACACTTGCCACTTACGATAAGTGCTTCTATACACGTGTTTCCACACTTTTCACTTATGATAAGTGCTTCTATACATGTGTTTCCAGATTGATTGCTTATCTAAAAAGTGTTTTTTTGTCACTTAAGTGGGTTTTTTTCTGAAATTTAAGTGTTTTTTCAGGAAGAGAACAAACACAGCCTATTTTTTCAAACCGCTCATCATTTGTGGAAAATGCTATAAGCAGATTTCAATTACTGTCAACGGAGGCCTTAGTGCACCATTTAGGTGCCCAAGACAATAGAGTATGTTGATCATGTTTAAATAGATAAATGTGATTCTCTAGGTTGTTCTTCCACACTCTTTAGATCATGGAAACCGTTGTTGGGGCCTCGAGTAAGTGTTACTGTTTTGTTTAAAGTCCTTCAATTCCTGAATTTTGTTTCTTGTCTTAACTTAATGCTGTGTTCGTTGTTTTCATTTTCTAAAAATGTATTAAAAATTGTGTTGGAAAACATTTTGGGTGGTAGGAGAAAACAAAAGTACCTTTTCTATTTTCATTGTCTAAAAAAATCTTTTACATTTATAAAATTGGATACATTTTCTAATACATTCTTAGAAAATGAAAACTAGAAGCATTCTCCAAAACCAAACATAGCCATAAAATTTGAATAATAGATTGATTTGACGAATTTAATGGATACAATTTGTGGGTGTTTTTTCCTTTCTAGTTACGATTGAATCAACCCGTGTGTTGACTACTGAAGTTTTGTTTACGGAAGCCATAAAGATATTGGAAGACAAATGCGAACGGGTGATTACCGATCTCTCTTGATGTTTTATGTTCTAAGCTGAAAATTTATGTTTTTTTTTCAGAAATATTTTCACATTGTTTTCCCCGTGTTATATGAGTTTTAATGTGACCATATATTAAATTTTAGCGTAGACTTTTTTAGTATGGGCAAATAATGTCCCTTGTGCTGAGACTAATGGAGAACAAGTGTCGGTTGAAGCCTCTTTTGTAGTTGTCAACTGCCAAAGCCGATGTATTTATACTATTTATGGAAATGATTTGTTTGAGTATAATAATTAAAGACATGCTCAATGATTCCCCACAATGATTTTGATAAGGGATCAATTTTCACCCAAGCACCATTATTTTGTCCATTTTCTATCAGAAGAAACTAGGTTCCGTTTTTTTTTTTAACAATCCAGCAAGCCCAAAAAAATGGATTAATCATTAGATGTTATTGTGGCATTATTTTATTAAAAATATATATATATATTAAAATCTTAGATATGATCAAAAAAAATCTCAATAAAATAAATACAATATTTTTATCATAATAATTTGATAAAATTATTTATTGTAATAGAACTTTAATTTAAAAAAATATAATTATTACAATGAGGATTGCTTTGATGGCGAGAGGTCATACATCCCCCAATATACTTCATTGACTTACAATAATAAAAATCAAAAGCTCGGTTTACTTTGTAGAAGAGGATGGGGATGCGCTGGATGAGAGCATGGAAAAGGAGATGAATTAAAAAAAAAATGGAGGAATACATGGGGGTTGAAATTCAAATGAAACCCAAATTTAATGTTTATTTACCCGTAGTCGGCTAGGAGACAAAACTCTATTCATTTTTTTGTAAACCCGACAAACGTATGAGTAAAACCCGCAAATGGGCGTTCAAGCTTGATGAGAAAACTGCACAGGTTTTTAGATCGTTTTTCTTAACAAGCGACTCCAAAATCATTTTAAAAATTCGATAGCATTGAATATTCAACTAAGCTTCTCGTTTTGTTCTAGAAGTTGATTTTTTTAATATTAAATCAAAATGTATTTTGATAATATTGTGATAAATTCAGCACCGTTCACGTACTGTATGAACGTCTAAGTTTTGACGTTGGTTATTACATATTTATAAAAATAAAACACATCCTTGATTAGAAATCCCTCTTTTCCTCCTAAACCGCCAAATCGTCTTCGTTCTCTTTGACTAATCTATCTCAGCGGCTAACTTCCTCCACCGCCGTTGAGTAAAAAATTTGAGTTCGAGCTCAAATTCAAGCTATATTTTGTAATTAAAATTTTGGCAAAGTATCTTAATCAAACCGAGTCGAGCCTAAACGAGTAGCTCAATCGAACCCAAGTCGAACTCGAGCTCGAGCAAGGAAATCGATACTTGGTCGAGCACCGAGCCGAGCTCGAGCACCGAGTTCAAGTACCGAGCTCGAGCTCGAGTACTGAGATACTCGGCTGGACTCGACTCAATTACATCACAATGCTTTGCTTTTTGAGATCTCTGAGTGATGCCCGAAATGATCGTTTGAGGTTCATTATGTTGTGGCCAAGTGAAAATATGAACCGAAACACCTGTTTTCATGAAGGCCGCATCGTGGTCAGAAAGATCAAGAACGAAAACGGACGTTTTGAAGGGGTCATATGTCATGGTGCCGAAGAAAAAACCATTTTGGGCGTTTTAAACCGATCTTCATCCGATCGATTCATCGCTAACCCATCCTCTGATACCACTAATGGGTTTTATGGGTCATCTTTGTGCCCATTAGTGACGGAAGGAAAACACGAAATCCATGCCAAGATCAACCGGGAAAGGAATGACGGGATGAAATAAAGAAAAATCATAAAATGGCGTACCTCGCTATCGAAACTTTTGTTCTTTATTGGCAGTGCGTTTGATCGAGTTCCCTCGGCAACAACCAACAGGTTCTTGCTTCCAACGGCATCTACCAGCCACTGGAATCACTGAACGTTTCAGTAGGACCTCTTCCCCCAAACGTTGTGCTAGCACCTCTTCCTCGAAAGCAAATGGAAAGAAGAGAGATTGAGAAAGTTTCGGCTGTACGAGAATAATCTCCAACGTACCAAACGAGGTCCGTGAATCTCCATTATAGAGGCCTCCTTCATTGAATGAAGGAACCTCTTGGAGTTACTACGCTTCGAACGTTTTGAAACGGCCAACCATTAGCATTCACCTCATTTAATAATTCGATTGTTAAACTCTAACAATCAATATTTCATCTACAATTCATCATATGATGTGTCAATGAGTCCAAGTTAAATTGATAATTGACATGGGAGAAACGGCAGAACGATGACACATATCATTCTCCTCATGAGCACCACGATGTATCAGCACATACCACGTGAAGACATTGGTCACGGCGTGGTGACTTTCACCATGTCGTTGTGTGTGCTTTAGTGCACAAAATACAACATACGCCATTACATTAGACTTTATCACTATGTGGTTTCCTTCGTGCGATTTTGGGGCTTATTCGGTTGTGTGATGTGTTAGAACAATGACATATGAATTAGCTCGTTCGGAAACATGGCATGCTTACCCCATTTTTCATGTATCGTTGTTGCACCCTACCCACGGCCAGATACCGCCTATCCCGCCAGCAATATTGTTAACCAATAAAGAATGGGAATCATATTTGATGCCGGAAAAGGTTATGTCGCATCGTTGGATCTCACACAATGGTACGCCTCGGCTTGAGTTATTAGTGCAATGGATGGACCGCCCCCTAGAAGAAGGGGCTTGGGAAAATAATTACTCGCTTTCAGGGCAATTCTCATTTTTCACCTTGAGAACAAGGAGAAATTTCAAGAGGGGGGTCCTAATAAGGATCTACCACACCACGCCTATTTTAGGATAAATAATAGACCCAAGGATAAAGAAACCTCGGTCAAAGCATGTGTTTCCATTTGAAATCAAGAGAGAAAAGGCTTGAAGATGGGAGAAAACCATGTGTTTGGATAAGCATGTGGATAACAATGTTGTTGTTTGAAATTAGGAGAGAGGAGGTTTCAAGATGAGGGAGGCCCACATGAAGTTGTAATTTCAAAACTACATGTATCGCTATTAGTCGGTGGTTGTTCCTATTTATTAGCTCATTGTATATTTTTTATTAGCAAGTGGGATTTTTTTGTTGGGTTGTGATAACTATAAATAATAGTTGTAAGGTCTACTTTTCGGAGCAGATTGATATTTTTTGCTGGTTGTAATTGAATACTGGTCCAATCCACACAAACCTTTATTAATGAAAATATTGTGTTCAAATGTAGGCATTGTTTCCTCAATAAATCTCATTTATTTTCCGCTCTGTTAAAATGGGAGAGGTGAACCCAATACCCAAGATACCTCTTAAGAGAGGCCTTGGGGTTTATTTACAGAGAATTATAATGATAACAAAACACTCAAGTCCAATGTGGGACACACACTTCAACACTCCCCCTCAAACTAGGTGTACCTAGCTTGGATACGTAAGAAAACAGAAAGAAACCCTACACTCCCCCTCAAGCTGAACATACCCAACCTGATTACATAACAAGACAAAACATAAGAAAATATAAATTGTCATGGCTGCTCCCCCTCAATAAGTTGATGGATGATGTCGCTGAAAAAGATTGTGTCAACCAAGGAACAACGTCGCCATGCAGAACCAGCGGGAATAGCGGGAAATAGAATACACTGACAGGAACAGCCGGATCGAGCCTCGACGGGAGTAATCGGGCTAGGAGCATCGAAGCGTGTAGTAACAGCACGCGACGGGACCAGAGTCTGACTGGAAAGGCGTGAACTGGTGCGGCAAGATCACTGCAAGGGCCATGCGGGATGGACGAAGGAGGGGTTGGATAGCCAGATCTGATGACAAATGGAACTGGAGCACGCAGGGTGGCACGCGTGAAGAGGAACTGGAAGATGTCGTCGATCCATGCGACCAGCGTCAGGGGATAGAGGGGCGTCGCGCGTCAGTTGCGGCTCCTTCTGAGGAAGGAGCAACGGCAGGGGGTCGGTGCTGGGAGGCAGGCGCAGCAGCAGTCGCATCAAGGCTGGGCAAAGGGAGGGAACACTACAGGAAGAGCAGTCGCACCCAGGGGGGCACGTTGGGCGACGCGAAGGAGGGGTCGTCGTGGCTACTGGACGCGTGACGACTGGTCCGTCGCACAGAGAAGGTCGTCGCGCAGGGGGCGGACGGCTATCACGGCAGCTGGAGAAGGTCGACGAGGGGAAGTTGGACCGTCGGTAGACCAACAGGGGTCGTCAGCAGGCGGCCGATCAAGCGACAGGAGGTCAGCCAAAACGGCAGATCGGGGAGTCCAACTGCGGTGTCCGCCAGTGGGGACGGCGCGCGGAGGCCAACGGGGAAGCGAATCAGCACAGCGGAGGCGACCAGCGCAAGGGAGGCGACAACTGCGGGGATGATCGGCAAGGATGACCAAGAGGGGGCGCGAGGGTTGTGGCTAGTAAACGAGGCAGGAGGGGCGACGGCAGAAAATGAGGCCCACTCATGATGGGGGCCGCTGCCGCCTCTTGGGGGGAAATTTGATGAAACCGTAGACGGAGGAGAGAGACAGGAAGGGAGGGGTTTGGGTTAGACCTGCTCTGATACCATATTAAAATGGAAGAGAGGTGAATCCAATACCCAAGATACCTCATAAGAGAGGTCTTGGAGTTTATTTATAGAGAATTATAATGATAACAAAACACTCAAATTCAATGTGGGACACGCACTCCAACACGCTCTTTATCTGTTGTTCTATCAATGAGGCTAACATTACATTCACTTAGTAAATTTAAAATCAAGAGACAAACCATTTATTAAGAGTTACTTAATCACCCTTGAGGCACATACAACATAAACAAGGCATCTCAAGTAGAAAATAAAATTGGCAATATAAAAAACAGATGTAAGGCCTCAACTTAATGAAATGTTCGGCAGATGTGAACGAGATCATTAGATAACTTCCAGCACCCTAGATTCTAAAATAACATTCTAAAGATCTAACAAGGTAAAATGTGTGCATGGAAACGATATCCAAGGTTACAAGCAGGGGGGATCAAATGATCCATCAAACTTGTAAGGGCAACCTGTTTATTTAATAGATTTTACAAAGTTGAAACACGACAGGGGAGGAATCACCAAACCACAATAATGCCACAGAAAAACAGTGTCATCCGAAGTTAACAAGCCAAACTAATCTTAATAGAGAATACCTTTCTCAATAAACCCTAACCATGTTTATTATTAGTTCCCACAGCTAAAACAGTCATCCTATCTACACTTCAACATACTAACGAACTAAAGACTCTAAAACTGCATGATTACATATTCATAGATAAAAGATTTGTGCGATTCTACTAAAAACAGGGAATAATATGACAAAGGCCTGTCAAAACAGAAGGAAAGGGAAGTTAAATCATAAAAAACATCACTAACTCATAAACAACGATATGAAAATAGATACCCCAGAGGCATACAGTTAGTTTCGAATTATACAGGACCTATTTCAAAGTAAGCATGGCGAGATGTTCCATTCATGAGAGGAAATTATTAAGAACCGACGAATAAAATTACAGAAATCGAACTTACCTCCGCAATAAGGATTCTACGAAATGCGTTTGCGAGGGCAGGATCGATACCAATCATATCAAACTCCATGTCCTCATCTGAAAGGCGAATCACTTCAGTCCTAAAATTATTGCAGAACTGAAGCAACTGCACGCTATTGTCGACACCCATGGAGGCGTACGCTCCGGAGTACTGGATAGTATCTGTCTTTAATGGCGCAAAAAAAAACGTCAAAAAGACAGACAGAAAGTTGAACGTCGAGCAGCGGCAGGGGGGTGGGGCTAGGAGGAAGGGATGTTAGCATAAATACATGGATGGGAGCATCGGCGTTGCAGACGACACGGGTTCTCTGAAGCTCCAGGTGAGGAGGAAGTTGGCCCATCGGCACATCGGGCATGTCCAGAGCTGAAACTGTCTCCCGCATAGTTGCTCTGCGTCGATAGGGTTTAACGTGGGGGGTGGATTAAGTCGGGTAGCGTTTATGGAGAGCGTCGCGTCGGAAATCTTGAACGTGGCGACGTCGGGGAAAAGCGGGGCGGCGTCGGTGGGTGGAGTGGCGACAGAGATGTGGGTGGAGTCTCTGCTGCTGGTTTCTTCTTCCGCTGCTTAGCCGTGTGAAACGAGGCAGTCATCCGGGCTTGGCCGAGATTTTTGGGTTTGGATTCGAATTGTTGCCCAGTGTAAACCATGTTATATATTATATTGATTTTGTTAATTTTAAAAGTATGGGTTTTTTTTTAATGCCATGCTAGTGTATTTTTTTTCTGGTGACAGTACTGTATAGAACTATTGTTTGATTGACAGACTTGCTATGAGTGGTTAACCTTCATGTTTCGTTTTTTTAATCCTTTCAAATTGAATGGTCAATGATAAAAAAAAATTAAAATAAATGATTGTTATGAAAATATAAAAAAAATAAGTTAATTAAAATAGATGAAAACAATAGATATGTATAGAGAGGGAAGAGAGAGAATATTAATTTATGTGAAATTTATCAATAAATTCAAATGTTGACTCACGTGTTGGTATGGCAATGGGTACTCGCTAACCGCGCACCTGACACTACCCGACCTAATTAAACAAAGTTAAGGTAGTGGTTAAACGGGTATTTATAGGATTATGATATCAAATTGAGAACCTAATTAATAAGCGAGTAGGGTTAGGATAGTACTCTTAGAGTACTGTAAACCCGAACCTGGTTATACAAATTATTAATAATTGATCAATTATAATTTTTTAAATGACACTACAATTATAAAAAAATATTTATTTATTTTGAGTCTGTTTCGTATTATATTTGTAAGTAAATTTTAAATTTGATTTGATTGATTATATGTTATTAAATAAAGTGTGATTGTAAAATATATTTACTCAATTTTTTGATATGTTTATTCTAAATTTATAGATAAAATTTCAAAAATTTAAATTTCTAATAAGGTGATTAAAAATATAATAGAGTAAAGTTATGGCATTGAATTTAAAAAATAAGCGAATTAAGGTTATGGTTGAGATTTTGTAAAACTAAATATGTTAGGGTTCGGGCACCCCAAATTTCATTGGTGCCCAACCCATTGTTATTCATACTCGCATGCACATTTGGGCCACTTTTCATCCATCGTCGAATCACTTTTTAAAGACATTATGATAATGGTTTTTATATATTTTGAAGAAAATGACTTGTAACGAATGTCACAGTGCATATTTTTCCTTATTTGAGGCATGAATGTAACACCCCCACCCGAGATGCAACGATCGTAACCTGATTACCCAAACGACGTCGAGTTAGGTCGTTACAGGACCTCAGACGCACCTCCTAATCACCAAAGGTGGGCGTAAACATCAGGGGTTAAATAATACTTAAGTGTGAGGTGGTTTCCTCCTTAAGAAAGCAAAAGAAGCAAACTATGGATGGTATAGGCCCACCAACCCACATTTATGGGGCGGGTGTACCAGAAAAAATGATTTGCATTTTAAATTGGCTTAAATGGACCAGGGAAAAAAATATACAGGCTTGAGCGAACCAACCTCCAAATACGCGGGTCAGCCCGCAGGTTAGAAATAATTCTTTCATTTTTTATTTAATGTTTGTGTTGATTTAATGTAGATTTTTTGTATGGAAACACGTGTATTTTAAGTATGTAATGAATGTGTGTGTGTGTGTGTGAGTCTGCATTAAATGCGTGCCTAAATGGACTAAACTTTTATATGCCTGGTCCATGTGAGCTTGGCCCACACCACCCCAGTCCAGCCTGTTAAACACCCTTACCAGAAACCCATCGAAAATCCAACATGACCCTTGGGGTTAATGAACACGTTGACCTATAAAACGCTGTCACCCGACATAAACATACCTATTAGTCAAACCACTCGATGAAACACGATGCAACCACTATATGAAACCCGATGCAACCACTATATGAAACAATGCATGCATACCAAACTAGACCAAAAGTCACATAAAATATATGGAGTACGATAAATAAATCAAAAAAAACCACCATGCACAAACATGGCAACCTAAGGATCAAGTGGGGGGAGTTCTTTATGTGGAAACTTCATAAAACCATATGAGGACAACCCTTGCATATTTGCTCTACACCTCTACCATGAACTCCAAAAGACTCTACCCATGCTTCGAACTCTAACAATACCCAATAACAATAAAGCCATAAACATTGTAACGCTTTGGATCAGTTCAATCTCCAATAACCAGACCAAAGTGTTGCAAGACCTCATTCGTGTCTCCCCATATATCAAAGGTTTCCAACTAACAATAAAGGTTTAGGGTGTTGTCGTAGAGAGACTATGCCCACATATCAGAGTAAGTAATAACATGGGAAATAACCAAACATCATGCATAATAAACAATAAAAATACATGAAATAGATAAAAAAATAATGTTATAACAAATGAAATGTGGACGCATACAGTCATACATCCCACTAATCACCCACCAACTGATCACATATACAAAAATAAACAAAAAAATGAAATACAAAGAGGCTCTACTACTGTAAGGACCCGACCTTAAACATTACATATTCTAGTATTTTTGAACTAGAATTAACATTCGAGGATCTTTTCAGTTTAGAGTTTTAGAGAATTAGGACCAACTCTTACAAAGTAAACTCATACATTATAAGTGGACACTTCTATACAGTATCCATTTTTTCATAAAACACAAGCCTTTAAAATAAAACTTGATTTCTTATGATGATAAATCTTCACAATTTTACCCTTGATCTCATCCTTGCCCCTACTCTTCATCAAACCATGTGAAAAACATTTTAAAACTTGGGATGAACACAAAAGATCACTAAGGGACATAAAGAAAGAAAACCATTAGCCTAGTGAAAACCCATAAAAACATTTTTTTAAACATAACTCTTTATTCTGAAAAAGGAATCATCTTTTCAAAAAGATCATTATCTTACCTTTTGAAAATCAAACGATTTCATGAAAAATCATAAGCAATCATATAAGATATAAGTATGTATCTTGGGACATAATTATACTCAAATGGAATAACCATGTAGTCAACTTTCGTACATGTTACTCTTACAAATGGAATAACCATATGGTCGACTTCCATACCCAATGCATTGAAGATTATAACGTAACCACCCGTCCTTGGTTTATCATGAAACCACTCATCATTGGTTTATCATGTAACCACCTGTCAAATGTACAAGTACCGTTATATAATCATAACACATAAAAGCTTTCAATTTTCAACATGTCACTCTTAAAATTTCATTTTCACTCATAAGAAAACATTTAATGTTATTGAAATAATTAATCCATCTTCAAAACCCATTTTCAATACTAAATTATCCAAAAAAGGGAAAGAGGGGTTTCTTTTTCTTTTAAAAACATGAAGGTTTTTAGTGGAATCCAAATATCAAATAATTCTCACAACGGAGGAGAAGTATTTTTCACCATATACGTTAAAATGAACATTCCTTTTATCATTTTTAAAGAAAGTCAAACGTTCCATACAGAAAACATAAAAAGATTCATTTTTGAAAATATTTGTATGAAATTCAAAATAGACATAAAATGTCCTTTATAATCATTCTATTAAATAAAAATATAAAACAATATCAAGAATATTGACATAAAGAAAAAGATTTGATAATTAAATCTTTAAACATTCAAGGTGTCTCGTACCACTCTGAACATTTAAATCATAAGCCCCATGAAAGAATAACATTTAAAAAAACATAAAATAACATGATAATAAATAAATTAATGACATGATAAGTAAAAGGGGCTATATATACACCTCATAAAAGAAGGTGAGTGTATAACATCAAACCATTCCACAATGAAAGGAGATTGGGATGAAGTCTCATACCTTGAGCCTAACTCGCCACATGCAATCTTTATATTCCTGAATAATAAACATATATTAATTATTTAATTTATTGAGAACTTTTTTTCAATTTTATTATTACTTTATATAACTTATTATCATGTTATAACAATTAACTAATTATTTAAGTTTACATCGTACGTTTTGATGATATTCGGTACATGAATCCAAAATGACTTTGATATGATGTCTATAGTCAAAAGTGGAAATTGGTCCATCATCTCCAAAATAATATTCATGAAATAATAATCACTTTTATACATCAATTATACTTTTAAATCCATCCATTAAATATGGATATGAAAAATGAACTATGTTACAATCACGGGGACAGTAAGTCGTACGTACTCATGAGTAACGATTCCATTTTTCAATGATCATTATGGAAATAAGGTAAGAATTATTTTATATTTATAGAATGATCATAATATCATTAATATAATATTAATCATTTAAATATACTTATATATATCATCCATATGATGTGGTGATGAAAAATGAATCACATCGCTTCGTGGAGGTGATAGTTTACACGTACGCACAGACAACGTTATCATTTTTATGTGCATGGAAAGGGAATAATGTAAATGATATAATATTATTTAATAATTATAAATATATCACAAATATCATATATAAACATTAATTCAATAACTATAACCAGTCTTGAGAGACGGTGATGAAAAACAAATTACATTGATTCACGAGGTGGTAGTCTACACACGAATAATTAATTCTTATCCCATTTGATGGGAGAAGATTTTAAGGAAGTGAAATAAGAAATAAAACAGAAACACTTAATTAAAAATGATACATCTTCTTCGGACGATCTCCTTTTCTAAACACCTTAAGACCACTAAGGGTAGTGTTCTGCCTAAAATAAGAGATCTAGAATGTGGGGAGGGATTACATGAAGGTATTTGGGTATATATTGGCTGAACCTATTAGGTTTTTAAGTGTGAAGAAAAGAGAAGAAGAAGTTCCCTTTTAAAAGAGAGGGGAGAGGCATTCTTGGAATTCCCCATAATATTAAATTAATATAAATTAATATCTTATTTCAAATGGCTACAAACTAATTTATTTTGAAGATAGGATGATTTTGGGTTTAAATCAATTCATAAAATAAAAATTAGACAAGTTTTTACTATTTTCTAATCCTCATATTTTTGTTTTGACCTTTATTCAACCTCCTTAATTCTTACCGTGATAACATGTGTTTTTACTCTTTAATGATTAATATTGTTACTATAAAATGAAAAAAAAACCACAAATGAATCATTGATTAAATTTTAAACCTTATCCAAATCATTTGGCTGAATTTTTATAATTTTTATATCATTTAATAAAATATTATTTATTTTAAAATATCAGTTTTGTCAATTTTGACACTATTCATTACTTGACTTTTTAAAAGTATCATAACAACATGATATCTTCGAACCAAATATTTAAATTCACCACTATCATGTCAAATAAATCTATAAAATTCACGAATGACATTAATTATATCAAATTATATTTATTTTAATATTTTTAATAACATTTATTTGATATTTCCATTAATTAAACAATTGTTGCAACATCATTGTGTAAGCCTTTAATTTAAATATTTATTTCTTAAAAATTAAAAATAAATTTCCATGATGAAGATAAACATTTTAGGTTTCCAAATACTATTTATAAACACATATTTCTTTTAAATTACTCTAAATTAAAAATATAATAGTTATTAAAAACATGAGTATGACATCTTTGACTTTTATTTAAATAAAATATTGTAAATATCATACTTTCAGCCAAGTGGCTTCCAAAGCTTATAATTTTAGCCCAAGTATGATTTTGGTATACAATCAATCATCCAATGAAATTACGACAAGTGTTAGGGTAATTTTATTTATAATATTTTTTTACCCTTAATTAGCTGATTTACCTTTAACCGTGGTAATAAAAAATTACCAAAGTTACTATTCATATTTCCCAAAAATAAAAGGGAACTATTTAATAAATTTTTAAATTTTAATTTCAACATGGAATCAATTTTTACAAATTAAATTCATATAATTTTAAGAAAACAATTTAAAATAAATTCTGCAGATGAGACCAAACAACGGGTTTTTAAGGTAAAAATGTTTAAAAGTTTGAAATGTTTTTATATCCAATTTCAATATGAAATTGATTAAAATGACTCAAACTGGATTTATTGATTTATATTTGAACTATTTAAACTTTAAAACCAATCAAAAATATAATTTAACACTATAAATTATTTAGACGAAAAAGTTGTTTTCAATTAAAATGCAATATTTTTTCACTATTAATCAAAAAATGAAACTTATTAGAAAAATGCCAAAAATTAAACCAAAGTAAATTTTTATATTTCTATTTCAAATAAGAAGTTTATTTTGTCAAATAAAATTTATAAAAGTGTTAAGAACTTTATTTAAAACAAGTGCGCCATTAGAAGGCGACAAAACTGTCATTTAATAAAAATACATCCTTTATGAGTAAAAATGGAGTTGTTCTTATATCATGTAAAGGAAACACATGTGATGAATTTTAAACATTAAATTGAATATATTATTTATAAATTTAATTAATATAATCCAACAAGAGTGATTTGTTTATTTATTGGTATAAAATACACTTGTGCACATTTAAATAGTTTTTCAGGATAACATTTCCTTTTATTTTAAAGAGGGTTTTATTTTCATTTATAATTAATTGGTCCCCAAATAATTAATTATATATACATGTTTAAACCATATTTTCACAATTGAGTTAATCATGTTCATATCCTCTATTCTAACAGCTAGATTATAATGATAACATTTAAATAATAATATTTAGTTAATTATTCGTTTAAGATCGATGTGGTGTATCATGTATTCTATCGAACATAGTGTTTCCTTTTAAAAACTCGTGATGTTACATTCTTCCATATTTAATAAATTTCATCCTCTTAATTTGAACTTATGATCAAAAGTTAGAGGTTTGACGTTTCAAAATACCTTTGTTGAAATCTCACATCGGAAAAAAGATTAATGAAACTTCCACTTTAAAATAAAGATATAGAAGTAAGAAGGTCACCTGAGATAACAAATACTAGGGTTCCATGTAGGAAAACATGGATATGGAATAAAAAACTAACTATCAATTTCTGATGGAGAGTGATAGAGAACATTATCATTATAAAGTTAATCATCACAAAACCATAAATCTGTGATGAGTTAAAAGGTCATTGATTCCTTAGTAAGAAAAGTAAATGGATAAGGTTTTTTAAGACCCTTTTAATAGGGTTAAGGAGTTATTTTACTACCTAGACTAAGAACTTAGGGAAATATACTTACTTTATAATTATAGTTTCACCCTTTAATCAATTTCCACTACAATCTCATCTTTTTTTCCCAAATGATGAGTATTTAAAATGATTTTTTCACGCCTAAAACACTAGAATAAACTTCTAGAGAATCAAATAATCCATAAAATATTAACCTTATATTTCTACTATCTTGAAACATTAACCAAAACAAAAATGGTTAGGTTAGGATAAGATAATTCCCCAAAAATAATAAACCTTTATATGGTGAAAAACTAATTAAATCTCCAAAATTCAACAGTAATACCCAAAGTTCAACATAGACCATTTGATAAATAACTGTCCCTAAAATTCCTCAAAAATAATCTAAACTAATATTGAAAACCAAGATCCAAAAGTATTTAATCATATAATCTGCCAAGATAAATTTTAATAATTATCTCCAAATAACATCAATTACTCTAGAAGTCTCATACCAAAAAGTAACTGCCCTATAAATCTTCAAGATATGCTAACCATTTCCATAAATAACCTGAATCACCATAAGTATAAAATTAAATCATATATTCTTCCAAAATACAATTCAACCTTTATTCCTCAAATAAAATACCATAGTATATGATTCCCAAAATAGTGAACGTCTACTGAAATAACATTTATCACTTAATCCCAAAATCATTTTCCTAATATGATAATTTTTTCCCAAAATCGACTTATTCTTCATCCAAATAATTGTTTAACTAAAAATAAAAAGTTATACTAATCGGTACTTGACATAGATCAGTGGTAGGCGGTGCACCCTTGTCGCCCTTCAGTTGTGGGTTCAAAACTCGCAGCCTTTCCGGATGCGGTGGGTTGTCACCCATCCTGTGGGTTGTCCTTTTCCTAAAACTATATAATTCTAATAAAATTCCAAAAAATATGATAAAATTCTAAAAAATAACCGTAACATGTTTTAACCTCAAAGGTTATCTCATACCTTTAATTTTTCATCTCAAAAAGTAATAACCCATAATTACCTCAAAAATAAATGCCTCTAAAAATACCATTAATCACCTTAAAATTTCATGATGTAAAGTATAAAAAGGGTTTATAAGACATTAAAATTATGATCAACCTTAAAATTATAAACCCATAATGATATCTCTAACTCTTAATAAGACATACTAATCTTCAAAGTTGTCTAAAACATCATTTGATACCAACTATAAATACCTAACCTTAAACATTACATATTCTAGAATTTTTGAACTAGAATTAAAATTCGAGAATCTTTTTAGTTTAGAGTTTTAGATAATTAAGATAAATCTTACAAAATAAACTCATAAATTACATTTGTAAACTTCTATACAATATCTATTTTTTTTTTCATAAAACAAAAAACTTTAAAATAAAACTTGATTTCTTATGATGATAAATCTTCACAATTTTCCCCTTGATCACATCCTTATCTCTACTCTTCATTAAACCCTATGAAAAACATTTTAAAACGTGGTATGATAACAAAAGATCAATAAGAGACATAAATAAATAAAACCATTCATCCAGTGAAAACCCATAAAAACATTTTTTTTAAAAACATACATTTTTACCCTGAAAAAGGAATCATCTTCAAAAAGACCATTATCTTACCTTTTGAAAATAAAATTATTTTCATGAAAACCAATAAGAAATCATATAATATATAAGTAGGTAACTTGGGACATAATTATACTCAAATGTAATAAGCATGAGGTCAAATTCCATACATGTCACTCTTACAAATGGAATAACCATGTGGTTGACTTCCATACCCAATGCATTGGAGGTTATAACGTAACCACCCATCCTTGGTTTATCATTGAACCACCTATTATTGGTTTATCATGTAACCACTCTTCAAATTTCCAAGTACCATTATATAATCATAACACGTAAAAATTTACAATTTTCAACATGTCACTCTTAAAATTTCATTTTCACTCATGAGAAAACATTTCATGTTATCAAAATGCTCAATCAATCTTCAAAACCTATTTTCAATACCAAAATTACCAAAAAAGGGAAATAAGGCTTTCTTTTTCATTTAAAAACATGATTTTTTTTAGAGGAATCCAAATATCAAATAATGGTCATGGTGGAGAAGAAGTTATTGTCGTTATATACGTTAAAAAGAACATTCCTTTTTTCGTTTGTAAAGAAAGTCAAACATTCCATACAGAAAACATAAAAAGATTACTTTTTGAAAACCTTTGAATGAAATTAAAAATAGATATAAAATTTATTTTATAATAATTTTATTAAATAAAAATATAAAATAATATCAATAATATTGACATGGAGAAAAATATTTGATAATTAAATCTTTAAACATTCAAGGTGTCTCATAACACTTTAAACATTTAAATCATAAGCCCCATGAAAGAATAAAATTTAACAAAAACTTAAATAACATGATAATAAATAAATTAATGACACTATAATTCAATGAGTATGTATATTCACATCATAAAATAAGGTGAGTGTATAACATCAAACTATGCTTCAATGAAAGGAGATTGCAACGAAGTCCCTTACCTTGAGTCCAACTTGTCACCTACAATATTTATATTCCTGAATAATAAACTTATATTAATTATTTATTTCTTTAGAACTTTTTTCAAGTTTATTATTCCTTTTATATCACTTATTATCATGTTATAATAATTACTTAATTATTTAAGTTCACATCAGACATGTTGATGATATTCGGTTCATGCATCCAAAATGACTTTGGTATGATGTCTATAGTCAAAAGTGGTCATTAGTACATCATATCCAGAATAATATTAATGAAATAATAATAAATTTTATATATCAATTATAATTTTAAATTCATACATTAAATATGGATATGAAAAATGAACTACATTACAATCATGAAGACGGTAAATTGTACGTACTCATGAGCAACGTTTCCATTTTTCAATGATCATTATAAAAAGAAGTTAAGAATTATTTTATATTTAAATAATGATAATAATATAATTAATATAATATTTATCATTTAAATATACTTATATATATATCATCCATGTGACGTGATGATGAAAAATGAATCACATCGCTTCGTGGAGGTGATAGTTCACATACACACACAGAAGATGTTATCATTTTTATGTTAATAGAAAGGTAAGATCATAAATGATATAATATTGTTTAATAATGATAAATATGTTATTAATATCATATATAAATATTAATTCCATCATTATAACCAGTATTGAGAGACGGTGATGGAAAAAAAATATTGGTTCGTGAGGTGGTAGTCCACCGTACACATGAACGATTAATTATTCTCTCATTTGATGGAAGAGGATATGGATTTAGGTGATTATATTAACATAATAACATATAAAAATATATAGGATACTATATTTATTATTTCACCATGGTTGAATAATATTTTAAGGAAGTTTAAGAAGAAATAAAATAGAAACACTTAATTAAAAACGACACCTCTTCTTCAGACGATCTCCTTTACTCAACACCTTAAGACCACTAAAGCTGTGTAATGCCTAAATTAAGAGATCTAGAATGTGAGTAGGGATTATATTAAGGTATCTTGGCATATATTTTCCAAACCAATTAGGTTTTTAAGTGTAAATAAAAGAGAATAATATGTGACATTTTATAAGAGTAGGGAGGGGCACTCTTGGAATTCCTCACAATATTAAATCAATATAAATTAATTTTCCATTCCAAATGAAACCAAACTGATTTATTTAAAATATATTATGATTTTGGGTCAAAATAAATTCATAAAATTAAAATTATACAAGTTTTTACTATTTATTAATCCTTATATTTTTATTTTAACCCTTATTTAACCTCCTTAATTTTTACCATGACAACATGTATTTTTACTCCTTAAGAGTTAATATTGTTATTATAAAATTCCAAACTAACAAAAAATGGATCATTGATGAATTTTTAAACCTTATCCTAATAATTTGGTCGAATTTTATATTTTATGAATTTTATATCATTTAATAAAATATTATTTATTTTAAAATATCATTTTTGTCAATTTTGAGCCTATTCATTACTCGACTTTTTAAAAATATCGTAACAACGTGATATCTTCAAAAAAAATCTTTTAATTTATCACTAACATGTCAAATACATATTGAAAATTCGTGGATGATATTAATTATGTAAAATTATATTTATTTTAATATTTTTAATATCAATTATTTGACATTTCCATTAATTAAACAATTGTTGCAACATCATTGTGTAAGCCTTTAATTTAATTATTTATTTCCTAAAAATTAAAAATAAATTTCTATAATGAATATAAACATATTATATTTCCAAATACTATTTATATATAAATATATATTCTTAATAATTATATATTAAAAATGTAATAGTTATTAAAAACATGAGTCTGACATCTTTGACTTTTCTTTAAATAAAATATTAAAAATGTCATAATCTTATCCAAGTGACTTACAAAGATTATAATTTCATACCATGGATTATTTTGGTTGAAACTAACTCATCCAATGAAATTAGGACAAGTTTTAGGATAATTTTATAATATTTATAATATTATTTTTACCCTTAACTACCCGATTTACCTTTAACCGTGGTAATAAAAAATTATGAAAGTTACTATTCATATTATCCAAAAATAAAATGGGCCTATTTAATAAATTTGAATATTCTGATTAAAAATATGAAATATACTTTTCCAAATTAAAATCACATAATTTTCAGAAATTAATAAAAAATTAATCCCGCGGATGGGATGAAACAATGAGTTTTTAAAGTAAAAATGTTCAAAAGTTTGAAATGTTTTTATATTCAATTTCATTATGAAATTGATTAAAATGAACCATATTGAATTTAATGATTCATATTTTAACTATTTATACTTTAAAACAAATCAAAAATATAATTTAACACTATAAATATTTAAACAAAAAGCTGATTTCCATTAAAATGCAATATTTTTTTCACTATTAATCAAAAAATTAAATTTATCAGATTAATACCAAAAATTCAAGAAAAGTAAATTTTAATATTCTGATTTCAAATAATAAGTTTATTTTGTCAAACATGGTTTATAAAAGTATCAAAAACTAGATTCAAAACAAGTGCGCCATCAAAAAGCAAAAAAAAATGTTTTTTATAAAAATACATCTTTTATGAGTAAAAATGGATTTGTTTTTATATCATATCTAGGAAAAACATAGGATTAATGTTAAACATTAGATTGAATAATTTGTATGTAAATTTCCTTAATATAATATGTAATGGCCCGAACCCACCTGGTCCATTACTTTTCCAAAACACGGCTCCACCATGAGGGTGGCACCGTGACGGTGGCACCGTGAGGGTGGCACCGTGACGGTGGCACCGTGAGGGTGGCACCATGAAGGTGGCACCATGAGGGTGACACCATGACGGTGGCACCGTGTCCTCACTGAGAGAACTTTGTTCTTTTCCAATTCCCTACTTTTCCGCTCCCGCAACATATCTTTTGACGTAAAAATGATTTAATGCCCTCTTTCAAAGACATTTAAAGCCCATAAATAATATCTAAAATCCCCCAAGATTCAGGCAACCCTTAACTTACCAAAACGTGTGGTTTTTTCCTCGGTGTCACGCCCTTCCCTGTACCTTCTAGATCCACCATTTCCTTATGGTTAAAGAAAACTATTTAACGCATAGCTGTGATGACCACCTCTCCGAGGAGAATTGTTAAATGACAATTAATTCCATCGTGCTTAACCACCCAACCGCGTGGTGAAACCACGATATGACTTTATAGCCATTCAAAATTCCATATCCCATAACAAAAAGATCTCACCTTTATATCACACTAGAAATTCTTCTTCTTCCTCTTGGATGGTCTCCGTTTCTTCTTTGTGCGTTTGGAGTTCCCCTTCCCGAGGCAAGTGGTGCGCCTGTGCTGGAGCCTTTCTGCTCACCCTTATAGTCCCCGACATTCCTCCCCTGCAAGTCACGCATCCCCATTTCTTGGAATGTGGAGAAGAACTTCAATCCTTGATCAACCAGGTAGGGATTTTCCTTTGTCTCTTCTTACTGTGTATCATGCGGGGTGGGTACGCTACTGTTTCTGTTGGAATGGATGAAACCAAACCTTAACAAAGATAATAAAAAGACCGTTAAAGAATGATGGGGTGAATTTGAAAATTCTGATGTACTATTTTATAATTGCTATATATTGTGAACTGTATGGGCTTATGCTCACTGAAAATCATGGTCGTTGGTGGTCTTTCCTTGCACACTAATGAACCCTTGTCTTCTATGATGATTAAATGACTGTAACATGGAAATTGGTTAATCACTTAAACTCGGTTGGTTAAATGGATGCCCAGTGAACATCAATCCTTGTGTGGTCACCATGGTTAACCAACCAAAAGAAGAACCTAATGAATGATGTGCTTGAACCTGGAAGTTTCCCTACTCTGTTTTGGTAGTATGTGTGTTGTTCTGTTTGATGCTTATGGGGTGATGTGGATGGGGATGGGATCCTCTGTTGTGGCAGGATTGTTGGTTGTGAATATGAAGATGTGTGGGGCTGTATCTCGAGGCTTGGTTTGGTTCCAGTACTTTGAGGGATCTCACAAATCCCTTTGTTGTCGTGACTTTACAAGAGAACCAGGTGTGAATGCTTAAATTTCTGTTTGGGTGTTTCTCTTTCTATGGCTTGTGGTTATGCCTGTTAGTTGCCCAGTAGTGCAGAATTTACTTAAATGGTATCACTTGAAAATAAAAACAAGAATGGGCTCAATGGGGAATTGCTTTCCTGGTTGAGTGGTGACATGGTCGTGGGTTCAGTGTTTCTTGTGAATGAATAGTAACGAGGGTGTTTGTGCTTGAGTTGGTTTTGGAACTCCTAGGTTGGGATGAGTGCTTGTTATATATATTATATAATTGTAGTTCTTATGTTTCTTATTCGCACCCCACCCAAAACTATGCCAAAAACTGGCAAGGGAAGCGCTACCCCTTTATCAGTGCTCAAAAAAAGCGCTGATAAAGGGTAGTCTTTATCAGCGCTCAAAAAAAGCGCTGATAAAGGGGGGATTTATCAGAGCTTTTCCTGAGTGCTGATAAATGTTGAGTTTCAAAAAAAAATATTTTTTCATGAAAAATAATATTTTGTTATATAAGTATATTTATATTGATATAAATACAATATATATTTTTTAAATATGTTATAGATACATATAAATAGACTATTACATTTAATATATAAGAAATTTAGTGAAAATGGCTTCAAAATATTTTTAAAAAATATTATTAATCAATAATTTTCTAATTATTATTGATTAAAAATCATTTAATAACAATTTGAGGACACAAAAATCAAAACAATTAATAAAAGATCTAAAATACGTTGAAAATGTAACTCAAACTTCAAACGACCATAACTTTTGATCCAGGTGTCCGTTTGAGCTCTAAAACATATCAAATCGAAGCCTGCGATGAGCTCTACGCGCTAGTGACCTAGTCAAAGCCTTTGTCACATTTTTCGAGCCCAAAAAAGGCCCAAAAGTCCTCCAAAACTGAGTTTTTAGTCGGGATACCCCGATTTTTTAACATTCAAACAAGTATAACTTTTGATCCGGATGTATGTTAGGCATGTACCACATATCATATCGAATATTGTTTCATTTTATTTGACTTGACTGGTTGTGGCGTTGAAACAGAATTCTAGATTATAAGTTATGTTCGTTTCAACATTTTATGGCTTTTCAAATACACATATATATGTATTTATTCGTAAATATATATGTGTCTGTGTGTGTGTGGGTGTCTATGTGTGTGTCTGTGTGTTGTATATATGTATATATGTATTTATTTATTTACTTACTTATAAACACACATCAAAAACATATTTTTTTTTCATAAATGCATTTAAAACTAATCTTATATGTACATTCTATGGCTTTTCAAATACACATATATATGTATTTATTCGTAAATATAAATGTGTTTGTGTGTGTGTGTGTCTCTGTATGTGTCTGTGTGTTGTATATATGTATGTATGTGTGTTTTATATATCTATGTATGTATGAATGTATTTATTTATTTATAAACACACATAAAAACATATTTTTTTGTAAATGTATTTAAAACTAATATTATATGTATATATTAATATACAAATAAATATACGTATAAAAAATTATAACTAAAAATATATATATAAATATATTAATATACGAATTAATATATATATACTAATATATGAATAAATATATTTATATTAATATGAATCTATATCAATATATGAATCAATATATGAATAAATATAACTATATATATATATATAGATATATCACTAAATAGAGAACAAAATGAAATGGCATAGTGGTAAAGGTGCAACAGTGAAAGGGGGGAGGTCCCGGGTTCGAGTTCGGGTGGAAGCGAAGGGGGTGCGCGCGTATGAGGATGCGCGGGAAGGGTAGCGCGCGGGAGACCTCCTAGCGCTGATAAAGAGGGTGTGAAGCGCTGATAAAAGCACCCCTCCGTATGATATTTTTTTTTTATTTTTTTTATTTTTTTGACCTTTATCATCACTTTTTAAAAGCGCTGATAAATGCCCCTTTTATCAGCGCTAAAAAAAAGCGCTAATAAAGGGGTCTTTTATTAGAGTTTTTTTTAGCGCTGATAAAAGGGGCCTTTATCAGCGCTTTTCAGAGCACTGATAAAAGGGACCCCCCTATATTAGCGCTGAGCTTTACAGCGCCTTTTTAGCGCTGTTAAAGCCCTTTTTTAGCGCTGATATAGGCCGTTTTTGTAGTAGTGCAAGTTGAGCACCTAGTACCAAACACCCCCATTTCATGGGGGATGGTGTTTTTCCAAACACTCCTATGAGTGGATGGTTATTAGGTCATTTTATACTCCCTTTCCCGAATAGCC
Source organism: Viscum album (assembly GCA_963277665.1). Lineage (NCBI taxonomy): Eukaryota > Viridiplantae > Streptophyta > Magnoliopsida > Santalales > Viscaceae > Viscum > Viscum album. Next base: position 818,912,565 of record OY728133.1, read on the forward strand.
CAAGACTCATCGGGCAGGCTGTGATGGCCTGAGGTCCATTATAGCCCAAGATTCTTCGAGTAGGGTAGTTTTGGTGGTTGCCCAGGTGTGTGCGGGCAGGTTGTTTCCCAAGTGTCTTCGGGATGAGGTCCAGGTGTCTTCGGGCGTGGTAGTAGTTGTTCTGGACCAGGTGTTTGCGGGCGTGGTTACGCGTGGTTGTTGTGGCCCAGGTGTTTGCGGGCGTGGTTACACGTGGTTGTTGTGGCCCAGGTGTTTGCGGGTGGGATGTGTGGTTGTGGCCCAGGTGTGTGCGGGTGGGGTGTGGCAGTGGGACTGTGGTGACAATGGCGGGAGAGGTTCGATGCGTATGATGTCTTCAATAACCATTGGGAAAGTGTCACGGGGTACCCAAACATTTATGTGTTATTAGTATTATATTTCTTGACTTGCGTTATTTGGGGAGCGTGCCTTGTTGAGGCTTGGGTGGGCTGTTTTCCTTGCAAGGTGTTTCAGTTATCTCTTTTCTCACAGGGCATTAGAATACCTCCCCACTTGTGCACGATAACTTTTGGTTTTCCCTACTGAGTATACTTGTATGCTCACCCTATGTATATAAAACTGTTTTCAGGTTTCCAGGAGGACTTCAGAGATCATGCAGGGCCGTACTAGTTCAGATGTTGGGACAATTGCTGTTGCTGTTTTTCTTTCTTTTGGTACTTATTTTTTTTGGGGGTTTCTTTTACTTTTGTATCATTTACTTTTGGAACATGCATATGAGAATGGTTTGTTTTGGATTTACATGTACTTCCACTTTTGGTGTTATTGGGATTTACTATTTTATCTCCCGATCCTATTAAATAAAAAGGGTAATGCCTTCCATCTTGTGTGTGATTATATACCCTTGGTGCTAGTCGCCACTCCAGGACCTATTGAAGGCGGGTCTCGGGGGTCATTATCTCTCCTTCAACTTGAAGAAGGAAGGGTCTGGAAACCTATTTCCCCTTCTCTCATCTTGGTGAAGGTGGGTCGTAAAAGAATGGTATCAGAGGAGGAGGTTGAGAGATAAGATGGAGTTCGGAGTTAGCCACAGTGAGGATTGCATGGGATTGTAGGGAAATAGTGTTAGGAAATCCTGGTGCGTGAAATAGGCCAGGGATGACCGATTAGGACACGGGATTTTAGGACCCCCCGTGATCCGATGCAAGGACTCTGGGCCTACTGAACGACCAAGTGAGGCTACACTAATTATAGGGTAGAGACCCTAAGAACGTTTCATGCATCATAATGACTTGTGTTCTTGTGTTTCTTGGGTATTTTGGGGATTTAAAATGAATAAGAAGTCTAAGAAAATTGAAAAGCAGTCTTCTACGCTACTCAGGCTTAGGCATTCCTTGTTTACTTTGCAGTTATGGCACCCAGATGGTGACCAAGGGTAGTGCGGGCGATCGAGGCCGAGGAGGTTGATTTGGCTGATCAACATAGGTCTGACTAAGAGGAGGAGGATGATCAATGGAAGAGGAAGCTTCGTGCCTTTCAGTGGCAGAACCTCGGGAAGTACGAGGGCAACATCTCTGACGTGGAGATAAAGAGCTAGCTAGAGGAGCTGGTGATATCTTTCATCTTGATCCAAGCTTTGAAGGAGTACTGGGTTCCTCTAGCTGTAAGCCAGATGCGGGGAGCAGCGCATCTGTGGTGGACGCTCTACCTCGGGGAGAAGAGGGAGGCCGAGGTTACATGGGCTGACTTCGAGAAGGAGTTCCGGGCGGAATTCCTCTCTTCCATGATGAAGGCTGAGAAGAGGCAGGAACTACTCTCCCTCCAACAGGGGAGTATGTCAGTGAGAGAGTTGGGGATTAAGTTCAAGGATCTCCTCCGCTTTACTCCGGACCTCTTTCCAGATGAGGAGTCTCGGGTGAGACGTTTAGAGGAGGTACTTCGACCTTCTCTTTAGTATGATGTTACTCCCTTCACCTTACCGACATACTTGGAGGTCCAGAAGAAAGCTGAAGTCGTGGAGAGGATGCACAAACTAGGAGGTGTATCGCGAGAGGGAATCCAGTTGGGCTCGTCGAAGGGGAATTCCATCAGTAGTAGGCCTCCAGCATCAAGGCCCTCTAGGTTTCGACCAGCAGGGAGCAGGCCCTAGTAGTTCCAGTTCCGATCTCCCGGTCCTCGCCCTTTCCTTTCGGGCCCAGGACTGAGATTCTTCATCTGTGGCAGCCATGGGAACCTTTGGAATCGGTGCCCGAACTGAGTATAGTACAATGGGGGTGGGCAAGTGTAGCACCCGCCCTAGCCACAAAAGTTTCCATCCAGGACCTTTCAACAGCAGCAACAGGGACAGCGAGCTCCTGCTCCTCCAAGGGCAGGCATCACAGGAGGAGGCTGACCTCAGGGTGCTCCTCAGGGACCTTGACCAGTGCACGGTCGGGGAGGCGGCCGACAGCTGAGGGGCAGGGGAGCTGGGCGTGGGCAGTTACACATCGCGGAGGCAACAGCTCCAATAGGGCCGGAAGTCGTTCAAGGTATGATCAGCTTGTTTAGTAATCTTGCCTATGCCTTGTTCGATAGAGGATCTTCGCACTCCTGTGTTGCGCCCAGTCTGGCCCGTGCTCTGGGTCTAGATGCTGAGAGACTTCCAGTGCCCCTGGTGTTGAGTACACCAGTCGGAGGTCAGACCAACTTGTTTTATGTTTGTCGTGGGTGTAGACTGATGATAGGGCCACATCGGTCAATCAGGGATCTTCTACTATTACAGATACATCCATACGATGTCATCCTAGGCATTGACTGGATGTTCTCTGTATGTGCCGTTATTGACTGCTTCCGAGGAAGGATCGTGTTTTCAGACTTAGGTGACCGAAGTGTGACCTTCATCGGTGAGCGGGGTTACCAGGAAGGTAACCGGCGAGTGGAGCCCCTCCTTTCCTTGTTAGCTGAACTGTCAGTGGAGTCGGCAGATACAGAAATGGTGGAAGTCCCAGGGATAATCAGTGAGTTTATGGACGTCTTTCCTGAAGAGGTGATGCCTCTAACCCCTCGACGTGATGTTGAGTTTGGGATAGACTTGCAACTTGGTGCCCATCCGATTTCGATGGCTCCCTACCAGATGACACCTTCTGAGTTGCGGGGGTTGCAGATTCAGATTGACGATCTGATGAAGAAGGGTTTTGTTCGAACAAGTACGTCACCATGGGGTGCTCTTGTCTTGTTTGCAAAGAAGGCAGATGGTGGTCTGAGGCTGTGCATAGACTATAGGATACTGAATCAGGTGATGGTCAAGAATCGCTACCCTCTTCCGAGGATAGATGATCTCTTTGACCAGTTGAGGGGAGCAGGTTTGTACTCTAAGATCGATCTGCAGTCTGGATATCACCAGTTGAGGGTGAAGGAGGGCGACATCTCAAAGACTGCCTTCAGATGTAGGTATGGACACTTTGAGTTTGTAGTCATGTCATTTGGTGTTACGAATGCACCAGCTGTGTTCATGGGACTCATGAAATCCATTTTCCAGAAATACCTGGATCGGTTCGTATTCATGTTTATTGACGACGTCCGGATCTACTCAAGGTCATAGGAGGATCACGCTGAGCACCTGAGAATGGTTTTAGAGGCCCTCCGATAGCACTAACTCTATAGGAAGTTGTCCAAGTGTAAGTTCTGGACGTGAGAAGTGCACTTCCTTGGGCACGTGGTGTCCGAGCAGGTAATAGCGGCGGACCCATCGAAGGTCGAGGCGGTTGTTTCTTGGGCAACACCCAAGAACGTGGCATAGGTTTGTAGTTTCCTTGGACTGGTAGGTTACTACCGAAGGTTCGTACCCAACTTCTCCCAAGTTGCAGCACCCTTGACAGCTTTGACCAAGAAGGACCAGGCTTTCATATGGTATGGGCAGTGCGAGGCAACCTTTATCTATTTGAAGGAGAAGTTGGTAAGTGCCCCAGTGCTGAGGTTTCCAGAAGAAGGGGCGGTGTATGAGGTGTTCTATGATGCTTCAGGAAAAGGCCTCAGGTGTGTGCTGATGCAACGACAATGGGTGATTGCTTATGGGTCTAGAAATTTACGTTCCCATGAGCGTAATTATGCCACCCACAATCTGGAGCTTGCAGTGGTCGTGTTCGCACTAAAGTTATGATGACATTACCTCATCGGGGAGTGCTTTGTGGTCTTCATGGATCACAAAAGCTTGAAGTATATCTTCTCCTGGCGGGACCTGAACTTACGGCAGCGAAGGTGGATGGAGTTCCTTCAGGACTACGACTTCGAGATTTCCTACACCTCAAGAAAAGGGAATGTGGTGGCTGATTCCTTGAGCATGAAGTCGCATAAGGATGCGGTTCGAGAGTCGGAAGATGCTTGGAAGGCGATGGAGGAGTTGGCTACCCTACACCTGGATGTAAGGGAGGATGGTGGTAGAGGTTGTCTATTTCAGATGATAGTGCAATCCTCTCTCCTGCGGAAGGTGGAGGAGTCTCAGTGGGGAGACATAGAGAGTGAAGTAATGCGTGACCAGGTTAACCATGGCGATGCTCTGGAAGGGTGGAAGGAGGATGGTCAGAATCAGATGCTTTTCAGAGGGAAGTTGCTTGTTTCATAGACAATGCGCGAGAAAGTTCTTGGTGAGTTACACAACTCACCCCTGGCAGTACACCCAGGAGATTCCAAAATGTACTGGGGCTTGAGAGGTCAGTTATGGTGGCCTGGGGTGAAGTGGGTGGTAGCATAGTTCGTAGAAAAGTGCCTCATGTGTCAGCAGGTGAAGGCTGAACAATGCATCCCAGGGGGTCTATTACAACCTTTAGATTTCCCTGAGTGGAAGTGGGATGAAATCTCGATGGATTTCGTCACGGGACTACCCAGAGTTCAAGGGGGTTGTGATACTATCTGGGTAGTGGTGGACCGATTAACAAAATAAGCCCACTTCCTGGCAATCAAGGAGTCAAGTACGGTGGATGTCTTAGCCCGGAGGTACGTGGATGAGGGGGTATGGTTGCATGAAGTTCCGAGGTCCATAGTCTTGGATAGGGATGCACGGTTTACCTCACGAGTCTGGAGAGGATTGCAGCATGCTTTTGGCACCCAGCTACGTCTTAACACTGCTTTCCACCCCCAGACAGATGGATAGACAGAGCGCACCATCCAGACATTGGAGGATATGCTACGAGCATGTATTTTGGACTCTGGGGGATCGTGGGAATGACACTTTCCTCTGGTGGAGTTTGCCTACAACAATAGCTATCACTCTACCATTGGAATGACTCCATTCGAAACTTTGTACGAGAGGCCGTGTCGCTCACCCGTGTGCTGGACAGAGGTCGGGGAGGTAGGCGTTCTTGGCCCGGAGGTGGTACAGAGCACGACGAAGAAGGTTCAGCTTGTACGGGAGAGGATAAAGGTGGCCCAGGACCGGAAAAAGTCATATGCCGATAATAGGAGGAGACCCTTGGAGTTTGTGGTCAGGGACGACGTGTTCTTGAAGGTCTCCCCTCGACATGGTAAATAGAGGTTCGACAGGAGGAGTAAGCTTTCTCCTAGGTTCATCGGACCATTTGAAGTACTGTGGCGGGTCGGTGAAGTGGCTTATCAGCTAGCACTACCACTTCCGCTACTGAGACTGCACGATGTCTTCCATGTGTCTCAGCTCCGATGATATCTACATGACGATTCACACATCCTCGATTGGGGAAAGTTGGATATCGAGGATGATGTGAATTTTGTGGAAAGACCAATGAGGATCGAGGATCATGAGGAGAAGGTGCTCCATGGAAGGACCATTCCTTTGGTTCGTGTGTTGTGGAGGCATGGCGGGCTTGAGGAAAGTACCTAGGAACGAGAGACGCAGATGCACGCCCAGTACCCAGAGCTGTTTTGAGTTTTGTTCTATTTTGTTTGTACTTGTTTGTGATGGAACGCTTTACCTTGTTAACTATGGAATGTGCGGTTTTACTTATTTTGTGGATGTGTGTGAAGAGTCTTGACTATGGGGAGGGGAGTACCTGATCCCTAATCAAGATGCATTAAGGTGGATGCGATTAAACCCGTGCGGGTGAGTCAGTGCCACCCAAAGTGGATAGTATTTTGACATGGAGGAAGAAACTCCTTAACCCATATGGTTGGACAGTTTGACCCTCTAGTGTTTCCTGGTTACTTGACGGAGGGGTGTTCCTAGATGTTGATTAGGTTCACTCCTGAGAGGTATCTTTCGAGGTGGTTGTTCGGAACCCCTCTTTTCTTTAGGTCTAGTTTTGATTCTTGAGGGTGAGAATAGTTTGAGAGGTATCTGATGTAATGGCCCGGACCCACCTGGTCCATTACTTTGCCAAAACAAGGCTCCACCGTGAGGGTGGCACCATGACGGTGGCACCGTACGGGTGACACCGTGATGGTGGCATCGTGACAGTGGCACCATGTCCTCACTGAGCGGACTTCGTTCTTTTCCAATTCCTGACTTTTCCGCTCCCGCAACATATCTTTTGACATAAAAATGATTTAATACACTCTTTCAAAGACATTTAAAGCCCATAAATAATATCTAAAATCCCCCAAGAGTCGGGCAACCCTTAACTTACCAAATTTTTTGGTTTTTTCCTCGGTGTCACGCCCTTCCCCGTACCTTCCAGATCCGCCATTTCCTTATGGTTAAAGAAAGTTGTTTAACGCGTAGCCGTTATGACCACCTTTCCGAGGAGAATTGTTAAATGAAAATTAATTCCATCGTACATAACCACCCAGCCCCGTGGTGAAACCTTGATCCGACTTTATAGCCGTTCAAAATTCCATATCCCGTAATAATAGGATCTCATCTTTATATCACGCTAGAAATTCTTCTTCTTCCTCTTGGATAGTATCCTTTTCTTCTTTGTGCGTTTGGAGTTCCCCTTCCCGAGGCAAGTGGTGCGCCTATGATGGAGCCTTTCTGCTCACCCTTGGAGTCCCTGACGTTCCTCCCCTGTAAGTCACGCATCCCCAGTTCTTGGCACATGGAGAAGAACTTCGATCCTTGATCAACCGGGTAGGGATTTTCCTTCATCTCTCCTTACTGTGTATCATGCGGGGTGGGTAGGCTATTGTTTCTGTGGGAATGGATGAAACCAAACCTTTACAAAGATAATAAATAGATTGTTAAAGAATGATGGGGTGCGTTTGACAATTTTGTTGTAATCTTTTATAATTGCTATATGTTGTGAACTGTATGGGATTATGCTCACTGAAAATCATGGTCGTTGGTGGTCTTTCCTTGCAAACTAATGAACCCTTTTCTTCTGTGATGATTAAATGACTGTAACATGGAAATTGGTTAATCACATAAACTCGGTTGGTTAAAGGGATGCCCAGTGAACATCAATCCTTGTGTGGTCACCCCGGTTAACCAACAGAAATAAGAACCTAATGAATGATGTTCTTGAACCTGGAAGTTTCCCTACTCTATTTTGGTAGTAGGTGTATTGTTCTGTTTGATGCTTATGGGGTGATGTGGATGGGGATGAGATACTCTATTGTGGCATGATTGTTGGTTGTGAATATGAATCTATGTGGGGCTATATCTCGAGGCATGGTTTGGTTCCAGTACTTTGAGGGATCTCACAGATCCCTTTATTGTCGTGACTTTACAAGAGAACTGGGTGTGAATGCTTAAATTGCTGTTTGGGTGTTTCTCTTTCTCTGGATTGTGTTTATTCCTTCTAGTTGCCCAGTAGTGCAGAATTTACTTAAATGGTATCACTTGAAAATTAAAACAAGAATGGGCTCAATGGGGAATTGCTTTCCGGGTTGAGTGGTGACATAGTCGTGGGTTCGGTGTTTCTTGTGAATGAATAGTTTCAAGGGTGTTTGTGCTTGAGTTGGTTTTGGAACTCCTAGGTTGGGATGAGTGCTTGTTATATATATTATATAATTGTAGTTCTTATGTTTCTTATTCGCACCCCACCCAAGTTGAGCACCTAGTACCGAACACCCCCATTTCATGGGGGATGGTGTTTTTCCAAACACTCCTATGAGTGGCTGGTTATTAGCTCATTTTCTTCTCCCTTTCCCGAATAGCCCAAAACTCATCGGGCAGGCTGTGATGGCCTGAGGTCTATTATATCCCAATATTCTTTAGGCACGGTAGTTGTGGTGGTTTCCCAGGTGTGTGCGGGCAGGTTGTTTCCCAAGTGTCTTCGGGATGAGGCCCAGGTGTCTTCGGGCTTGGCAGTAGTTGTTCTGGACCAGGTGTTTGCGGGTGTGGTTACGGATGGTTGTTGTGGCCCAGGTGTTTGCGGTTGGGACGTGTGGTTGTGGCCCAGGTGTGTATGGGCGGGGTGTGGCAGTGGGACTGCGGTGACAATGGTGGGAGAGGTTCGATGCGTAGGATGTCTTCAATAACCAGTGGGGAAGTAGCGCAGGGTACCCAAACATCAATGTGTTATTACTATTATATTTCTTGACTTGCATTATTTGGGGAGCGTGCCTTGGTGAGGCTTGGGTGGGTAGTTTTCCTTGCTAGGTGTTTCAGTTATCTCTTTTCTCATGGGGCATTAGAATGCCTCCCCACTTGTTCACGAGAGCTTTTGGTTTTCCCTATTGAGTATACTTGTATGCTCACCCTACGTATATAAAACTATTTTCAAGTTTCTAGGAGGACTTTAGGGATCGTGCAGGGTCGTATTAGTTCAGACGTTGGGATAGTTTCTGTTGCTGTTTTTCTTTCTTTTGGTACTTCTTTTTTTGGGGTTTTCTTTTACTTTTGTATCATTTACTTTTGGAACATGCATATGAGAATGATCTGTTTTGGCTTTACCTGTACTTCCACTTTTGGTGTTGTTGGGATTTACTATCTTATCTCCCGATCCTATTAAATAAAAAGGGTAATGCCTTCCATCTTGTGTGTGATTCTATACCCTTGGTGCTAATCACCACCCCAGGACCTATTGAAGGCGGGTCTCAGGGGTCATTATCTCTCCTTCAACTTGAAGAAGGAAGGGTCCAGAAACCTGTTGTCCCTTCTCTCATCTTGGTGAAGGTGTGTCATGACATAATCCAACAAGAGTGATTTTTTTATTTATTGGTATAAAACACATTTGTGCACATTTAAATAGTTTTTCAAAAAAAAAAACATTTTATTTTATTTTAAAAGGGTTTTATTTTCATTTATAATTAACTGGTCATTGAAGAATTAATTATATATACATGTGTAAATCATATTTTTATAATTTAGTTAATATTTTTCATACCTTCCATTCTAATGGATAGGTTATAATGGTAACATTTAAATGATATTATTTAGTTGTTTGTTTACCCTCGATGTGGCGTATCATGTACACTATCGAATATAGTGTTTCCATTTAAAATTTAGGATGTTATAACTACCATCTTCGAGCCTCACCTCATTATGGTATCCAAACTCCATCTGTGCTATCCTTCCCAATCATGCAACACTGAGCCTCTAACCCACATGAATATATGAACAAGGAAGTTGGCTTGGGTACCAAACTGTCATAACCGCCCAAGCAGTGTGTGATTACAACTCAGTAGGGCACCACCAATGAGTTCCAAACCATAACTGGTAAATACAGTGCATGGATATGTGATATGATCAAAAAAGAAAACATGGCTCACACATAATAAAATAATCATCATCGATACCTAGGTTCTAAGGTGACACCCAAGATCAACCACACCTACTTAGTCTAGTGTCAGATGCCTATGAGAATGATACATATCCCCAGGGGGATACAATTTCTACTCCTAAATATTTTGAACATGCGTACACTAGGTGAAATCTCTAGATCCTAGGAACCATCCCAAGCATCTCATAATATCAGGTATAACACTAAACCATATGAACCATCTTTTGCATCTCATAGTATTATGCCAAACGCCAAATCCTAGGCAACCTAAGCATCTCACAACGTCATCAGGTTCATCATTAGATCCTAGGCATCCCATGCATCTCATAATATCATTATGCCCAACACTAGATCTTAGGCATCCTAGGCATGTCATATAATATCAGGTACATCAACCAAATCCTAGGCATCCTAAGCATCTCTCATAACATTTGGTACACTGACCTGATCCAAGGCATCATGGGAATCTCTCATAATATCAGGTCAAACGCCAGATCCTAGGGAGTATTCTACACTACTACAAAATAGAACTTTAATATATGGGTGTGTTGTCCCTTAGGGGGCTATGACTACCCCTTCTGGGTTGTGAGTGTGTTGTGTTTGTCTGTTTCATTGTAATTGTACCCCTATGTACCTAATATGAATGTAAATAATATTTTTTAAAATATGATTTATATAATACAAAATATTTATGCTTTACATTAAATAAGTCATATATTTAGTGAAGAATGGTTTATAATTAAAAATTAATATTAATTAAAAATATTGACTAATTACATTGAGTAATGGACATAATTAAATGTCATTTGATTTTTCAATTTAATATATATCAAATGTGTGTTATATTGATTTCATACATATACACAATTAATGCATTTTTATATACAACGCACACACACAAATATTTACATGATTAATGAAATATTATATAGAAACACTTACGCCTAATATTTATGTAATTCATTCAAATTTTAGTATTCATTTTAGAATTTCATTATAGCATGATACATTTAATACATTATATCTTTAATCAATAAATTTTATTTATTTATTTTTAATATTATTATAGTTAGGTATTAATTTATTTTTAATATTTTTTATTTTTTTGGAAATTTAATCATTTTATATTATTTATTTATATATATTTATTTACTATATTATCATATCCTCAAAATGTATTCATATTTATTTTAATATATATCCATATTTTTTTTAAGAATTTATATTTAATTAATAAAACTTATCCATTTTTTTAATATTTTTAAAGTGCACTCTTTTAATTATTCATTTTCACTCATTTTTAACATATGCATGCATTTAAGATTATATATTCATCAATAATGTTAAAAATATATTTGTAAATATTTATAAATAAATATATTTATAAATGTACATTTACTATATTTATAAATTTATAAAATTATAATTATAAATAAATAAATATTATTTAAAAAAAATTATTTATATAATTATAAATAAAAAATTACATATATTTAAATAATTATTAAATTATAATAAATTTATTTAAATAATGAATATATTTGCTATATTTATATTTATATTTATATATATTTATTAAATATATATATATATATATATAATTATATAAATATATATAATGATATAAATATATAAATGTATAAATATTATTTAAAAAAAATCATTTATATAATTACAAATAAATAATTATATATTTAAATAATTATAAAATTATAATAAATATATTTAAATAATGAATATATTTACTATATTTATATTTATATTTATATTTATATATATTTATTATATATATATATATAATTATATAAAAATATATAATGATATAAATATATTTACAAATATATTTATAAATGTATATTTATGATATTTATAAAATTATATATTTATAATTATAAATAAAAAAACATATTTTTAAAAAAAGTATTTATATAATTATAAATAAATAATTATATATTTTAATAATTATAAAATTATAATAAATAATTATATAAATATATTTAGAATTTTTTTTATTTATAATTATAATTATAAATCATTTATTAGTGCCATATTTTTAGTGCTGATAAATCTCTATATTTATCAGCGTCGATAAAGATTCCTTTTATCAATGTTTTTTAATTTAGCGCTGATAAAAAAATATATTTTTCAACGTTTTTTAGAAGCACTGATAAAATTGTCACTGATCAATTTAAAGAACCCTAACCAGTCACAAACTAGTCACAATATCTGAATCTTTTAGTGGAAGCCACCTGCTATTGGCACTCCTCCTCATCGAATCCAAGCTCGAATCAAGGCTCAAACAAATCCAAGGCTCGAATCCAAGGCTCAAACGAATCAAGGCTTGAACGAATCCAAGATTTGGTGTTATCTCTACTTTCTCTCAGATGAATCAAAGCTTCAATCTAAGGTATGTTATTTTATCCTCCTCCTCACTCGTTGATTACTTTTTTGATGATATCTTTTTGTGTTTTTTGTTCATTATCTTTTTCTATTCATTATCCATCGTTGCTTTCCCTTTAAGAATGAACTTATAATTGGGAGTTTCTATGATTTTGGGTTTATATTGACCCTTTAAGTGTTTTTCTTGCTTCCTTGTAGTGTATTAAGACTTCCACACACTAATTTCACCCATTCTGATAGGTGGATCCATTCAATTTCCTTTAAACGTGGAACCATGAATGCTTACATTTTTTAAATCCATGTTTTTATCTGAAGTAAATTCTATTATAATTATCCATGATGGGGTTATGGATTTATAAGTGTTTTTCTTAAGTTTTCATTAACATTAAAGGAGTTTTTCTTAATTTTAAACATTTTTAACTTCCTTTCATGGAAATAATGCACACAGAGTGTTTGTTAAAATTCCACCCATGTTTTTTATTGAATAAATTGAAATGGATTTCATGTAATGATTTCTTATGAATTATAATGAATTACCATTATGGTTTGATCAAGGATTTTTATGAATTAGACCTTGTTTGGATATTTTTCAAGATGCTTTTTATGTTAGCAAAGAATATGGAAGTATTGTTTACACTGTTTTAAATGTTTTGGATTAGTTTCAAATGGAAAGTTTGATGTATCTATGTTTGATATGATTTCCCAATTATATTAATATTTTGTGTTATATTCACCCTTGAAATTAATAACTTTATTGATTCATAAGTGAAAAGTTGTTTGTTATTGTAACATGGATTGATCACGGGTCATTTATATCATTATATTGTTTATGTTATTATGAAGAGTGTTGTTCATTAAAGGGTGTTTGAAGGTGTGAGAGAGTTTATGTTTGTTGAACTATTTTAATAATTATTTTTATTATATTGAGATGTGTTATATTGTATTGTTTGCATCCACTTACATGTCATGAGACACCTTGGGTAGCTTGGTAAAATATCTAGGGATGAGTATTTCACTAGTGTATGATCATGCTTTGGTTAGCGCCAGTGACCATTGCACCACACAACACCTGCGCAATAGCCAAATTGGGAAGGCATGTTGTGGCATGCGCTATGTTGCGCTATGACACAATGTGGTGTTGCGCACACCATTGTGCCATTTATTTTTTTGTTTTTGTGTTTTTGAAACCTATTTTAACCATCCAACCCAACCCTCATTAAAATACTTTATTAAAACACTTTGTTTCAAGGAAATCGAGACCCACTATTTCATGTGACACATCGATCGAGTACCAAAACCGAGCACAACCAGCAACCCCGCCACCTTATCAACACCCCTCTCATGACCGAATTATGACTATTTGTCATTTGAATGACTTAAGGTTATTTATTTATTTTATTTTAGTTACATTTATTTATAGTGAGTTTTCTTTCTTAGTGTCATTTCTTTAAAAACAAATCCAAAAGAGATTTTTAAATGTGTGTTTTTAATAAATAAGGATTGGGCCAAGGAAAATGATTTTCAAGTGATGTAACATAACCCAAACATATGATAATTACATTCCTTTATGGATATTAAAATTATTTGGAGCTTATATAATTTATAATCATAAACTTATATAAATTAAAGAATGCAAATAATTAAAGAACACAAGTCAAAACTTTAATTTCATATAATAAATAATTTTAAAACAAGTAAAAATGTTTAACATACTTTACACAATAAACCAAGCATAAATATATAATGTGAACAATATGAATGATGTGGTTTCCATATCACCACACCTAATCTTATGCAAAAACATTATTTGGTCCTCCTATGACTAAATTTTCACTGAAAATGCTCAGTTGAACCCATTGACGCACTATCTCATTGCTTTATCATGATTTCTAAACAACCAAAATCATCCCATGATCTTCTAAATACCCATAATAATGTACAAACTTGAAAATTAGTGTAACTTCATGGTTGGTTCCTTTCTAAACAAAAACCAAATCTGTTATCATTCTCTCACCTTAGGTACTAGAGCATCTCTAATTCGACTCACACTCAGATAAATTAAAATCAAACCTAAGTCTGACATCACACATGGACTCCATATAACACCTCATGGTATTTTGAAAAATAGTTTTTAATTCCATGAATATTTGTAAAACCTTCTTGATGTTGATTCTTGAATAAATTTTATGGCATGTGAAAGCTTGGATTTGTGGATTCTTGTGCGATATTTGATGAAACTAGTTTTTGATAAATGAATAGTCCCATGATTTAATTTTTGAAATAATCCCATGGGAACCTCAGTATTTATGTGGTTAGTCTAGTATAATCATGTTATTATTTAAATTGTTAATTTACTACTATCTCCCGATTTTTATATTCATGTCATGCTTTATAAAATGTTTATGAAATTTTTAATAATAATGCTTTGCTTTAGACCAGGTGGTGGAATAATTATCATTTTTATGGAAATTACTATTTTAAATTTTATTTTTGAAAAAGGAAACTTGGTTTTAAATGTTAAAGTGAGTTTTGAAATGAAATAATATGGATTCCTCTTAAAATGAACTAAAATGGATTCAGTGTTTTGAAACTCATGAAGTGATTTCAAAAGTGAAAATGTAAAGTTTTAAACATTTCAAAGTGTACATATTTCCATGTAAATAGTTTTAAACATTTAATTTATTGTTAATGGTTTTTGAATATGATTTTAAAAATTTTCACTAGATGCTAACAGTTTTTATAGTTAAGGGGGTTTGTATCCCATTAAGTGTTTTGAAAAAAATTGGCCGATTTTCATTTGGAATTAAAAAAATGGATTTCAAGCGGGGTTTTAAAAATTCAAAATGAAACCTTTTGATGAAAGTGGTTTTGATATGAGATTTTAAATTTTAAATTAATATGTGGTAATTTAAAATGTTTTAAGGAGACAAATATCATCCTCATCAATTTTATCTCCCAAATAGTTATTATTGAATTTTATTTCTTGAGAATCATCCCTCATCTCTTCTATGTTGCTTGAACTACTCTGAGAAGTATTCATCCAAAATGATTACCAGTACTCGATATGGGATGACTACTACTCAGAGTAGTTCGATCAACATAGGTGCATGTCCAGAAGAGATGGGGTACGAGTCTCAAGCAACAAAATGCAAAAATAACTATTTGGGAGATAAAGTTGATGAGGATAAAAGTTTTCTATAACTTTCACCTTTGGATAAATTCAGATGATAACACCTACCATAGTGGAGTAATTATTTTAATAAATTCAATTACCCATTTCCTTCAAAGTATACTAAAATTATTTGAAATGATCAAATGTTGGGTTTCCCTTATTAGAATTATCTATAACTTTCACCTTTGATAATGAATATCTTATGTGTATTTATTTATTTATTTTACAAAATGAATATTTTATGAACCTAATGGTATGGATATGAATCTAAAATAGATTCACATTAATCATTTAACAAAGAGTATAAAGATGGAGTTAAAGAGTTCATCAAGTTTGCAATAGATTATGCATATGACCCTTCTCAAATCCTTTTTTTAAAAGGTTGGGGCTGAAGATGAATTTTTATTATTAAAGTAAATACCTCTTTCTAACTGGGTAGAGGGAGACCCATTACATAGCCCAAAGGTCCAAGACCAAGTGGTCTGAATACAAGGCCTGAAAGCCCATTTTTTGGCCCAAATGGACCTTCGGTGAATAGAAGTGCTACAATACCCAGGCTACTACAGTCCCTACTACAATACCATTGCCGCTATAGTCCCTACTATAGTACCCTCTGTTGTTACAGTGCCACCGCTGCTACAGTTCCGCCGCTGCTATAGTACTGCTATAGTACCTGCTACAGTCTATTACAGTAACTCAGGAATTCCTCCCTTGCCTAGATTTGATTTTTCATGAAATAGATCAGATATGTAAATGTTGAAAAAACATGGGAAAAACTGATCATGCACACTGATTATGATGATACTCTAGTTTATGGATCATTTGATATGAATACCAGTGTAAATGATGATGGAGATCACATGGAATAAATTTCAATGACAATTGAAGTTAACCTTCATGATTTTATAAAGTTGTTTGAGAAGTTAAATAGCTATGCTAAGATACCATTGTATACCAATTGTACTAAATAAACAATATTTTCAACTGTATTGAAGTTATATAATTTGAAAGCTAACAATAGATAAAGCGACACCAGCTTTACAGAACTACTTGGTCTCCAAAACGATATGATACTAGAAGAAAATGAACTTCCATATTGAAAATATGACTCTAAACTAATGCTACGTTCAATGAGAATGATCTCTAAAAAATACACTCTTGTCCAAATGATTGCATATTATTTTTTAAGGACCATAAATCACTCATAAAATACCCTAAGTGTGGCACAAACTGATACAAGAAAAATAAATCAAGTCCTTCAAATGTTTTATGGTAATTTCCTATTATTCCATGGTTTAGAAGATTATATGGATGTCGGGAAACTGTGAGATAATTGACATGACATGTAGATACAATAATTAAATATGGGAACCTATGTTATCCATTAGATTCTCCTCACTGAAAGAAAATTAATTATGAGTATCCTTAATTTGGAAATAAGCCAAGAAACTTTCATCTTGCATTATCTACATATAGAATAAATCCTTTTGGTACACATTGGAGTACTTATAGTACATGACCCATCATGTTGATAAAGTATAACTTGCCACTATGGTTATGTATGAAGCACAAATACATTATGTTGTCTCTGCTTATATCTGGACTAAAGAAACCTAGTAATGATATTGATGTCTATTTATCTCCATTGGAAAAATATATGAAATTGATGTGGGATAAAAGTGTTACAATATATGATGCTCATAGAAGTGAAGAATTCACATTGAGATCCATGTTGTATAAGATAATAAATGACTTTACTGCTTATAGAAATTTTTTCAGGATATAGCATTAAAGGAATGTTAGGGTGGCCCATTTGTGAAGAATGAACACACTCAGTTCAGTTGAAACATTACCTAAAGACTATACTTTTAGGATATCAGAAAAGTTTACCTTGTTAAAAAAATACTGATCCTGGACAACAATATTAGATGGGAATACCAAACAAGGCACAACACCATCTCCACTAATGGATGATCAACTATTCGATAAAATAAAAGATATTGACACTTTTTTCAGTAAACCATTTTCAAAAAACCTTACAAAATCCGGTTGGAATAAGATATAAATTTTATTTCAATTACCGTATTGTAATTTTTTGTACGTAATACATTTTCTTGATGTCATGCGTGTAGAAAAATGTTTTTGATAGTATTATCGACACATTACTAAATGTTCCTGAAAAAACAAAATATGACATCAAGACTAGGTTGGACATGATTGACATGGGGATAAGGGAAGAGTTGGCACCAGTGAAGGGTAAAGGGCATAATTTTCTTCCTCCAGTAGTTTACACTTTATCCCGATAGGAAAAATTGAAAATTTTAATTTTCTTTAATGGTGTAAAAGTTATAGAGGGGTATTCATAAAATTTAAAGAACATAGTTTCAATAAATAATTTGAATTTATTGGGAATAAAATCACATGATTTTCATGTTTTGATACAAGATTTGATGCCCGTTGCTTTCCTTTACATTCTACCTAAAAGTGTACAACATACATTAAACAAACTTTGTTTCTTTTTCAAAGCCATATGCAGTAAAGTTATAGACCTAGTGACGTTTCCAATCATGAATAAGGAGGTTGCAGTCATATTATGTGAATTAGAGATGTTCTTCCCACCAACATTATTTGATATAATGGGCCACCTAATGGTTCACTTGGTTATATAGGTTCAACTATGTGGTCCTGTCCATTACAGATGGATGTACCCCATTGAACGATATATAAATATTTTGAAAGGGTATGTCAAGAATCAAAGTCGACTAGAAGGTTGTATTATAGATGATATATTGTTGAAGAATATATTAAATTCTATACTGATTACCTATTATATGTTTACAACATTAGTCTCCCAAATTATTATCATAGAGGATACCTTATGGGCGATGGGATTTCCAAAAGAGATTTTGTTACAATTACCATCACAGAGTGGGAGCAAACACACCTTTACATTTTACATAATAGATAAGATGTTGATCCATATGTTGAAGTCCACAAAGAAATTCTTAGAGATCTAAATCCATTAAGGGTTGAAGGATGGATATCAAATATACATAATTAATAGTTTATAAGATGGTTTTGAGATCAAATTTATAAGGAGTTATCTAAAAATATGAATTAAATTATTGAACGACTTCGATGGCTAGCTAGGGGACCAAATAAAAATATAATATCTTACATTGATTTTGTAATTAATGGTTATACGTTCTATATAAAAGAACATGATGACTGTAGTACTATGAAAAATAGTGGATTTAATCTTATGTTAGAAGTGATGCACATATCCGGTTCTAAGGATAGAAATCCAATTTATCGAAATATGTCATTAAAAAATTGTTGAAAAAATATACGAGTTGGATTATACAACATTTTAAGTTCCAATTTTCCATTGAAAATATGTTGACTAGAAGTGTAGTTAAATTTAATGAAATGGGATTTATGAAGGTGAATTTCAGTATAGAAGGGGAAAAGGATGAGCCGTTCATAACGGAATCACAAGTAGTGTAAGTATTTTATATCTCAGATCCAGCAAATATGAATCGGTCGATTGTCTTACTGGTGACTAAAACAATTGTAGGGTCAGATGAGAATTCAATCAAGGATTACCCTTTCATTGGTAAATCACAATTAGTTCATGTCAGCCCCAATGCAGAAAATGTCTTATGCGTTATAGGGGACCATAAAGAGGGGATTTTGATTTTTGATATAGGATCCAAATCCCTTCAACCTTTAAAAAAAGAAAGAGAGTTCAATGAGAAGGTTAAAGTGTTTTTAATACACTATGTGTTTTCTCATAATATTATATTTTCTCTACTGCATTAACATAATATAAGTTAAATGTTTGACTACTCATGCAGACAATGTCTTTTACACATGATGATGTTACCAATTCCAAGGAAGAACATACTATTGATGCTGAAACTGCAAAATTTTTAGGGGATCAACTGCATGTTGATGAAAAAATAAATAACAACATAACATCATAGTGTTAAATAAAATTATCAAGGAAAGAAATAAGGGTATACAATTTGTGGTTGGCTAGAATCAATGTGGCCAACCCGTTGACCCCAACAAGTTAATGTTCATTAGTTATATTGGAGTCACAATGATGATGGATGTGTCAATTAATATAAATTCATGGAACTACTTCCATGCTATAATGAAATAAACTCTTTTTAAATATATAATGATAATGTTATGATATAATTTCTCTATTTTACCAAAAAATTATATAATTAAACGTTGATTTAATTTTTATTATTCCTTGTAGAGTTTATTGATTTTAGAATATTTTTGTAATAAATATATCTTTATAGACACTGGAAAATCCCATATAGGATTCCAGACTCTTCTTACTAAGTTACGTCTTAGGGATGCTGAGGGGAAAGTAAATCCCCACCCACCAGTTAGTTATGCACACATTATAAAGTAGGAAACATGAAATACTTTATTTAGTCATCATGATGATAAATCATTTCAGGTGCATTGTAGTTGATAATATATTACTTTAATTTATTTATTTTATCTAATTTGATTTAAAAAATTTAATTTATGAAATAATAAAAGAGTTATAAAAATAAAGAATGTGCATCAAAACCAATGTACCCCTATCACAAAGCAAGGATGTGATACACTTCACTAGTGAAGAAATTAGTATGTATTTTAAATCAAAAATAAAAATTTTATGTTATAGGAAATAACATATGTTCTTTTGTTTCTATGTATATCGATGAATCAAAATATTAAGCCACTTCCATCCCACGTCATGTGTTGTGGAAGAAGTCTCACATAAATAAGGAGGGTAAACTAGTTGATGAAAACATAAAAGCAGTATGGGAAACATGTGTAAGTATAAAATAATAATAATTCAATATGCTTTATAGTAATATTACATAAAAATTTCTATTTATGTTCATATGTTTTATATGTTTTATACATAAGAATCAACAATGACCATAGGGGAATAAAAATTACTTTCAGTATCTTTGAAGCAGTTGGAACAATATTCTCACATTAGAAGATTAAGTTTTGGAGTGTCTCCTTGAACATATTTTGAGAAGACAAAACCACAGGAAGATGCATATAATATGATGAAATAATTGCAGACAAAAGTAGATTATTTGTAAGATATTATTGTCTGGTCTTGTTTAGTAGACCAATATATGAGAAAGGATCAAAGTGAACTGGCAGTGGAATAAAAATCCACACATGGAGAACCAAACGACCCTACTAGATTTGAGGCTAGTCATTCCCCTCAATTGCATACCTCACCCAAGGTAATAAATTTTTTTAGTACTCTTTCTTTTAAATGTGAATCAAACAACTTCCAATAACTTTATATTACTAAAATTCTATAGGGTACAATTGTATGTGATTTCTATATGTCAACACCCACACACCACCTTGTTGTGAGGGGTATGGTGTATAATATCCCAAGAGAAGCTACACAATAATGAACTCCCAAAAGATCACATGAGAGTGGGTATTGAGGTAGTTCATGATCTGACTATTGAGTTTTTTATTCCACTTGATGATCTAGATATTACAATGGTAAATGATTGTATTGGAACTTTCATAGCATGACTGTCTCATATTATAAAGATACATGAGGTATGTATTTAACAAATCTTTTATCATGAAAAACCTATGAAAGTTGATGAAAAAAGTTCTAAAGTGGGGTATGATATTACAAACAGATAAAATGATGGATAAATGGAAGGTTGAATCAAGATAATCTAGTGAATTGACCAATAAATCAAAAGGAACTTTCAAGAGTACCTTCTCCCCACCAGTTACAAAGAAACATTTATTATCATTACAAATTCATGAAGAGACCACATTTAAAGATAAAAATATGTCTTACATTCCATATGAAGAAGAAATATATAGAACTTTCATGATATATGTAGTTAGTCTAGAGATTATAAATGAGATTCACAAGTTTTAATGGTTGAGAGTCTCAATTGTGAATACATACATGAGGTATATTTTCATAATACATCTATCCAAATAGTGATCTAATATGTTCATTAATGTTAATAACTATTCATATTTTCTACAGGCATTTATATCACTACTATATAAAGGGAAAACCATGTGAAACACGATTTGGATTCATTAATATCTATATCATTTCAATGAAAAAAACTTATTTGGAGAATAAATATATTGATAAGAAGAAAGATGATCTATATGATGTATTTGAGAAAAAAAATAACAAACATCATACTCTTTTTGATTCCTACAATGCAATGGTAAAACTCTACAATCTAATAACATAAAATATATTTTTATTTTTTCATTACTTATTTGTTTTTGTTTTCTTAGGTAGCACTAGATGCCGATCACAGTCAATCTGGATACCCTAAATATATATTTTTTGGATCCAATGCATTTATATTCAACAACATGATGTGTATTTTGAATTTTTAATACACTGCAATCAATATTTTATAGAGAAAATTTTAATTATATGTTTCACTCTATGTTTTAACAAGAATTTTGTTATGATAGGGAAGTCACTAAATATAGGCTAATTCATGGAATAAAGTCAGTGAATGAACATAAAAATCATGTGGATTACTTAAAATGGAAACAAATTAGGGTATATATAAAAATATTTAATTATCAAAACACATTTCAAAACAATTTACTTATTTTGGTCAATGTTTATGCAGCGTCTGAAGAAAGATAATGACAACAATTATGGATATTATGTTTGAAAATTTATGAGAGATATCATAAACCATGAAAAGACCATCATACCTAAAGAGATAATTTCCAAAGGTAATTTCAATTTTATTAAAAATATTTATTAATCATTTGCTTGTCTATATTTTCTCAGTTTTACCAAGATTGCTGACAACATTCATACTCAAAAGAATAAGTAAATTTGTTTAGAGACGAGTGAGTAGTGTACATAGTGTTAGAATGTTTGATGATAACAAATTTTGGGGATTACCTACTATATTTGTGATCTAGTATAGGCTATAACCTTAGAAATATATTTGGGGTGTGAATCATTAGTATCAGAATGTTTATATATTATTTTTGATCTATTTCTCAAGCAGAATTATAATAGAGGAAATCAATTTTTTTAGAAGCATTGTCCTACAGACAATAAAATTGTTGGCCAATGCAGGTGGTGGAGGTAGAGGCGGAGGTAGAGTTGGAGTCCAAGGAGGAGGAGAAGGTAGAGGCAGAGGAGGATATGAAGCACTAGCCTAAAAAACAATAAAATTGTTGGGAAATGGAGTAGAATAGGGAACATACCAAGGTTGTGTTTGATAACAATTATTAAAAAGTGTGCACAACACTTTTCACTTAAGATAAGATCCATTGAGCAAGTGTTTTAGGTTTCTTATTGAAAACATATTTTTCACCACTTGTTTAAGTAATTTTGTATAGGAATTTAAGTGGAGGGATTTTTTTTCAGAAAAAAATAAACACCACTTATTTTTTCAAACTGATTATCATAGGATACAATTTCTATTAGAACATTCCTAGTACAATCAAATATTACTAAAGTGTAAAATCAAACCCTCACCAAGAACAAAATTAACAATAAGAAAAAATCAGATATCATTGCTTACCCATGGATTCTCTACACTACAAATAAAGGGTCTTAGTAGCATAAAATAACCAAAATAAGAACCCATTAAATATTCTTATATAGATATTTCCATTAAGAATACAGAGATTCATAATATATAAATTCCATAATTTTGGAAACTTCAAAAAAAAAATTAGAAATTATATAAGTGGAATCTTAGTAATAAAACATGTGCGAATGAATGCATGCTTGAATATAAACACAAATGGAAGGATAAATCCTTACACCACTAATCCAATCATCAAACATGTATATAATCTAGCTCAAATGTTTGGATAAACATGTGTGTAATCAACCACTGAATCCAACAGGTGTATGATAGAGTTATTGTAGGATAAATAACATTAGGAGATCGTGGTCATCGAGTAGGGTTGGTGTCAAAGAAAACATGACATCAAATGAAAAGAAACCACTTTATGAAGAAATTCCCAAAAATGAAAAACCCACTTCAAATAAAATCCTGAAGCACCAAAAATCCAAACGAATACCCATTTGAAATATAAACTAGCAGCTTTATCCAAAACCTCTAAAATAAATAAATAAATAAAAAATTTCATCTACCAAATCATGAATTTTCAGAAAATAATAATGCAGTGGTTTCACTTTGGTGGGTGGTGGAATTATTTGGGCCATTTGATCATCAATTAGATGCATGATATAATATCAAAAATGATTATGAAATCCATACAAGAAACACATAAAGTTTATATTAGTGAAATGGATTGATTAAAACCGATTCATTTAAATTCACATGATGTGAAATTAAATCATCCCACCATAATATCACATAAAACATGACAATCATTACATGATTAGAGGTGTTTAACCTATCCTTATTATTCAAATGGATACTTATTAACTGGATCACCATAAAAAAATGTTTCCACTGGATCATCACTAATATGAATGTGCACATTCATTATGTAAAATAATCCATGTTCACAAGATCATTAATAAAAATTCATCATCATTATCAATAAAAAATACACGAGAGTAGTAATATTCCCATTTTGATGAACAAATAATGATGATGATATGTTAGAGTTTATCATCACCCAGAATATCAAAAAGGATATACTAATATATAGCACAATCCCATAATACTTAATGTATGTGCTTGATTTTAGTGTCATTTGGATGCTATAAAGGGTTATACTGATGTTTTCTTATTCCATAATAACCTTTTAATATCTCTTAAAAAAATTACACTCATAATACTATTCTAAAAGTATCATTCATATTCTTATTCTTCATAACTTGGGGAATGGAAACATAAGAAAGGATGATCTTAAATGATCAGTAAGGGAAATCATACAAGAGAAGATATCATGAATACACAAGGCATAAATAATATGACATAGATAAACAATAATAAAATATGTCATATAACTAATATCAAGAAAGGGGAATATATCCATGGGAAATATAACAACATAAATAATCACATGGATAACAATGATTAGTTTCACAATGATAGAATTCATAATTTCAGGCATCATATTCTAACCATCAATTCCACTTTCCAAGACATCATACATAAATAGGTAAGGTGTATGCCAAATACCCAAACTAGTTTGTCTCATGAGATCTATTGATGCATCAAGGGTCTATCTAATATTGGTCCCCACCTATCATGTACTAAGTCTAATGAATTCATCATATGAAAGAAATGAATAACCATTCAATAGATAATCAACATGCCTTAATAATAAACATTCGTATTGGAAAGATAGCATACAAAATGTCAATATTTTTCTCTGTTAATAACTAGAATAATATGATCATAATTCATTTAGACAAATAAGGTGGATGGTATCATTGGAGCATATCCCTAGTGAAACATAACAAGCCTTAAAGGATGATGATTTGTGCCTTAGGGAAAAAAATTTGGAACTACGAGCTATAGGGCCTTCAAGCCACCATAGGACTTCAGAAAACAGGGCCTATAGGCCACCACATGCCTTCATTCCATGGGATTTTGGGTCCCAGGGCCTCTAGGCCATGAAGTAGTTGGATCATACCACACTAGAGAAAGCCCCAAAAGAGTAATCAAAGTAAGTAGCAGCCACTAGAGCAGAATTAACTAGATTTAGAATGAAGAGAGGGTATGGTGACATCACCACCGGTACCAGGAACCATGCAACTATTCATGGGGAAATGCTATCCAATTATCCATGCGAGGTGGTAAGCTAAGCTTCATCAATGAAGCAGATACTGGGGAGTGGTATCTCTAGTTTAGTAAGATCTTTGGGCCTTTGAGTCATGCATTGTGCCTTGTGCCTCTAGGCCTATGGGTCATGTAAGGTTTCCCTCTCAACCCAGTTAAAAAGGGTATTATCCAAAAATAAATAAAAATATAAGGACTTCAATCCATTTCAGCAAGATAAGAAATATCCATTTATTTTGAAAAAAATTTAAAAGTAAAAATTTCAAGAATACCGAGAAAAATTATTTCATTAAAAATAACCATGGAAATTTTTAAAGGAATCTTCAAACCAAAGAATATTTATAATGGTGGTAAAATACATTCATTCGGTAAATTTTAAAACAAATATTCCTTTCACATTTTTGGTAAAAAATCAATAGCACCTCATTAGGAAAACAACAAGATGTTTCTTTTTAAAACTTTATAAAGAAAGTTAAATATATTTGAAAATGAATTTAAAAAATCATTATATTATAATACAAACATTCTTGAAAACATTTTAGAAAACATTTATATGGATGAGAAATATTCTCGACCAAAAGGGGAAATAAGTTTAGTTTTACTTAAAAAAATATCGACCCTCTTAAGTACCAAAGAGAGTAAAATGAGAGGTAAATATGTAAAATCCATAGATAACCATAGGATAATAATATATATGGTGTTTAAAAAGAGAAATAGATTATAATTTCCTACAAATGGAAGTTTAAGAAAAAATAATCCCGAATAAAAATGAGATTGTAGAATAAAACCTTATGACTTTGGTAACTTTTGAAGCAAAGGCCATCAAAATTTATAACATGATATGATTTTATAAATCCCATGAATTACATAAATTATTATGTTAAAATATATTCATAGGTTAGTAAGTACACCGTATAAAATAAAACATGGTGTGCAATATGAAACATGTTATAAGAAATCAAAATCACTACTAGAAATTTAGGCTATAGCCACAGTTTAAAACCATGGATGTAGACCAAAAAACTGTGTCTATTGGTTATAAACATAGTTTAATGAACCGTGGCTGGTATTGGTGTGGCTATAGGGAAATTACTATAGCCACGGTTTGAAACCATGGATAAATCCCTATATCCATGGTTCAAACCGTGTCTAAGGACCTATAACCACAATTCAAACCATGGCTAAAGCCCTATAGCCATGGTTTGGAACCATGGAAGAAGCTTAAATCACACAAGGTTTATAGACATAGTTTTAAACCATGGCTATAGGGATTCACATTTCATAAAAAAAATAGCACGGTGAACTGTGTTGGATGTTGAGAGGACCCCCACCCCCACCCCACACCCTGAACCAGTACCCCACCCCCTGCTTCTACACACCCACTCCTCACTACACCACCTTACACCCCTCCCTCCCTCCTAAATCACCTCCCCTACCAGTTACACCCCTACCCCCTCCTCACTGCACCCCCCCTGCACACCCCCTTCCCCACCCCCCTCGCACCCCCTGCTCCTGCACACCCCCTTTCACCCCTCCCTCCCCCTCACCCTGCCCCCTGCACACCCCCTTCCCCCTGAACCCCCCTTCCCCTCCCCCTTGCACCCCTAACCTACCCCTCCTCACTACACCCCTTCCCCCTCACCCTTCCCCCTCGCCCTTCCCCCTCGCCCTTACACCCCCTTACTCCTACACACCCCCTACCCCACCCCCCTTACACCCCACCCGCACCCTCCCCCTTGCACCTCCTGCTCCCCTTGCACCCCCATCCCTACTCTTGCCCCACCCCTACCCCCTCACACCCCACCTGCACCCTCCCCTACCTATTTCACCCCTCCCACCTTCAACCCCTCCCCTTTCCCCTTGCACCCCTACCCCCTCCTCACTACACACCCCCTTGCACCCCCTCCCCCTCCCCCTCACCTTGAACACCCCCTTACCCTCCCCCCTTGCACCCACCTTGCTCTTGCACACCCCCTACCCCACCCCCTCCCCCTTTCACCCACTTGCACCCTCCCCCTACCCATTGAACCCTCTCCCCCTTGTCAACCCCTCCCTGCACCCCTCCTCCTACCCCTTGCACCCCCTTGCCCCCTCCTCACTGCACAACCCACTTATACCCCCCTCCCCCCTCCCCCTGCCCCCCTCACACACCCTACCCCTCCCCCCTATACACCTCAACCCCTGTACACCCTCTTTACCCCCTCACCCTGCCCCCCTACACACCCCTACACACCCCACTCTACACACCCCCAATCCCCTCCCCTACACCCCCTGCACCAGACCCCCCTTCCCCTACAAACCCCTTGCCCCCTTCCCCCCTTGCACCCCACCTACACCCTCCCCCTACCCCATGACTTACAAACCCCATTCCACTGCCCCCTCCCCCTACAGACCCCCCCGCACCCCCACCCCTTCCAGTTTCCCCCCTCCGCCAGCCCCCTACCAGTTCCACCCCCTGCCAGTCCCCCCCACCCCACCCATGCCAATACCTCCTACTAGTATCCCCCCACCCCTACCAGTACCCCCTTCCAGTTCCCCCCCTACCAGGTCCCCACCCATGCCAGTCCCCCACTGCCAGTTTTCCCTCCCCCACTACTAGTCACCCATCCAGTTTCCCTCAACAACTATTATCCTATGGACATATATATAAGTTGGACACATTTTTTTTCCTATTGAATATAATATAAAGGGAAATAATATTCTCAAAAATAACTCTTCGCATTTGATTGAATAATAAGATAATTGGAATCAACTTTTTGACAAATTTATAATCAACAAAGCCACCCTCCAAGGTGATAATTGTCTATTAAACAACATAGGCTTGGAGGGTGACTTTGTTGATTATAAATTCAGCAAACAATTGATTCCAATTATCTTATTTTTCACTAAAATGTGAAGATTTCTAGTAGAATCATAATGGGTAGGTATATACTCACACCTGCATGGATCTTGGTTGCATTTTTGTGTCTTATTTAGTTTAAAGATCCATCAATGCTGATATTGGTTGACTAGTTTTTTGAGGATCATAGTTGTACCTAGTAGAGATAACTGTGTTTAGTGGCTGACGAAATTATGAGTCAAGATATCGTCAGTCATTTCCTTTATCTAGTTGTTTTTAGGTTGGGACCCCATAATATCTATTTAAATTCCATACCTATTATAACATACTCATTTACTCCTCATCCTTGGTTATTATATAGACTATAGAACATAACCCTTTTCATCTCAAGAGAACTACCGACTTTCCACTCTTAATATAATCAATTCAGTAACACTTCTATAATGGTTACAACTTGAAGGTATATTCCCCAAACAAGCTCATTCACCTATGAATGTTAGTGATCCCATCAATAAAACAACACTCCATCCCACCCTTATGATAATTACTAACCCATTAACATTGTGACAGTAAAGGATTTCCCTCACTAGTCATGCCTTAATGGTCATTGTATCTTTCTCAATTTATAGCTCATCTATTAGGAATCTCATTATTTCAAGATGATATTATTTATTCTAGAAGTATATTCAATTTTATGAAATTAGAGGATAAACGGTGATGAAACACCATAGTTCATTATATTTATCACTCAATTATAAGCCCTTTGAACCCTATTACTCGATCACTTGAACATTTAACCTTTAATCGAGTGGGGAAATCAAATAGAACCAATGGATGAGATTCAAGAAGTTCAAATAAAACTAATTACTTAGGTACTAAGTGGTGAATTATTCCTGGTATGTTAGTTGATTTTATCTATTTCAATTTCACAGTGATGTTACTAAATAAAGTGTCAAGTTTTAAAGGACATTTTTTTGTGTTTGATGAAAATAAAACAAATATTTTCTTTAAGTTTTAGCTTTTTATGAGAATACTCAGTTCATGCTTTCTCAAAATGAGGATTTTTTCATCTCTAAAGTGAAGGAAATTTCATATTGAGTTAGCTGAAATTTTCTACTGATCGGATATTAATGTTAATCCTTAATAATGAAAATAGGTTTTTAAAACAATCAAGAAATTATAAAATTCAAATTAAAAGGTTAGGCATAGGGAACCTACCTCAACCTCAAGGCACACTGCTTTTGACGACAACAACTCGAATCTTCCTTTTTTTTATGTTTTCACACATATGCACCTTGACATATATATAAGAACACCTAGCCCCTAGGTACATATTTTCATGGAAAAATATGCACAAGGGGATCATTATATATATGTTTATACTTTCATATACCCCTTTTCACTTACACATGTATGAATTTTTCATATCTATATATAAGCACACCTATCCCCAATATATATATCCATACGGTCATGATTGGATATATATAAAGGGTGAACTTATATATGTATATTCCAACCTATGACTACACATGTAAGTCACCTTCACCAACTGTTGCTTGAATCTACCTCAACGAGATCCAAAACACACTGAAAAAATATAGGAAACCCAAAAATCACAAAAACCCTAATTAAAATTAAGCCAAAGAATAAAAATGGAAGAAACCTTAACTGAATCTAATGTCGAACTCACTGCCTTTGATGGTGGTGGATAGAATCTACCTCATCATAAGTAACCAACTATTAGTAAATAATGGGAAAATAAGTGAGATACAATGACTTCTTATATATATGTGATTAGTGTGTCAACTGTACATGATAAATGATACATAACTCCATAACCAAAAATGAACAAAGAATATTCATATTGATATGTACATCCCAATACTGAATAACATGATCATTAATAAAGGGTTTTTGTTCAAATGAATTCCAATGTCATTCAATACATACACCAAAGAAGCGTTTGAGTAATATTATACTATATCTGGTGATTATTTCATAATGGAGTAGGTTTCTACACTATCGATGGGAAACATGAAAGATGTGAGGGGATAGTGAAACTATTTAACACCCCTTGGGTCATGTTGTATTTTTTGATAAAATGTGTGGACTTTTACCCAGATATTTTGTTGAAAATATGGGGAGATTTATGGAAACCCCGAAAGTGAGTTAGGCATGCTAACAAGGTGGTTGAGGAGGAGTTTGAAGTTGTGAGAAAATAGATCTGATATATATATATATATATATATATATATTAGATTTGTTGACAAAGAGATGTGGTGGATGAAGAGTGGTGATGGAGCTTGTGAGGGAGTTTATATATTTGAAACTATAAATGTAGGTGTTTTCAACAAAGGATCAACACTAACGAATCTGGATACGTGAAGCTATTCATATATGTGAATGCATAGATGTAGGTAATTTGGTTATGTAATGGACTATATAGGAAAATCTGAACACATATATGAATTTTTCAAGATCTATGGGAATTATACAGTGACATAAGGGTTTTACCTAATTTTTTTTTGTAGAATTCATTCAATTATGAAAACACCTGCACACCCCCTCTACCCCCTCCTACATAGAATCCCTCACCAGACAGCCCCCGTGGACAGCCCCCACCCCCTAGATCGCCCCCTCCCCCCCCCCTATGACACCCCAACCCCTTCCCCTAGACACCCCTCCTAGACAACCCCTCCCCTCTACAAAGACCCCTCTCCATACCACCCCTCCTGGATAGCCCCCACCCCTAGACACTGGTATGCTCATAAACTCAACACCCAACAGGAAGACACATATTCAATGCAATCAACATGCAAAGTATTTAACAGTTTAATCATAAAAACTAACTTATATCATGTGTTGAAATGAAAATTTATAATCATACAAAATGATCAAAAAATAGAACATACCCAAAAAAATAGCAACCCTTAAACCTAAGATGCCAGTTCATGTTCTACCTGGGTTCCTATACACCAGAAAAAGAATTAGGAACACCACCCTAAAGCATTTAAGGCCCAACAATTTATCTATAAATAAGATATGTTATTAAATAAATTTATAAAATATGTTTATTAAACCAAACTCTCTCAAAGTTCCAATGAATTTTTTGTTATAAAATGCATCACTTATTTATGGAACAAAATAACCGAAATTGTATCACTACAATCCATGACCATAAATAGATCCTTGAATCTGGAGGTATATAATAAAAAAACTACTAGAAAACTGAGTAACTTATACATCATGTTGAAATGAAAATTCATAATTTTAAATAATTATAAAAAATATAACACAAAAATATAAATAATAGCCCTATATAGAAGAGATTTTTTGGGAAGATACTAAGATATCTAAACACTTTTATTTCATCAAAGGGGAATTTGTGTAAAAGGGTTACATAAACCATTGTGTTGTGAAAGTTATATATGAAAACAACAGAGTTATGTGAATATATTATTTGTGTGACCCTTTTATTTATGTTAAGAATAGTCTATCACAAAATAACTAAGTTTGATTGAGTTCTTGTATATAAATTTATATTTTCATGATAACATAAATAGAAGTTGTATGAACGTAGTCATTAGAACAATGAGGAAAGTGAATAGGCACTCATTAAAGACCTTGAAAAATTATGAATTTGACCTTAAAGACACACATGATATCATTAAGGAAAGTAAAACTATTTACATGGAGGATTTCACATGTCATGTGTGAAAGAGTATTTTTAAGATCAATGAGTGGGTACCCATACTTAGTGCAGTGCATAGATATTGAAGACTTGCCTTGGAATGTGTTCCAAAGTGTTATCCCAATGTTATTAGTGAGTAAAAGAGAGAAATGAGGGAGTGTCCCTATGGGTGAGGAGTGATAAGACCCTATATTACTGAGATGGGAGTGAAACTGGGGAGGTAGTGAACTATCCATGAATCATTTTAAGGGAAGTGACCCTTGGATTGGAGTTCCCTAACCTAAATACACTATAGAACAATACGTTTAGTGGAATTTGTAACATGGGAATAATGTTGTTGTATGTTCCTTAGATTAACCCAATACAGGTGAACCAATTAAAATATTTATGTATTGTATTCATGATTTACTTACTTTCTATAATATATAAATAGGTGTGTGTAGGTTAAGTAATCATTTATCAAATTGGATTAAAGTAAAGGTAATTGAAATATCAATCAGATCATCATTAAAATAATAATATAAGAGTGAACCTATTAATAGTGAGGTCAATATCATTTAGGATAATGAGAGTTTAAGGATTAAGTGGTGAAATTAGAACAAGTCTCGTACCCTGATTCACCCCCCTCCTGGACACCCCCTCCCTCCTGGACACCCCCTCCCTCCTGGACACCCCCTTCCTGGATACCCTCCTGGACACCCCCCTACTAGACACCCCCTCCCTCCTAGACACCCACCCACACTCCCTCTTGGACACCCCACCCTCCCTTCTGGACACCCCCCTCCTGGACACCCCCCTCCTGGACACCCCCCCTCATAGACACCCCCTTTATTGTATAAATTTATCGTACCATATGTTAAAACAATTAAAATATTGTTAGAAATATTATTCTCTCTTACAGGATTGCTTTAACCAAACCCAACCCGAGGGATGTATAAGATTTGTCACATAAATAATAGGTAAATAAACTAAATTCCCATAAGTTTTGGTAAGATTTTGTGGCACAATAACTGGGTTGCAACGAACACATGCAACATGAAACCCCTCAATTAGAAGCTTCAATTAAAGAAAAGGTCCTAAACCCTAAAATCTTAATCATAATCCCATGTAATATTATATGTGCATGAAGGGGAATAAGTGACACCATATCCCAATTTAACTAATGGAAAAGAAAGACTAACCCATATTAAGATTGAAGACTTTTTGTGGAGTCTTTTCCATAATAGAGAAAACATGAAAACCAGTCTTCAGGTGATGTATGCATGTGCAATAGAAATATGTAATCCTACCAGTAAGAGACTTCAAGGTGAGATTATGAAAGTTAAAATTATGAAGGAAAGAAGTAAAACATTAAAAAACTTAAACAAGATTTAATTAAGGAGATGTATGAAGATCTCATCACAATCATGATCAATCTAAATAAGAATATTACTAGGTATAGATCTTATCAAACTGAAATCCTATATTTTTAGTGAGGTATCATACAATAATGTATCACATTTAGATGAGATTTATAATTCATGTGAGTTTTGTAATATATAAAAGGGATAATTTTAGAAGATTTGATCATAATTTCCCATCTCCCTATCCCCGAATAGCCCACCATGAAAAAAAAAGAATGTAAATAGATAATTAAAATTAAACTCACTACTTTTATGAGTCAAAAAATGATTGAAGTCCATATATAGGAATACATAAACAATAACCCCCTTTGGTTGGTGAGTATATAAGTATACTCAATAGTTTCCTCCCCCAAAAAATATCATTCAAATGTGGAAAATCATACTAAATACTTAGTAAATAATTAACATAAATGACTCATATCCCAAACAAGATCGACTATAAATCTATATCAGTAAGGATTTCTCACCAAATTCCAATACATGATACATAGGTAGTAAATAATTAAATTGAATCAAATAATATACCCCACACCTATTTTTCCATTAAACTATTCACACTCATTTCCCAATGATATATTTCATGAAACATACATTCATTTACATTATTCATACAATAACCATATAACAAATCCATTGTCTATAATTTCATACCATAACCATATGGTATATGTGCACACCACAACTATATACCATATATTAAAAATACACTACCACAACTTTATACTACATCATAGAGACATACCACTACCATATAACCACACTGCAAACAAAATGAAGACTCTTAGAGGGGGTTTAGTTAGTTGTTAGTATATCCCACTTCTTGCCTAGTTACCAAAACATGATATGGGAATCAATCAACTTACCCAACTCATGTGGAAAATTTATGAAATTAAAAAACATATTGTCACAACCCCCTCCCCACAAAGTTTACCCCTCCTGGGCCGGAAATGTGAGAAGGGAGATAATGACCCCAGATTCCCACCTCCAGTAGGCCCCGGGTTGGCGACTAGCACCGAGGGAATAATAACCATGCAAATGGAAGGCATTACCCTCCAAGAGAACACATACAAAAGAGAGAGATAAGATAGACACCAACCAACTCCAAATCAGACAGAAATATAAATGAAAATTCAAGTACACATATGTAATGTCATGAAAAACTAATACAATTGGAAGGGGAAAACTACAAGTACCCAAAAGAAAGTAAAACAACAGCAATCACAAGCCCGAACAGCTCCTGCAACCCCAAGCTAGTAGATACCATCCTGATCTCCAACCTACTCCAAGTGACCTGAAAAACAGTTTATATATACATAGGGTGAGTATAATAGTATACTCAGTAGGATCCTCCCTGAAGCCTCTCGTGCAAAAGTAAAGAAAACATGCTAAAGAACAGTGAACAACAAGTGAAACAAACTCATCATCTAAAAAGGTATACTAAGTTCCCAGCTTCACCATGGATACTCTCACCAAGTAATGAACACAAGAGTATATAATATAATAAAGAATATCAAGGGTACCCCACTACTACTTCCCCACTAGTTTTCCGCTTTACCCCAACATCGCACGTCCTAAGCATCTCTCTCAAAAAAGGCTTGCCCGCAGACACCTGGGTGAAGCACCACAACATGCACCTCGTGCAACCAAACCACCACATCCACACAATAAAGTAACCAGGTAGTTTCTAGGAGCCACCACAACTCCCATAACGTGTATCATACGTCGGTTATTAACCCTTAATCCATTATAACCCATACACCGAGTAAGGATCCTCAAGCCATCACAGCCTATACACATTATACCTACAGTAGTCCATAAAAAACTATATCCAGAATATATGTGTGTGAATAACCACAAGACATTACAACCCTCTACACACATATATAGAGAAAACTAACCGATTTTACTACCAGCACAAGTAACTACCAATAGAAGAGAGTGGGACCAAAGGGGGTAGTCAGCCATCCATCCTCCCACCGGAATGTTGGGCAAAACACCCCCCAGGGCTCAGAATCCCCGGGGTGTCAGTTTCCCTTACTGACGGGGTGAAGTAGCATATAGAAACACAAAAAGTATAGAATATACTATAGCTCACAACCACACTATGGGCATAACCTAGTCTTAGACTCAACTTCAGCTAACGTCTCTCAGACTCTCGACTTCCACTTATAAGACTAGGTAACCTATAAGCACACAACCATTTAAAGAGATTTATTACATTAATTTATTCCCTTTTTATCAATTCCACTTTACGTTGATTAATTCTTTAAACATTAATTAACCATTTAAAATTCCACATTAAATTTCATTAGCATCACACCCAAAGTTCACTGTCCCTTTAAAATTACAACCTCATCATTATGTTCTAGCAAACTCCAACCCCATGGGTTAACATAATTTATTCAATTATTCATTACAGAATTAATTTCCCATATTCCCAGGCATTCTAGAAAAACAATCTATGCTATTAAACACAAGGGGGATCAACACGGTGAGTAGATATACTACCCGTCGAGTCTTTTCCGCATATAGTAAGAGCGTAGACCCATCCTCTCTTGAGAAGATAAACACAAAAATCATGTGGCATACCCAGCGCATCTTCGCCTCTTTCGGAAGAAGGGTAAGCAAGACCAGCTGCCTTAGGTAGTGGGGAAAAGTAAAATAGATAATCAACCAATAAGAATCATCAAGCATCCAACAATCACATCCATCCCACTCTATCATCCCTGGTGTCCTCCCCGACAACCACATGCATAAAATGATGCATCTCGCCACTCTAAGAGTCATCTCCTGCCATGACCAAAAGTCCTCTATGCCCCCACATATCACAAAAACCATCTAGGCTCACATCACAACACAAGAAGCTGGAAAACAAACATCTTAACAATTGGGATCTTGGCCCACTACTGGAAATCCAGCATTTCCCAACGGTTTAGAACCGTTGGGAAAGGCTGCAAAACCATTGGTATATGTTATACCAACGGTTCTGCAAACCGTGGGGAAGTAAGCCGTTGGGAAAGGCTTTTCCCAATGGTTTACACAGAACCGTTGGGATAGGTTAGAAAAAATCAACCTATCCCAACGGTTCTGCCAAACCATTGGGAAAGGACTTTCCCAACGGTTTGGCCCGTTGGGAAATCAACAGACAATTTTCTTTCCCAACGGTTTACAAACCGTTGGTAAAAACAACCATGCAACAGGGTATCCCAACGGTTCCTTGAACCATTGGTAAAAACAGCTACATAGAGCCTATGCCAACGGTTTGAAAACCGTTGGCATAGGCTTTGCTGTGCAAATTGCACAACAGCCTGCAATTTGCACAGCAGGTCTGGTTTTTGGGCATTCACCCTCGGTTTCAATTCAATTTTCAATCCAATTATGCCCTCGTTTTCAATTCATTTTTCAATCCAATTATTGTACCTGTAACACATATAATGCATACATATAGAGAACAAACCAACACATACAAATAATGAAAACCAACCAACCAACACATATAATGCATCCTGAAAATATACACATCCATAATTAAAGTAGAATTCATAACATAATTATAAACATACATAATTAATTTAGAATTAATTTTAAAATTTAGATGACAATCATATGTGGAATCCGAAATTCAATTCATAATTTGATTGGTTTTTCATATACCATATATTTTTAATAGAAATGATATCCATTTTAAACAAAATACATACATCTGGAATGATACCGGTCACACCGTGCCTTGGATTGAGGCAAGGTTAACTCATACACGTCACAAATGACTCATTGATCGTTGTCCTAAAGTATCAACATATTCCGAAATCGTTTGGTCGGTTTTCCGTATGTCAGTTGTTTTTTTCACTTAAAATGAAGTGTTTTTTAAATAAAAGAGAGACACTTTGAATGGTGTCGGCCACACCGCGCCTCGTATTGAGGCGGGGTTAACTCGTACACATCACAAATGACCCATGGATTGTTGTGCTAAAATATAAACACAATCAGAATGCGTTTGGTTGGTTTTCCGTATGAATTTAAAATGATGTCCATTTTAAACAAAATACATACACCTGAAGTGATAACAGCCACACCACACCTCAGATTGAGGCGGGGTTGACTCGTACACGTCACATTTGACCCATGGATCGTTGTTCTAAAGTATCGACACAATCCGAATATGTTTGGTCGGTTTTCCGTATGCCAGTTGATGTTTTTCACTTAAAATGACGTCCTTTTGAAACAAAAGACGGACACTATGAGTGGTGCCGACCACACCGCGTCTCCAATTGAGGCGGGGTTGATTTGTACACGTCACATATGACCCATGGATCGTTCTCCTAAAGTTTAAATGGAAACCGAATGCGTTTGGTCGGTTTTCCGTATGTACTTAAAATTTTGTCCATTTTAAACAAAAGAGTGACACTTAGACTAATCCTGACCACACCGCGACTCAGATTCATCCCGGGTTGGATCGTACATGTCACATATGACCCATGGATCATTGTGATAAATTATCAAAAGATTACGAATGCGTTTGGTCGGTTTTGCGTATGCCAATTGTTCTTTTCATTTATAATCATGTCCATTTTAAACAAAAGAGACAGAGTTAGAGCGGTGTTGGCCACACCGCGTCTTGGATTAAGACGGGGTTGACTTGTACACGTCACATATGACTAATGGATCGTTGTTCTAAAGTATCGATAGAATCCGAATGCGTTTGGTCGTTCTTCTGTATGTCAGTTGATGCCTTTCACTTAAAATGACGTCCTTTTGAAACAAAAGACGGACACTTTGAGTGGTGTCAGCCGCACCGCATGTCGGATTGAAGCGAGGATTATTCGTACACGTCACATATGACCCATGGATCGTTCTCCTAAAGTTTCAACGGAAACCGAATCCGTTTGGTCATTTTTCCGTATGTACTTAAAATGGTGTCCATTTTAAACAAAAGAGAGTCACTTAGACTTATCCTGGACACACCGCAACTCAGATTCATCC
The DNA here is from genome assembly GCA_963277665.1 of Viscum album. NCBI lineage: Eukaryota > Viridiplantae > Streptophyta > Magnoliopsida > Santalales > Viscaceae > Viscum > Viscum album. The sequence goes on from OY728133.1 coordinate 818,950,422, forward strand.
CGGATTGGATCTTACACGTCACATATGACCCATGGATTGTTGGGATAAATTATCAACAGATTCAGAATGCGTTTGGTCGGTTTTCTGTATGTCAGTTGATGCTTTTCAGTTAAAATGACGTCCTTTTGAAACAAAAGACGGACACTTTGAGTGGTGCCGGCCACACCACGTCTCCAGATTGATCTGAAACCACCATGAAACATTCTAATTATTATTCGTGACGTGTACGCGCAGACGGCACGTCAATAGGACGTGCGGTTTGCGCGGTACGACTCAATATTCGTGTTTTAAGTGATGCGCGTGCTTCGTAAACACGCGTGAGGGGGGTCCAAACGGGCCAAACGAAGTCGGAATGGCCTGAAATCAGACGAAAAATACGAGAGAGTGATTTATGAAGTGGTCGAGCAGATGTCACGTCAATCGGACGTGCCGTGTGCCTGCGGTGACCGACAACGCAGTTCTGGTGTCATAAACGGCCAAAACGGGCGTCCAACGGTCAAATTCATAGAGGACGACCTCAGATTGAGCTGAAACCACCGTAAAACATTCTAATTATTATTCGTGACGTGTACGCATAGACGGCACATCAATCGGACGTGCGGTTTGCGCGGTACGTCTCAATATTCGTATTTTAAGTGATACGCGCGCTTCGTAAACGCGCGTGAGGGGGGTCCAAACGGGACGAACGAAGTCAGAATGGACTGAAATCAGAATAAAAATACGGGTGAGTGATTTATGAAGTGGTCGAGCAGACGGCACGTCAATTGGACGTGTCATGTGCACGCGGTGACCGACAACGCAGTTCTGGTGTCATAAACGGCCAAAACGGGCGTCAAACGGTCAAATTCATAGCGGACGACCTCAGATTGAGCTGAAACCACCGTGAAACATTCTCATTATTATTCGTGACGTGTACGCATAGATGGAACGTCAATCGGACGTGCGGTTTGGGCGGTACGGCTCAATATTCGTGTTTTAAGTGATGCGCGCGCTTCGTAAACGCGCGTGAGGGTGGTCCAAACGGGCCGAACGATTTCGGAATGACCTGAAATCAGATGAAAAATACGGGTGAGTGATTTATGAAGTGGTTGAGCAGACGGCATGTCAATCGGACGTGCCGTGTGCCCGCGGTGACCGACAACGCAGTTCTGGTGTCATAAACGGCCAAAACGGGCATCAAACGGTCAAATTCATAGCGGACGACCTCGGATTGACCTGAAAACACCGTGCAACATTATAATTATTATTCGTGACGTGTACGCGCAGATGGCACGCCAATCGGACGTGCGGTTTGCGCGGTACGACTCAATATTCGTGTTTTAAGTGATGCGCGCGCTTCATAAACGCGCGTGAGGGGGGTTCAAATGGGCCGAACGAAGTCGGAATGGCCTGAAATCAGACGAAAAATACGGGTGAGTGATTTCTGAAGTGGTCGAGCAGACGACACGTCAATCGGACGTGCCGTGTGCCCGCGGTGACCGACAACGCAGTTCTGGTGTCATAAACGGTCCAAAAGGGCGTCCAACGGTCAAATTCATAGCGGACGACCTCAGATTGAGCTGAAACCACCGTGAAACATTCTAATTATTATTCGTGACGTGTACGCGCAGACGACACGTCAATCGGACGTGCGGTTTGCACGGTACGACTCAATATTCGTATTTTAAGTGATACGCGCGCTTCGTAAACGCGCGTGAGGGGGGTCCAAACGGGCCGAACGAATTTGGAATGTCCTGAAATCAGACGAAAAATACGGGTGAGTGATTTCTGAAGTGGTCAAGCAGACGTCACGTCAATTGGACGTTTCATGTGCCCGCGGTGACCGACAACGCAGTTCTGGTGTCATAAACGGCCAAAACGGGCGTCCAACGGTCGAATTCATAGCGGATGACCTCATATTGAGATGAAACCACCGTGAAACATTCTAATTATTATTCGTGACATGTACGCGCAGACGGCACGTCAATCGGACGTGCGGTTTGCGCGGTACGACTCAATATTCGTATTTTAAGTGATGCACGCGCTTCGTAAACGCGCGTGAGGGGGGTCCAAACAGGCCGAACGAAGTCGGAATGACCTGAAATCAGACGAAAAATACGGGTGAGTGATTTTTGAAGTGGTTGAGCAGACGGAACGTCAATTGGACATGCCATGTGCCTGCGGTGACCGACAACGCAGTTCTGGTGTCATAAACGGCCAAAACGGGCGTCAAACGGTCAAATTCATAGAGGACGACCTCAGATTGAGCTGAAACCACCTTGAAACATTCTAATTATTATTCGTGATGTGTAAGCGCAGACGGAACGTCAATCGGACGTGCGGTTTGCACGGTACGTCTCAATATTCGTGTTTTAAGTGATGCGCGCGCTTCGTAAACGCGCGTGAGGGTGGTCCAAACGGGCCGAACGATTTCGGAATGACCTGAAATCAGACGACAAATACAGGTGAGTGATTTATGAAGTGGTCAAGCAGACGTCACATCCTTCAATATTTTGTACTTGCCTCTAAAATGACATTGAAAACAAAAGTTATATAAAAAATTTAGCAAATGATTAAATAATTGAGGAAACAAAAGAAAATGTAAGTCGTAAAGAAAACTTATAAACAATTGTCATACCTGCTGCCTCTCATGATCCGACATCGTCGTGCGTCTTAGTGTATGGAGGTATTTTTTTGCATCAATGTTTTTTTTATTTTTTCCAGATGATTCCTAAATAAAATTTGATAATGCAAAGGATAATATTAATGCAAAACTTGAAAGTTATTATTTAAATACCTCAAATGTAATTCATACCTTAAACTGGGTACTCGTCCAATGAGTAATCATCTGACGATACTGCTCTATAGGACAATCATCCACGACTGGTACCGCCTCTAACTCAGTGCCAACTCTAGCACACCATCCAATATACAGCTCATGCTTGTAGTCTCTCCAAAGCTCGCCTAAATCCTTTAGACGTTCCAGTCGTGCACCCTCACCATCAGGAAAATTAAATCGAAGCTGAAATAAAAATATTAATTCATATAAATAAAAAAATAATTCATGGCATTAAATACAATAGATTTTTTTACCCATATCTCTGCCCAAGCTCTATCTTTGACCTCATGTGGCAAATGTCTCCACGACAACGGGCTGACGGGAATGATGTCGGAGTATTTGGCAAGCGTCGCCAGAAAACTCCGACATTGCTGCCCTGTTTTCTCAACCATCTGATTGTCTTCATTATATTCCACCATAACCTGTGTGCGACGGTTCCACACCGAACGCATGCGTGTACGGCCCCGCCCCCACCTCCTGTCAGTAGATGTATCTGTCATGAAAGAAAAACAAATATTTTATCAAAACATGTTATAATGAAAATAAATATTTCTATAAAAATTTGTTAGGGTTTTATAAATATACCTGCGCTAGTCTGATCAATGAGTGGTGCCGGATCCATAGAACCTGATGGAACACCCTTTGGTGGAACAGGAGTCAAAGACGATGGAATATAAAAGCTCGGAGAGACAGAAGTAGAAGAAAAAGAAGATGGAACAGCTGTATGACCTGATGCTGACTGGGGAGTGGGAATCATCATGGGATGTGAAAATGATGGGGCAGAAGATGCAGAAGGTAGCAAAAACATGGGAGGCCTAAATACCCCGTGTGTCCCTAACGACACACCGGGATCAGAATGTGGGAAGGCTGAAATGTCAGTGGGAGGGGCAGGGTCTAGTCGGGCACGCGCAACTCTACGTCCACCTCTGGTACGAACCCTCCTCGTACCACCGGCCTGAGTACTAGGACCAGTACTAGGCTCCTCGTTGAATAACTGTCGACGTAATGGTGGATCCTACAAAAAAGTTTACAAAAAAAATTAATCACATGACATTATATATTCTGTAAATATATATATATATATATATATTTGAAATAAAGTACTCACTGTAGGCACTAATGGTGGAATGCCCATCTCCTCCATCCGACGATTGTTCTCCGCCATTTTTTTTCTTCGTCTCTCTTTAATTGGCTGCATTTCCTGCATTTGAAAACAAATATGTAATTAATTAGAAAAATAAAATTAATGTGTAAACCAAAAAACTAAATATATGAGGGAATGAGGGGATTCATTGGTAATTTAGCTATCAATTGTTTTAGAAGAGCTTGAATGAATTTAATAAAACATACAAGTTGTAATGTTCACCAAGTTAGAAATATTGTTTGATTTGGTTTGAATACAGTTAAATTCCAAATTAGAAAATGCAATTCAAATAAAACAGCAACCAATAAACATTGAAAATTCACATAACGGTCAAGTCAGCTAAAACATATTTGTGATCAATACTAAATAAATATGAATATTACCAACCTTAACAACCCAAATCGAGGTAAACCAAAAGAATTGAGAACATGGATGAATGATTCTATATATTTCCAACAACAACTTCAGGTTCACAATCAACTCTGACAATTGAGCTATTGGAGTCATCAAAAGAAATAAATGGATTGGTTCCAATGGTAATAGGGACAGTGTTAATTCCATCATCATCATCATCAAAAATATGTCTTGGAATTACTTCAACTATGACACCAAATTCAGGTTGAAGTTGATCTTTGACATAAAAAACTTGTTTAGCCATTGATGCCAACACATATGGTTCTTCGATTGCAAGAGTGCGGGTCATATTAATTACTCAAAATCCACAATCATCAATAAATATGCCATGTCTCGTCATCGAATCAAACCAATGGCATTTCATCATTGTGACTCGTCCATGAGAGTAATAATCCAATATTATTATTTTCTCAACGACTCCATAATAACCCACATTTTCAAGTCGCGGTCTACTATCTGATGCACTAGCATAACAATCTGTTGTGGCAGTAACCATAATACCATCATGTTGTGTTCTCATGTTTTTGGCTCGTTCAGTGACAATAAATCTGTACCCATTGATAACAATTGATTTACAGTCACGAACCACGGTATTAGGACCAAAAGCCAAATCTCTTATTTCCTCAGAGACAGAGTCAGCAGACAAACTCAATACCTGCAATATAAATGACAGTTAAAGTTAAGTAAATATTGAAATAATTAATTTAAACAGTAATATTTTTACCTTCAATTTTAACCAAGCAGAAAACTCTTTGCTATGAAAAGTCTCTCTCTTTCTCAAAGATAAAAAACGATGCTTCCTATTTATCATTGTTTTATGTTCCCTGTAGATAAAAAAATATGAATAGTTTAACAGATATATATGTAAGATATACATATTCAATTTTGTTACCTGATATAGTCATCGAACAAATCACAGTTGAACAAAACTGTGCGATGTGCCATCTCCCGCTCTTCATGGCTTAATGTCTTCAATGTATATGATCCAGGAATTCCTCCTGTTTGAGGAAGTGATGGAAAACTGGGTTCAATTTGCTCATATTGTTCTTCTTCATTTCTCATTGGTCTGTTCATTCTTGTAGTAAGATCAGACAAATACATTGAACAGAAATCCATACATTCTTGAGCTAAGTAACCGTTCACGATAGAACCTTCGAGATGATTCTTGTTTCGAACATAAGACTTTAATGTGGACATATTTCTTTCAGTTGGATACATCCAAAGAAAAGAAACAGGTCCTCCGAGAAGTATTTCAGTTGGAATATGGATAGTCAGATGCAACATGCATGTGAAAAATGATGGGGGAAATATTTTATCCAACTCACACAAAATTAATGGGGCATCTGTCAACATTTTTTGCAAGAAAGACTTGGACAACTTCTTAGCACAAAGATCTCTAAACAAATGGCACAACCGAATAACACCCACCCTTACATTATTGGACAAAAGATGACGGATTTCTATTGGAAGCAACTCATGCAGTAGAACGTGATAATCATGAGTCTTCAAAGATTTTAGCTTCAACTCTCTTCTGTTGACCCGTTTAGATATGTTGCTTGAATATCCATCAAGAACTCTAATAGTCTCTAATACTTCCAAAAATTGTTTTTTTTTAGTAGGTGTCATCACATAAGAAGCACATTATAGCATCCCGTCTTTTTATAACATAACTTTTCATTCCATTACACGGAACTGAGGATCTTTAAGGTTTAGTGTCTTGGAAACAAGGAACCTAAAACATGAAAAAAAACATTCTTCTTAAACACTTGAAAGGCTTCTCCTCATTTTCTCCCTAGGCTCATTACTGCATCCCATAACCTGGGGACATACACCAAAAGGAAGGGTGAGCATAAGGCCCAGCAAGGGAAACAAGTGAAACATTTTACATATGAACTTGAGATACATCAATAAAGTCATGAAAAGAACTTTAATGCATGAAAATGAAATCATGAGGCATATCATAATAAAAATAAAACTTTTTCATAACATGAAGATGTGGCTGCAACATTTAATATTGACAATCGTTTCGTTTCACCAAGGTCCATCCCCAAGGTGTCGTTAAAAATTACCAAGGTTATTCACTAAGGCGTCGTTAAAATGGTCATCTCTAAAGATTAAGTCTTTACCCAATGCATTGGAGTGCTATCAGGGCGCACCCTTAAATTTGCCTTTATTATCATGTGAGACACATATATCATCATCAAACATTTCATAAATAACCCATATAGCATAAAATAAATGGGTTTCATTTCATAATCATAACGTTTTAAAAACTACTTTAAAGACATGATCTTTACGTCACTTTAAAACCCACAGAAAAGGAAGGTGGGTCTCATGTATGTAAATCCCAGAATTTAAAATAGAACATTTTGGTATATATGTGAATACCCCTTTAGAAGAAAGAGCTTTGAGTATTCACTTAATAAAATAAAAGGACTTTAGAAAAAGAGATAGACATTTTGAGACAGAAATTCTGCAGCATAACGGCAATGTTCCGAGGTTTTAGAAGACATTAAAAGAGAAGTAAAATGGTTCAAACATTCATAACTGACCCATAAAATAGTACATGGACAGAATAAGAAGGATACATGATCATGGTAATGAGATTTCAAGGACATACCATTTGAAATGAAAAACATGGAAGGAAGAAAAAAAATTAGATTTCTCTTATGAAAGTTCGGCAGCCTAACGGCGTTACTTAAACCTCCACAAACAATGATTTGAAAAGATCAAATAGGATCTCTCATCATGTGAACATAAGAGTTCAGTATGATAGATATAGAGATAATTCCCCAACATAACAAAAAGGAACTTGAAAGAATTGACATGAAAGTAGAACTTCAAAACGAGAAGGGTGAAGAACCACTTAAAAATTCGGCAGCCTAACGGCGCCACTTAAAACATCAAAATACTGAATTGAAGAGATCAAATGGGGTCTCTCATTATATGAACATAAGATTCAAGTATGATATATATAGAGATCATACCCCAATATAACAAAAAGGAACTTGAAATAATTGACATGAAAGTAGAACTTCAAAACGAGAAGGGTGAAGAACCACTTAAAAATTCGGCAGCCTAACGGCGCCACTTAAAACATCAAAATACTGAATTGAAGAGATAAAATGGGGTCTCTCATCATATGAACATAAGAGTCCAGTATGATATATATAGAGATCATACCCCAATATAACAAAAAGGAACTTGAAATAATTGACATGAAAGTAGAACTTCAAAACGAGAAGGGTGAAGAACCACTTAAAAATTCGGCAGCCTAACGGCGCCACTTAAAACATCAAAATACTGAATTGAAGAGATCAAATGGGGTCTCTCATCATATGAACATAAGATTCCAGTATGATATATATAGAGATCATACCCCAATATAACAAAAAGGAACATTAAAGACTTGAATGAAAATAGAACTTGAAAACGAGGAAGGTGAAAGAATCCCTTAAAAATTCGGCAGCCTAACGACGCCACTTAAACATTATTAAAACGAATTGATGAGAGCAAGGGGGGGTCTCTCATCATATAAACATGAAATAGGCAGTAGGATGAATATAAAATAACATCCTCCAACATAAGAACATGGAGTATAAAAGAAAAGACATAAAAGAGATTACTTGAAAGGAAAGAGAGAGGTCGGATCCCTTACCTTAAAATGTAACTCTTAAACCTCAAAGGTTGGGACCTTGAGGGATTGGGGGCACCTTGGGAGGACTCCTTGGGAGGTAATGAGACCATAAATTCGTTGGGAATGAGTGGGGAGTCGAATGGATGAGAGGAGGGCTTGGTATTTATAGGGAAAGTGAGGGGACAAGGCATTAATGGCCAAGGGACACCTCACATGTGCTTTTCTCAAACCCATGTGCTCTCCCTTGTAATTTATCATGGAGTTAGTCCACATGGGGCCCCCAAAACAATAATTCATCACCCTTGGCCGGCCAACCCTCAAATGATCTCATGACATCATCATGACACCGTTATGATGTCATTAAACATACCGAAACCCTAAAACTGTATTTTTACTATTCACTGAAAATTCAACTTTCTCAGAAAAATCCCAAAATTTAACATTAACCAAATATCAATGCTCTGATTTCAAAAATGAAATCCATTTTATAAAAATAATTTTCTAAATATTTTTAATTTAATTTTTTAAATAAAAACACTATTCATCGAAAATTCATTTTTTTCAGAAAAAACCCCAAAAATTACCATAACATAATATCGATGCTCTGAGTTCAAAAATAAAGTCATTTTGATAAAAATAATTTTCTAATTATTTTTAATTAAATTTTTAATTAAAAAACACTATTCACCTGAAAAAACTAATACTTGAATAATAATTAATGAAACTGTTATTTAACTATTTTATTGAATCACATTACTTAATCAAGGTGCCTAGATTATTTTAAAACTTTCTTTAAGTGAGATTACTAATCCATTTGGTCATATTACTAATCCTAATCATAAAATCACTATTCATAATTTACTATTCATCAAAAATCAAGTTGATCTTATTAGATTCTAAATTTAGTACTGAACATAATTGCAGAAGACCATTTTTTGAAAATCATTACACATTTTTAATTATTTAGGGTTTACATAAACATATTTAAAATATCCTTTTTCTAAAATTCATCAAAAATATGCATACTATATTTATCCGGTCATTTCAAAATTCATAAACTTCATCATAAGAAGAAATCCCAATTTTTATTTAAAACAAGGATTACACAAGGTAGTTATAGTCTCGTTACATAACCCCTTATAATACCAGCATAGGACCTAAGAGTAAGGTGTGGTAGGGTGATAGAAGCTTGGGGCGGCTCAGTCAACATTGCCCGAGTAGTAATTTCTATCAGTTTGAACTTCTCACGAAGGCGATTCCGTTCCAGCTTCACATGATGAAGTTCGGCTTGGATTTGATCCAGAGCAAAGCCCAGTGGTGCTACCTCCTTCCCAAGCTCTGTTAGATGGGCTTCGATCGGTCCAAGACTACTAGGTGAGGCCATCGAATCTTCTTTCTATAATAATTAACCAAGATTACTTATATCAAAACATTTTGTTCACAGCGGTCATATTGACCGATGGTTATATAATAGTCAAAACCCACTGATCTCATTTTAATTATAATCATGTTTATCAAATAAAACTTTTTTGTTGAGTATAACAATAACACATAAAATTGGGAAACAAAATTTATTTAAAAAATTTCGGGTCGTTACAATCTTCCCCCCTTAAGAAATTGCGTCCTCGCAATTTTAAAATTGGGTTTTGAAATTTCATTGAATGTCCCGCATCGGAAAAGGAGTCAGTAAAACTATTACTTTAAAATAAATAAAGGTAAGTACAAAGGTCACCCGAGTTAACCCACACTAGGGTTCCATGTAGGAAAACATGGACATGGAGGAGAAAAACAAAGGGTCAAGTTCTGAGGGAGAGTGATAGAGAACATGATTAAGAGAAAGTTAACCATGAGAAAATCCCAAACTTATGATGTGTGTAAACGGTCTTCGATTACCAAGTAGGAAACGTAAACCAACAACATTTTTGTTTTACGTTTCTTTTCATAATTTTGAGGATTTCATTTACTACATAGAACAAAAACATAAGAAAATATACCTACCTTCAAGTAGAGTTTCATCCTTTAACAAGTCCCTACCAACACTAATCTTTTCTCCAAATGATGAGAATTCAAAAACACTTGGTCTCATAAAAGCACAAGAATCATCTTCTATAGAATCACATAATCTATAAAAGATTAACTATCTATTTCTTCTATCTTTAAACATTATCCCAAAAACAGAAAGGTTAAGGTAAAACAACTCTTCAAAAAGAAAGAATCCCATAGGAATGGAAACTACTTTTATATCATCAAAGTTCCATGGTACTACCCAAAGTTCATCATAGACCATTCCATAAATAACGGTCCTTAAAATTCCTCAAAACAAACCAAACTAAGATTGAAACCCAAATACAATAAGGATTTGATAACATAGTCTTCTAAAACAACTTCATTGTTCATCTCCAGACAACATCAACCACTCCTAACATCTTATAAAAAAGTAGCTAACCTAAACATATTTTACCCAAGATAGGTTAGTCATTCCCATAAGTAACCTAAATTACTATAAGTTCACCTTAAATTCATCGATTCTTCAAAATATAAGTCAACCTTACTCCTTAATGAAAATACCGTAGTAATCTATTTACCTCAATCAAATATGGTTCCCAAAATAATGAACGTCTTCCAAAATAATAATCATATTTTAATCCCCTAATCATCACTATCATATTAATACGAAAATCGTCGCATTTCCTATCACATTGGTTGTCGGAACATGTTCTTCCATTTCCCACCATTAACTAAGAAGAGAAATCATAATTAGGGGCTTAAGTACTTAGCTAATAATCATGAAAAGGAACTGAAAGCATATAAGGATAACTTGTATATGAAAGGTATACCCTAACTTGTGATCTCCTAGGTTCCCATCTAGGTTATGAATGATCATATATTCTTATGTGAACCTTTATTTTATTTTATCTTTGTTCCTTTAACAATGGTTCATACCAAGCTTATGAATTTACCAAAGCATATCCCCCGGGAGTGTCGTAACCAAGAGTGCAGCAAGGCCCGTTGTCGTGTACCAGTTCCCGTTCGAGTCTAGCTCAAAGTGGTGTTTTCGGGTTTTACCCCTATGTACATCTGTGCCAGAGCCACCTCTACCTGCTCGTATCCAGACATGGATGTATTTGCTTGGCAACCCCTTACTCAATACTCACTAAAATACCAGGAAGATTTCCTATATTAAACTTTTCTATAGGGTTCCTCCTAGAGTTTTCATATCCTAATTTCGACAAATAACTAAACCATCCTTTGATACCAACTATAGCATCCCGTCTTTTTATAACATAACTTTTCATTCCATTACACGGAACTGAGGATCTTTAAGGATTAGTGTCTTGGAAACAAGGAACATAAAACATGAAAAAAAACATTCTTCTTAAACACTTGAAAGGCTTATCCTCATTTTCACCCTAGGCTCATTACTGCATCCCATAACCTGGGGACATACATCAAAAGGAAGGGTGAGCATAAGGCCCAGCAAGGGAAACAAGTGAAACATTTTACATATGAACTTGAGATACATCAATAAAGTCATGAAAAGAACTTTAATGCATGAAAATGAAATCATGAGGCATATCATAATAAAAATAAAACTTTTTCATAACATGAAGATGTGGCTGCAACATTTAATATTGAAAATCGTTTCGTTTCACCAAGGTCCATCCCCAAGGTGTCGTTAAAAATTACCAGGGTTATTCACCAAGGCGTCGTTAAAATGGTCATCTCTAAAGATTAAGTCTTTACCCAATGCATTGGAGCGCTATCAGGGCGCACCCTTAAATTTGCCTTTATTATCATGTGAGCCACATATATCATCATCAAACATTTCATAAATAACCCATATAGCATAAAATAAATGGGTTTCATTTCATAATCATAACGTTTTAAAAACTACTTTAAAGACATGATCTTTACGTCACTTTAAAACCCACAGAAAAGGAAGGTGGGTCTCATGTATGTAAATCCCAGAATTTAAAATAGAACATTTTGGTATATATGTGAATACCCCTTTAGAAGAAAGAGCTTTGAGTATTCACTTAATAAAATAAAAGGACTTTAGAAAAAGAGATAGACATTTTGAGACAGAAATTCTGCAGCATAACGGCAATGTTCCGAGGTTTTAGAAGACATTAAAAGAGAGGTAAAATGGGTCAAACATTCATAACTGACCCATAAAATAGTACATGGACAGAATAAGAAGGATACATGATCATGGTAATGAGATTTCAAGGACATACCATTTGAAATGAAAAACATGGAAGGAAGAAAAAAAAATTAGATTTCTCTTATGAAAGTTCGGCAGCCTAACGGCGTTACTTAAACCTCAACAAACAATGATTTGAAAAGATCAAATAGGATCTCTCATCATGTGAACATAAGAGTTCAGTATGATAGATATATAGATAATTCCCCAACATAAGAAAAAGGAACTTGAAAGAATTGACATGAAAGTAGAACTTCAAAACGAGAAGGGTGAAGAACCACTTAAAAATTCGGCAGCCTAACGGCGCCACTTAAAACATCAAAATACTGAATTGAAGAGATCAAATGGGGTCTCTCATCATATGAACATAAGAGTCCAGTATGATATATATAGAGATCATACCCCAATATAACAAAAAGGAACTTGAAATAATTGACATGAAAGTAGAACTTCAAAACGAGAAGGGTGAAGAACCACTTAAAAATTCGGCAGCCTAACGGCGCCACTTAAAACATCAAAATACTGAATTGAAGAGATCAAATGGGGTCTCTCATCATATGAACATAAGATTCCAGTATGATATATATAGATATCATACCCCAATATAACAAAAAGTAACTTGAAATAATTGACATGAAAGTAGAACTTCAAAACGAGAAGGGTGAAGAACCACTTAAAAATTCGGCAGCCTAACGACGCCACTTAAAACATCAAAATACTGAATTGAAGAGATCAAATGGGGTCTCTCATCATATGAACATAAGAGTCCAGTATGATATATATAGAGATCATACCCCAATATAACAAAAAGGAACATTAAAGACTTGAATGAAAATAGAACTTGAAAACGAGGAAGGTGAAAGAATCCCTTAAAAATTCGGCAGCCTAACGGCGCCACTTAAACATTATTAAAACGAATTGATGAGAGCAAGGGGGGGTCTCTCATCATATAAACATGAAATAGGCAGTAGGATTAATATAAAATAACATCCTCCAACATAAGAACATGGAGTATAAAAGAAAAGACATAAAAGAGATTACTTGAAAAGAAAGAGAGAGGTCGAATCCCTTACCTTAAAATGTAACTCTTAAACCTCAAAGGTTGGGACCTTGAGGGATTGGGGGCACCTTGGGAGGACTCCTTGGGAGGTAATGAGACCATAAATTCGTTGGGAATGAGTGGGGAGTCGAATGGATGAGAGGAGGGCTTGGTATTTATAGGGAAAGTGAGGGGACAAGGCATTAATGGCCAAGGGACACCTCACATGTGCTTTTCTCAAACCCATGTGCTCTCCCTTGTCATTTATCATGGAGTTAGGCCACATGGGGCCCCCAAAACAATAATTCATCACCCTTGGCCGGCCAAACCTCAAATGATCTCATGACATCATCATGACACCGTTATGATGTCATTAAACATACTGAAACCCTAAAACTGTATTTTTACTATTCACTGAAAATTCAACTTTCTCAGAAAAATCCCAAAATTTAAAATTAACCAAATATCAATGCTCTGATTTCAAAAATGAAATCCATTTTATAAAAATAATTTTCTAAATATTTTTAATTTAATTTTTTAAATAAAAACACTATTCATCGAAAATTCATTTTTTTCAGAAAAAACCCCAAAAATTACCATAACATAATATCGATGCTCTGAGTTCAAAAATAAAGTCATTTTGATAAAAATAATTTTCTAATTATTTTTAATTAAATTTTTATTTAAAAAACACTATTCACCTGAAAAAACTAATACTTGAATAATAATTAATGAAACGGTTATTTAACTATTTTATTGAATCACATTACTTAATCAAGGTGCCTAGATTATTTTAAAACTTTCTTTAAGTGAGATTACTAATCCATTTGGTCATATTACTAATCCTAATCATAAAATCACTATTCATAATTTACTATTCATCAAAAATCAAGTTGATCTTATTAGACTCTAAATTTAGTACTGAACATAATTGCAGAAGACCATTTTTTGAAAATCATTACACATTTTTTATTATTTAGGGTTTACATAAACATATTTAAAATATCCTTTTTCTAAAATTCATCAAAAATATGCATACTATATTTATCCGGTCATTTCAAAATTCATAAACTTCATCATAAGAAGAAATCCCAATTTTTATTTAAAACAAGGATTACACAAGGTAGTTATGGTCTCGTTACATAACCCCTTATAATACCAGCATAGGACCTAAGAGTAAGGTGTGGTAGGGTGATAGAAGCTTGGGGCGGCTCAGTCAACATTGCCCGAGTAGTAATTTCTATCAGTTTGAACTTCTCACGAAGGCGATTCCGTTCCAGCTTCACATGATGAAGTTCGGCTTGGATTTGATCCAGAGCAAAGCCCAGTGGTGCTACCTCCTTCCCAAGATCTGTTAGATGGGCTTCGATCGGTCCAAGACTACTAGGTGAGGCCATCGAATCTTCTTTCTATAATAATTAACCAAGATTACTTATATCAAAACATTTTGTTCACAGCGGTCATATTGACCGATGGTTATATAATAGTCAAAACCCACTGATCTCATTTTAATTATAATCATGTTTATCAAATAAAACGTTTTTGTTGAGTATAAAAATAACACATAAAATTGGGAAACAAAATTTATTTAAAAAATTTCGGGTCGTTACACACATGGAAGTTGCCATTTATTTTCACTGATACGCACAGGATGCAATTCTGGTCTGATGCCCCAATCCACCAAGTCACGTCGAGATCGTAAATCATCTTTTGTCTTCCCCTTGACATTTAGAAGAACTGAAAGCAACATTTCACATATATTATTTTCAATATGCATTACGTCTAAGCAATGACGTAGCAAATTGGTTGACCAATTAGGCAAATCAAAAAAGATACTCCTCTTCCTCCAATTGTAACAGGTTTCTGTGGAAACATTCTTTCTCTTTCCAGATTTCATTTGACCCTTCCCGAACGAAAAACTGAAATCTTTCAATTCATTAAGCACATCAGTTCCAGACATATGCTGAGGTGGATCATCGGTCTCTATAGTATTATCAAATCTTCAACGATTCATTCTATATGGATGATCCTTTGGAAAAAATCGTCGATGTCCCATAAAACTGAAACTACAACGATGTTTCAGTCTTCTGGATCGTGTATTCTTCATACAAACTGGACATGACAGTTTTCCCTTCGTGCTCCATCCAGACATCATTGCATAAGCCGGAAAATCATTGATCGCCCACATAAGCGCATCACGCATCTGAAATATGTCTTTCGAACATGCATCGTATGTGCGCACACCCACATCCCAAAGAAGTTTCAACTCTTTTATTAAAGGTTGCATGTATACATCAATATCAATGCCGGGATCAGAAGGACCAGATATGAGTATACTCATGAAAGTGAAAGATTTTTTCATACACAACCATGGGGGAAGATTATAAATGTGTATAAAAACTGGCCATGTGCTGTGCGAAGTAAGCATCTGCCCAAACGGATTAAAACCGTCGCATGAAAGACCCAACCTCACATTACGCACGTCAGATGAAAAATCAGGATGTCGAGCATCAAATCTCTGCCATGCAAATCCATCTGCAGGATGAACCAACTCATCATTAGTCTTCTTTCTCTCGGTATCATGCCATCTCATTTTTATTGATATGTCATCAGACATAAAAAGATTCTAGAGTCTGGGGATCAATGGAAAGTGCCACATTACTTTCTGTGGAACGCGGGATGGTGTTCCATCAGATTTTGACTTCCAGCGGGATGTGCCACATTTTATACATTCATTTCGTTCAGCGGTTTCTTCCCAGAATAAACTGCAACCTTTCAGGCAAGCATGAATTTTGTTTCTGGAAAATCCAAGTTCTTCAACTAACTTCCATGCCATATAGTGGTTTGAGGGAATATCTGCATCATCTGGAAGTAAATCCTTCAAGAGGGTAAGAATGTAATCGATTGCTGTATTAGAAATCCCATACATAGTTTTTCCATGAAACAATCGGATTAAAAATTCTAGCTTTTTCATTTTATCGCATTGTCGATATACTGGAGTCGTGGCAGCATCATTCAATTTTTTCACCCTATCAATATCATCATTTTCACTAGATGCATCAGTTGTCCTCATATCGACGTCTTCTTGAGTCGAAATCCTTTCTTTTTCATGATGACGAATAAACGGAAACCGATCATCTAAAAAATTCTCCATTCCAGTCCTTTCATTTCGATCATCACCAATTTGAGATTTCATTTTCTCCCCATTGTGATACCACACAAAGTAGTTTGCTTGAAAACCATTCTTGGTTATGTGGTAGCTGACTTTTTCACGACTCAACCAAGGTCTACCAACACAATTGGAACATGGGCAGTGTATGCGACCACTATCTGAAGCATTGTGAAATGCAAAATCTATAAAGTTCTCCAAATTGTTTTGAAAATCGCTTGAGATACGATCGGTTTCATACATCCAACTTCTGTCCATTCTGTAAAAAAATTCATATAAGTCATTTTGTCATAAACAATTCAATAGGATTGAACTTTAATAGAAAATACATTTAAGTAAACAATAAAGGAAGAAAATAATCATGGTATCAACTACACATGTGAAAAAAACATACTAATGTGTTATTGAAAAAATGTAAAACCAACAAGAACTTAATGTGTTATCACATCAGAGCATGCCTCATCCCATAACCATATTAGTAGGGTACCCTCGTGGACAGCCCCACCCACCCCCGTGGACAACCCACCCACCCCCGTGGACACCCCCTACCCCCTAGACAGCCCAACCACCCCCGTGGACAGCCCACCCACCCCCCTCAACACCCCTTCTCCCTATGGACAGCCCCACCCCCTTGGATAGTCCGCCCACCCCCTGGACACCCCTACCCCCTGTGGCCAGCCCACCCACCCCCCCTGGACAGCCCGCCCACCCCTCCTTGACAGCCCGACCACCCCCATGGACAGCCCGTCCACCCTTGTGGATAGCCCGCCCACCCCCGTACCCCCCTGGACACCCCGTACCCCCCCCCCCGGGATAGCCCCGCCCACCCTCCCAAACATCCCACACCCCCCTCCCCTGCAACCCCACCACCACCACCTAGACATACCAACCCCCCCTGGACACCCCACACACCCCTCCCCCACCAGGACACCCCACCCAGACCCCCAGGACAACCCACACCCCCTGGACAGCCCCGCCCACCCCCGTGGACAGCCTTTCCCACCCCCGTGGACAGCCCCGCCCACCCCCGTGGACAACCCACCCACCCCCGTGGACGCCCCCTACCCCCTAGACAGCCCAACCACCCCCCTGGACACCCCTACCCCCTGTGGCCAGCCCACCCACCCCCCTGGACAGCCCGCCCACCCCTCCTTGACAGCCCGACCACCCCCATGGATAGCCCGTCCACCCCCGTGGACAGCCCGTCCACCCTTGTGGACAGCCCGCCCACCCCCGTACCCCCCTGGACACCCCGTACCCCCCCTGGATAGCCCCGCCCACCCTCCCAAACAGCCCACACCCCCCTTCCCTGCAACCCCACCACCACCACCTAGACATACCACCCCACCTGGACACCCCACACACCCCTCCCCCACCAGGACACCCCACCCAAACCCCCAGGATAGCCCACACCCCCTGGACATCCCCGCCCACCCCCGTGGACACCCCCTGCCCCCTAGACAGCCTAACCACCCCCGTGGACAGCCCACCCACCCCCCTGGACACCCCTTCTCCCTATGGACAGCCCCCCACCCCCTTGGATAGCCCGCCCACCCCCCTGGACACCCCTACCCCCCGTGGCCAGCCCACCCACCCCCCCTGGACAGCCCGCCCACCCCTCCTTGACAGCCTGACCACCCCCGTGGACAGCCCGTCCACCCTTGTGGACAGCCCGCCCACCCCCGTACCCCCCTGGACACCCCGTACCCCCCCTGGATAGCCCCACCCACCCTCCCAAATAGCCCACACCCCCTCCCCTACAACCCCACCACCACCACCTAGACATACCACCCCCCTGGAATTTGTAGAAATAACATAAAAATACATGATATATAGATAGCACAAAATACTCAACCTATGGGTTCACATTAACTACATAATCACACACTTCACTATTACCATAAAACACATAAACCACACCACCACCACACAAGACGCATAGCATTTCTCACATTCATTTATAAGCCACTTCATTCACACTTACATTGTCCATTCATTTAATGTTAAATTAATTAAATCCATTTACCACACATCCATTTCTATTCCATCTCATTTATTTAATATCTTGTTTTTTTGTTTTAACAGCATAATTTATTCCATAGATAACCAGGAAACTAATAAAACCACCACACAACAACTCACCATCTCACAATAACCATCGACACCATGTTACATCGACCAACCATCTCACCAAAACAACCACATATCACAATAAAAATATTGCACATCACAAACCACCGCACAACCAAAACCACCTCACCACATTATACACCACAACTTCATCACACAACACCTCCACATGACACAACACCACCACACATCATCACTATCATACAACTTCACATGACACATCCATGCCCACTAACCATCACATTACAACCCCACATATCACAAAGCCCAACTGGTCACCTCAATCCCCATAAAACAACCTACAACATACAATGAAACACAACAAAAAACCTCTCATAGAGGCAACATACCCCAACTTCCACAATTTATTTATTCAAGGTCTTTTATTACATTACCCCTTTATTTAGCATGGACATTATAACACAACTGATATTCCAGGGGAAACTAATTAATTAACAAAATATTTATTCATTTCCCTATTTTACACGGTGAAATCACATCAAAATCCAAACTTAAAACTAAAATATTAGATCAATAACAATAAAAACAAGGTACCATATGTGTATAAAGAAAAAATTACTTTATTTGAGATGATTCAAATGGGTTTTCACCTATTCGGATGGGGGATTTGGAGAGTAGCAGAGAGCTGGAGGTGGATTGATAACTTAAAACTAAAATACTAAAGCAATAACAATAAAAATAAGGAAGTATATGTGTATAAATGAAAAGATACCTGATTTCAGATGGTTTTCACCTCTTCGGATAGGGGATTTCGCGAGAGGAGAGCGGTGGAGCAGATGAAATTAGGTTTCTGTGCGAATGGGGGAGAGCAGCCCCGCGGCTGGATTTGGGGGAAATAATTCCCAACGGTTTTTAAGAACTGTTGGTAAAGAGATGCTGAGGACCCCTTTACCAACGGTTTGAGGAAACCGTTGGCAAAGGGGTGACCCTTTCCCAACGGTTCTCTTGAACCGTTGGAAAAAGGTGATTAACACACCCCTTTACCAATGGTTTCTTCAAACCGTTGGCAAAGGGGTGGCTTTTCCCAACGATTTCAATGAACCGTTGGGAAAGGCTTTCTTAATCCTTCAAGCCCAACGGTTTCAGCAAACCGTTGGTAAAAACCCGTTGAAAAAAACAGCATTTCCAGTAGTGGCCCTTTAACAATCAAGAGGGTAACTCAGAACCCTACAATGAATTATCTTTTATCAAACAACCGTTTCTTTAATCCATCTTGAATTAACAGATTATTATTCGTAGGTTCCAAATTTGGGAAAACTAATCAGTAATCTATCACAAATAATTAAACATGCTTACTATTCCAATTTGATTAACATCAAATTACAACAAGAACCAGATTTGTTTACATGCCTCTTTATCTTTATCCAAACAATTATCAATTAATATCGGTTTACATTATTTAATGATTTCCATCAAGAACGAACAACTAAACAAATAAATCATAGATATCACACTATCTAGAAAAACAAGAGGCAATAACATAGGAATGATATCAATTTATTTATCCGGTTCAAATATTCATTATGTTAATTTCATTGTCATCCAGTGGGATAAAACATGCTAACGATATAGTTGCACGTAAAATAAGAGAGAAGCAATGAATCCCTTACCTCAAACGGTTCTTGTCGTTCTTTATACAAGAATGAACCACACAAAGAATCATGATCGGCTCCTCCCGTGACAACTTTATCCACCATAGGATGCTGCAGTATGACCGCACCAATGGAAACCCAAGAAAATCCATTAGAATTATAAAGATCACATACCATAACAGGGCATGGAGAAACAGAAGGAGACGAACCCAAAATAATGATGATAGATCATACCTTATACCGAAGATTGATTGATACTGCTTGGTTTCATCAAAACAGAGTATAACCAATCCTAGGAGGAAATTTTGATTGCACAACCCCTACAGAATACAATGAATGGTTTTAGTGTCTCATAGCTGAGAACAAGTAGGAATAACTAAGGAGGAATATATCCCGTCCCTTTAGAAGATTTAATGGAGTGGTGGTTTAAGATACTCTAGGTTTTCCATTAAAAGAGGATCACATTGAACCACATAGTTTGACCAAGTAAAAACATCCTGAGCCTTAGGATAAATTAATATAGGAGTTATGGACTTTGAATCGGCCTTAGAGTCTTTAAAATAAGGCTTTAAATGCATTTTACATCAAAGGAAATGTTAAAGGGGAAAAACTATAGGAAGCTGGAAACACTGTTCAGGAACACAAAATTTGGCAAAGGAAAATAGAGGTTACCGATAGAACTCACCGTTCTAGAAACACTGTTCACGAACTCAAAATTTTGCAAAGAAAAATAGAGGTTACCGATAGACCTCACCATTTTAGAAACACTGTTCATGAACTCAACATTTGGTAAAGGAAAATAGAGGTTACCAATAGACCTCACTGTTCTGGAAACACTGTTCGCGAACTCAAAATTTGGAAAAGGAAAATAGAGGTTACCGATAGAGCTCACCGTTCTGGAAACACTATTCATGAACTCAAAATTTGGCAAAGGAAATTAGAGGTTACCGATAGACCTCACCGTTCTAGAAACACTGTTCATGAACTCAAAATTTGGAAAAGGAAAAAGAGGTTACCATTAGAGGTTACCAATAGAACTGTTCACCGATGGAACTGTTCATAGAATTGGAAATTTGGAAAAGGAAAGAGAGGTTACCGATAGAACTATTCACCAAAGGAACTGTTCATAGAATTGAAAATTTGGAAAAGGAAATAGAGGTTATCATTAGAGTTTACTGATAGAACCGTTCATCGATGGAACTATTCATAGAATTGGAAATTTGGAAAAGGAAAGAGAGGTTACCGTTAGACCTCACCAATAGAACTGTTCACCGATGGAACTGTTCATAGAAGGTTACTGATGACACTGTTCACAGAAGGTTACTGATGACACTGTTCACCTAAGGTCACCAATGCACTGTTCACAGAAGGTTACCGTTACATTGTTCAAAACTGTCTACCGTTGGAACTGTTCACCGATGGAACTGTTCCCAGAACTGGAAAATTGGAAAAGTCTTGGGGATAAGTCACATTGACGTCCCAAAACACCTCAAACACCATATTTTCACAAAGTTATGGACCAAAGAGGTCTGGGCCATTGCATCAGATACCTCTCAAAACATTCTCATCCTCAAGAATTAAAAACCCACCTAAAGGGAAAATGAAACGGGGTTCGAACAACCACCCATCAAGATACCTCTCAAAAGAGAGCATGCCACAAGAAGCAAAAAAAGAAATCAATATTATAAACATGAAAGCTATAACCACAAAGGCTATATCGATACATGAAAAGAGTTAAACATCAAACAACTATAGGTACTGAGCACGTATCTGTGACTCACATTCTCAGGTAATCTCCTCCATGCCACCATGTCGCTACAAGACACGAACCAAGGGAATAGAATGCCTGCGCAACACCTTCTCCTTGCGGTCTTGGATCTCCAGAGGTCGCTCCTCAAAGTTCGCATCATCATCAACATCGATATCTCTCCAATCAATGATGTGAGAGTCATCATTAAGATAATGATGGAGCTATGATACATGGAAAACATCATGTATCTGACTCATCTGCGGTGGAAGTGCTACTCGATACGCCACAACACCAACACGAGCTAACACCTTGAAAGACCCAACAAATCGGAGAGAAAGCTTACTCCCACGACCAAAACTTCGCTGCCCATGATAGGGAGTCACCTTTAGAAACATGTGATCCCCAACATTAAACTCTAAGGGTCTCATGCTTTGATCAACATATTATTTTTGATGATCTTGCACTGTCTTCATCCTCTCAAAAATCACCCGAACCATCTCTGTTGTATTTTTCACTAGTTCCAGTCTGAGAATTGCTGACTCTCCGAACCCAGTCCATCACAATGGAGAACAACATGTTTTTCCATACAAGGCTTCAAATGGAACCATACTAATGGTGGAGTGAAAAATATTATTGTAAGAGAAATCCACCAAGGGTAAGTGCCTCATCCACGAACCTCAAAAATCAAGAACATAAGAGCGCAACATGTCTTCAAGAGTCTGGATGGTTTGCTCTGTCTGACCATCTATTTAAGGATGAAAAGCAGTGCTAAGGCATAGTTGAGAACTGAAAGAATGTTGGAGACCTCTCCACACCCTGGAGGTAAAATGATGATCTCAATCAGAAATGATCATCCTTGGGACTCCATGAAGTCTCACCACCTCCTCCAGGTACTGCTTTGATAAAACTTCCACTGAGATCGACTCCTTGATCACTATGAAGTGGTCCAATTTTGTTAAACGATCCACTAACACCCAAATTGCATCATGTCCTCCCTGAAATCGAGGTAAACTAGTAATAAAGTCCATTGATATGTCCTCACATTTCCACTGAGGAATATCTAAAGGCTGGAGCAGACCACTAGGAACACGGTGTTCAGACTTCACCTTTTGGCAGACCAAACATCGAGACAAAAACTCCGCAACTACACGCTTCAGCCCAGGCCACCAAAACTGTCTCCTCAAGGCTCGGTGCATATTTGTCACGCCAGGATGTACCGTTAAAGAAGAACTATGGAATTATCTGAGAACCGTCTTGCACATCTCCAAAGGAACAAAAATCCTTCCATGATACAACACTCGGTGTTGTTCATCCTCAGACCACCCATAAGGGGCATCGCCACAAAAAACTTGATCTCTCCAGACCTCTACCTCTAGATCCCTTAACTGGGACTCTTACACCTTATGCACTAGATATGACTGCACCATTATCTAAAACAGATAACCTATTCCCCCAACTTCTCCCATATCAAGATTTAATGATGAAAGTTCTTCCATTACTCTCCAGGAATCACCAGATTCACACACAGCATCACTACGTGACTTTTGACTCAGCGCATCAGCTACAACATTCCCCTTTCCAGGTTTATATGACATCTCGAAGTCATATTCCTATAAGAACTCCATCCACCGATGTTGTCGTAAGTTCAAGTCACGCTGGGAGAAAACATACCTCAAACTCTTATAATAGGTGAAAACCACAAATCACTCACCAATGAGGTAATGTATCCACAACTTCATAAAAAACACCACAGCTTCCAACTCAAGATCATGGGTGGCATAGTTTCATTCATGGGGACGCAACTGCCGAGACCCATAAGAAACAACTGATCTCTACTGCATCAGAACAGAACCTAACCCCAGATGCGAAGCATCACATAAAACATCAAACCGAACTCCCTCGGCTGGAAGACAAAGAACTGGAGAACTTACTAACTTCTCCTTTAGATACTCAAAAGCTGCCTGAAACTGATCAGTCCATATGAATGCATGATCTTTCCTGGTCAAAGCTGTCATAGGAGTCTCAACTTGTGAGAAATTGGCTATGAACCTCCTGTAGTATCCCGAGAGACCAAGGAAACTTCATACCTATGACACTATCTTGGGGGCTTCCCAAGACACAACTACTTCTATCTTTGATGGATCCATAGCTACTCCCTATTGGGACACAACATGCCCCAAGAAACGGACTTATCGAGCCCAAAACTCACACTTTGAAAACTTCCCAAATAGCTGATGTTGTCAAAGAACTCCCAAAATGGCATGTAGATGCTCTGCATGCTCTTCTTCATACGTGGAGTACACAAAGATTTCGTCGATGAAAAATACAATGAACTTGTACAGGAACTCATGAAACACAGTGTTCATCAATCCCATGAACACAGCTAGAGAATTTTTCACTCCGAATGAAATTACAACGAACTCATAATGCCCATAAAGACAACAGAAAGCGGTATTCGGGATATCCTCATCCTTCACATGCATATGATGATATCCTGACCACAATTAGATCTTTGAGAACCAACTTGCACCCTTCAGTTGATCGAATAAATCATCAATACATGGAAGAGGATAGCTATTCTTTATTTTCACTTTGTTCAAGCAATGATAGTCGACACACAACTGCAAAATGTCGTTAGCCTTCTTCACAAACAAAACTGGTGCACCCCATGGTGACACACTCGGCCGAAAAAAACCGCATTGTAACAGACCATCAAGCTATATACATAACTCTTTTAACTCATAAGGGGCCATCCTATATGGAGATATAGATATAGGAGACACTCCTGGTTGTAGATTGATCCCAAACTCGATCTTTCGTCGAGGGGGTAATGCTACAACCTCTTCTGTAAAGACATCAGGGTACTCTTCTACAACCCTATGAAAATCCAACTACTAAACCACTAAATAACTCAACATCATCTCATCTATACTGGATGATAAGGACTAAACACGCCTATGACCCATCCGAGGATCTCGATCGCCAACAAACACCACCGGCTCTCCATCCGCATCGAAGAAAATGACCTGCTTATTGAATAAATACATGATATCCTGCACCGAATACAACCAATCCATGTTGAGGATGACACCATATGGTTGTATTCGTAAACATAGGAAATCTCCCCAAGAGCAGTGTTGCCCCAACACTAGCTCATAGTCTCTACATACTTCAAACAAGTCAGCTCAACCTCCAACTAGCGTAGTCAATGTCAAGGGCACTGGAAGCCTATATACCTCAAGTCCCAAAGCATGAACAAGGGTAGGTGATATGAAGGAGTGTTTCAATCCTAAATTAAACAAGGCATACACCAATGTAGAAAACAAGCAAAGGGTACCTCAAACAATGTCTGGCTAGACTAGCACTGATAACGCTAAAGCATGAAGCTGACCATGACCACCTCCACGGCCTCTCTGACCTTGATGATGACCACCACCATGACCAAACTCTTCTCCCTGAGGAAAAGGAGCGTCATAGGGATGTCCTCTACTTTCCCCATCTACCCTCTACTAATCTAAAGTTGGTGCAACCTACTGCTGCTGCCTCTGCTGGAACTGCCTCAACAGAGGAACCTGGAGCAGAACACCTGGTGCACGATGACTTCTTTGAAAGTTCAGGCACTCTCACTGCTGATGAACTCAACCACCACAAGAAAAACAAGCACTTGATCCCTTGGAATAGGACTGAGAGTTTCAACCCCTGAAGAAACGAGATGCTGAGGGCTGTGACCTACCCCCAGCCGAACGAAAACTCTTCTGCACAGGAAATTGGGAACCCCAGACCATAGCTCTACTTCGTGAGGAATCATGATGATTCCCCTCTCATGATGATTCAGTCCTGGAAAATTTCCTCTCGATGACCTCTGCCCTTTACAGCACCTCAAGATATGTCTTTAGCATAAATGGGGTGACCTGGCACTGGATCTATGGATGCAAAGCCTCCTAAAAATGCTTCTCCCTGACCTCCTTATCTGGAAACAGGTCCGAAGCATATCGTAAAAGGTTCCTGAAATGGATTCCAAACTCCAGCACACTATAGTTCCCCTATCGAAGGGTAAGAATCTCCTGGTGACTGGACACCTTCGCAGTCGAAGAAATAAAATCGACCCTAAACTTATCTCGAAACTCCTCCCATGAGATAATTGATTCCTAAAAATCCTCAAGGAACAAGAACCACCACTGCCTCGCTGCTCCATGTAGCATCATCACAACCAAGGACAACTAGTGCTCCTTCTGAGCATGAATCGAAATGAAGCCTATCTCAACCTCCCCCAACCAGTCTTCCATGAATGCATTTGAAACAGAGCCCTCGTACTTCTACAAACTCTGGCGCTGAAACTCTCAGAGTGTCCTCCTACAAGTTTCATCATCGTCAACCTCTACCCTACGACGATATGCTGGCACAACCTGCTGTACATATTCTGCGCAAACCTAACAAGGACGTCGACCTGGAGCCATACCTGTAAAATAAAAAATCGTTAGAGCTCTTAAACATGGAATATGTAAGTCTCAACATTAATTAATTAATTTTTTTCTATTATTCATTTTAGGTTAACCTATCCCATGGTCTACCCATTAAAACACAGGCACAAAGAAGAATGATGAAAGATCCTTTCCTAGGTTTCTACCCTGCAACTAGTATCACCTTGTTTAGTAGCCATTGTAAACTTAAAGGTCTGTGCATCAAATCATAGGGGGCCCTAAACACCTATGTCTCAACCAGTCTCCAGTGTTTATATCACTTGCTAAACATGAATAACACCATTGCCCTACCAACCCATGCAAACTCGCATGTACCTAACTCCAAACTCTATCCTATCCCTCAACCAGACCTCTAATACCACTATGTCATGACCCCCTCCCCACAAATTGTACCCCTCCTGGGCCGAAAATGTGAGAAGGGAGATAATGACCCCTGAGTCCCGCCTCAAGTAGGCCCCGGGTTGGCGACTAGCACCGAGGTCATAATAACCACTCAAATGGGATGCATTACCCTCTAAGAGAACATATATGAAAGAGAGAGATAAGATAGACACCAACCAACTCCAATTGAGACAGAAATATAAATGAAAACCCAAGTACACATATGTAGCGTCATGAAAAACTACTGAAACTGGAAGGGGAAAACTGTAAGTACCCAAAATAAAGTAAAACAACAGCAATAACAAGCCCAAATAGCTCCGGAAACCCCAAGATAGTAGATACCAGCCTGATCTCCAACCTGCTCCAAGTGACCTGAAAAATAGTTTATATATACATAGGGTGATTATAGCAGTATAATCAGTAGGATCCTACCTGAAGCCTCTCGTGCAAAAGTAAAGAAAGCATGCTAAAGTACAGTGAACAAAAAGTGAAACTAACTCATCATCTAAATAGGTATACCAAGTTCCCAACCTCACCATGACTACTCTCATCAAGAAATGAATACAAGAGTATATAATATAATAAAGAATATCAAGGGTACCCCGCTACTACTTCCCCACTAGTTTTCCGCTTTTCCCCAACGTCGCACGTCTTAAGAATCTCCCTCCAAAAAGGCTTTCCCGCAGACACCTGGGCGAAGCACCACAACATGCACCTCGTTCAACCAAACCACTGCATCCACACAATAAAGTAACCTGGTAGTGTCTGGGATCCACCACAGATCGCATAACGTGTATCATATGTCAGGTATTAACCCTCAATCCATTATAGCCCATACACCGAGTAAGGATCCTCAATCCATCAACACCTATACACGTTATACTTATAGTAGTCCATAGGAAACTATATCCAAAATATATGTGTGTGAATAACCACAAGACATTGAAGCCCTCTACACACATATATAGGGAAAACTAACTGATATGCCTACCATCACAAGTAACTACCAAGAGAAGAGAGTGGGGCCAAAGGGGGTAGTCATCCATCCATCCTCCCACTAGAATGTTGGGGAAAACACCCCTAGGGATCAGAATCTCTGGGGTGTCAGTTTCCCTTACTGACGGGGTGGAGTAGCATATATAAACACAAAAAGTATAGAATATACTATAGCTCACAACCACACTATGGGCATAACCTAGTCTTAGACTCAACTACACCTAACGTCTCTCGGACTCCAAACTGCCACTTCTAATACTAGGTAACCTATAAGAACACAACCATTTTAAAAGCTTTATTACATTACTTAATTCCCTTTTTATCAGTTCCACTTTGCATTGATTAATTCTTTAAACATTAATTAACCATTTACAATTCCACATTAAATTTCATTAGTATCACACCCAAAGTCCACTGTCCCTTTAAAATTACAACCTCATCATTATGTTCTAGCAAAATCCAAACCCATGGGTTAACATAATTTATTCAATTATTCATTACATAATTACTTTCCCATATTCCCAGGCATTCTAGAAAAACAATCTATGCTACTAAACACAAGGGGGATCAACACGATGAGTAGATGTACTACCCATCGAGTCTTTTCCACCTATAGTAAGAGGGTAGAACCATCCTCCCTTAAGAAGCTAAACACATAAAGCACGTGAAATACCCCGTGCGTCTTCACCTCTTTCAGAAGGAGGGTAAGCAATACCAGCTTCCTTTGGTAGTGGGGAAAAGTAAAACAGATAATCAACCAATAAGAATCAGCATGCATCCAACAATCACATCCATCCATCTTCATCATCCCTGGTGTCCTCCCTGACACCCAAATGCATAAACTGATGCATCTCGCCACTCTAGGCATCATCTGTCTCCACAACCAAAAGGCCTCCATGCCCCCACATATCACAACAGCCATCCAGGCTCACATCAAAACACAAGCATCAGGGAAACAAATATCTTAACAATTGGGCTCTTGGACCTTTAACAATCAAGAGGGTATCTCAGAACCCTACAGGGAATTATATTTTATCAAACAACTGGTTCATTAATCCATCTTGGATTAACTGATTATTATTCGTAGGTTCAAAATTCAGGAAACCTAATCAGTAAGCTATCACAAATAATTAAACATGCTTAATGCACCAATTTGGTTAACATAAAATTACAACAAGAACCATATTCATTTACATTCCTCTTTATCTTTAGCCAAACAATTATCAATTAATACCGGTTTACGTTCTTTACCAATTTTCATCAAGAACTAATAGCTAAACAAAGCAAGCATAGATATCACATTGTTTAGTAAAACAAGAGGCAATAACATATGATTGATATTAATTTATTTATCTGGTTCAAATATTCATTATGTCAATTCTATTGTCATCCAGTGGGATAAAACATGATAACGATACAGTTGCACATAAAATAAGAGAGAATCAATGAATCCCTTACCTCAAGCAGTTCTTGTCATTCTTTATACAAGAATTATCCACACAAAGAATCACGATCGCCTCCTCCTGTGACAACTTTATCCACCTGAGGATGTTGCGGTACAACCACACCAACGGAAACCTAAGAAAAATACATTAGAATTATAGAGATCACAAACCATAATAGGGAAAGGAGAAACAGAAGGAGATGAACCCAAAATAATGGCGATAGATCATACCTTATACCGAAGATTGATTGATACTACTTGGTTGCATCAAAATAGAGCGAAACCAATCCTAGGAAGAAAGTTTGATTTTCCAACCCCTACAGAATACAATGAAAGGTTCTAGTATCTCATAACATAGAATAAGAAGGAAGAAATCGGGAGGAAGATATCCTGTCCCTTTAGAAGATTTAATGGAGCTGTGGTTTAAGATATGCTAGGTTTTCCATTAAAAGCATATCACATTAA
Organism: Viscum album; assembly: GCA_963277665.1. Taxonomy (NCBI): domain Eukaryota; kingdom Viridiplantae; phylum Streptophyta; class Magnoliopsida; order Santalales; family Viscaceae; genus Viscum; species Viscum album. Next base: position 818,980,107 of record OY728133.1, read on the forward strand.
ACCATGCTGTTTGACCAAGTAAAAACATCTCAAGCCTTATGATAAATTAATATAGGAGTTATGGCCTTTGAATCGGCCTTAGAGTCCTTAAAATAAGGCTTTAAATGCATTTTACGTCAAAGGAAACATTAAAGGGGTGAAACTATAGGAAGCTGGAAACACTGTTCACGAACTCAAAATTTGGAAAAGGAAAATAAAGGTTACCGATAGACCTCACCGTTCTGGAAACACTGTTCATGAACTCAAAATTTGAAAAAGGAAAATAGAGGTTACCGATATACCACATTGTTCTAGAAACACTGTTCACGAACTCAAAATTTGGCAAAGAAAAATAGAGGTTACTTATAGAGGTTACCGATAGACCTCACCGTTCTGGAAACACTGTTCACAAACTCAAAATTTGGCAAAGGAAAATAGAGGTTACCGATAGACCTCGCCATTTTGGAAACACTATTCACAAACTCAAAATTTGGAAAAGGAAAATAGAGGTTATCGAGAGACCTCACCGTTCTGGAAACACTATTCATGAACACAAAATTTGGCAAAGGAAAAAGAGGTTACTGTTAGAGGTTACTGATAGAGCTATTCATAGAATTGGAAATTTGGAAAAGGAAAGAGAGGTTACCGTTAGAGGTTACCGATAGAACTGTTCACCGATGGAACTATTCATAGAATTGGAAATTTGATAAAGGAAAGAGAGGTTACCGTTAGAGGTTACCGATAGAACTGTTCACCGATGTAACTGTTTATAGAAGGTTACAGATGACACTGTTCACAGAAGGTTACCGATGACACTATTCACCTAAGGTCACCGATGCACTGTTCACAGAAGGTTACCGTTGCACTGTTCACAACTGTCTACCATTGGAACTGTTCACAGAACTTGAAAATTGGCAAAGTGTTGGGGATAAGCCACATTGACCTCCCGGAACACCTCAAACACCATATTTTCACAAAGGAATGGACCAGAGAGGTCCGGGCCATTACACATACAATGATATATAATATAACACAATCCCAACATAGGGCCCACTTTTAATCATGACCACAACATCAAAAACCCATGATCACAACACCACCACCATTTAATGATAAAAACCACTTAAACATATTAACATAGAATAAATAAACACCATAACCACATAAAATCGTCCAATTTCATATTTCATTGTCAATTACACATCAATTATTTTTTTAAAATATACTAACATAATTCTCTACATTAATTCCATCACTTCTCATATCACATGAACTGCTTATCAACATCAACACCTCTCATATTCTTATACATTTATAACATAACATATCTATACCAATTAAATTCAATGATATTAAAACTAAATAAATTTAATACAAACCAATTCAATCCTTTGTCATTAAATTATTTCATTAATTTATAAAAACTTCATATTCTCATTTAACTACAGTACCCTAACCACACCAACTTCTAAATCCACTATTAAAATGAAAAAACCAAAATATAATTCATCATTAAATCAAATAAAACATGTCAAAGCCTTTTTCATAACCTGAATACTTCAACAAAAAATCTACCATAATAATAATCAAGAAATTAAATTTTTATTCATTACTTACTTATGAAATTATTATTTCCTTCTTATTATAAAATAAATTAGTTAACTAGTTTTAGTTTTGTATCACATCAACCATGTCTAGTTGCTCAAAATTGACCCAAATATGAGTTGGAATGCTAATCAACCCTTGGAATTTTCACTTTACCACTAATGGAATAACAGATAAATAAAAACACCAACATAAAAAATGAATAATTTTTTAAAAACCAAACTAACATAACATCTATAATCTTGTAGAATGGCACACAATAGAATAGATGAATGTGAATTCATAAAAAAATATTACATTAGAAAAATAATATATATATATATATATGTAACATATCCTAGCACAAACCCCAAAATACTAACAATAAAATTACACTAGATATTATTTTTTACTCAATCCAAAATAATAAAGAGATATATTGGTATCCTGTAGAAAAAATAATATCATATATATATACACCACAATTAAAATAAAGGGGATGTGTATAAGTACCAATAGAATTTACACAAAACTCCCCATGAACCATATTAATGTGAAAACCAAACAAGTGAAAAATTTATTTTAGTAAAAGTTTTTCTATACCAGGATAATTTACTAGACCTATTTATGTAATTAAATAATTATTAATAATAATAAAACATTAAATAAAATACGACTTTTATAAATATTTCAATCACAATTTTAATGTTTCAAAAATCCACACAATTTTACTTAATAAAAAAACCAAGGGACCCATCATGCATTGATAAACAACCAAAAATGGGTATAACCATCTTAGTAGTGGACTGAATACCCCCACACCTTTCCTTTTAATTGCCAAAAAACTACCCATGATAAAGTTAGAGATTTTTAATGTATCGAGGTATCATTACTAATAAAATCCCCATGATAAAGTGGGAGTTTTTTAATATAATGAATAATTAATCATCTAAATAAATTCAAAAAAATTACTAAATAATCATGAATCATAACATACCAACCAAAAATTGAAGGGAGGATTTACTTAGTGTTTGCGAATGGGGTTAGTGAGAAATAACATGAGTGGATTGTGAGGGTAGGGATGGGTTCAGGTGAGAAATAAGGGAGGTGGGGTGGCCATGTCGGAGGATAAGGGTATCATGGTGGTGGGGTAGCCGCCTCAGAGGAGGACCATAGAAGGTGGTGTGGCCGCATTGGAGTGGCGTCGAGCGAAAATGAGATACATCAGAGGAGGGTCATGGTGAGGTGTGTGTGTGTGTGGTGGGGGGGGGGGGTGCATCGGTAGGGAGATGGGGAGGTCGTGTCAGCGGGGGGAGGGGGGGTCTGGTAGCACTAGAGTAGCGTCTATAGGGAGGCGTCAGAGCCGAGTTGGCAGGGAGGTGTAATGGATATGTCGGAGCTGAAGGGGGAGGAGTAATCGCGAGTGGAGGAAGTGGGAGAGGTGGAATGGGGAGGGGGGAGGAGTATTCATCGGGGGAGAGGGTTGAGGGAGGGAGAGGGTTTGCGGGTAGAGCCCAATCGATTTAAGTTTTGATAGACCTGTTTCCACACCCATCTCTTTGGGTGTGGCTATATCACACCCTATAGCCATAGATCATTTAAATCGTGTCTATAGATCCATAGCTATAGGTCATTTTTCTAGTAGTGAATTGAGACCAAGAACCCTTATAGAGATAAAAAAATTTGAGTTAAAAATTAATCAATGAAGTGATTATGTGAAAAAAATCTAAATCCACACAAGAAAAAGTGAAATACAATATACAAAAATAAAATATCATAACACACATAATTATTTCATAACATATTCCATGAATAAGTGTTATAACTCAATGGAATGAAATTAAGTTAAGAATCTCTTACCTCGAGTCCTAAATTGCTTCATAAATCCACTATAAATTTGAATAAAAAAATTATGTTAAATATATACTTTATTGAGAACATATTTCAGGTCTATTCCCTTATTATTATCCCTTATTATCATGTTTTATTCAATTACTAATTCATTATAGTTAACATCGGTCGTTTTGGGATCATTCAGTTCATTATCCCCAAACATGTATGGTATATTTATAATGGAAAATGATCTTAGTAAAAAGGTTTCATAAACTCTATAAAATTAAATAAATAGGTTCCACATCATTCCATAAGTAAGGAACTTCTATAGGTTATAAAATTGGTACCATCCTCAATAAGCCTGTTTTTTATGGTTAAAAATAACCATGTTTGTTTACTTTTACTTTCATTGTTATAATGGATTATTTACCATTATATAATATTAATAATAAAACTAATTTAATATTAAATTTATATTCAATCATAAAATAAATTTTTAAGAATATCTATGTGATCCTTAAATTCATGAAAACATAATCATTCACGTAGGTTTCATAAAACCACTACGGTGAGCGATATTTTTCAAAAGTGGTAACAAGAAGGGTAAATTTGTAAATATGTGAGTTTTATAAAATAAAATAGATAATACATGAAACTATTATTTATGATAAAAAAAATTATTACTTTAATTATTGAAAAATTAATAGGGTAATTGAAATGAAAAGACCACCTTTGAAAAACCCGCATTTGGACATAATAACGACTTATGGAGGAGAGTTCATTGAGAGGTAAAAGTGAACCTACATAATAAATTAATAAAATATATTCTAATACCATATAAATTAAATAATGGTAGTAAATTAATAAATTTTTAATATGGTTTCAAGATAATGAATCATAATTAAGAAATGTGAAAGAATCTTGGAAACCTTTACCTCGATCGTCGAAATGCCGCATTTCGATTGAGCTTAAGGCCTTTGGAGAAATGAAATTAGATTAATAAATGAACTTAGGGATTTTTAATTGGAAGTTTGGATAGGGATTTGGGCATAGGTTTGAGAGAAAACTGAACTCATATGTGTCTTTGAAAGGGTTAGATTGAGTCCCTTTTTATAGGTGGAAATCAATAGCATTTTTGTAAATACTTAGTCTTTAAGGGTTAACAATATAATTTATAAATTAAAAGTTGTAAATAATTGGAAAATAGGTTGTTATATATACCATTTTACTTTAAAATTGAATAATTATAGTATTTTCTTGATTTTTAAATCATTTTATAAGATGTTATTTAATATTAAATATCCTTAAAGTTGTTTTCAGAAATATTCACATAATTTGACTTTAATGACACCAAGATAACAATGGAGTTAGAATTTAAATATTTAAAACTTCAGTTAGATTTAATTTTTATCCATAAAAATCATGAAATACTCTAAATTATCCAAAACACATCACTTTTAATATTTTTATAACTATTTACTTTGATTTTTCACCCGCTTGCACAAACCCTACATCGATGATGCGTAAGCGTTATAGGTAATTATATCATCACCATAAAATAAAAATAAATTACTATCATAAATATAGTTTTTTTTCTTCAATTTTATCATCTATATTCATTCATATAGTATTTATATCTATATCCTTATCATGAAAATATTATAAGTGAGAAAAAATGACATTTTTGGGAATATAATTTTATTAATATAAAAAGAGAAGTCAATGTCAAAGAAAGTGATTAAAAATTAGACCATTAGTGAAGATAATATCAATGAAGGTAGATAATGATCCAATATACTCATTAGAAGATGATTTTTTGTGATATTTTAAGGCTTTAACCCTCAATTTAAAACTTTTATCCTATTTTAACTTTTATGTGGTGGTAAAATTTTATCATGGTTACTATTAATTATAACTAAAAATGAAATTAAAATTATTAATTTTTTTTAATATTTTGATTCTAAATATGGAATCTATTTTATAATATTTAATTTCTATAATTAGTAAAATTAATTTTAAGGTAAGTGTGTGAAACACAACGAAAACACTATTTTTAGAAAAATGCATGTTTTAAGCATAAAAATGATTTTATACCAAAATCATGTATAATTTTGATTACAATTTAATTAATTTGGTTATTTTTAATAAAAGGGTAATAACTTTAATTTAAAACCAATCCAAATAGAATGGGTCTTTGTTAATAAATTAAAAACAATGAAAATTATTATAAAAATCAGTATAATCTAATATTCACCCAAAAATCAAATTTTCAAAAAAATATAAAAAATTAACCTTAATCTATATTTTATATTATTATATTAAAAATTATATCCATTTTATCAAATAAAATTTCTAAAATTCATAAATTAACTTTTAAATGACAATAAAAAATATAAAGAAACCTTTTTTTATAGAAAATGATCCTTTTATACTTTTAATGGTTTTTATCCTTATTTGATTTAATTCACATTATTCAAAATTAAGTTCTTATTTCATAAGAACTAATAAATAAATTTGAATAAGGAAAGATTTGAAACATATATTTATTAATGCAGTTACTCATATTCATACTTGTCAAACCAATGGATAGGTTATAACAATAATATTTAAATAATAATATTTCTATAATATATCATGGTTTGTTTAAGTTTAGTGTTGTGTGTGGTGAATTATATCAAACATAATATTAATTTAAAGTAGAATTATATATTGAAATATCTAGGTGTTACATTATACCCCTCTTACAAAAATCATATCCTCGCAATTTGAATTTGTTCTCACAAAAATGAATGTATCTTAACATAGGTATAATATTATATATAGATTTTATCATGATATAGAATTTATAAGTTACTAAAAATAAACTTAGTATCTCTTAAATATTTCTAAACCATGTGTGTGATATTATAATACTCATATTTGTGAATAGGTTTCCAAAATCACAACTTAATAGTTGAGTGATATTTTCTATATAAGTCTCAATAGATTTATCTTCCTCTTGTTTGAGTTTAGGAATTATTTTATCATCTATATTGATAATGAGAAAACTTAGTTGATATATTTTCATTCCATAAGAATAATTTTTTCCATTGGTTTTGTTTTGAGTAGTTTTCCACCTCTATCTAATCCTATATTCTAAATGATAAATATCACGATGAATTTATCATGTATAAATCACTAAAATTAATGTTTAATGGATCAAAAATCCCACAAAAGGTATGAAAAGTTATTCCTCATATATCTAGAAATTTACTAAAAACAAAAATTATTTTCAAAAGTTATGATAATACCCAATATTAAAAAACCTTCATGTGAATAAGTAATACATTAATCTTCAATAACACCCAGAGTTCCACTTAAATCATTTCACAATTAACTAAACCCCAATTTTTTTTTCAAAATATGCCCGGTCAAATTAAAAACCCAAAAATAAGAATTATTTGATCACATATTCTTCCAAAATCAACTTAGAATTTATCTTAAAACAACATTAATCACACATAGTGTCACATACCAAAAATATATAAGCCCTAGATATATATTCTCCAAAATATATTAATCTTTTCCCAAAATAAAATGAATCACCATGGCATATAACCACCACAACATCATATCTTCTTCCAAAAGTTAACTCAATCATTATTATTTAAATAATTTCAACCACTTTGACAAAAAATCTCATACTATCTCATAATTTATCATTTATCTTTATTTCTATAAATTTCCCAAAAATATGATAAAATACTTCCAAAATAACTTTAAACACCTAATAAAAAAATCACCCCTTTTTAATACCAAGGTTATTTATATAATAAAACATATTTCCCCCCAAAAAATAATAACCCTTTATCTATAATTACCTCAACATAAAAGATCACATTAACCTTAAAGGATATCTTTACCTTATATCTTTTATCCCTAGTGTAATAAAATTCTTTCCAAATAAGTAAATAACATATTGAACCAAAGGGTTATATATACCTCAATCATGTATTATTCCTAAAACTTAATAAATGTATCCCAAATATCCTTAATCATAATAAAATCCCCACTACTGAAAAAATACCCTATACCAACGGTTTGGAACCGTTGGTATAGGCTATACCAACGGTTTGGAGAACCGTTGCCAAGTAAGCCGTGAGGATAGTTCTATACCAACAGTTTTGGGAAAACCGTTGGTATAGACCTATACCAATAGTTTTTAAAACTATTGGTATAAGTAATATGAAAATCTATACCAACGGTTCCATAAACCATTGGTATATGTAATTCAAAAAATAATCATCCGGTTGGTTTTGATCCCAGCACCTCCTATTTCTAATTGAACGACCTAACCACTAACCTAAATTACTTTTTTGAACATAATTTCATAAATATATATATGTATTATCATAAGTATTTTAAATTTTGATTTATTTAATTTCCGCTGTAAGAATATTCCATTAAAAATACATGTACCTATACCAACGGTTCTCAAAACCGTTAGTATATGTTCTTTGATTTTGGGACCTATAACAACAGTTTTGGACAAACCGTTGGTATAGGGGGGACCTATACCAACGGTTTGGCCAAAATATTGGTATATGGTCACTATAATGGACCTATACCAACAGTTTTGGCCAAACTGTTGGTATAGGTCCAATTTAGTGAACCTATACCAATGGTTTCGCCAAACTATTGGTATAGGTCCCCCCTATACCAACGGTTTGTCCAAAACCGTTGGTATAGGTCCATATAAGTGACCTATGCCAACGGTTTTGGCCAAACCATTGGTATAGGTCCAAATTAGTGAACTATACCAACGGTTTGCCCAAAACCGTTGGTATAGATCATATTTCTAGTAGTTCCCATCACATAAAACCTCAAAAGGGTATTTTTTCACTTTAAAATTATGATCAAACTTAGAATTATTAACCAATTATGGTACCTAAAACTATAAAATTATCTTCATTTGATAATTTTATGACCTCTAAAGTTATCTAAACTCTTCTCCAATAGAAACTATAGTGGTTCAGACCCGTACACTCAAATCTAATGCTAAAAACATAATCTTTACATACTAGTTTTGATACCAACTCAAGTGACCCAATTTTGAACTTAAATAATTACAAAATCAAGTAAATTATTGAGTTACTTATATAACCAATACCATTTTATGTTTATAGCTTTAGAGAGTTAGAAAAATCATTACTTAAGAAAACTCATATCTTTCTCATTCAATGGACATTTATTCCACTATAACCAGATTTTATTATTCCATTATAAGTCTTCAATATCTCTCAAAAAGTTCTCCACTCATAATATTTTTCTAGGAGTATCATTAATATTATTATTATTAATAACCTAGGGAATAAAAACATAAGAAAGAGTGAGATCAAATGCTCAGTAAGGAAAAGCATGTGGCGAAATCTGTCATGAACACGTAAGGCATAAACAATATAAAAGAGATAAATAATAATAAAATATGTCATATAACTAATATCATTAAAGGAGAATATATCCACGGATTACATAAAAACATGAATAATCACATGGAAATTAATAACTAGTTTCATAATGATATAATGCATAATTTTAAACATTATAATCTTATTTTCAAGACCTCATGTCAAGACATCATACATAAATAAGTAAGGCATGTGCCAAATACCCAAACTAGTTTGTCTCATGAGGCCCACTGATGCATCGAGGGGATATATAATTTTCATCCCCACCCATCACATACTAAGTCCAATGTAGTCACATTATAAAATAAATGAATAAACATTCAATACATAATCAAAATACCTTAATAATAAACATTCATATCAGAAAGATAACATATGAAATGTCAATACTTTCCTCTATAAATAACTAGAATAATATGATTATAAGAAATCTAGAGAAATAATGTGGATGATATCATTATAAAATATTCTTTATGAAACATAAAATCCTTAAAGGATGCTAACATGGATCAAAAATCCATTTTACAAAGATAATAAAAAGTCACTTTGAGAATAAAATAAATATCCCTTTCTCCGGAAAAAAATTAAAATTAAAAAATTTCAGAATATTTAGAAAATTAATTTCTTTAAAAATAACCATAGAAATTATATATGGATATTCAAAGTAAATAATGATATGATAGTGGAAATTTTTTTTCATTTAGTAAACATTAAAAGAAATTCATTAAATACTTTTGGTAAAAAGTAAAAAGTACCTCATTCAGAAAGCAATAAGATGATTCATTTTAAAACTCTATAAATAATGTCAAATATAGTTTAAAATGAATTTAAACAATCATTGGATAATAGTAAAAACACTCTTGAAAACATTTTAGAGAACATTTATATGGAGGAGAAAGATTCTTGGCAAAAAGGAGAAATATGGTTGGTTTTCCTTCAAAACATTTTCTCGATCCTTTTAAGTGCCAAAGAGAGTAATTTTAGAAGAAAAAATGTAAAATTCATATATAAAAAGAGAATAAGATAATTTATGGAGTTTAAAAATATAAATAAATTATAATTTCCTTCAAATGGAAATTTAAACATAAACAATCCTATATAAAAATAAGATTATAGAATAAACCCTTACGACTTTGATAATTTTCAAATCAAAAGCTATTGAAAGTTATAATATGATATGGTTCTATAAATCCCATTAATTATATAAAATTTTATATCAAAATATATTCATTGTTTAGTAAGTACACCATATAAAAAAACATGGCGTGCAATATGAAACATGTCTCAAGGAATATACATTGAGACCAAGAACCCCTTCAGAGATCATGCCATTTGAGTTAAGAATCAATCAATGAAGTGATTATGTGAAACAAATATAAATACACAAAATGAATATTGAAATACAACATAAAAAAATAATAGGTCATAACACACATAATCTTGTCACAACCTAGTCCATGAAGAAGTGTTATAACTCAATAAAATAAAGTTGAGTTAAGAATCTCTTACCTAAGTCCCGACTTACCTCATAAATCCACTAACTTACTAAATAATAAAATTATATTAATTATATACTTGATTAATAAAATATTTAATTTTTATTCTCTTAATATTATCACTCATTATTATGTTTTATTCATTTATTAATTCGGTGTAGTTCACATCGGTTGTTTTGGGATTGTTTGGTTCATAATCCCCAAATATGTATGATATATTTAAATGGTAAATGGTCATATTAAAATGGTTTCATAAACTACAGAATATTAAATTAATAGTTTACACAATATTTAATAATTAATTAAGTTCAATAGGTTATCAAATTGGTACCATCCTGAAAACGTTCATCAATAAGCCTGTTTTTGATGGTTAGAAATAACCATGTTTGTTTACTTTTACTTTAATTGTTATAATGGATTATTTACCTTTATAAAATCATAATAATAAAATTAATTGAATATTTATGTTATATTCAATCATAAATTCAATTTTTTGATAATACCCATGAGAGCCTTAAATTCATGAAAACATCATTGTTTGCGTACGAGGCATAAAACCACCATAGCGATATATGTTTTTTGAAATTATTAAATAGAAGGATAACTTAGTAAATATGTGAGTTTTATAAAAGATGATACACTAATTTAGGATAAATTTTTATTTATTAATTTCATTATTTAAAAAGTAATAGGATAATTGATATGAAAAGACCATCATTGAAAAACCCTCATTTTTACATAATAATAGCTTATGGAGGAGAGTTCGTTGAGAGGTAACAAGTGATACTTAATAATAAATTGATAAAACAAATTAAAATACCATATAAATGGAATAATGGTATAACAATAAGTTAAGTTTTAATATGGTAGATAATGAATCATAATTAAGAAAGGTGAAAGAGTCTGGGAAACCCTTACCTCAATCTTTGAAACGCCACCTATTGATTGAGTTTAAGGTATTTGGAGAAATGAAAATTGATTAATATAGGGAAATAGGTACGTGGAATTTGAAGTTTTCAGAAGTATTTGGGTAGAGTTTTTAGAGAAAACCAGACTCATATGTGTCTTTGAAAGGGTTAGACAAAGTTCCTTTTTATATGATAAAATTAACAGTGTTTTCGTAAATACTTAGTCTTTAAGGGTAAAAATGTAATTTAAAAATTAAAATTGGTTTATAAATAAAAAATATGTGGTTTTATAAACCATTTTTACTATCCAATTGAATAATTATAAGATTTTTATTATTTTTTTATTCATTTTATAAGATATTATTTAACATTAAATATCCTTAAAGTTATTTTCAGGACTATTCACATAATTTAACTTTAATGGAACCAAGATAACAATGGAGTTAGAATTTGAATATTTAAAACATTAATTAAATTTCATTTGGATCCATAATAATCATTAAATACTCTAACATACCCAAAAAACAACACTTTTAATATTTTTATAACTATTTACTTTGTTTTTTCACTTGCTCGCACAAGCGTTGCATCAGCGATGCGTAAGAATTCTAGGTAATTATATCATAAAAATAAAATAAAATACTATCATAAATATAGTTTATTTATCTTCAATTTTATCATCTATATTTATCCATATAGTATTTATATTTATATCCTTATCATGAAAATATTATAAGTTAGAGAAAGTGACATTTTTGGAAATATAATTTTATTAATATAAAAGAGAAGTCATATTCATAGAAAGTGGATAAAAATTCGTCCATTAGTGAATATAATATAAAGTTAGATCATTAATAACCTAATCCACTCATTTTAAGATGAGTTTTTGTGATATTTTAATCCTTTAACCCTCGATTTAACACTTTTACCCATTTTAACATTTACTGTGGTGATGAACTTTTATCATGGTCACCATTTATTATGACTAAAAATGAAATTTAATTTATTAAATTATTTTAATATGTTTATTAAAAATATAAAATTCATTTTATAATATTAATTTACAAATTGGTAAAATTAATTTTAAGGTAAGCGTGCGAAACAAAACGAAAAATTGATTTTAGAAAAATGATTTTATACAAAAAATGTGTATAATGTTGATTACTATTAAATTGATTGGATTATGTTTAATAAAATGGGGATAATTTTACTTTAAAACCAATAAAAATTACAATGGGTCTTTTAAAATACATTAAAATAAATTATAAGTTTTATAAAAATTGGTATTTTTCCACTATTCAACCAAAAATCAATATTTTTAGAAAAATATAAAAAATTCACCCAGAGTTGTATTTGATATTTTGATATAAAAAATGATGTACATTTTATTAAATTCAATTTCTAAAATTCATAAATTTATCTTTTAAATGAAAATAAAAAATATAAGGAAAAAAATTTGTTATCAAAAATTGAACCTTTTATACTTTTAATGGTTTTTATTCTTATCTTATTTAATTATTATTATTAAAAATTAAGTAATTATTTACTAGTAACTAATAAATAAATTTTAATAAATAAAACTTTTAAACATATATTTCACAATGTGGTTATTCCTATTCATACCCACCAATTCAATGTCTAGGTTATAACAGTCATATTAAAATAATAATATTTCTATAGTATATTGTGGTTCGTTTAAGATCGTTTTTGCGTGTGGTACATTCTATCAAAAATAGTGTTAATTTAAAAGAGAGTTATATATTAAAATATTAGGGTGTTACATTCTAGCACCCAATCCTCCACTAGATTCCAGATTAAGTGGTATTTCAATTGAATATGAGTCGCCCAAGAGTGAAATGTTGGATTTTTGGCCAAGTGAATCATGTTATGGGTGTCATAATATAACAAGCCAATCTCTTGTCTCCTTCTAATTTTCTCCAATAGACCCTTCAACCACACCGACTTCTTCCATGATTTTATAATTACAATGTACTCAGCTTTATGGGTTGATAATGCAACTTCTGATTGTAACCATGACATCCAACTCATGATAGTGACTCCGAAAGTAAACATGAAACCAATAGTGCTATTTTGTGTATACGCATATCCACCAAATTCAGCATCTACAAAACCTTGTAAGTGATCATGTATTCTTAAATAGAGTGCAAGATCCACTAAACCTTTAAGATACTGGAAGATCCACTTAACGGCCTCTCAGTGCTCCTTTCCCAGATTTTCCATGAATCTATTAACCAAACCTACAGCTTGAGAAGATGACTTATATGGAACTCATGTTATGTACTTTGTAGAGACCTAATTTTTACCTCGTAAGACTTTGGAATATTTCTACATATATTTCCAGATCCAGGCGCTGAGATGGCATGCAATTCTGAGGCCCGGTGTGCCCTGAATATATTTAATAAAAATATTAAGTGTTTTTACACTATGCGTGTGGAGGAAATGAGATATATCACAAATGGTAGTTTGAATCGGAAATCTGAGGCCAAAATTGAGTCTAGAGCACGCCATTTACCCCAGGTGGGGTATAAATTTTATGGGTACATGATTCCTATGGAAAACACTATCGATGGCGTTTTCATAAATAAATTAATTAAAATAATTAATTTATTCTAGACATCAGATCAAATAACTTCTGAATGGAGATTCAGATTAAAAATCTGAGAGTACGATTGAGTTCTTAACATAATGTTTTCCCTAGGGGAGACCTCTGGTGAGAGGGAATGGGGGGTTCGTATCCCACGACCACTAATAGTTTCCTATAAATAGAATCTTAAGGAAATGAGTAGGGGTTTGGATCATTTATTCTCAGGCATGAGCGAAGCACCACTCTCCCTTCCGATAGGGATTTGATGTCCGTTCTTCATCAGATCGCAATGAAACTTCAGGCGTTGGTAGATTAGAGTGCAACGAACACAATGATGAAACCAAAAATTGAGGTATGATTTCTATTTCAGATTCTTCAGCTCTCGATTGATGATTTTATTGTCATTTCTAACTTCTGATCAAATTCGTTGTGTTGAAACCATTTATCGATAGATAAACTAATAATGACCATCATCCAATTGAATTTTTGATTTCATGTTCTTCACGTTCTTCATACTTCAAATTTTTGATCTATAAAATATTCGATGAAACATGGAAAGGGTAATATGTCTATAAAGCTATTGACCAAAAGAGTCCCAATCTATGCTCGGAGTCGAGTTTCGAGCACCGAAGGAGGTGTGATAGTGAGCAGAAGATCCACAAACTTTTCATCACATCAAAACATCAACGATTCTTCGAGCGGAGACCACCGCGGTGTAGATTGGGATCTGAGGATCCCAGATATGGTCTCGAAATAATTTTCGGACCACCGGAGTGGTCCTGATGGTCTACAGAAATTGGCTATGGTGCAACTCTAGTGAGGCGGCTTTGGCAAGGCGGCGACGCGACATAAATCAGCAGTGCGACGGTGGCTGTAGGGCAGTGCGGCGAACAGCCGGCGAGCCGAGATGGCGGTGGAGGAAGGCGACCAAATGCGGGAACCCACCCCCCTATGGGTTTAAAAAAAATAGAAATAAAGAAAATAAAATAACAACAAGAACAATATTATTATTATTAAAAGTTTCAAATACTGATAAATCCTAAACAGAGCGTCAGTTTTGTGTGCCGTCTGCGGCCACACATTCCTCTAATTAAGATGAATCATTTTAGACCAGTTCAAGAATTTTAAATTTTTGTTTTGTGGATTGGTTCCATGAAACTCCTAAGTTTAATTATAATAATAATAATATTATTATTATTCAAAAATCTTGCATCGAACCTAGCTTGCAAATCAAAAATCTGATTCGCGTGCCGTTTGCGGAAACGTGACCCGTAATTTGAGGAAGACCTTTTAAGGTTGTTTTGGTTTTTTTATAATTCACGATTGAGGATAGGTGGCATGAAAAGTATGATAATAATAATAATAATATAATTTTTATTATTCGGGAAACTTCTATCAGACCGTACGTCTGCATACGACACTCGATTAATGCACCGTCAGAGGCATTGTGATGCTAAAGTCGACGCGGAGTTTTCAAGACCAATTTAAGGCACTTAAACTGAATAGTCAATCTCATATAATTTTTTTAGAGGATCGCAATGACGTGATCCATTTGATGCGTTTTGGGATCCTGGCATGGGTCCCACGTAGCACAACTTGTGTGCAATACGGTGAAATGTGGCCTTTTCACCATGTGTCCATTTTGGACAAATGAATAGATGATCATGTGTGTTTTTTCATGAGGATCACAATAGTATGATCCGTATGATGTGTTTTGGGATTGGGGCATAGGCTCCATGAAGCATCATTCACATGCGATGCTGGGAGATACAGTTTTTCTACCGAATGTCTAATTCGAGCGAATAAATAGTCGATCCTATGCGCTTTATGGAAAGGATCACAACAACATGATTTGTTTGGTTAATCAGGGCCATTTTAGGAGGCATGTCTATGGAAATGATGTTTTTTATCTTTGGACCAATGGAAAGCATCGAGCACTCGTCTTCCCTTTTTTGGGCCAGAGATTCTATGTACTCTAGGAGTACATGGGCATGCCTAGGGGTACTTGTGCAGTAGTTTAATACCCGATCATGACTATGTTCATGAATATGAGAAGAGAAAGGTCCACACATCGTGTGGGCCTCACATGCACCGCGTACCACTCTATAAATATTATACCTCTCAAATCACCTTCTTTTGAAATCAGATTTTGGCATGCGAGTAGCCTATCCTGAATGTTTTTTCACATAGAACACGATGGTTACCTCCGTAGTGGATTTAAAAATACGATCCAATATTTTCCAAATGTGATTCTTATTCAGGTGACATCTAACGATGATAGTGATCAGGTACGAAAATGATGTTTTTTATCTTCGGACCAATGGCAAGCATCGAGCGCTCGTCTTCCCTTTTTGGGCCAGAGATGCTATGTACTCTAGGAGTACATGGGCATGCCTAGGGGGTACTTGTGTAGTAGTTTAATACCTGAGCATGACTATGTTCATGAATATAATAATATAAAGGGCCACACATCATGTGGGCCTCACATGAACTGCGTACCACTCTATGAATATTCAACCTCTCATATCACCTTCTTTTGAAATCAGATTTTGGCATGCGAGTAGCCTATCCAGAGTGTTTTTCACATAGAACATGATGGTTACCTCCATAGTGGATTTAAAAATATGATCCAATATTTTCATGATGTGATGCTTATTCAGGTGACATTTGACGACGATAGTGATCAGGTACAAACATATCAGTGCTTTTTGAGAGGTACTGTAACAACCAGGCCCCGGTGACAGCACAGACACCCCGCATTAAAATGGTCGTCGGGTCCTGGCCCGCCAGGTACCACCAGTTTCCCCCTAGACACATGGTCCCCACCCTAGGGCCCACCTACGTGCCCGCACAGGTCATCTAACTAATGACAGTCCCCACAGGTCAACAAATGTCCTTTCCAGTGTGCTTTTTCCTCACTCACACACACCCTGAGTAGCTTCCCAGAAGGTCACCCATCCTAAGCACTACTCCAGACACCCCACCTTAACATGGCCGTCGGGTCCTCGCCCGCAAAGTACCACCAGTTTCCCCGCAGACACATGGTCCCCACACTAGGGCCCACCCACGTGCCCGCATGGGTCATCTGACTAATGACAGTCCCCGCAGGTCAACACATGTCCTTTACAGTGTGCTTTGTCCTCACTCACACACACCCTGGGTAACTTCCCAGAAGGTCACTCATCCTAAGCACTACTCCAGGCCAAACACGCTTAACTGGGGAGTTCTAATCAGGTAGGCTCCCGAAAAGGAAGGTGCACCTTGTTGACATGAGTCATATCATTTAGTCATTTAACCCTTTATCATTCGGGGGTGTTACAATAACCCCCCCTTTAGAGCACAATGTCCTCGATGTGGGACCTACATCTAAACCTAGGGAGTGCGTTGCACTTAAGGCTGGGTACCACATCTGATACCATAACATGGTCGTCGGGTCTTGGCCTGCCAGGTACCACCACTTGCCCCGCAGACACATGGTCCTCACCCTAGGGCCCACCCACGTGCCCGCATGGGTCATCTGACTAATGAAAATCCCCACAGGTCAACACATGTCCTTTCCAGTGTGCTTTGTCCTTACTCACACACACCCTGGGTATCTTCCCAAAAGGTCACTCATCCTAAGCACTACTCCAGGAAAAACATGCTTAAATGGGGAGTTCTAATCAGGTAGGCTCCTGAAAAGGAAGGTGAACCTTGTTGACATGAGTCATATAATTTAGTCATTTAACCCTTTATCATTCGAGGGTGTTACAATCAACCCCCCTTTAGAGCACAACGTCCTTGTTGTGGGCCCTACATCTCAACCTAGGGAGTGCGTTGCACTTAAGGCTGGGTACCACCTCTGATACAATAACATGGTTGTCGGGTCCTGGCCCGCCAGGTACCACCAGTTGCCCCGCAGACACATGGTCCCCACCCTAGGGCCCACACACGTGCCCGCACGGGTCATCTGACTAATGACAGTCCCCACAGGTCAACACATGTCCTTTCCAGTGTACTTTGTCCTCACTCACACACTCACACACACCCTGGGTAACTTCCCAGAAGGTCACTCATCCTAAGCACTACTCTAGGCCAAACATGCTTAACTGGGGAGTTCTAATCAGGTAGGCTCCTAAAAAGGAAAGTGCACCTTGTTGACATAAGTCATATAATTTAGTCATTTAACCCTTTATCATTCGGGGGTGTTACAATCACCCCCCCTTTAGAGCACAACGTCCTCATTGTGGGCCCTACATCTCAACCTAGGGAGTGCCTTGCACTTAAGGCTGGGTACCACATCTGATACCAAATGTAACAACCGAGCCCCGATGAAAGCACAGACACACCGCCTTAACATGGTCTTCGGGTCCTGGCCCGCCATGTACCACCAGTTGCCCCGCAGACATGTGGTCCCCACCCTAGGGCCCACCCACATGCCCGCACGGGTCATCTGACTAATGAAAGTCCCCACAGGCCAACACATGTCCTTTCTAGTGTACTTTTTCCTCACTCACACACACCCAGGGTAACTTCCCAGAAGGTCACTTATCCTAAACACTACTCCAGGCCAAACACGCTTAACTGGGGAGTTCTAATCAGGTAGGCTCCTGAAAAGGAAGGTGCACCTTGTTGACATGAGTCACATCATTTAGTCATTTAACCCTTTATCATTCGGGGGTGTTACAATCACCCCACCTTTAGAGCACAACGTCCTCGTTGTGGGCCCAACATCTCAACCTAGGGAGTGCGTTGCACTTAAGGCTGGGTACCACATCTGATACCAAATGTAACAATCGGGCCCCGGTGAAAGCACAGACACCCCGCCTTAACATGGTCGTCGGGTCATGGCCCGCCATGTACCACCAGTTGCCCCACAAACATGCGGTCCCCTCCCTAGGGCCCACCCGCATGCTCACACGGGTCATCTAACTAATGAAAGTCCCCATAGGCCAACACATGTCATTTCTAGTGTTCTTGGTCCTCACTCACACACACCCTGGGTAACTTCCCAGAAGGTCACACATAGGTCAAAACATGTCCTTTCTAGTGTGCTTTTTCCTCACTCACACACACCCTGGGTAACTTCCCAGAAGGTCACTCATCCTAAGCACTACTCTAGGCCAAACATGCTTAACTGGGGAGTTCTAATCAGGTTGGCTCCTGAAAAGGAAGGTGCACCTTGTTGACATGAGTCATATCATTTAGTCATTTAACCCTTTATCATTCGGGGGTGTTACAATCACCCCCCCCCCTTTAGAGCATGATGTCCTCATTGTGGGCCCTACATCTCAACCTAGGGAGTGCGTTACACTTAAGGCTGGGTACCACATCTGATACCAAATGTAACAACTGGGCCCCGGTGAAAGCACAGACACCCCGTTTTAACATGCCCGTCGGGTCCTGGCCCGCCATGTACCACCAGTTGCCCCGCACACATGTGGTCCCCATCCTAGGGCCCAACCACATGCCAGAATAGGTCATCTGACTAATGAAAGTCCCCACAAGACAAAAAAGTGTCCTTTTTAGTGTGCTTTGTCCTCACTCACACACACCCTGAGTAACTTCCCAGAAGGTCACCCATCCTAAGCACTACTCCAGGCCAAACACGCTTAACTGGGGAGTTCTAATCAGGTAGGCTCCTGAAAAGGAATGTGCACCTTGTTGACATGATTCATATCATTTAGTCATTTAACCCTTTATATTCAGGGCTGTTACAATCACCCCCCTTTAGAGCACACGATCCTCGTTGTGGGCCCTACATCTCAACCCAGGGAGTGTGTTGCACTTAAGGCTGGGTACCACCTCTAATACCAAATGTAACAACCGGGCCCCAGTGACAGCACATACAACCCCACCTTAACATGGCCGTCGGGTCCTGACTCTCCAGGTACCACCAGTTGCCCCGCAGACACGTGGTCCCCACCCTGGGGCTCACCCATGTGCCTGCACGGGTCATCTGGCTAATGACATTCCCCACAGGCCTCACTCACACACACCCTGGGCAACTCCCCAGAAGGTCACCCATCCTAAGCACTACTCCAGGACAAGCACGCTTAACTGGGGGGTTCTAATCAGGTAGGCTCCCGAAAAGGAAGGATCACCTTGTTGACATGAGTCATATCATTTATTCATTTAGCCCTTTATCATTCAGGGGTGTTACAATCACCCCCCTTTAGAGTACAACGTCCTCGTTGTGGGACCTACATCTCAACCCAGGGAGTGCGTTGCACTTAAGGCTGGGTACCACCTCTAATACCAAATGTAACAACCCGAACCCGTGACAGCACATACACCCCACCTTAACATGGTCGTCAGGTCCTGGCTCGCCAGGTGCCACCAGTTGCCCCGCAGACACGTGGTCCCAACCTTGGGGCTCACCCAAGTGCCCGCACGGGTCATCTGGCTAATGACAGTCCCCACAGGCCTCACTCACACACACCCTGGGTAACTCCCCAGAAGGTCACCCATCTTAAGCACTACTCCAGGCCAATCACACTTAACTGGGGGGTTCTAATCAGGTAGGCTCCCGAAAAGGAAGGTTCACCTTGTTGACACGAGTCATATAATTTATTCATTTAACCCTTTATCATTTAGGGGTGTTACAATCACCCCCCTTTAGAGCAAAACGTCCTCGTTGTGAGCCCTACATCTCAACCCAGGGAGTGCATTGCACTTAAGGCTGGGTACCACCTCTAATACCAAATGTAACAACCCGGCCCTAGTGACAGCACATACACCCCACATTAACATGGCCGTCGGGTCCTGGCTCGCCAGGTACCACCAGTTGCCCCGCAGACACGTGGTCCCCACCCTGGGGCTCACCCATGTGCCCGCACGTGGGCCCTACATCTCAACCCAGGGAGTGCATTGCACTTAAGGCTGGGTACCACCTCTAATACCAAATGTAACAACTCGGCCCTAGTGACAGCACATACACCCCACCTTAACATGGCCGTCGGGTCCTGGCTTGCCAGGTACCACCAGTTGCCCCGCAGACACGTGGTCCCCACCCTGGGGCTCACCCATGTGCCCGCACAGGTCATCTGGGTACCACCTCTAATACCAAATGTAACAACCCGACCCCAGTGACATCACATACACCCCACCTTAACATGGTCGTCAGGTCCTGGCTCGCCAGGTGCCACCAGTTGCCCCGTAGACACGTGGTCCCCACCTTGGGGATCACCCAAGTGCCTGCACGGGTCATCTGGCTAATGAAAGTCCCCACAGGCCTCACTCACACACACCCTGGGTAACTCCCCAGAAGGTCACCCATACTAAGCACTACTCCAGGCCAAGCATGCTTAACTGGGGGGTTCTAATCAGGTAGGCTCCCGAAAAGGAAGGTGCACCTTGTTGACATGAGTCATATAATTTATTCATTTAACCCTTTATCATTTAGGGGTGTTATAATCACCCCCCTTTAGAGCACAATTTCCTCGTTGTGAGCCCTACATCTCAACCCAGGGAGTGCATTTCACTTAAGGCCGGGTACCACCTCTAATACCAAATGTAAAAACCCGGCCCTAGTGACAGCACATACACCCCACCTTAACATGGCTGTCGGGTCCTGGCTCGCCAGGTACCACCAGTTGCCCCACAGACACGTGGTCCCCACCCTGGGGCTCACCCATGTTCCCGCACGTGGGCCCTACATCTCAACCCAGGGAGTGCATTGCACTTAAGGCTGGGTACCACCTCTAATACCAAATGTAACAACCCGGCCCTAGTGACAGCACATACACCCCACCTTAAAATGGTCATCGGGTCCTGGCTCGCCAGGTACCACCAGTTTCCCCGCAGACACGTGGTCCCCACCCTGGGGCTCACCCATGTGCCCGCACGGGTCATCTGGCTAATGACAGTCCCCACAGGCCTCACTCACACACACCCTGGGTAACTTCCCAGAAGGTCACCCATCCTAAGCACTACTCCCGGCCAAGCACACTTAACTGGGGAGTTCTAATCAGGTAGGCTCCTGAAAAGGAAGGTGCACCTTGTTGACATGATTCATATCATTTATTCATTTAACCCTTTATCATTCAGGGGTGTTATAATCACCCCCCTTTAGAGCACAACGTCCTCGTTCTGGGCCCTACATCTCAACCCAGGGAGTGCGTTGCACTTAAGGCTGGGTACACCTTGTTGACATGAGTCATATAATTTATTCATTTAACCCTTTATCATTTAGGGGTGTTACAATCACCCCCCCTTTAGAGCACAACGTCCTCGTTGTGGGCCCTACATCTCAACCCAGGGAGTGCGTTGCACTTAAGGCTGGGTACCACCTCTAATACCAAATGTAACAACCCGGCCCCAGTGACAGCACATACACCCCACCTTAACATGGCCGTCGGGTCCTGGCTCGCCAGGTACCTCCAGTTTCCCCGTAGACACATGGTCCCCACCCTGGGGCTCACCCATGTGCCCGCACAGGTCATCTGGCTAATGACAGTCCCCACAGGCCTCACTCACACACACCCTGGGTAACTTCCCAGAAGGTCACCCATCCTAAGCACTACTCCAGGCCAAGCACACTTAACTGTGGAGTTCTAATCAGTTAGGCTCCCGAAAAGGAAGGTGCACCTTATTGGCATGAGTCATATCATTTATTCATTTAACCATTTATCATTCAGGGGTGTTACAATCACCCCCCTTTAGAGCACAACGTCCTCGTTGTGGGCCCTACATCTCAACCCAGGGAGTGCGTTGCACTTAAGGATGGGTACACCTTGTTGACATGAGTCATATCATTTATTCATTTAACCCTTTATCATTCAGGGGTGTTACAATCACCCCCCTTTAGAGCACAACGTCCTCGTTGTGGGCCCTACATCTCAACCCAGGGAGTGCGTTACACTTAAGGCTCGGTACCACCTCTAATACCAAATGTAACAACCCGGACCCAGTGACAGCACATACACCCCACCTTAACATGGACGTCGGGTCCTGGCTCGCCATGTACCTCCAGTTGCCCCCCAGACACGTGGTCCCCACCCTGGGCCCTACATCTCAACCCAGGGAGTGCGTTACACTTAAGGCTCGGTACCACCTCTAATACCAAATGTAACAACCTGGCCCCAGTGACACCACATACACCCCACCTTAACATGGCCGTCGGGTCCTGGCTCACCATGTACCTCCAGTTGCCCCCCAGACACGTGGTCCCCACCCTGGGGCTCACCCATGTGCCCGCACGGGTCATCTGGCTAATGACAGTCCCCACAGGCCTCACTCACACACACCCTGGGTAACTTCCCAGAAGGTCACCCATCCTAAGCACTACTCCAGGACAAGCACGCTTAACTGTGGAGTTCTAATCAGGTAGGCTCCCGAAAAGAAAGGTGCACCTTGTTGACATGAGTCATATCATTTATTCATTTAACCTTTTATCATTCAGGGGTGTTACAATCACCCCCCTTTAGAGCACAACGTCCTCGTTGTGGGCCCTACATCTCAAACCAGGGAGTGCGTTGCACTTATGGCTGAGTACACCTTGTTGACATGAGTCATATCATTTATTCATTTAACCCTTTATCATTTAGGGGTGTTACAATCACCCCCCTTTAGAGCACAACCCTTTAGAGCACAACGTATTCGTTGTGGGCCCTACATCTCAACCCAGGGAGTGCGTTGCACTTAAGGCTGGGTACCACCTCTAATACCAAATGTAACAATTGGGCCCCAGTGACAGCACATACACCCCAACTTAACATGGCCGTCGGGTCCTGGCTCGCCAGGTACCACCAGTTGCCCCGCAGACACGTGGTCCCCACCCTTGGGCTCACCCATGTGCCCGCACGGGTCATCTGGCTAATGACAGTCCCCACAGGCCTCACTCACACACACCCTGGGTAACTTCCCAGATGGTCACCCATCCTAAGCACTACTCCAGGTCAAGCGTGCTTAACTGGGGAGTTCTAATCAGGTAGGCTCCCAAAAAGAAAGGTGCACCTTGTTGACATGAGTCATATCATTTAGTCATTTAACCCTTTATCATTTGGGGGTGTTACAATCACCCCCCCTTTAGAGCACACCGTCCTCATTGTGGGGCCCACCCATGTGCCTACACAAGTCATCTAACTAATGACAGTCCCCACAGGCCTCACTCACACTCACCCTAGGTAACTTCCCAAAAGGTCACCTATCCTAAGCACAAATTCAGGCCAAACACGCTTAACTGGGGAGTTCTAATTAGGTAGGCTCCCCAAAAGGAAGGTGGACCTTGTTGACATGAGTCATATCATTTAGTCATGTAACCCTTTATCATTTGGGGGTGTTACAATCACCCCCCTTTAGAGCACAACGTCCTCGTTGTGGGCCCTACATCTCAACCCAGGGTGTGCATTGCACTTAAGGCTGGGTACCACCTCTGATACCAAATGTAACAACCGAGCCTCGATGACAGCACACACACCCCGCCTTAACATGGTCGTCGGGTCCTGGCTCGCCAGGTACTACAAGTTGCCCCGCAGACACGTGGTCCCCACCGTGGGGCCCACCCATGTGCCCGCATGGGTAATCTGACTAATGACAGTCCCCACGTGCCCACACATGTCCTTTTCAGTGTGCTTTGTCCTAACTCACACACACCCTGGGTAACTTCTCAGAAGGTCAGCCATCCTAAGCACTACTCCAGGATAAGCATGCTTAACTAGGGAGTTCTAATCAGGTAGGCTCCCGAAAAGGAAGGTGCACCTTGTTAACATGAGTCATATCATTTAATCATTTAACCCTTTATCATTCGGGGGTGTTACAATCACCCCCCTTGAGAGCACAATGTCCTCGTTGTGGGCCCTACATCTCAACCCAGGCAGTACGTTGCACTTAAGACTGGGTACCACCTCTGATACCAAATATAACAACTAGGCCCTAGTGACAGCACAAAAACCCAACCTTAAAATGGTCGTCGGGTCCTGGCTTTCCAAGTACCACCAGTTGGCCCGAAGACACATGGTCCTCACCCTGGGGCCCACCCACATGCCCGCACGGGTCATCTGACTAATGACAGTCCCCACAGGCTAACACAAGTCCTTTCTAGGCAGTGCATTGCACTTAAGGCTGGGTACCACCTCTGATACCAAATTTAACAACTAGGCCCCGATGACAGCACAGACACCCCGCCTTAACATGGCTGTCGGGTCCTGGCCCGCCAGGTACCACCAGTTGCCCCACAAACACATGGTCCCCACCCTAGGGCCCACCCACATGCCCGCATGGGTCATTTGACTAATGAAAGTCCCCATAGTCCAACACAAGTCCTTTCCAGTGTACTTTATCCTCACTCACACACACCCTAACTTCCTAGAAGGTCACCCATACTGAGCACTACTCCAGGACAAGCACAGAAACCCCACCTTAACTTGGACGTCGGGTCCTGGATCGCCAGGTACCACCAGTTGACCCGCAGACACGTGGTCCCCACCTTGGGGCCCACCCACATGCCCGCACAGGTCATCTGACTATTGACAGTCCCCACAGGCCAACAAAAGTCCTTTCTAGGCAGTGCATTGCACTTAAGGCTGGGTACCACCTCTGATACCAAATGTAACAACTAGGCCCCGATGACAGCACAGACACCCCGCCATAACATGGATGTCGGGTCCTGGCCCTCCAAGTACCACCAGTTTCCCCACAAACACGTGGTCCCCACCCTAGGGCCCATCCACGTGCCCTCAGGGGCCATCTGACTAATGATAGTCCCCACAGGCCAACACAAGTCCTTTCCAGTGTGCTTTGTCCTCACTCACACACACCCTAACTTCCCAGAAGGTCACCCATACTGAGCACTACTCCAGGCCAAGCACGCTTAACTGGGGAGTTCTAATCAGGTAGGCTTCCGAAAAGGAAGGTCCACCTTGTTGACATGAGTCATATCATTTAGTCATTTAACCCTTTATCATTCGAGGGTGTTACAATCACCCCCCTTTAGAGCACAACGTCCTCGTTGTGGGCCATATATCTCAACCAAGGGAGTGCGTTGCACTTAACACTGGGTACCACCTCTGATACCAAATGTAACAACTCGGCCCTGGTGAAAGCACAAACACCAGCCTTAACATGACCCTCGGGTCCTGGCCCGCCAGGTACCACCAGATGCCCCGCATACATGTGGTCCCCACCCTAGGGCCCACCCACATGCACGCATGGGTCATCTGATTAATGACAGTCCCCACAGGCCAACATAAGTCCTTTCTAGGCATTACATTGCACTTAAGGCTGGGTACCACCTCTGATACCAAATGTAACAACCAGACCCCAATGACAGCACAGACACCCCGCCTTAACATGGTCGTCGGGTCCATTCGAGTGTGCTTTGTCCTCACTCACACACACCCTAACTTCCTAGAAGGTCACCCATCCTGAGCAATACTCCAGGCCAATCACACTTAACTGGGTAGTTCTAATCAGGTAGGCTCCCGAAAAGAAATGTGCACCTTGTTGACATGAGTCATATCATTTAGTCATTTAACCCTTTATCATTCGGGGGTGTTATAATCACCCCCCTTTAGAGCATAACGTCCTTGTTATGGTCCCTACATCTCAACCCAGGGAGTGCATTGCACTTAAAGCTGGGTACCACCTCTGATACCAAATGTAACAACTAGGCCCTGGTGACAGCACAAACACCCGCCTTAACATGGCCGTCGGGTCTTGGCCCACCAGGTACCACCAGTTGCCCCGCAGACACGTGGTCCCCACCCTGAGGCCCACCCATGTGCCCGCACGGGTCATCTGACTAATGACAGTCCCCACAAGCCAACACAAGTCCTTTCTAGGCATTACATTGCACTTAAGACTGGGTACCACCTTTGATACCAAATGTAACAATCAGGCCCCGATGACAGCACATACACCCCGCCTTAACATGGTCGTCATGTCCTGGCCCGCCAGGTACCACCAGTTACCCCACAGACACGTGGTCCCCACATGAGTCATATCATTTAGTCATTTAACCCTTTATCATTCAGGGGTGTTACAATCACCCCCCTTTATAGCATAACGTCCTTGTTGTGGTCCCTATATCTCAACCGAGGGACAACATTGCACTTAAAGTTGGGTACCACCTCTGATACCAAATGTAACAACTAGGCCCGGGTGACAGCACAAACACCCGCCTTAACATGGCCGTCGGGTCCTGGCCCACCAGGTACCACCAGTTGCCCAACAGACACGTGGTCCCCACCCTGAGGCCCACCCACGTGCCCGTACGGGTCATCTGACTAATGATAGTCCCCACAAGCCAACACAAGTCCTTTATGGGCATTACATTGCACTTAAGGCTAAGTACCACCTTTGATACCAAATGTAACAATCAGGCCCCGATGACAGCACATACACCCTGCCTTAACATGGTCGTCGGGTCCTGGCCCACCAGGTACCACCAGTTACCCCACAGACACGTGGTCCCCACCCTGGGGCCCACCCACATGCCCGCACGGGTCATATGACTAATGATAGTCCCCACAAGCCAACACAAGTCCTTTCCATTGTGCTTTGTTCTCACTCACACACACCCTTGGTAACTTCTGAGAAGGTCACCCATCCTGAGCACTACTCCAGGCCAAGCACGCTTAACTGGGTAGTTCTAATCAGGTAGGCTCCCGAAAAGGAAGGTGCACCTTGTTTACATGAGTCATATAATTTAGTCACTTAACCCTTTATCATTTGGGGGTGTTACAATCACCCCCCTTTAGAGCACAACGTCCTCGTTGTGGGCCCTACATCTCAACCCAGGGAGTGCGTTGCACTTAAAGCTGGGTACCACCTCTGATACCAAATGTAACAACCAGGCCCTGGTGAGAGCAAAAACACCCGCCTTAACAAGGCCGTTGGGTCCGGGCCCGCCAGGTACCACCAGTTGCCCTGCAGACACATGGTCCCCACCCGAGGGCCCACCCACGTGCCTGCATGGGTCATCTGACTAATGACAGTCCCCATAGGCCAACACAAGTCCTTTCCAGTGTGATTTGTTCTCACTCACACACACCCTGGGTAACTTCCCAGAAGGCCACCCATCCGGAGCACTCCTCCAGGCCAAGCACACTTAACTGGGGAGTTCTAATCAGGTTGGCTCCCGAAAAGGAAGGTGCACCTTGTTGACATGAGTCATATCATTTAGTCATTTAACCCTTTATCATTCGGGGGTGTTACAATCACCCCCCTTTAGAGCACAACGTCCTCGTTGTGGGCCCTACATCTCAACCCAGGGAGTGCGTTGCACTTAATGACAGTCCCCACAAGCCAACACAAGTCCTTTACAGTGTGCTTTGTTCTCACTCACACACACCATGAGTAACTTCTGAGAAGGTCACCCATCCTGAGCACTACTCCAGGCCAAGCACGCTTGACTGTGTAGTTCTAATCAGGTAGGATACCGAAAAGGAAGGTGCACCTTGTTGACATGAGTCATATCATTTAGTCATTTAACCCTTTATCAGTCGGGGGTGTTACAATCACCCCCCTTTAGACCACAATGTCCTCATTGTGGGCCCTACATCTCAACCCAGGGAGTGCGTTGCACTTAATGACAATCCCCACAAGCCAACACAAGTCCTTTCCAGTGTGCTTTGTTCTCACTCACACACACCCTGGGTAACTTCCAAGAAGGTCATCCATCCTGAGCACTACTCCAGGCCAAGCACGCTTAACTGTGTAGTTCTAATTAGGTAGGCTCCCAAAAAGGAAGGTGCACCATGTTGACATGAGTCATATCATTTAATCATTTAACCCTTTATCATTCGGAAGTGTTACAATCACCCCCCTTTAGAGAACAACGTCCTCGTTGTGGGCCCTACATCTCAACCCAGGGAGTGCGTTGCACTTAAAGCTGGGTACCACCTCTGATACCAAATGTAACAACTAGGCCCTGGTGACAGCACAAAGACCCACCTTAACATGGCCGTCAGGTCCTGGCCCGCCAGGTACCACCAGTTGCCCTGCAGACACGTGGTCCCCACCCTGGGGCCCACCCACGTGCCCGCACGGGTCATCTGACTAATGACAGTCCCCACAGGCCAACACAAGTCCTTTATAGGCATTACATTGCACTTAAGGCTGGGTACAACCTTTGATACCAAATGTAACAACCAGGCCCCGATGACAGCACAAACACCCCACCTTAACATGGTTGTCGGGTCCTGGCCCGCCAGGTACCACCAGTTTCCCCACAGACATGTGGTCCTCACCCTGGGGCCCACCCACGTGCCCGCACGAGTCATCTGACTAATGACAGTCCCCACAGGCCAACACAAGTCCATTCTAGTGTGCTTTGTTCTCACCCACACACACCCTGGGTAACTTCCCAGAAGGTCACCCATCCTGAGCACTCCTCCAGGCCAAGCATGCTTAACTAGGGAGTTCTAATCAGGTAGGCTCTTGAAAAGGAAGGTGTACCTTGTTGACATGAGTCATATCATTTAGTCATTTAACCCTTTATCATTCGGGGGTGTTACAATCACCCCCTTTTGAGCACAACATCCTCATTGTGGGCCCTACATCTCAACCCAAGGAGTGCGTTGCACTTAGGGATGGGTACTACCTCTGATACCAAATGTAACAACCGGGCCCCGGTGAAAGCACATACACCCCGTCTTAACCTGGCTGTCGGGTCCTGGCCCGCCAGGTACCACAAGTTGCCCCGCAGACACGTGGTCCCCACCCTGGGGCCCACCCACGTGCCCGAAGGGGTCATCTGACTAATTATAGTCCCCACAGGCCAACACAAGTCCTTTCTAGGCATTACATTGCACTTAAGGCCGGGTACCACCTTTGATACCAAATATAACAACCAGGCCCCGGTGACAGCACAGACCCGTGCCCGCACGGGTCATCTGACTACTGACAGTCCCCACAGGCCACCACAAGTCCTTTCTAGTGTGCTTTGTTCTCACTCACACACACCCTGGGTAACTTCCCAGAAGGTCACCCATCCTGAGCACTCCTCCAGGCCAAGCACGCTTAACTGGGGAGTTCTAATCAGGTAGACTCTCGAAAAAGAAGGTGCACCTTGTTGACATGAGTCATTTCATTTAGTCATTTAACCCTTTATCATTCAGGGGTGTTACAATCACCCCCCTTTAGATCACAACGTCCTCATTGTGGGCCCTACATCTCAACCCAGGGAGTGCGTTGCACTTAAGGCTTGGTACTACCTCTGATACCAAATGTAACAACCGGGCCCCGGTGACAGCACATACACCCCGTCTTAACATGGTCGTCGGGTCCTGGCCCGCCAGGTACCACCAGTTTCCCCGCAGACACGTGGTCCCCACCTTGGGGCCCACCCACGTGCCTGCTCGGGTCATCTGACTAATGAAAGTCCCCACAGGCCAGCACAAGTCCTTTCCAGTGTGCTTTGTTCTCACTCACACACACCCTGGGTAACTTCCCAGAAGGTCAGCCATCCTGAGCACTCCTCCCGGCCAAGCACGCTTAACTGGGGAGTTCTAATCAGGTAGAATCTCAAAAAGGAAGGTGCACCTTGTTGAAATGAGTCATTTCATTTAGTCATTTAACCCTTTATCATTCAAGGGTGTTACCATCACCCCCCTTTAGAGCACAACGTCCTTATTGTGGGCCCTACATCTCAACCCAGGGAGTGCGTTGCCCTTAAGGCTCAGTACTACCTCTGATACGAAATGTAACAACTGGGCCCCAGTGACAGCACAGACACCCCGTCTTAACATGGTCGTCGGGTCCTGGCCCACCAGGTACCACCAGTTGCCCAGCAGACACATGGTCCCCACCCTGGGGCCCACCCACGTGCCTGCATGGGTAATCTGACTAATGATAGTCCCCACAGGAAAACACAAGTCCTTTCTAATCAGGTAGACTCTCAAAAAGGAAGTTGCACCTTGTTGACATGAGTCATTTCATTTAGTCATTTAACCCTTTATCATTCGGGGGTGTTACAATCACCCCCCTTTAGATCACAGCGTCCCCATTGTGGGCCCTACATCTCAACCCAGGGAGTGCGTTGCACTTAAGGCTGGGTACTACCTCTGATACCAAATGTAACTACCAGGCCCCGGTGACAGCACAGACACCCCGTCTTAACATGGCCGTCGGGTCCTGGCCCTCCAGGTACCACCAGTTGCCCCGCAGACACGTGGTCCCCACCCTGGGGCCCACCCACGTGCCCGCATGCTTCATCTGACTAATGACAGTCCCCACAGGCCAGCACAAGTCCTTTCCAGTGTGCTTTGTTCTCACTCACACACACCCTAGGTAACTTCCCAGAAGGTCAGCCATCCTGAACACTCCTCCAGGCTAAGCACGCTTAACTGGGGAGTTCTAATCAGGTAGAATCTCGAAAAGAAAGGTGCACCTTGTTGACATGAGTCATTTCATTTAGTCATTTAACCCTTTATCATTCGGGGGTGTTACAATCACCCCCCTTTAGAGCACAATGTCCTCATTGTGGGCCCTACATCTCAACCCAGGGAGTGCGTTGCACTTAAGGCTGGGTACTACCTCTGATACCAAATGTAACAACCGGGCCCCCGTGACAACACAGACACCCCGTCTTAACATGGTCATCAGGTCCTGGCCCACCAGGTACCACCAGTTGCCCCGCAGACACGTGGTCCCCACCCTGGGGCCCACCCACGTGCCTGCACGGGTCATCTGACTAATGATAGTCCCCATAGGCCAACACAAGTCCTTTCTGGGCATTACATTGCACTTAAGGCTGAGTACCACCTTTGATACCAAATGTAACAACCAGGCCCCGGTGACAGCACAGAAACCCCGCCTTAACATGGTCGTCGAGTCCTGGCCCACCGGGTACCACCAGTTGCCCCACAGACACGTGGTCCCCACCCTGGGGCCCACCCATGTGCCCGCACTAGTCATCTGACTAATGATAGTCCCTACAGGCCAACACAAGTCCTTTCCAGTGTGCTTTGTTCTCACTCACACACACCCTGGGTAACTTCCCAGTAGGTCAGCCATCCTGAGCACTCCTCCAGGCCAAGTACATTTAACTGGGGAGTTTTAATCAGGTAGAATCTCGAAAATGAAGGTGCACCTTGTTGACATGAGTCATTTCATTTAGTCATTTAACCCTTTATCATTCGGGGGTGTTACAATCACCCCCTTTAGAGCACAACGTCCTCATTGTGGGCCCTTCATCTCAACACAGGGAGTACATTGCACTTAAGGCTGGGTACTACCTCTGATACCAAATGTAACAACCGGGCCCCGGTGACAGCACATACACCCCGTCTTAACATGATCGTCGGGTCCTGGCCCACCAGGTACCACCAGTTGCCCCACAGACACGTGGTCCCCACCCTAGGGCCCACCCACGTGCCTGCACGGGTCATCTGACTAATGATAGTCCCCACAGGCCAACACAAGTTCTTTATAGGAATTACATTGCACTTAAGGCTGGGTACCACCTTTGATACCAAATGTAACAACCAGGCCCCAGTGACAGCACAAAAACCCCGCCTTAACATGGTCGTCGTGTCCTGGCCCGCCGGGTACCACCAGTTGCCCCACAGACACGTGGTCCCCACCCTGGGGCCCACCCACGTGCCCGCACTGGTCATCTGACTAATGACAGTCCCTACAGGCCAACACAAGTCCTTTCCAGTGTGCTTTGTTCTCACTCACACTCACCCATGGTAACTTCCCAGAAGGTCACCCATCCCGAGCACTCCTCCAGGCCAAGCACGCTTAACTGAGGAGTTCTAATTAGGTAGGCTCCCGAAAAGGAATGTGCAGCTTGTTGACATGAGTCATATCATTTAGTCATTTAACCCTTTATCATTCGGGGGTGTTACAATCACCCCCCTTTAGAGCACAACGTCCTCGTTGTGGGCCCTACATCTCAACCCAGGGAGTGCGTTGCACTTAAGGCTGGGTACTACCTCTGATACCAAATGTAACAACCGGGCCCCGATGACAGCACAAACACCCCGTCTTAACATGGCTATCAGGTCATCTGACTAATGAAAGTCCACACAGGCCAACACAAGTCTTTTCCAGGGAGTGCATTGCACTTAAGGCTGGGTACCACCTCTGATACCAAATGTAACAACCGGGCCCCGGTGACAGCACAGACACCCCACCTTAACATGGCCGTCGGGTCCTGGCCCGCCAGGTACCACAAGTTGCCCCGCAGGCACATGGTCCCCACCCTGGGGCCCACCCACGTGCCCGCACGGGTCATCTGACTAATGACAGTCCCCACAGGCCAACACATATCCTTTTCAGTATGCTTTGTCCTCACTCACACCCACTTTGGATAACTTCCCAGAAGGTCACCCATCCTAAGCACTACTCCAGGCTAAGCACGATTAACTAGGGAGTTCTAATCAGGTAGGCTCCCGAAAAGGAAGGTGCACCTTGTTAACATGAGTCATATCATTTAGTCATTTAACCCTTTATCATTCAGGGGTGTTACAGGTACCATCCAGCAGGGATGGCCAGTGTAGTTCCTCAATACCTTCTAAGTAGGATCCCCTACTAGGTATGGCATTGGTCCTTAATGACCTAGTGTGTAACCCCCCGTCGATATGGGTGTGGGTACTCTATGACTACTATGAGATTAGAATAACCCTAACACATTAGGGCATGGGTTCTCTATGATAATAAGAGTGGAATCCCCCATCGGAATGGGCGTGGATCCTCTATCAACTACTTTCGAGTAGAATCCCCCTGACGCACTAGGGCGAGGGTCCTAAATGAACAAGAGTGTAATCCCTATGATACATCAAGGTGTGGGTCCTATACAATGACTATTAGAGTGGAATCCCCTTGACACACTAGGGTGTGGGTCCTCTACTTTGGGTTTACTCTTTTCAGTTGCAGATTAGTGGCGAGACATGCTTTGACATTACCTTGGACTCACAAGTAAGAGGGGTGCTTTCCCCATCAAGATTCATCCTTATGACATGACCTAAAACCATGCGGGCAAGACATACCCACCCAAAGCGGATAATATAAAGGTATTGTGATTGATTCCCTTTGACTTGTGTGTTCAGGGAAAGTGTGAGGGATATTGGTAATCGTTGGTGGTTACTCATGGAACTGTTGGAAACTCTTTTCCTTGGATGAGTTGTGATATGGAGATCCCATTACTCTCTCATTTGGGCTTCTTTGACTAAGAATATATATGTATCCTATTTCATTACCCACTTCTTGGGTTTTGTTTACTCTCCTTCTAAGAGAGGAGAAAACGCGCAGGGTATGACACATGATTTTTGTGTTTAGATTCTCATGGTTTGATGAGTCTACTCTTCTACTATAGGTAGGGAATACTCGATGAGAAATTTATCTTCTCACCATTTCTAGTTCCTTGTGTTTTGGATGAGTTTACTTCACCATAGTGTTAGGTTGAGATATACTATTTTATTATACCTTGTTCTATCTACTGCTCCCCTCTTCTGTACATATTTTTCTGCCCCCTTGAGCCTTTAGGAAATCCTACTGAGTATTTTTATACTCAGCTCTACTTGGGTTTTTTCCCGCACTTGGTGTGCC
Source organism: Viscum album (assembly GCA_963277665.1). Taxonomy (NCBI): domain Eukaryota; kingdom Viridiplantae; phylum Streptophyta; class Magnoliopsida; order Santalales; family Viscaceae; genus Viscum; species Viscum album. Next base: position 819,014,434 of record OY728133.1, read on the forward strand.
CTTGCAGATGACAGACAGGTTGATCGTGACATCGAAGGATCTTAGGGATACGAGATTCTTGGACCGTGTGCGGTGGTCATAGATTGGGATCTAGGAGTGGGGCACTCTCAACTGTTTTACTTTTACACTTATTACTGGGTTGTGGCATTTTTCTTGTTGGGCATGTATTTTTACCCTTTCCCTTTCAGTTTACTTTTTTGTACTTATACTGTTTAGAGGTCAATGCATATCTGTGGTTTATTTATAGTAGTGTTGTATCTTTTTCTTTTTGTCTACACTTTTTCATTGATTTTGTTGTTTTCATTTGTACAGGTACTTAGGAAAAGTCCTCCCTGAGTTTTTTATGCCTTCAACACTTGTCTCCAGCCCCTGGCCTATGGAGGTGGGCTTGGGGTAGTTGCGACTCGAGTCCCAGCATGGCTTGGGTCATGAAAAAGTGGTATCATAGGTGGTTCATTCCTTGAGACGTTGTTCAGATGTTCCCTAAAAAGGAATTGGTTAGGTTTTAAGGAAATAATGTCAATGTGTCTTGGGAGAGGCTCTCAGGATAGGAAGTCTAGTGATTGTGCGACGACTAACTTAGCCATTCACCAGGACCCTGATAACATGCTTTTTGACTTGGCATACTAAGAAACTTGTTGTAGGGAACTTTGGTACATGCATCATATAGGATTGAGTCTTTGCATATCCTTCTTGAGTCAGCTCCCCATTATTTTTTAAATATATAATATGATTATTTTACCATGGTATTCCTTAATATGTGTCAAGATGCTTCTGTGATGAAAGACAGCTAGGATACTAGACTTAGTTCATGACGACGATTCCGTGAGCGATGAGGCCTCAGTTCAAGATACATCATACAACCCCCTTCCTCCAGGTGGGCAGGTATCAACATCTCCACCTGTTGAGAAGCACTTAGTCCTAGCAACGTAGGCTGGGGACGTGCACAGGGTGAGCGTACTCTATGATTTCTAGCTTTAGAGACTGATGAGGTTCCGTAGAGAGCCATATATCCTCAGGCAGTAGAGGGTTGGCTAGGTTCGGTAGTCTACCTCTTTAGGTTTTTTCAGACACTGACATATCAGATAGTGGCTTTGACAACTAGTCTTTTCCATAGATCAGTTGAGTGTTGGTGGAGTTTCTATTTCTCAAATGCATGATGAGCCGGTACTCTCGTGGGATGACCTCCAAGAAGTTGTTCTGTGAGGAGTGCTACCCATCCTACTTATTATCTGTTCGGTTTCAGGAGATTTTGGATCTTCAGTAGGGAGGGATGACAGAGGCAGAGTACGTGACTGGTTTTACATACCTTACTCGGTACTCTTTGGACATGACCCTCGTAGAATAGTTCCGATCACAGAAGTTTGAGTAGGGTCTCCATAGAGAGATTTGTGCCAGCATAGTACCCTTGTGCCTTTGCACCTTTTCTAAGGTATTGGAGTGAGCATAAGTGACAAAGAGTTTTCTGTTAGAGGGGCACCAATAGGCTAGTTTTGGTAGTGTGTGTGACAGAGCTAAGATGTTTTCCATAATTAGAAGACATCAGTTGGTATGGTCTCGAAATAGTAGGTATTTTCATAACCAGAATCAGACACATGGTTGGGGATAGCGTAGAGCGTAGGGGTATCCTAGGGAGGGCCAGTTATATGCTTGTGACGGGTGAGGTCACATGGCATGGGACTACCTGACGAGACGTGCTGATCTTCCCTAGTAGATAGTTGATGTACTGCCACACCAGATATAGTGTCATGATCAGAGATCTCCCAAGTAGGGATGGGGTGGTCACCAGGGAGGTGGTGCTGGTAGAAGATCAGGAGAAATTGTGGTTAGTGGATGACTTTACGAGGTCTTTCCACCACCACCGAGCAGCCCACATCAGGCTTGGGGAGCTGACGATCGGGCTGTGGTCAACGACATGTTCTGGATGTCTAAGATCCTGCAGTACGCAAGATGATAATAGGCATGCTCTGTGTCTTTTTTACCTTTTTATAGTAGAACTTGTTAGCATTGTGTGAGATAATATTTTCTCCTTTCTTCAAGCTTGAGGTTTTACTGGGGTGACACAGGGCATCGGTGTAACCCTGTGTCGATGTTGTTCGACATAGCTTTGAATGCACGAGAAAGAGGGGGTTTTTCCCTACCTAGATGCATTTTTGTGATGCAATAAAAATCACGAAGGATAATCACTGCCACCCAAAGAAGATAGTATTGAGGTGTGGTGGATGAATCACTTTTACTTGTGCATTCATGGAGGGGTTGTGCAGTGGAGTGTCAGCGCAGGTGCAAGTTTTACTAGAGGAGTTTTTCTGCTTGACCTCCTTCTTCATAGAATGGACTAGTGGGTGTGGTAGAGTGTCTGGGTTAGGGACACTATCCTTCCAAGATAAGCAAATATGTGTTGGTTATGCCATGTGATTTTTGTGTCTAGATTCTTGTAGTCAGATGATTTTACTCACCTAACCTATTTGTGGGTACCTTGAGTTCCCAATGTCAATGTTGATACATCATATCAATTACAGGTTGAGGTGATGGAAACCCCATGAAAAAAACTACATGAATCACTAACTGATATTGGAAATAGTATACTTTGTCCTGAGATTGGGGAGACATAGCCTTTTGGGAGAGTGTTTTGTGGTTTGTGTAGACCACCAGAGTCTCAAGTGTGTCTTCGCTCAGAGAGACCTAGACCTGAGATGATGATGCTGGTTGGAAATTCCTACAGGACTACGACTTTGATATAGTTGGTACTCTGGGAAGGGGAATCATTATAGCATATTCCCTTAGTAGGAAGTCCCAAGCTCACCTAGTGTGGGAAGTTACAGTGCTATTAACTTCTTTGCAGCTGACCCTAGTGAAGTAGGAGGGTGAAATTTCTCTTCAATTGATGGTGTTGAATCCTTCTCTTCTTGAGCATGTGAGAGAGTCTCGGCTATGAAACATCGACTGTGAGATCTTGTGTGACTCAGGTATCCACAGGTGATGCACCTAATGGATATTATGAAGGTGGGAATCATGAGATCTTATTCTAGAGGGTTGTTGCAGCCTCTTGTAATCCTAGAGTGAAAATGGGATGACATATCCATAGACTTTGTCACAGGGCTTCCACACATAGATAAGGGTCATGACATCATCTAGGTGAGAGTAGACTGGCTCACAGATCTGGCGTACTCCCTTTCTTAGGGATTAGAGCTCGGTAGAGGGTCTGGAATAGTTGTACATGTGGGAGATTGTCTGCCTTTATGGGATTCACTCAACGTTAGTCTCCGATCATGACATGTGGTTTATGTTATGATTATGGAGAGGCCTGCAGGAGGTGTTTGGGACCCAGTTGCAGATGAGTACAACCTTTCACCTCCAGACCGATAGATAGACCGAGCACGCTATCCAAGTGTCGTAGGATATGCTAAGGGCTTGCGAGTTGGTTTTCAATTGGGGAGGCGAGTTACCCCGGTGTCCTTTGGGCCATTTGAGATCATGCAGAGGCTGGTGAGGTTTCCTACTACCTTTCCTGACCCCCAAGCTGAAGTGGGTGCTCAATATTTTCTTCATGACATAATTAAGGAGAAGTGTTCTCAAATCTATGCATGAAATCGATGAGAGAGGACCTTATGAGGATAGACCATCCCCTTAGTTTGGATGTTGTGGTAGCATTGGAATGTGCATGAGAGTTCCTGGGAGTGGGAAACATGTCAGGGATGTAGCTTCTAACTTGTCTCTATCCTTAGCATCCACTGGGAATATACTGTAACATCTCAAGATTTTAAAAGAAGAAAATTATGTTCGATAGCATATGTGATACACAACACTAAGTTTAGAAGAAAATATAACACCCCGAGACTTTATGATATATTTATTTTATAAATAAATTCAATCTCTTCAATAGATTACATTATACACAACATTGAGTTTATCTTATTTTAAACACAACACTATGTTTAGATTGTGTTAAATGTAACATTGAGTTTATATTTCATTACAAACAATACTTAGTTTAGCTTGTGTTACACACAACACTCAGTTTATCTTTCGTTACATGCAAAATCAGGTTTAAATGAATTTTAAAATATTATTATTTAATATAATAGTTATAACCTAGCTGTTAAATTGGTGGGTATGAATAACACTAACTAAATTATAGAAAATATGGTTTTATATTGATTATTAACTGATTAAGTAATTGTATATAAGTTGTTAATAAGTGAAACAAAAGTAATAATAAACATGAAAAAGGTTCTCAAGAAAATAAATTATTAACATAAGTTTATTATTTAGGAAGACAAAAACACACGTGAAGAATCATAATATGGCCATCCAATGGGTGTTGGACAAATTGATAGTTCATTTTACACCTTATATTCTAAATTTAACAACTAAGTAAACTTGTTTTACCTTAATCACTATAATTAATTTTAACTATTTTCACTAATCATTATGGTCGAAAAAGAAATATTTTCCAAAACACTGTATTTTTTATTTACTGACGCTTTCAGAAACATTGGTAAATAAAATAAATTTACCAACATTTCTGAAAAACATTAGTAAATGTGGTTTATCTAATTAGATCTGTTTTTAAACATATCTAATTATTCATTTATTGTTGCTTTGAGAAACATCGATAAATTCATTCTGTTTACCGATGTTTTTAGAAACTTTGGTAAACTTTAGGTTATATAATTTTTTAATACCCTGTTCCCCTTGACCTCTTTGGTTGGACCCCACTTCCCCCTCCGTGATCTCACACCATAGGAAACTACCCCCCCGCTCACACGCTAGGTTAAAGTTTGATATCACATGTGATAATGATGTTGAGTGTGGGCATTTTTTTTGTTCACAATATATAACATTGGCATTTTTTTATTCACAATGAGCATCGTAGACATTTTTTTATTCACAATGAGCATCGTGGGAATTTTTTTTGTTTACAACATGCATCATTAGTATTTTTTTTGTTCACAATATATAGCATGGTCATTTTGTTTGTTCACAGTAGGAAGTATGGAAATTTTGTTTGTTCACAACATGATGCATGGAAATTTTGTTTCTTCATAATGTAATGTGAGGGATAGATTGAATTGGATCATAATATGATGATTCCATGTACTTATGTTTGTGCTAAAAGTTATTTTTTATGCTATGTTTCAAGGGAATGCTAAATTTCCATGCCATATGCCTATGATTATTCTCCATGGATCATGTTTATTATCTCAGTATTCCCTACTCTTTGTACATGGTATATGTTTGTTAAATTAAGATTACATATTATTCAATCATGACTTATGATCTCTCATTGTTCTTTGTTGTTTTTAGCAAGATATTTATCCCATGCTCATTTCACTATAAGAAAAACGTAATTTAACGATGTTTTTCTGCATTAGCGACGTTTTAAAACATCATTAATGAATTTACTGATGTTTCTGATTTTTTTAGGAAATTTGGTGTCATTAAATGAATTTTGTTTACCGATGGGCCCCGTACTCCCTACCTGCCCGCCCCCTCCCTACTCACTTGTAACCCCCCGATCATGCTGGAGGACCCTAACCGCTCCCCCTCCCCGGTCGTGACGCAGGAGGACCCCGCCCCTGCCCACTACTCGTGCCTCCAAAGGACCGTACCCAGCCCCCTGCTCATGTCAAATCCTTCCCACTCTCCCTCCTTAATCACGTTGTTAGAGGACCCTGCCACCACCCCTACTTGCGCTAGAGACCCCTCCCCCCCACTTGTGCCTCCCCTCCCTATTGCCCACTTCCTTGCCTAAAAAACTTTATACAAATCCCTAGCCCTTTTTAGTTATTAAGAGCAAACAACCTATATTGATTTTCGATGTGGGACTGCTTCCCATCACTTATATATATATATATATAATATTATCCATATATTACTAATATGTATAATAATAACACACACATATATTTATATTAGGCATGTTTTAAAATAATAAAATATATTTTTAATAAATTATATATTAATATATTAAAGATACATTATTATTAATATATTGTATAACAATATATATATATTGTTAATAATAATAAATAACAATATGTTATTAATATATATACATATTATTAATATATATTATAATCATATATATATATACGTATTTTTAATATATATTATAATCATATGTATATATATTGTTAATAAAAATACATTATTAATATATGATAAACACACACATATATATATTTATGTGTATATATATATATTGTTAATATATTATAAATATATATATATATATATATTGTAAAAAATATATATTATTATTAATATATCATATAAAAAAATATATATTTTTGTTATGTTTTATATAACAAAAAATACATACATACATACATATATATATATATATATATTGTTAATAATAATAAATAAAACTATATGTTTTTGTTATGTTTTATATAACAAAAAATACATACATACATACATACATACATATATGTTTTTTATATATTGTTAATAAAAATATATTATTATTAATATTTTATATAATAAAAATATATATTTATGTTATATATTATATAAATAAATAAATAAATAAATAAATAAATGTATATATATAATAAAAAAGAAAAATATATTATTAAAATGTTATAAACATACATATATTTATGTATATATATTGTTAATAAAAATATATTATTATTAATATATTATATAATAATATATATATTTTTGTTATGTTTTATATAACAATATATATATATATATATATTGTTAATAATAATAATTAAAAATATATTACAAATATATTTTAAACATATATATATATATATGTATGTATATATTTATATTGTCAATATATTATAAACACACACACAAATATATTTTTTATATATTTTTAATAAAAATATATCATTATTAAGATTTTATATAACAAAAAATTTATATTCATGTTATATTATATATATATATATAATAAAAAATAAAAATATATTATTAAAATATTATAAACATACATATATTTATTTATATATATTTTTAATAAAAATATATTATTATTAATATATTATATAATAATATATATATTTGTTATGTTTTATATAAAAAAATACACACATATATATTGTTAATAATAAAAAATAAAAAATATTATTAATATTTCATAAACATGTGTATATATATATATTGTTAATTATAAACACACAAACACATATATTTATATATATTGTGAATAAAAATGTATTATTATTAATATTTTATATAACAAAAAATATATATTTACATTATATATTATATAAATACATATATATTTTTATATAATAATAAATAAAAATATATTATTAATATGTTATAAACACACACACACACACACACACATATTTATTTAATAAAAATGTATTATTATTGATATATTATAGAACAAAATATATATTTTTGTAATGTTTTATATAAGATATTTGTATATTGTTAATAATAATAAATAATAATATATTAATAATATATTATAAACACACATATATATTTATGTATATATATATATTATTAACATATTATAAACACACACATATATATTTATATATATTGTTAATAAAAATATATTATTATTAATATATTATATTATGAAAAATATATATTTATGTTATATATTGTATAACAATACATATATATTGTTAATAATAACAAATAAACATATATTATTAATATTATATAAATATACATATATTTATGTTTATATATTGTTAATAAAAATATATTATTATTAATATATTATATAACAAAATATATATTTCTGTTATGTTTTATATAACAAAAAATACATATATACCTACGTTTATAAATGTGGCTAATTATTCATTTACCTACATTTCTAGAAACGTTGGTAATTGCAGTTTATTTCCCAACATTTCAAGAAACATTGGGAATGAGACATTTTAATGGTAAATTTTATTGCATATAATTTTTTACCTCATGTTTTTTCATTTTGGACACCATGCGCCAACCGCCGCTCTCCTATCAACCCTCACCAATGCCCCCCTGCATACCTTACCCCATCTCCCTCTCGAAGATCCTTGCATGCTGCCCCTCGTCACCGACCCACACCTTCGCCTTCCCCTCGCCCTCCCGACAACCCCCACCACCAGCCCTTGCGTGCCTGCTCCCTCCCTCCAGTTTCCTTATAACTGGTGGCCTTTCCCACATCAGTTTTAATGTGGGACTACTGCAACATAACTTTTAATATATTATATTATTGATATATATTATTAATAATATAGTATATAAATTAAATCATTGTATATTATTGTATATATTTATATACTATATTATTGTATATATGCATATTATTAATGTTATATATAAAATATATATTATTAATACACATAATATATATATATATATTATTAATAATAATAAATGAAAATATATTATTAATATATTATACAAACACACACAAATAGTATTAGCCACATTTTCTAAAAAATAAGGCTAAATTATCTATGCTTTTAAGAAAACATTGCTAAATTAAAAATTAATGATGTTTTAAAACATTGCTAAAAAACATTGCTAATTTAGGCATGTAATCTAGAAAACGTTGTTAAATTAAACATTAGTAACATTCTAAGAAATCATATCTAAAAAATGTTATTAAACGTAAGTTTTTTTGTAGTGTGCTTTCTCATATGAATATAACCTAACCCTTGATGAAATACTGTTAAGTTTCTCCCTTACTGAGCGTTTGATCTCACCCATTTATTATGTTTCCATCCCCTTGGTTAAGAAGAAGATTATGACTTATGAGAAGTCTATAAGGGGGTCTAGTATGGCTTTGATTATGGAGAAATGTTTATAAGTGTTGTAAAATAAGTTGCTTATTTATCCGATCCTCAAAGATAATAAACCTTCCATTCTTGGGGTTGTGAGAATATTTTTAGATATAATGTTTAAATTATGTAAATGAAGTAAAATAAATATATTTATAGTTCACTTTTTATCAAAGATAGTGTTTAATGAAATTGTTTTTAGCACCAAATCTGAGAGTGCGGGTTTGGGGTGCCTTATTTGGTATGAGATCAGAGTTAAGTTATTTTTGAGGATTAGTGTAGTTATTTTGGAAAATAGGATAATATAACTTTATTAAAAACCATAGGGATAAGTCTAAGTATAGGATAAAATCATGAAAATTTGATAAAGTGTTGAGTATGAAGTTTTCCAAGAAATTACACCCCTCTCTAGATACTAGAAAGTGGATGCGGCTGTGACAGAGATGCACCTAGGGGTAATAACCCTAAAAATTAGAGTTGAGTATCAACTTGATCTTCACTCAATGCATGATGAGTGGTCCTAATATTTCACACATATAAGTTCACTCCTAGTGGATGTGCTTTGGTTAATGCACATTCTATTTGCAAACCACTATGAAAGATTTAAATAGAATTTGAGGATATAATATATAACTAGTTAGGTTATAGAACCTAATAGGAATATAACCATGGAAAACATAGGTTAAATTGAAGGAAATATAGGTTGATATAGTTATGTCACTATTGAAATGAAAGTATCATAGGTTGAAATGAAGATTTCATTTGAGAAGACATCTTAGGATTTAGTTTTCATAAGACAATTTACTCTAATTTTATTGGATATTATCATAACTATTTTGGTGTCAATATTTTATTACAAATAAGATCATAAAAATGAAGGTGTAAAATCCATATCTCTATAAAATTCTATAACCAACTAAGTAAGAATAATTGGTATAAATTTTTTAGATAATGGAAAAATCTCAATAAATTCCTATTATATGGGAAATGATTAGTCTACTAGTATCTAAGATTGTGGGGTTGATATCTCAATAGAAAACATATCTTTATTTTCTTATATATCCCCCAATGTCTTAATTTAGTTAATTATAATATAAATTGTTAGGATTAAATTTATTTAAGGGGGAATGTAACACCTCGAGATTTTGGAAGATACTTTTATCAAAATTAATACTATATTTGATAAATTTCTCCACATGGAACCCCAAAATAAAACAAGAAACGAAATATTAGATGAATATTATTAAGAAATTTTAAGAATAGTAAAACCTCTAGTAAATAAAAATATTTTAATCAATTAGAAATACATACAAAATAGGATTAAGAACACTTAAAGTTTTAAAAGGGGATTTTTAATAAAAGCAATTTTTCTTTATATTTTCATTTAAAAGAAAAATTGATAAATTTTAGAATTTAAATTTTGTAAAATGAAATATATTTTTTAATTCATCATTTCAAAATTATATTAGGGTGATTTTTTGAGTTTTTTCTAAAATAATTTATTTTTAAGTGAATAGTAAAAAAATACCATTTTTATTAATATTGTAATGTTTATAACCTTATAATGAAGTAAATATTATTTAAAAAATTATAATTTTTTTATTAGAACCAGAATGTGTTTAAATAGTGAAATTATTCATTTAAAAATGCTATGTTGAATTTATAAAACCATGTTTAATGTTTTGGAAACTTAAGCAAAATTCTACTCTAAAGACTACTTTTATTTGCTTATATTAAAAATTAGTTTTCATAAATTATAGAAATTAAATATAAAAAATTGGATTTCATATTTTAGATCCAAAATTTCATATTATTTAATAAGTTTAATTTTATTTTTAATCATAAACTTATGATTACTAAGAATAAAGTTAACGACCATGATAATTGTGAAAGGGTTATTCTCAAAGAATTGTTTTATTATTATTTTGTAATTTTCATATAATAAATTAAATTTATTTATTTTATATAATGAATTTTATTTTATGTTTGACCATGTATAAAAATATATTATCACTCATTTAATTGGTAATTAATGTTATATGATTTTAAGAACACTTAATGGTGAAAACAACATTTTTTCTACATAACAGTTTTTATATACTAAATGTTTTAATTTAAAAGTTAATTTTATATTATTTTTAAATTAAATTAGAAAATATAAATTTGTTAATAGGGTTTACAATATATTTTTAATGATATATAAATTACTTAGGTAAAAAATAGTTACCAAAGTGAAAACCAAAATATTAAAATGTAAAAATCTAGTTGTAAATGTCTTGAAACATCTCTAAAACATGTTTTAAAATGAATTTTAGAGGAATTATAGACATTATATCACCCAAAAATTTATTATTTCTCACTTTTGGAGGAATTTACCCTTGATAGTGTCATTCCATCATAGAAAAATTAACAGGTATTTAAAAAAATACCATTTTTATTACTTATAAAATATCACTTCCACCATATTTATCCATACATTATAAAGCTATATATCTACAAAAAACCTACCTGAGTCTCTCCTTAACTCTCTAGCCATGATAAATAATCCTTTTTAATTCTAAAAGATAGAGTTAAGGAGCCTTAAATTGTTACCGAAGGGAGAATATCCAAAGGGAGAGTTAATGTTCTCAACTAAGCTCTCTTAATTATTTTTCTTATTATACCCCCTAAAATCCATTATAATTTAGTAATTATGATAAAATAAGTATTTTTTATATAATATTATTTTATTATACTAATAGAACATTACTTTTCTACCTTCTTCCAAAACCATTTGAAAAAGGAAAATATTGTCATGCATACGTGTGGACCACCACTACCATGAACAATGTGTTTTATTTTTCAATAATCACCCAACATGGATGATTTTAAAAATGTATCTAATGTATAAAAATGATATTTATGAAACTATTGATATTTTTTAAAGATAATATTGTATATTTTATAAGTGATATTATCAATAAAAATCCGTAGTAAACTTAACCACCTGAAATAAACATATCAAGACACCTTTCTTAATTTGAGTCCATTTTGGGAAAATTTATAAAAATATATGAATTTTTAAATTATGGAATAATAAAATTCATAAAACTCTAAAATTATGGATATTATGAATCAATTTTATAACAATTTTGACCACATTCAATATGTAAAGGAAGTTTCAGAGAAATCATCCAAACCACCTCAAGTAACTTCCATAAGCAAAATCTATTTAATAAATTAATAACCTATGATAATAAATAGAACTTATAAAATAAAAAATAGATTTAAAAGTTTACTAATAAATTTATTAATAAACGTAATTTTATTATTTAGGAATTTAGATGCATATTTAGAGTGAATCAGAACCTAAGGTAAGGATTTTTCATCAAATTATGCTTCATTAAGATATAATTCACATTCACCACTTGTTTCATTTTTTAATGTATATATTATACATGGATTTATTTTTTAATTATTTTAATTCAATATAAGAGATTTAAAAATCCATCCCACATTATATATTTCATGGTATTTTGATTCAAAATATTCCAAAGTTATAAGGGTCTTTGATAAATCAACTCCCTTCATTGAGTTATAATTCTTCTTCTTGAACTTATTTATTACAAGCTTGGTTGTTTCCACCCTAATATTTTATTTCATGTTAATTTATATTCATCTATAGAAAAAATTAATTTTTAATTCAAATATTTTCCCTTGACGAATTCATTCCTCAAAAAATATATCATTATTGAGAATAATTATCATCCTCTTTAAAGATGGTTTCCCCTCATTGTCCATATTTTTCTTTACAATAAATTTTATCCTTTATATTGGGAAAAAATGTGTGTTATCTCATGATACATTCACATTTCCATTATCCATTTTTTAAAATTATGTTTTATTAACTCTTTTTACAATTTTCGTTTTCAAAAAAGTAATTTTAAAATACTCAAAAGGTTTTCCATTCATGATCATATGTGATATATTCTAATTAAAATTTCCTATAAAAAACTTTATAAAATTTTCAAGGATATATCATTGAATATCATTTTTTTAAAAAGTAAAATATTTCAAAAAAATCACCTCAGCATTTTTATAATGATTTTTGAATGTGACTTGTAACTTCATTTTTTATGAGTATGGTAAAAACTTTTTCTAAAAAATCTTTTGTAATTTCTCATATTATATGAAAAATATTATTTATGAAACCCCATTTAAATGTTTTAAAATGTTTTTCAGAATTATTTTATCTCTTGATAATTTTGAAAAAAAATAAAATTTTCTTATATTTTATAAAATTAAAAGTTTGTTTTTAAAAATCAATTCTTGATTTTAAAAGGTATTTTAAATTATTGTGTTTATAAAAAATAATTATTTGATGTTTTTTAAAATAATATTTATTTTATAAAATTTTTATTTTTAAAACCCTTTTTAGTTTTAAATAATAATTATTAATTTTTTATAAAGCTTAAAGTATTTCATTTTAAATAAATAATTTAAAGGAGTTTTCAAGCCTTTCAAAAAGGGCAATTTCTCTTATTTTCCAAGTGATTAATCCAATGAACATTAAAATGTATTTTTCATATTTTTTAATATCCTTAACTCTATTTAGGATACACTAGAGAAATTTTTAAGCAATGATCCAACTTTTTATTCTCTATGGCATATAGAATTTTCTAGGAATGTTTCTCATAGGACATATCTATTTTCCATGGGAAAATTAAGTAGTGTTTAAGGTATGGATATTTTCATATTCTAATGACACACATATATATATATGGATTATTATTATTATAAAGATTATGTCCTTATGTTTCCCTCCAATGCATTGGTTAAAGTTTGATTTCACATGTGATAATGATATTGAGCATGGGAATTTTATTTGGTAACAACATGTAGCGTAGAAATTTTTTTTGTTCATAACAAGAAGCATGATATTTTTTTGTTAACATCAATAAGCATAGGATTTTTTTTTTGTTCACAACATACTTTATGAGAATTTTGTTTGTTCACAATATATATCATGGGTGATTTTTTTTTCAAAATAGGAAGTTTAGACATTTATTTTGTTCACAAAATGATGCATGGAACTTTTTTCATAGTGTAATGTGATAGAAAGATTGGATTATATTACAATATGATGATTCCTTATGCTTATGTTAGTGAAAAAAGTTCTTTGTTATAATATATTTCAAGGGCATATTACATTTTCATGCCATGTACCAATGATTATTATCTATGGATAATGTGTATTATCTCATGATTGTGTACTACTTTTCCATGGTATATGTTTTTTGAATTGAGATGGTATGTCCTTATATCATTATTTATGAAGAAATATAATTATTCTATATTCTTTTTAATAATATATTTTCCCTATGTTCATGTTTTCTCATATGCTTATGACCTAACCCTTTATGAAATAATTTTTATTTTCTCCCTTACTGAGCGTTTGATCACACCCCTTTCTTATGTTACCATTACCTAGGTTAATAAGATGATTATAACTTATGAAAAGTCTAGAAGTGGGTCTAGTGTGGTTTTGATTATAGAGAAACTTTCATAGGTATTGTAAAATAATTTTCTTATGTAGATGATACTCAAAGACACTAAACTTTCTGTTCTTGTGATTGTGAGAATATTGTGATATGTAATGTTTAATTTATAAAAACGATGTAAAATAAAGATAATTATAGATCAATTTATATCAAATATAGTGTTTAAAGAAAGTGTTTTTAACATAAAATTTGGTAGTGTGGGAATGAGGCACCTTTTTCTGTGTGATGTTTAAACTGATTATTAACTAAATCCAATGATGAAGGAATTTTTATTGGTTACCTTTAAACTATGGTGAAAAAGGGTGGTATACACCTGAGAATGTATTAAAATATGAAAATGAGAAGATTAATAATCAGTTTAATCATCTTGAATACTACAATACAAGAGGGGTGGTACACAATCTAAAAAATATGAAGTAACTAAGAAAAATTACTTTATCAGATTTTACTCTCATTGTTTGTGTGATATTTAAATTGATTATTAACTAATTACAGTGATGAATGAATTTTTATAGGTTAAATTTAAATGATAATGAAAGAGTGGTGGTACAAGAATAAAAATGGATTACTAGAAGAAATTTAGTGTATTAATAACCAGTTTAAATATCATACAATTAGCATGTGTAAAAGATAATGAAGGAAATTTTCTTGGTTACTTTACACAAGTAGCATGAGTAAATGATTACGCAGTGAAATTAACTTTAAACGATAGTGAAAGAGGGGTGAAAAAAACATAAAAATGTATTACCAGATAAAAATGAGAAAAATTAATAATCATTTTAAACATTATAAAATAATCACAAGTAAATTTATTAATAAAAAATAAAAAATATTCAAAATATGTAAGCTTAAGGGTGTAAAAATATGATGATAAAAGAAAAAATTGACACAACTGTGATCAGATGAGAGAAAAAACCCCAACCCGAGGCAATCATAACACCTCTATCATTACAACTTGAACATTATCATCATTGCAACCTACTTATATAAACTTTCATGAAAGTATTAACAATTTTACTATTTGGTTTAGGGATTTAGAAATCGTATCATGTTGCTACAAATTTGTCGCTTTTATTTGTTCCTAAGTAAAGGAGATGAGGTGAAAGGAAAAAAATCACTTGATTGCAAATGAAGGAAAATAGTTCTCTTAAACCATTATTTATAATGGAATAAAAAATCATCATAATAATTAAGTGCCAGAGAAGCCTCTAAAATACACCCATTTTCTTATGTATAATTTATTTACATATCAAATAAATTTTTTTAACTCCTAAAAAAACAATGTTAAAGTGAATGCCCAGTCGAGTGTAGATGAATTTTTTCATATAAATTGATGTATCAAGTGAAGTGAATGAGGGAATTATCACTATAAAAAATGTTTAAAGTTATACAGATCACATTGGTGAATTGAAAATATAATAAAATTTAAAATTTATTAAAAAACTCCTTACTAAATTGATATTATATAAAAGACCAATTAATTTTTCAAATCAAATATTTTTTTAAAAATCATTAATTTATATATTTTTTACCTTTTCATTGCATTTAAATCAATCAAAATATTAGTTGTAACTATTTTTTTGATAGAACGGGTGTTTGAGACCCAACTCAAGCCTGTACTTTGCTATTAACATGTCATGTATACATTTTGATATATACATGTGTTTTTCTTACCATGATAGTATCATTAATTATATATATAATATATATGCTAGCGTATTTAGATTATTTTTTATATCAAAGTGTTATAACAGTTTCCTACAATAATGAGAATATAGAAATATCATGATTGTAATATTCAACATATTTCTTAGGGTTTGAATACATCAATATGATGTGGAATTGATGATGTTTAATGATCATGTGTTAGAAACTCATAATCATTGAGCCTTATTCTCATTAAGTTTCACTTATTAATATTTAAATATAAGACGTCATAAGGACATACCCTCTAATAGGAACACCACATGTTGTAGGTATTATTGGATTTTCCAATCTTCAAACATTAGTATTGGTATCTTGACTTGATATTGTTATCAATGTGCATAATGAATCATGTACTTTTATACATGATTAAATCCATGATAGTTTAAGTTTGTTATGAGGTCCCTTATTTCAAGTGCATCATGAATGGTATATTTTTTTAAATAATCAATATGGGACTTGTCCCTTTTTTGTGTAAGAGGAAAATAATTTTGGCCCTTTGAGTCAGATGGTAGTCCCCGGTGGAGGTATTAACTAAATCCATAAGCTCATATGATGTGTTTTATATTATTATGGCATATCATTTCCTATGATATAATGATATTGTATAGCACTACCTTGTCTAAGTCATAGAATACGACATGAGTTTGTCATATTCCACTGTTATTAAAGGAATCATATAATATGATTCTCATAACACCTTATGATTGAGAATTTGTGGTAGAATATCAAGAGTTTATATCTCTTCCACATAATGATGACATTAATAGAGACTTTTCATAATATGAAATACATGGGAGAATTAATATCTCATAAAAAATTCACGAATGGATGAAGCATTAATCAAACCTTTTGTAATGTATGAGTAAATTATTGAGAAGGATATGGAGTGTCCAGAGGCCTATATAAAGAAGCAGTATCCATGAGAATGGGTGTGTGTGATACTTTTGAAAGCCCCTGCTAATACTCTCTATTCTTGAAATCTCTTTTTCTCTATACCCCTTTACCATTAAGTGGTACTAGAATACCGTGAGAGTTTAAGAGAATCCCACTTAAGAGTTGGGTGATTTAGATCATCACATGGATACACCATGGAGGAAGTAACTTTATGGTTAATTATAATAGATCTTTACCAAGCATATGATTGAAAAATGGTATTATAATCCATATCTAATAAAAGGTACACAAGTTCTTCATTTAGATTTACATGGTTTCAGTTTTCATAGCATGGTGATCATAGGAATTTGATGTTTTTAATGTATTATGTTGTGTTGAACAAGTTTTCTTCAATCATTAGAAACCTAATAGTGGTATCAAATCCTTATCATGTTCTTTTATTCTTGAAATCATGTTTTAAAATAAATAAATATAGATATAGTAATGGATATCATAAATTTAGAAAATGAAAATGAACTCTGGTATTTTTTATGATATTTGATGTCATAAGTTATGATCCAATCATTACATACAAAATATGATATATTATAGGTGGCGAAAAGGTTTTAAATCTTCAATTTTTGAAATATAATAGGATATGGTATAAGAAATTGTGGGGTACAATGACATCAATATAAATTGTTCATGAAGTATAAAACTAAGCATTGTATCATAAAGATAATATTGATGATTATTATAAAATATGATTCCCAAGAATTAAATGGTTAATTTTACATAGACCACCATATAGATTCATGTCATAAGCTATAATTTTCAAGTGCCATCGATTTAATGTTTTTCAAACCATTGTGGTTAAGTTTGAGTTTTTCCTTTCACCTCACCACCTCTACCTGATCACAGATGATAGAGACAAATCCACAATAAAATTATATGATTCCTAAAACCCTAAACCTAGTGGTTTGATTGTTATTATTGTCATAAAAGTCCCTTACATAAGGTAATGATGAGTAATATGTTTAATCTATGATGATTGATGTGATGAAATTGTCTAAAATTAGGTTTTTCCCCACATATGGCTCATGGTTGTGCCATTTTTTATTTTATCATTGTATTTTTACATAAGATATTGTATTTTTATAGAGGTGAAGATTCATTGGATTACTATTTAAACCCCCTTTTTTACTCAAATAAAAGTTCCTAAGATTTTAAGGAAGTTTTTGAGATAATATGGGGCTTGTTTTGAGCTCAGATCTCTAGTTTTGGGAGAAGTAGGGTGAGGCGCACGGTTGGTGCATGGTTAGTGAAAACTATGTAGCTCAACCGTGCATCCCTAAAAAGGATAAGAAATGTTTAAAAACTATGCGAGGAAGGATCCACGACCATGATAAATGGTGAAATCTTGTTTTAGAGGTGATCCGCATAGTGTGTTCATGGTTTGGAAAACTGTTCCCAAACTATTCAAGGGGGTGTTCCATATGTATAGTGGTCACACACATTTGGTGCATGGTTTATCCAATCGTGTGACCAAACCATGTGTCCCTTAAAAATGGGTGAATTTATATTTTTCCCCTCCTTCTATTTAACATATCCCTTCCATTCTTCTTCTCATTCCATGTATAAAATCTCCCCCATGTTGAGAGATTGTCATTCTCCCTCAAGATAGGATTTGATCCTAATCCTCTATATAACATCCATTATAACCATATTTTTTCATGTTGGATATCCAATTATAAGTCTCTCATTCCCATTTATTCTTTTTTTATCTTTTTGTATGGAATGCTAAATTTGTGCGAGATAATATTACCTATTTTTAGGCCATTTGTCTATTTCTATGATTTATCCCATTTTATCCTAGATTAGAAGTCAATACTGGATGAGGATTCAATTTACAGTATAAGGTAGGTGGTCTAGTAATTTACTCTAAATTTATAGTTGATTATATCTTGCACCATTATGTCATCGTACCTTCCATGAGTCACCCCTTGAATGAAAAATTGACTAAATAATTTTCAATGCCATGTTTTTGTTATCCCATGTGTGCCTAATTACACTCTTGGTAGTCACCCACCAACACTAATACCACCCCCTTTGGGTGTGTTTAATTTTATTCTCTTATTATGCCATGAGTTCCTTATGACCAAACCACAGTCTAAGTGGTGTTTGATTGTTTTTCTAATTAAAATGGTCAAAGAGGTATTAAATGAAAGGTGAGTGATGGTGATACCATATCACTTAACCCATGATTTCCTATTAATTTCTTGAGTGGCCTCTTATATATGAAATGTCCAATTTTAATTAAATAATTTATAATTGGAATTATGAAATTCCATGGGTGACACTTGGGTTCCGTTATAGAACACCTTGGATGAGCCCAGTGGACATTTTAATTGAATGATTTGTGAATGGAATTATGATGTGCCAAGAGTGATACATGGATCCTATTTGGAATTAATTGTATGGGCTCGCCAAGCAGATGAGATTATTTTATTTCAGGGGAGATACCTGGATTCCTATATTGGATACCTTTTATGGGACAAAGGGAACATGCAATTACACCAAGCCTTATTTGATACTTGGATTCCATTACAAAATGCCTTATATAGACTCAAAGGTTATTTGGATTATATTATACCTTGAGATATATGTGGATTACCTATGTGGTTTTTTGAGGATGGGCTCAAGTTGTCAACCTATTTAAATGACATGTCTACCAAGTCAAAGAATACACTTAGATCCGGTCAATGTGTTTTGATACATGTATGCCTTATTTTAACTCGACCAATAACTCATAATCAACATGGTAATTATTGATCCATTATATGATTGCCATTATATGTGAATTACTTGGTTACAACCTCGGGTCCCACTCCCTTGTTATAAAATAACACATATTTAGAGATATTCTGGATTAGTCCAAAGTAGGTAGTTCTGTGTGGGCATCCCATGAGGAGCCTGAGCTGAATTGAGTGTTATTTATTTTGTTTAATGATTTCATTATTATTACCTATGTATTTATTCATTATATATTCACAGATTGTATTAGTAATAGACAACGTTGGTGGTGGCCTACTGAGTTTTACTCACACCTTGTCTGGGTTGACGATTGGTACCGGGATAGATTTAATGGGTGTAGGTTGGGATAAAGGAAAGCATCCTGCTATGGAATCTTAACTTTATGTACTAGGATGGTGTATGGGATAAGAGAACTAATCTTATACTCATGATGCTATTAGAGATATATTTTGGAATTTTTTCTATTTTTTATATCATTTACTCTTGTATTCATGATTCCTATTTTCTTTACTCCTCATTTTTTATAGAATCATGACATGAAATATTTTTATATGATAGTAGATGTGGTTATTCTTATTATTTATGCCTGTCTAATTATTATATCTAGATGATTTATATTCCATTATTTATTTATTTTTTTCCTTTTTTTTTATATTTATATCACTAATTTGCTCTACTCTGATTATAAGGGCATAGTATTCCGACCATGCCACCATATACCCTCACTGCTATTTAGCAGCCTTGAGAATATGGGGAGGTGCACTTGAGGCCATGTGGCCCTTATGTTTAGTTAATTATGAGTAAACCACACCCGAGACACTACAAAGTGATATCAGTTCTTCTTTTTTCCTTTCATATTACTATTTTGGATTTGTAGAAAGAAGACTAGAAATATGTCAGAAATTTGTAATGATCCTGTTCATGGGAGTAGATAACCCACATACAAGAAAAAATACAATTTTATTGGGATGGGTTCTGGTTTTTTCCTATTAGAGTTGTATTGATTTCACCATTGGGCGGCACTCATGATTTGTGGCATTATTATTATTATTATTTTGGAATCTCTTTTTCCCTTGGCCCAATACGACAAGGAAGTATTACTCATGCATTATTATAGGTACCTAAGGATATATGTCATGCATGTGTTATTCCATGTTTATTTTCTTACAATAATTGCCTTATACATATTATTGGTACCTTAATTGGATATTTGAAATTGAACTAATTTTTCTTAAAGAGGAAAAAATAAATAATTGGTTATTAAAGTGTGTGACTTAACCTAAATGGTGCTTTTCCCATATATCTTGAGGGTGGAACCTTAATTATCCAATTTTTACATGTTTGAGTTGTGTAACTATGGTTACATGGATTAAAATGTTAGTTGATTTTGATTACATTAATGCTATTTTTAATTTATAAATAGTGTACTTCTATAAATTGGGAATGTTTATTCATGTAATAAAATCATCGTATACAACTTCTTACATCCTGATACCAGATATAAGTCTTGGGTTGTAGTTACATGAAGTGCCAGTTATAACTTATAAAGTGTATGACTTTATAACTTGGAAATGGTAATTCATCTAAATGGACCATTAAATAAACATAAAAATTTCATTAAATTACCATTTCATAAATAAAATTGTTGTGATTAAATGGTGATGTCAATTGAAATGTAAAGGGTGTCTTCCTCTATACCTTGAAATTGACACTCTATATACCAGGACCTCTATTATACAACATAGAACCTTGAACCATACCTAGATTTAAAAGTAAAAAAATGAGTATTTATCTCTATTATAGGAAGGCTTTGTATCTCTCCTAATTTTATATCAAAATATTCTCTTTTATCAAATTTTTTCTGAGGCATGCATTTGGAATTGTAGATATATTCCTCCATGATGACCACAGTTCAAACACCAGGAAGGTATTGATGACCATGATCCTGATGTGGTGGGACCTAACCTATCATTAGTACTACCTATGACACCTCCAATTATACTTGAATTGTGCATTGATTCACAGTTTCAAGAAGGATCATTATGGTTCAGGAAGATCATGTAGGGAGACCCTTGACCTACCCCTACTATAGAAGATTTGATGTGAGAGTTTCAGTAGTAAAATACTCTTGATTTTTTAGGGGATAGTGGCCCATGATATGTTGAGTTATGGTTGGTGGCCATGTTGACTATTTTAAAGAATATAGAGATGCCTCCAGAGTGAAGGGTCAAACATGTCATTTATATGATGCGTGATTCTAATAATAGTTGTTAGTATGTTATTACCCAGTTAGATCATCATTAGAATATGTTCTAGAGGTACTTCCAAACTAATTTATACGATTACTTATTTCCATAGATCCTGAGAGTAGAACAATCAAGGAAGTTTATGCATCTATAGAAGGGTACTATGTTCATCATGGGCTATTCAACTCACTTTACTAAGCTCTAGTTCTTCACATTGACTCTTACTAGTGATGAAAAGTCAAGAATAATACTATTTAAGGCTGGGCTCTTATATTCCATCTGATATCAGGTAAATTCCTTCCAGTTGACTACTGTTTTTGAGATAGTGAACCAGGCCCTCATTACTAAGAGAAATCTGAGGGAGGCTGATGGTGTGGTCCGGGGCAGTTCAACCCATAAACATGCAAGTGGTTTATCTAGTGGAAAGAAGCATCGCTTTGAGTCTTCTTGTAAGGGTGGAGGTAGCTAGATGATGATAACTGAAACTTATGTGGTATGTCACCAGTGTGGTAGGTCGGGTTATAAGAATCCTCAGTGTACTAAGGACCCAGTTGTGTTTTGAGATTGCAACAAGATTTTCCATATTCAGTGTTTTTGTAAAATTTTCCTCCAATGCCCTATGATAGGGGTTCTACACCAACTAAAAATTTGAGGGAAAGATCAGTAGCTCTACATCAGGAAGGGAGATAGAGTACTACTGGTTCTTCAGGATTAGCAAGTAGAAATGGTCATGGAAGCCGTTCTTATGAGATACAGTTCCAGCAGAGTGGGATAACTCAGGGTAGTTAGGTTGTAACTCAGGGTCATAGATCTGGCTAGCTACATGTATTACAAACTATACCAAAAGAGTATAGTTTTGTTCCATCTATAGTACGAGGTATGATTTTAGTAGCCTCTAATTTAGTTCTTTCTTTATTTGAAATAGTATCTTCACATTATTTTATATATGTGGAAATTATAGAAAGTATCATTCTCTAGATTGAGCATTTTTATGGGGTAATGACATTTGAAACTCCATTGGGAGTGTGGTAAAATAAATTATGCCAATGTAGGGAATACCCACTTAAGATATGAAATTATCATTTCTTATGGAACCTTTTTGTCCTTGAGATGATGATCTTTGATATAATACTTTTGATAGAATAGTTGCTTCCCTATCATGCATGTATAAACTATTTTTTTGAAGAATGTCTTTTATATTCCTATAGGGCCATAACTATTTTCATAAAAGAGAATGGGAATTCTAGGCCAATTGATCTGGCCTCAAGAATTAAGGGTTGAGTAGAGTGTTAGTCTAGGTTTCCAAAATTTTTCTAGATGATCAGGGATTGCATAATATGAATTTATCCCTAGTGGTGGATTGATTTAGGGACATATTTCTTGGAAACTTTTTTGGGTTACCTCCTGAGAGATAGGTGGATTTTACTATTGATACAGTTCTAGGAGAATCACCAATATCTATTTTTCCTTATTAGATGGATCCAACTAAGCTCTAGGAACTCAAGAGATAGCTAAAGGAGCTATAACTTAAAGGGTTTATATGACCCATTATGTCTCCTTGGGGTTCACCAATCCTTTTCCCCAAGAAGGTGGATAGTACCCTCAGGCTTTATGTAGATTACAAAAAAATGATCCATTTTATAGTTAAGAAATGTTATCCCCTACCTTGTATAGAAGACTTCTTTGACCAGTTCTAAGTAGCCAATTTTTTTAAAAAAAATGATTTAAGGTTGGGCTATCACCAGGTATGAGTTAGGACCTTATACATTCTATGTAATACTTTTTGAAGAAGGTATTTACTTTATTATTATTTGGTAATTCCATTTAGTCTCACTAATGCATAAGTTGTTTTCATGACTTTGATTAATCAGGTTTTCCACCTATATCTAGATTCTTTTGTGGTTATTTTCATAGATGACATCTTTGTGTACTCAAAGGCTTGACACGACCACACCAAACACCTTGATATCATATTGGGAACTTTGAGAGAGAATAGGTTATATGACAAGATCAAAAAATTTTACTTTTAGATTAATAAATTTCACTTCTTAGGTCACATTATCTAAGTGGAAGGAGTGTCTATAGATCTATAAAAGGTTGGAGTCATGGTTTATTGGGGGAATCCCAAGAAAAAATTTGACATAAAGAGTTTCTTTGGGTTATCTAGATATTATAGGTGTTTTACTCCAAAAGCCCAAGACCCAGTCAAAGATGGTCCTAAGAAATTTATTAAATAAAATTGAAAGCGATTCAGAGAAACAAGGTATTGTTACAAAATCAAGAGTGCATGACACCATGAATATCCACCTCCACCATTAAGGCATATTAATTAGGGGTTGTAAAAGACCACATCATATCCATTTCCAAAATTGCCTTCTTGGACAAAGCATCCGCCACTTGATTGGCCTCCCAATAAGCATGTGAGAATGCCAACTGTAAATGAGGTACCTATTTGAGGAATTCAACCCAGTGAGTTAGCACTATCTAGTTTACATTGCGCGTTCTTTATTCAAAGTCATGAATCACAAGCTGAGAATCTGATTCAATCCATAGCATGCTCCAGTTATAACAAACATCATACCTGACTGCATAAATTATCGCCCATAATTCAGCTTCATAAGCAACTCTAACACCGGTAAAGTGATAAAATCATCCCTTGAAAAAGACATGGTATGTGAGAAAAACACAACCAAACCCTGATAATTAAGGGGGTTAAATTATTATGGTCTAAAATGTGTGAGAAGGCCTTCCAGGAGTTTAAAATAAGACTTACCTCAGTGTTGATCCCGATTCTCCTTAAGCATAATAGAGGATATATTGTTTATTATTATGCATCAGGAATTGATCTAGAAGTCATGTTTATATGAGATTATTGTGTTGTGGTATATAGGTATTGATATTTTAGGCCTCATGTTCATAATTACCCAACACATTACCTCAAGCAAGAAGTAGTGGCATATGCCTTGCATTGCTGGAGGCACTACTTTCTTGGGGAATGGTTTTTAGTAAACATGAACTATAAATGTCTCAAATACATATTCACTTATCATGATTTAAATATTATATAGTGAAAATGTATTGAATACCTACAGTCGTTCGACTTTGATCTTTATTATATGTTTGGAAAAGGAAATGTGGTGGTTGATTCTCTAAGCCAGATGACTCAAACGCAAGTAGTTTAGGAGGATAGTGGTGAATGGTAGATGATGGATTTGTTTTTTGATATGAATTTGAAAATTCAGGAACTTCATGTGAATCATGTAATGTCATAGTTATTAGTGACTTGTTCACTTCTGGATAGAGTGAAGATGAGGCATATTTCTGATCCTGAGGGCTTAGTCTTAAGGGAGATCATTATAGGTGAGGAACTAATGCCAAGTTAGGTTGTTGATGAGTATGGTATCTTGCACATTGATTGGTGTTTCTGGGTTCTAGAATAAATATGAGAGGAGTTTATGTGAGAGTCTCATGCATATGATTAGTCAGTACACCCGTGGTCGTACCAAGATGTACTATAACCTACATTTCCAATACTGGTGGCTGGAAATGAAAAGGGAGATCATGATTTTCATTACTTGGTGTTACACTTATCAAAAGTTAAAGTTGGATCACCAATGTATTTTTTTGTTTTGTTACAGTTGTTACCTATCCTAGAGTGGAAATGGGATGATTTCACTATCCATTTTCTGGCAGGCTTACCAAAATCCCCTCGAGGCAGTGACATTGTATGGGTTATCATGGATAGATTGAAAAAGGTTTACCATTTTCTATCTCTCCGGGAGGCATTCTCAATGGGTGAGATGTGATGAATTTATATATAGGAGATTATACATCTTCATGGTATCCCTCATACCATCATATCAAAAAGGGACAATTGTTTTACATCATGATTCTGGAAGGGGTTTCAGAAGGCACTAGGTTCACTGGTGCTTCTAAGTATAACCTATCACCTTTAAACTGATGGTTAGTATGACTGTATAATTTAGGTATTAGAGGACATGATATGAGTATACATCCTTAATTTTTTAGGTTCTTTTTAAAAACACTTACCTCTCATTGAATTCACTTATGATAATAGTTTTAAGTAAACTATTGGACTCTACTAGTTTTAATACTCACAACTCATGCTTAACTATGTTAATTACGATTTATTAAGATATATTGTGTTTAATCATGTTAAAGTATAATTTTAACCTCTTGTGTTAGTGTTTACATCATAAAACAAAATTACAAATTTTGGTTAAGTATGAGATATTGATACTTGTCCTATTGATATACAAGTCACCAATATATAAACTACTGATAAGCTGAGTCACCAACAGAGAAACTCAGAATTTTCACTAAGTATGAGTCACTGACAGCTTGAACTACTGATTTCTGACCTACTGACAGAGTGACTGAATGACACTCAGAATTTTTCTAAGTATGAGATACTGATAGTCGAGATAATGATGCATCAATTACTAACAATCGAGCTACTGAAGCATCACCTACCGACAACCGAGCTACTGATGAAACATCTACTAACAACTCGATTGACTAATTCAAGTTTGATATAATGACATAAATAATCTACCAATAGAATGATCTAACAATATCATGAGACACTGATAGTATGAGCTACCAATATAAAGATTCACCGATGATCTATCTATTAAATTCAAACTTACCTCTAACGGTCATATTTATGAAATTTAGTAATACTTATTATATTAATGATCATGTTTTTCTTTTGTAGACAACATTTAATGATGTTAGAGATTAATACGAGGTACCAGAGAACATACTGCTTGTATATATAAAGGGAATATCTGGATAAATAAGAAATAAAGTGAGAAAGAGGTGACCTGGAATAAACTTCTCATGAAACTTAGAGAAAAACACAAGAGATCCCTACTGTTCTTACACAAAGATACTAATATGAACCAAAATACCAAAAATATCTACAACAACAACTTAAAAGAATGAAAAACTTTGAATATTACTAAGAATAGAAGATAGAAGAAAATAAAGACTCTATGTTTTTATGTCTATTTTTGAAAGACAACTGCAACTTTACTTATACTATCTTGAAGGAGTCCAGAAGCTGCATAGAACATCACATATAGAATTCTAAAACATATTCTAATTACATTTCTCTACCTTTTCATAATATTTATATTTTGAGCAGTGTGTGTATCTTTATTTTATAAACACACATTTTTTACTATGCTAAACTGGAAGATACAAAGATATCTTCACCAACTCATCTTTTTACACTTTACATTACCATGGATAATAGTGGAATAGGTCCCTGTGTGGTCTGTCTATTTGATTGTTTTGTACTCCCACAAAAACTATGGAAGAGGTCTAGTGACCTGGAAAATTTGTATACTGTTTTTCCCCAATCCAAGGCATGGATCAAGTTTATTTAATATAAATTAATTAGCATAAGGTGATCAACAAGTGGAGAGGATTAGGTCATGGTTTGAGACTGAACCTATTTTTTACTTCTATTGTGTGTTTTCAAGTTTTTTTTCTATGTTCTTTTAACTATTTTAGAAAACTTAAAACTACTTTGATAGTTAATCTTAGATAGTGTTTATATTAGAATTTTTTTTAGTATACTGATTTTAAAAGTTAAAATAATAAAGTATATTGTTTTAACTAATAATTAATCAATCTTTGATAAATACATGGAACAAACAAAACTTTTATAAATCTGCTACT
This sequence comes from Viscum album, assembly GCA_963277665.1. Classification (NCBI taxonomy): domain Eukaryota; kingdom Viridiplantae; phylum Streptophyta; class Magnoliopsida; order Santalales; family Viscaceae; genus Viscum; species Viscum album. The sequence continues at coordinate 819,042,082 of OY728133.1, forward strand.
CTGGTTGAATGAGGTATTTTGTTTAAAATTGGGGAACTTTTAAATAATTTTTAAATAAGAATTTTAGACAAAATTTTTTATAGGTACTCAATTCACCCCCTTGATTATCCTACTCCGACCAAAATTTGGTATCATAGGAAGTTTTTAATCTTCTATTTTAAAAGTTTTAAAATTTTCAAATATTTTTCAACTATGATTTTAGTCGTGTTTTAAAGATCTCTAAATTTCTATCAGTTATAAATTTTTAGTTATTTAAAACTTGTTTCTAATATTTTAAATGGATAATAAATGTGTTTCTACCAACATACCTCCCTATTTCAGTGGGAAAAATTATGCTCAGTGGAAAATTAAAATGAAAATGCATTTAGAAAGTATGGGTTTTGAAATCTTGTTTTAAATTGTAGATGAATATAAGATTACCGCTACTGCTAGAAACACTTGGAATGATGCCACTAAGGCAGCCTATAATAATAACTATAAATATATGAATGAATTATACTAATATTTAATGGATTAAGAATTTAATAGTATTTCTATATGTAAAAAAACATTTGAAATTTGGGATACACCGACTATTTCACATGAAGGAACCACTATTGTCAAAGAAATGAGACTTAATACTTATACTATTAAATATGATAAATTTAAAATGAATCCCAATGAACCTATTTCTGACATGTATCTCATGTTCAATGATATTTTGAATACTATGACCTCTTTGGGAAAGGATATTTCATCCAAGGAACAAGTAATGAAAATCTACAAATGCTTACTAGAAAGATGGAGAGGAACCTCAGTGTCAATAAGGGAATCCTGTGACATCAACAATATACTAGTAAAGGAGTTTATAGGTAAATTGATGATGTTTTAATAATAATTGAATATTAACATAGAAGAGTATTATGAACTAAAAAATAAGTTCAGTGGATTTCAAAACCAATGCCTCCAAACAAAAATTGAAAGCAAAAGTTCATGCTGAAAGTTCCAGCAATGGAGATTCATCAAGTGACAGTGATAAGGAGATGGCTCAATTGGCTAGAATATTTAAGAAGTTTTACAAGAGAAATAAGTTATTTATAAATACTAGTTACAAAGAAAAATACGACAATGAGGGAAACTGAAAAAAGTATTGGAAGAGAAATGAAACCACTAATGAAATACTCTTCTATGAGTATAAGAGAAGATGACATGTGAAATTAGACTATCCTATGCTAAAGTTCAAAAGTAAATATGATGAAAAAGATAGAAAATATAAAAATGAAATGAATTCCACCATTAGTACTTCTAAGGATAGCTCTAGTGACTCAGAGTCATCACATGATGAGAAGGATGAAAAAGCCAATATGTGTTTCATGACAAACACATTTGAGGTAACTCTAGAATCTCCTACACAAAATTATTATTATTCTGGAGATGAATCTAATTATGAAAATATGACAAATGAAGAAATGTTTAAATATTGTAAAATGATTGAGGATACATACATTGAACTAAATTATAAGTATAAATCTCTCAATAAACAAAATGCTCTTACTGTTTTTTAAAATCTGAACTTACTATTGAAAAGGAGAAGAATGCTCAAGTACTTCATGAGAACAATGAACTTAAACTATCTAATAAGAAATTGAAGAAGGAATTAGAGAGGTTAAAAAATGTTAAATATATCTTAGTTTAAATTCTTGTAAAACAAGTTTCTCCGAAATATACTACATGTACTGGTTATGAACCTGGAAACATAAATTTTGTTAAAAACAATTTGGTTTCAAAATCTGGAAAATTTGTTTTTGTGCCCAGATTTGAAAAACCTACTGCAAATCCCAGAACTATAAAATATTTTATAAATTCTAGTTTTTTTGGACCCAATAGAGTTTATTTTTCCAATACTTTACAAAATGATTATAGGAAACTCATGAAATAAATATGGGTTCCCAAAGATTTAAGTACTAATATTACTAGACCCAAGCAAGTCTGGGTGCCAAAATATTTCCTTGTTTGATTTATTTTTGTAGGAAAACTGTCTGAAGAGTTCCTGTAAAAGTTTTTGGTACTTGGAAAGTGGGTGTTCAAGAAATATGATAGGGGGCTATTTGAGCTTCAAGAACCTTATCAATATTGATGGTGGTATTGTCACCTTTGGTGAAAATGAAAATGGAAAAAATGGCCTTGGCCAAATTGGTAACACTAACTCAATTTTAATTTCTAAAATTCTTTTTATTGATGGTCTTAAGTAAAATATGATTAGCATTTTAAAATTATGTGATTATTATTTTAATGTGAAATTTTAAAATGATTCTTGTAATGTTTTTAATTCTAAAAATGAGTTAGTATTCACTTATTTTAGAAATGATAATATTTATGCTGTGAATTTTGATTCTTTAGTTTCTAAAAATGTATCTTGCTTGAGTTATTTTCACAAAGAGTCTTAGATATAGAATAGAATATTAGGAAAATGTAATATTCAATACCTTAGAAATATTACTTGTAAAGGACTAGTTAAGGATCTACCTAAACTTTAGTTTTAAAATGAAAGAGTCTATAATCCTTTTCAAAAAGGTAAACAACATAAAATATCTTTCAAACCAAAGAAATAAGTTTCAACTTCACAACCTCTTGAGTTGGTTCGCATGGATTTTTTTGGACCATCTAAAGTCTCTAGTTTAAATGGGAATCACTATGTATATATTATAGTAGATGAATTTTCTAGATATAATTGGACTTTCTTTTTATCTCATAAGAGCGAGGCTTGTTACTAATTCACCAAGTATACTAGAACTACAGAGAACTTAAGTGGTCTTAGAATTAAAACCTTAAGAAGTGACCATGGATGTGAGTTTGAAAACCAAGAGTTTGAATCCTTTTTCTCACAAAATAGCTATACTCATAACTTTTCTGCTCCTAGGACACCCCAACATAATGGAGTTATAGAAAGAAGGAATATAACCTTATAATAAATTGCTCAAACAATGCTTAATGAGTATGACTTTCTAGTTTACTTTTTGGGTAGAACCTGTGAATAAAGATTGTTATATAATTAATAGAGTTTTAATTAGACCTATTCTTAAAAAAACTTCCTATGAGTTATGAAAAAATAGGAAACCCATGGTTAATTACTTTAAAGTTTTTGGTTGCAAATTATTTATCCTTAATAAAAAAGATAATATTGAAAATTTTGACTTCAAAAGTGATGAAGAAACTTTCCTAGGTTATTCAACCTATAGAAAATCTTATAGATTATTCAATAAAATAACAAAGTGTTTGGAAGAATCTGTACACATCAAATTTTATGAAATAGATCCACATGAACCTAAAACCTACCTAGAAAATATTGAGGATGATCTATCAAACATGAACATAAATGATAAACCTTCTGACTCTACTATTAAGCAAGCAGCAAAATACTCCAATTCTAGAAAATCTCTAGACTTTGTTCATAGTGAACCCGAACCTGTAGAAGAACCTGAAATATCTAGACATTTTTTTTCTAGATTTGTTAGAACCCATAAGAATCATCCCTTAGATGTTGTAGTTGGAGACCTAGATAAGGGAACAAAGACTAGAGATTCTATAATGAACTAGGTTGAACATCAAGACTTCTTTTCATAGCTTGAACCTAAAAATATAAATGATGCTATCAATGATGAATTTTGGGTAATGGATATGCAAGAAGAGTTAAATTAGTTTGAAATAAATAAAGTCTGGAAAACTTTTGATAGACCCAAATACATCTTGACTATAGGCACTAAATGAGTGTTTAGAAATAAAGTAGATGAAGTTGGTATCATAGTGAGAAATAAGTCTGGACTTGTTTCACAAGGATATAGTCAAGAAGAAGGGATTTACTATAAAGATATTTTTTCACCAATTTCTAAACTTGAAGCCATTAGAATTATACTAGAATATGCAACACGTATCAATTTCAAACAATATCAAATGGATGTTAAAAGTGAATTCCTAAATGGGTATATAGTTGAGGATGCTTTTTTGAAAAACACCTCAGTTTTACAAATCCTCATTTTCCAAATCATGTTTTAAAATTATCAAAAGCTTTGTATGTTTTAAAATAGGATCCAAGAGCTTGGTATTATAGGCTCAGAAATTTTCTTATTTCAAAAGGTTTTACAAAAGGCATAGTTGATCCTATAATTTTTATAAAAATAATTTTTAAAGTTGTTTTAGTTATTCAAATCTATTTTGATGACATTATTTTTGGATCTTCTAAAAATTCTTTATGTATTGATTTTTCAAAAATGATGGAAAGAGAATTTGAGATGAGTTTAATGGGTGAATTCAAATTCTTTCTTGGATTTCAAAATTTTCAAAATAAATAAGGTATTATTTTAAATCAAAGTAATTACACTAAATATATTTTTAAATGGATTGTATTTGATAGTATAAAAAGTAGTGATACTTCAATGAGTACAACCTGTAAATTGGATCTTGATGAAAATAGAAAATCTGTTGATCAAACCAATTACAAGGGATGATTGGAAGTATACTCTACTTAACTTCTAGTCAACATGATATTGTTTTTTGTGTGTGTATGTGTGCATGTTTTGAATAAAACCCTAAATAATATCATTTAAGTCCTATTAAAATAATTTTTAAATACCTAAAGTATACTACCAACTTAGGATTTTTTTATCCTAGAGGACAAACTTTTTATTTAGTTAGTTAATTTGATGCTGATTTTGGTGGTTGTAAGTTATATAGAAAAATCACCTCTAGAACATATTACTTTTTGGGTAAGTCTCTAGTATCATGGTGTACTAAAAAGAAAAACTCTATTGCATTATCTACTGCTGAAGCTGAATACATAGCTGCTGGTAGCTATTGTTCTCATATTTTGTGGATGAAATGCACATTACTGGATTATGGATATTAGTTTAGAAATGTCCCTATAAATTGTGACAATATAAGTGAGATTAATATTTATAAGAATCTAGTTTCTCATTTTAGAACAAAAAATATTTATGTAAGACATCAATTTTTAAGAGATAATTATCAAAAAGGTGATATTACTCTTGAATTCATTGCCATAGAATATCATATTGTTGATATTTTTACTAAGCCTTTAAATTATGAGAGGATGAGTTACATCAGACATGAGTTAGGGATGATTAATTTTTGAGGACCTGATGTACGTGACTCACTGACAATGTCTCACCGATGTGACTCAATTATGATGTATCACCGATGTGACTCACCAATGATGTCTCACCGACGTGACTCACCGATGATGTCTCACTGACATGACTCACCAATGATGTCTCACTGAAGTGAATCATAGATGATGTCTCACCGACATGAATCACCGATGATGTCTCACTGACATGACTCACCAATGTGACTCACCAATGATGTATCACCGAAAGGACTCACCAATGGTGACTTATTGATGGATATCATTGATGTGTCTCACTGACTGATATTTAATTTTTTTCTTTTCTGGATTTTGAAACATCACGGTTTTATTTGTTTTATTTTATTTTAACCCACATTTTGTATTTTATGTTTTCAAATCTCCAAGTGATAAAATTAAGGGTCAATCTAATACTTTATACCCTCACACCCTTACTCTCAGACTCTTACCCTCAAACCTTTCACTCTCGAGCTGCTAACTTTCTCTCTCAAACCGATCACTTCAAACCTCTCTCAAAAGATCATGTCAAGTACTCCCTTGAAGGATATGAGGATGAGTCACATCTATCCAAGAATAAAATAAGTGAATCTAATTGGCCTAATCCTAAGCTTAAACCTATTCATCCAGAACTCATGAACCGTATCATAACCCCTGAGAAGGAAGTGAATTCAGAATGTATGTTGTCCAATAAGTCCCTTTTGATGAATGTATTGTAAACCCAAGGGTGGTTAGAGCGGTTCTACAACAATGAGAGTCCATATTATCCAAGGCTGGTACATGCATTTTACCAGTATATTGAGTTTCTACTGGATGGATCTGAGGTGTTTTGGATAAAGTTGATAGTGGATGGAAAGAGAGTTTCTTTTTCATCTAAGCATTGGGAAGAATTATTGAAGGTACCCCATGAGGGTGTTTGTGATGAACATCAGGGAAGTGATCCTCCAATAAGTAACATATTCAGTTATGAGTTAGCTTTTGCTGAGTTTATAGGTAATGGAGATCATAGGAGGCCCATTTCTACAGAGCTTGATGGTGAGTGCAGACTTTTGTTTAAATTCATCATGCATCAGTTATGTCCTAGTAAAGGGGAATTTTCTTCTCTTAAGTTTGAAGATGTGTACTTGATGTATCTTTTGAAGAATTTTTATAAGGTAAATATGTGAAAATATCTGATAGTTCATATCAGTGACATGATCAATCCCTATTGCGAGACAAACTCTTTATTTTATCCTAGAATTATATCTGCCATGTTGAAGGACAAGGGATTTTTAAATTAAGGTGAAGAGATAGTCTTTACTTGTGATGGTTTCTATCTGAAAAAAACTATCTGTAAGAGGATGAAAATAATTTTGAATCCCTAGAAGAAGATGTGGGTTGAGGATAATGACAAGTTGTATAAGAAATTTGATCCTGTTGAGCATCCATCAAGGCTGAGGAACATGGTTGATCCTAGTCTAGGACCAAATGAAGCTGGTGATTATTCTGATGAGGATGTGGCTGAGGAAGGTCAAGTAAATGAATATCCTATATATGATAAGAGTGATCCTGGCATTACTGATAGTCCGGTGAGGATTTGTTATGGTTCTATAAGTCCACTGATGCCTCTACCTTATAAGTAACCTCTTATACCTGATAATGATAGTGATGAGAAAAAAGAGTCAGAAAATGCTGATTATGATAGTAGATATGGTAGAGAAGAAGAATATGGTGAAGAAGAAGGAAGTGTTAGTGAAGAAGATGATGAATTTGAGGATGATAATGAAGTTAAAAAAGATGATGGAGAATCTAGAGAGGATTATGGAGAAGATGAAAATTAAAGGAAAGATACAGAAAGTGATGATTCAGACAGTGGATCAGACCATGGTGATGATGAACAAGGTCATGGTGGAGATGTTATTAATCTAACCCTAAATCCTGTTGAACATGAGAATACTGCTGGTCCTACCTTAGTGGAACAAGAGCCTATTGTGGAATCCCATGGGGCTACTGAATAGGTTGTGATTGAGGAAAGGGATCCTGATTCTCATGTTGAACCAACTGTGGTTGAAGAGATATCTCCTACTATCCATGTTCAGGAGGAATCTCAGACTATAAGGGATGTATCTGTGACTCTATTGAGGGACTTGGTTTATTCAAGAAAGAGGAAATTAGCTAAGGGGGAGAGACAAACTAAAATAGAAAAGGTCAATGTGATTGATCCCTTGGATGATTTTGTGATACTTTTATGGGGGAAAGATCCAGGGTATGTGACTCTTGGATTGGATTATCTTGATGTAGAGGAGAGGAATGATCCTACTTCAATGGTTGGTTCATAACCTTTTGAATATATCACCAAAGATAATTTTAATGCCTTCAAATAAAATCTATTGGCTACTGTTCGATCCAACCCTTCACAGCCACCGACTCCAGTTTCCAAAATCAGTGAAAGAGATGCTGAGTTGATTACTGAGAGGGTTGTATCTTAGGTTGAGACAAGATTGATCAATCTTGTGGAAGCTGTTATTTTAGATAATCAGAAGATGAGTAATGAATTAAATGCTATGGTTTCTTCCATTAAAAGTCTAACAATTGAATATAGAACTTATTTAGACAAAATTATAAAGATTCCTAATGACACTGAATATTCTGAGGAATATAATCCTTCAAAAACTCCAATTCTTGATCTAAATCAGTTGAGATCCGATATTATAGATATAGTTCAAGGTGCCTCCAGCTCATCTAATCCTGTTTCTCACCCTTATGATGTTGAGATGGTCAAAAATATGATTAGATAGGAAATTTAGACTATGATGGGTAGCACCGACCAGGAGAGTATCTCAAAAATCAGATATAATTGTGATCATATTTATGATATGGTTAAGTTTTATTCCACTGGTTCTACAAAGGCTCAAAAAGAAATTACCAAGAAAGTATATTTCTTTTTCAAGATAATTTACACTAATAACCAGTTAATGAGTCATTTAAAGTATTTGGTGGAGAATTTAAGGCTATCTTTAGTTACTTAGGCATTTAAAGAGAAAGTTAGGCAGTTGAAAGAGTTTATTACTACCCATGATAAGTTTATGGAAAATAAAGATAATTTTGAGAAGGTAATGGAATATAGTGATTAATTCATTAAGTACATCATCAATTTTCTCAAACCTTACCTGCACTATCACAACATAGATATTTCTCCTCCTCCTACTACTCTTATCAGACAAGTCCTACCTACTTATACCCTTTTCTCACCTTTGACCATGACCCTACTCAATATATCTTCCAGATTAGACCTGTCATCTAATGGGAACTCACAGGTCCTGCTTCAACTTCAAGACCGAGTCTTGCTCATTCTATTTTCACAGGAGTTCCTCTTCCTTCCCTTAGTATCCACACTGTGCCTTCCACCACTACTACCGCTGCACCTTTTTATCCTCCCTCCTCTTCTTATGATAAGGGAAAGGAAGTGATAGACTCATATGTGACCAAGAAGTAGTTGGATCATTTTTTGATAGGGATTTTATGTACTCTTTTTATTGTATTCTTTTCTTTATATCCCTTGTACTGCTTTATTAATGAAATCTCATTATTATTTCATATCCTTGTTATTTTCTTATCTTTTTTTTTGCTTTTTTTTATTGTTTCCTTTTTGATAATCCCAAAAGGGGGTGAAATAATATGATATCTCTCTCAGGGGGAGCTTAAAAGGGAATATATAATTAAAACAAACCATTTAGCAAGTAATCTATACTTGTATTTATTCTAAAATTTAATCTCAATACTTCGTGTAATATGTTAAGTAGATTTTTTATCCAATCATCATAAATAAATTCAATTATTGTGGTATATAATACCATGATTTGTGATAAAAAAAGGGGTATATTGTTTCCCTCCTCTAGTTTTAATGCTCACAAATCATGCTTAACTATGCTAATTATGATTTATTAAGATACATTATGTTTAATCATGTTCAAGTATAATTTAACCTTTGGTGTTAGTGTTTAAATCATAAGACAGAATTATAGATTTTGGTTAAGTATGAGCTACTAATACTTGTCTTATCGATAGACAAGTCACCGATACATAAGCTACCGATAAGATGAGTCACCGATAGAGAAACTCATAATTTTCACTAAGTATGAGTCACCGAAAGCTTGACCAACCAATGTACAACCTACTAATAGAGTGACTGTCCAACACTCAAAATTTCACTAAGTATAAGCTACCGATAGTTGAGTTATCGATGCATCACCTACCAAAAGTCAAGCTACTAACGCATCACCTACCGACATCCAAGATACCGGCACAACATCTACCAACAACTTGATTGACCGATTCAAGTTTGATCTAACAATAGAAACAATATACCAATAGATTGATCTACCAATAGAATGATACACTAAAAGTCTAATCTACTGATAGAAAAAGTCACTGATGATCTATCTATTAAATTCAAACTAACCTCTAACGGTCACATTTATGAAATTTACTACTTCTTATTATATTAATGAGCATGTCTGTCTTTTGTAGACAACATTTAATGATGTTAGAGACCAGTATGATGTATGAGGTACTAGAGAACATGCTGCTTGTCTGTATAAAGGGAATATCTGGATCAATAAGAAAGAATGTGAGAAAGTGGTTACCTGGAAGAAACTAATCATGCACCTTAGAGAAAAACACAAGAGGTACCTACTGTGCTTACACAAAGATACTGCTAAGAACTAAAAGACCCAAAATATATACAGTAATAACTTAGAATAAAATAACACTTTAGAGATTACTAAGAACAAAAGATAAAAGAAAACAACAACTCTCTTTTTTTCTATCTATTTTTGAAAGAAAATTGTAGATTCACTTCTACTATCTTGAAGGAGTCCAAAATCCACATAAAAAATCACACATATCATTCTAAACCCTATTCTCATTACATTTCATTGCCTATTCATAATATTTACATTTTGAGTAGTGTGTGTATATCTATTTTATAAACACACACTAAATCCCGTGCTAAACTGGAAGATACACAGATATCTTCACCAACTCATCTTTTTACACTTTACATTCCCACAGATAAAAATGGAAGAGGTCCCTACGTGGCCTATCTTTTTGATTGTTTTGTATTCCCAAGAAAATTGTGGAAGAGGTCTAGTGACATGGAAAGTTTTTATACTATTGTTACCCTGATCTAGGGTGTGTATCAAGTTTATTTAATATAAAATTATTGGTGGAAGGTAATCACTAAGTGAAGAGGATTAGGTTTCGGCTTGAGACAAAACCTCTTGTTTACTTCTACTGTGTGTTTTCAAGTTTTGTTTTCTCTGTTCTTTTAATTATTTTATAAAACTTAACTCTACTTTGATAGTTAATCTTAGATAGTGTTTATATTAGAATTTGTTTTAGTAGACTAATTTTAAAAGTTAAAATAATAAGTTAGATCGTTTTCACTGAGAATTAATCAATCTTTGAAAAATTTATTAAAAAAAAAATTTAATAAATTTTCTACTTTAGTTAACTGGTCTGTTTTTTTAAATTTAAGAACATTTAAACAATTTTTAAATGATAATTTTAGACAGAAATTTTTATAGGAACTAAATTCACCCCCCTCTTGAGTATCCTACTCAGACCAATAGAAACTATATAGATGACTCTGTATGAGGCCTTATACGGTAGGTCATATTGTTCACCAATGTACTTGTTAGAGGTAGGAGATTTAGCACTATTAAGACCACATATTGTTCAAAAGACTTCAGAGAAGGTACGTATTATTAGGAAGTGTATGGGAATAGCTCATTATTGGAAGAATTATTATGTTAATTATCATTGATGATCTCTAGAGTTCGAGGTGGGAGATCATATTTTCTTGCGTGTTTCACCTATATTGGATCATTGACGAATTTAAAGGCATGGAAAGTTATGACCCATATTTTTCATACCATTTGAGGTTTTGGATAGGGTTAGACTAGTGTCTTATCAGATATCACTTCCTTATAGATACAGGGCTATGCATGATATCTTCTATGTTTATTAATTAACTTGTTATCATGTGGACCCATATCATATACTTTAGCCTAATGAGGTTGAGTTGGATGTTGATGCTTCTTTTGAGGAGCATCCTATACATATCATTGATCAGAGCATGAAGGATCTCCATGGAAGGTAAGTTCCTCCAGTACTAGTTTTATGGCATCATGATTGTGTACAGGATGAGACATGTGAGTGAGAGGCCAAAATACATGCATAGTGGCTATAATTATTCTCATATATTGATCAACCACCTAATAAGGGAAACTCGAGGATGTGTTGTTTTAAAGAGGATAGGCCATAAGATCCTAGATTTTCAGATAGGTATGAATTTATTTAAATACTATTTCAAACTCTTGTTTTACTCTACTAAAAGTGCCTAAAAGTAGTTTAAGAAAGTGTTTAGGATCATTTGAGGCTTGTTCAGAGCCCGAAAATCTAGTTTTTTGAGAATCAAGGTGGGGTGTATGGTTGGAAAATGGTTAGTGATAACTGTATGACTCAAAAAAAGATAAGAAAAGTTTGAAAAACCATGTGAGGGAGGTCACAAAACCCTGAAAAATTGTTCATACTTGTTACATATGTGATCTACATGGTTCACACATAGTTTGGAAAACTGTGCACAAACTGTGTAAGGGAGTATTTCATACGGATAGTGGTGGCACATGGTTGGCTCACAGTTTGACCAACTATATGAACAAACTATTCTACCCTTAAAAATAAGTGAATTTACATTTTCCCCTACTTCTATTTATCTTTTCTCTTCATTTATTCTTCCCATTCCATGTACAAAATCTATTTCACATTGAGAGATTCTTCTTCTCCCTCAAACTAGGATCTAAGACTCCTCCTTTATATAATGTTTGTTTTGAACTCATTTTTTACATTGGATAGCCAAAGGTAAGTCTCTCATTTCTCTTACTTCCTTTGTTCGTTTATCTCTCTGTATGTAATGCTAAATCTATGCAAGATAATAAGAATTATTTTTAGGGAATTTGTCTATTTTTATTATTTATCCCATTCTATCCAAGATTATAAGTTGATACTAGATGACTAGTCAACTACCAGTATAAGGTAGTTGGTCTAGTAATTTTACAAAAAGATATAGTTGATTATATGTTGTGATGTTGTACTGCGCACTATACCTTCTATGCATTGCCCCTTAAATGAAAAATTAACTAAATAAATTATATTTCCATGTATTTTTAGACCACATTTTCATAATTATACTCTTTATAGTTTCAAACCTCCATTAATACCACCCCATTTGTGTGTGTTTAATTTTATTCCATTGTTATGATATGTGTTCCTTTTGACCAAACCACCGTCTAAGTGGGTTTGTCTTGTTTTTTAATTAAAATGGACAAAGAGGTATTAAATGAAAGGTGAGTGGTGGTGAGACCATATCACTTAGCCCATTATTTCCTCTTACTTATTTTGAGTTTCCTCTTATACATGAAATGTCCAATTTAAATTAAATAGTTTATAAATGGAATTATGAAATTACATAGATAACACTTGAATTCTATTATAGAATGCCTTGGATTGGATTAGAGGATATTTGAACTGAATGTTTTTTGAATGGAATTATGATGTGTTTTGAGTGTTACATGGATCCTATTTGGAATTTCTTGGATGGGTTCACCAAGAAAATGATATTATATTATTCCATGGCCGATACTTGGATTCCCATATGGGATACCTTAGATGGGCTAAAGGGAAAATTAAATTACACCAAGACTTGGGTGATACTTGGGTTTTGTTATGGAATTCCTTGGAAGGACTCAAAGGGTATTTGAATTACAGAATACCTTGAGAGATATCTAGATTCCCTATTTGGTTTTCTTGGGATGTGCTCAGGCTATCAACCTATTTAAATAACGTGTCTTCCAAGTCAAAGAATACACTTGGATTTGGTCAATGATTTTTGATACATGACTACCTTATTTTATCAAGGCCACTAAGTCATAATCAATATGGGACTTTTTGATCCATTATATGATTACCATTATACATGGATTCCTTGTTCACAACCTCAGATCCTTATCCCTTTTTATTAAATATCCACCATTCAGAGGCATTCTATATTACTCCGAAGCAGGTAGTTCTGGATGGGCATCCTATGAGGAACTCGATATGACTTGAGTATTATTTATTTTATTTACTTATTTAATTAATATTATTTACACAATACTTCATTATATATTCAAAAACTTGATTAATTATAAACAACATTGGTGGTGGCCTACTGAGTTTTATTCATACCCTATTCGGGCCACCGATTGGTACCCAAATAGATTTCATGGATTTAGGTCATGAAAAAGGTAAGAGGACTGCTATGGATTCTTGAATTTTAGTACTAGGATAGAGTACAAGAGCAGAGGACTAATATTTTTCTCATGATGCAATTGGATATATCTTTTATCCTTTTTTTCTATTTTGTATAGCATGTACTCTTGTATGTATTCTACCTATTTTCCTTAGTATTTATTTTGTATAGAATCATGGGATTCCATCTATTTTTATGATATTGTATGTGGTTCTGCTTATTATTTATGCCTATCTGATTATTAAATATGGATGATTTATCTTCCATTTTTTTCTTTATCTATTTCCTTTGTTGTTTTATATTTATATCACCACTATACTCCACTTTGATTATTAGGGTTTAGTCTTCCTACTATACCATCATAGAAAAACATTTCTATTTAGAAGATTTTGACATATGGGGATGTGATTTGAGGCCATGTGGCCCTTAGGTTCGGCTAATTATGAGTGAACCGAACCCGAGACATTACATTTTACATCATTAAGCTTATATATTTTGAGTATTTATTATTTTTTGTCAATTATTTTACTCACACTGATGAATGCCTTAAATTTAAAAATGAAAATAATTAATAAAAAATAATTATTTTTAAAGAGGGGTGGTACAAACCTGAAAATGAATTACCATATGATGATGAGAAGATTAATAATCAGTTTTAACATTACACAAATAGTGCTATTGAGGTATTTTTTTACTCTACTTGTGTGATGTTTAAAATGATTATTAATCCACTCATTTTCATCTAGTAATAGTTTTTTATGTTTTTACCAACCATCTTACACTATTTTTTAAAGTGATTATTAATCCAATAATTTTTATCTGGTAATATATTTTCAGTTTATACCACCCATATTTCACTCTAGTATTCAAGATGAATACCTTGCATCTCAAAAATAAGATGTAACATTAAAATAAATACCTTTCACTATAGTATTATATATGAATACCCTATATCCAAAAGCATCACACAAGTAGTGTGAGTAAAATAATTGACAAAAAATAACCAAACGAGATGCATTAATATGGTGGACTATATAACATTAACTCAAAATTAATAATTAGTTTAAACATCATAAAATTAGTGTGATTAAATGTATTAACAAATGAAAAAATTATGAAAAAAATAAAAAATTGACACAAACATGAACATATGGGTGGAAACCTACCATAAGAAAATCACCACACCCTTATCATCCCAACATTAACATTTATCATTGAAAAACTTAAACTTAACCATGGTGGTTCTCATAACATTAACTCAAACTTAATAATCTGTTTAAACATCACATGACCAACATGAGTAAATGTATTTTCTTAAAATTACATGACCAATATGAGTAAATGTATTTCCTGAATAAAATTTTATGATAAAAGAAAAAATTGACACAAACATGAGTAGATGTGAGGAAAAAACCTAACCTGTGATAATCACAACACATCTATCATCATAGCTTCAACATCAACCTCAATTTTTTTCCTTATTTTAGAGACTCACATGAGTGGAATAAAAACCAGACCACTTGGTTTAGGGATTATAAAATAATATCACATTATTTATGATTTTTCTCCATAATTCGTGCCTGAGTGGAGGAGGTAATATGAAAGGAAAAACTCAATCAAGTATACATGAGGTAAAAATTTATATCAAACTATTATGTGGAATGGAATAAAAACATCAAAATAATTAAGTGTTGGAAAATTCTCTAAAAATAGATATGAAAATGGATACTCGATAATTGGGTACCCAATTATACACAATCTTATTTAATCATGTTTGGGTACCTATGAATAAAGTTTGGATCAGGGTTGGGTACTATTTAAATTATTATATTATTAATCAAGTCAAGTTTAGGCACCTCTTATAGAGTATATAAAACCCAAATATAATTTTTAAAATAAAATTAAACCACCATACAGGATCTCAATACATTTACTGAATGATCTCAAATAATACCCAATAATTTTAAATAGATAATTTTAAAAAATAGCCATTAGAAGAATTAAATTCATGGCGTTCCAAATACCTACACCCCTGTGATGATAACACACTATTGGAAGTGCACTAAAATGGGAACCACTACACCATGGTGGTGCATGTGATGTCGTGGTATATAGTAGGCATAACCGTTTTCATGTATAATATGAATGTGTTTCCACATCCTTCTCCACTCGGTTTTATTTAGATACAACTCATTTATGAATGCATTGATAAAACTTGAGATCAGATTGAATGGATTCAATGTATAATTAATAATAGACGAAAATTCATGAAATGCATTACATATTGATACACTTTAATGGATAAGTTTCAAGGAACCTATATAGGGATGCGGTCCTTATCCTTTTTTGGGGAATTCCTTCATTTTAAAAGTGAAATATAGCATCCCGTCTTTTTATAACATAACTTTTCATTCCATTACAAGGAACTGAGGATCTTTAAGGTTTAGTGTCTTGGAAATAAGGAACATAAAACATGAAACAAAAAAAAACATTCTTCTTAAACACTTGAAAGGATTCTCCTCATGTTCACCCTAGGCTCATTACTGCATCTCATAACCTGGGGACATACATCAAAAGGAAGGGTGAGCATAAGGCCCAACAAGGGAAACAAGTGAAACATTTTACATATGAACTTGAGATACATCAATAAAGTCATGAAAAGAACTTTAATGCATGAAAATGAAATCATGAGGCATATCATAATAAAAATAAAACTTTTTCATAACATGAAGATGTGGCTGCAACATTTAATATTGACAATCGTTTCATTTCACCAAGGTCCATCCCCAAGGTGTCGTTAAAAATTACCAAGGTTATTCACCAAGGCGTCGTTAAAATGGTCATCTCTAAAGATTAAGTCTTTACCCAATGCATTGGAGCGCTATCAGGGCGCACCCTTAAATTTGACTTTATTATCATGTGAGCCACATATATCATCATCAAACATTTCATAAATAACCCATATAGCATAAAATAAATGGGTTTCATTTCATAATCATAACGTTTTAAAAACTACTTTAAAGACATGATCTTTACGTCACTTTAAAACCCACAGAAAAGGAAGGTGGGTCTCATGTATGTAAATCCCAGAATTTAAAATAGAACATTTTGGTATATATGTGAATACCCCTTTAGAAGAAAGAGCTTTGAGTATTCACTTAATAAAATAAAAGGACTTTAGAAAAAGAGATAGACATTTTGAGACAGAAATTCTGCAGCATAACGTCAATGTTCCGAGGTTTTAGAAGACATTAAAAGAGAGGTAAAATGGGTCAAACATTCATAACTGACCCATAAAATAGTACATGGACAGAATAAGAAGGATACATGATCAAGGTAATTATATTTCAAGGACATACCATTTGAAATGAAAAACATGGAAGGAAGAAAAAAAATTTAGATTTCTCTTATGAAAGTTCGGCAGCCTAACGGCGTTACTTAAACCTCAACAAACAATGATTTGAAAAGATCAAATAGGATATCTCATAATGTGAACATAAGAGTTCAGTATGATAGATATAGAGATAATTCCCCAACATAACAAAAAGGAACTTGAAAGAATTGGCATGAAAGTAGAACTTCAAAACGAGAAGGGTGAAGAACCACTTAAAAATTCAGCAGCCTAACGGCGCCACTTAAAACATCAAAATACTGAATTGAAGAGATCAAATGGGGTCTCTCATCATATGAACATAAGAGTCCAGTATGATATATATAGAGATCATACCCCAATATAACAAAAAGGAACTTGAAATAATTGACATGAAAGTAGAACTTCAAAACGAGAAGGGTGAAGAACCACTTAAAAATTCGGCAGCCTAACGGCGCCACTTAAAACATCAAAATACTGAATTGAAGAGATCAAATGGGGTCTCTCATCATATGAACATAAGAGTCCAGTATGATATATATAGATATCATACCCCAATATAACAAAAAGGAACTTGAAATAATTGACATGAAAGTAGAACTTCAAAACGAGAAGGGTGAAGAACCACTTAAAAATTCGGCAGCCTAACGGCGCCACTTAAAACATCAAAATACTGAATTGAAGAGATCAAATGGGGTCTCTCATCATATGAACATAAGAGTACAGTATGATATATATAGAGATCATACCCCAATATAACAAAAAGGAACATTAAAGACTTGAATGAAAATAGAACTTGAAAACGAGGAAGGTGAAAGAATCCCTTAAAAATTCGGCAGCCTAACGGCACCACTTAAACATTATTAAAAAGAATTGATGAGAGAAAGGGGGGGTCTCTCATCATATAAACATGAAATAGGCAGTAGGATGAATATAAAATAACATCCTCCAACATAATAACATGGAGTATAAAAGAAAAGACATAAAAGAGATTACTTGAAAAGAAAGAGAGAGGTCGGATCCCTTACCTTAAAATGTAACTCTTAAACCTCAAAGGTTGGGACCTTGAGGGCTTGGGGGCACCTTGGGAGGACTCCTTGGGAGGTAATGAGACCAGAAATTCGTTGGGAATGAGTGGGGAGTCGAATGGAAGAGAGGAGGGCTTGGTATTTATAGGGAAAGTGAGGGGACAAGGCATTAATGGCCAAGGGACACCTCACATGTGCTTTTCTCAAACCCATGTGCTCTCCCTTGTCATTTATCATGGAGTTAGGCCACATGGGGCCCCCAAAACAATAATTCATCACCCTTGGCCGGCCAACCCTCAAATGATCTCATGACATCATCATGACACCGTTATGATGTCATTAAACATACCGAAACCCTAAAACTGTATTTTTACTATTCACTGAAAATTCAACTTTCTCAGAAAAATCCCAAAATTTAACATTAACCAAATATCAATGCTCTGATTTCAAAAATGAAATCCATTTTATAAAAATAATTTTCTAAATATTTTTAATTTAATTTTTTAAATAAAAACACTATTCATCGAAAATTCATTTTTTTCAGAAAAAACCCCAAAAATTACCATAACATAATTTCGATGCTCTGAGTTCAAAAATAAAGTCATTTTGATAAAAATAATTTTCTAATTATTTTTAATTAAATTTTTAATTAAAAAACACTATTCACCCGAAAAAACTAATACTTGAATAAAAATTAATGAAACTGTTATTTAACTATTTTATTGAATCACATTACTTAATCAAGGTGCCTAGATTATTTTAAAACTTTCTTTAAGTGAGATTACTAATCCATTTGGTCATATTACTAATCCTAATCATAAAATCACTATTCATAATTTACTATTCATCAAAAATCAAGTTGATCTTATTCGACTCTAAATTTAGTACTGAACATAATTGCAGAAGACCATTTTTTGAAAATCATTACACATTTTTAATTATTTAGGGTTTACATAAACATATTTAAAATATCCTTTTTCTAAAATTCATCAAAAATATGCATACTATATTTATCCGGTCATTTCAAAATTCATAAACTTCATCATAAGAAGAAATCCCAATTTTTATTTAAAACAAGGATTACACAAGGTAGTTATGGTCTCGTTACATAACCCCTTATAATACCAGCATAGGACCTAAGAGTAAGGTGTGCTAGGGTGATAGAAGCTTGGGGCGGCTCAGTCAACATTGCCCGAGTAGTAATTTCTATCAGTTTGAACTTCTCACGAAGGCGATTTCGTTCCAGCTTCACATGATGAAGTTTGGCTTGGATTTGATCCAGAGCAAAGCCCAGTGGTGCTACCTCCTTCCCAAGCTCTGTTAGATGGGCTTCGATCGGTCCAAGACTACTAGGTGAGGCCATCGAATCTTCTTTCTATAATAATTAACCAAGATTACTTATATTTAGAGACAATAATCAAAACATTTTGTTCACAGCGGTCATGTTGACCGATGGTTATATAATAGTCAAAACCCACTGATCTCATTTTAATTATAATCATGTTTATCAAATAAAACATTTTTGTTGAGTATAACAATAACACATAAAATTAGGAAACAAAATTTATTTAAAAAATTTCGGGTCGTTACAATCTTCCCCCCTTAAGAAATTGTGTCCTCGCAATTTTAAAACTGGGTTTTGAAATTTCATTGAAAGTCCCACATCGGAAAAGGAGTCAGTAAAACTATTACTTTAAAATAAATAAAGGGAAGTACAATGGTCACCCGAGTTAACCCACACTAGGGTTCCATGTAGGAAAACATGGACATGGAGGAAAAAAACAAAGGGTCAAGTTCTGAGGGAGAGTGATAGAGAACATGATTAGGAGAAAGTTAACCATGAGAAAATCCCAAACTTATGATGTGTGTAAACGGTCTTCGATTACCAAGTAGGAAACGTAAACCAACAACATTTTTGTTTTACGTTTCTTTTCATAATTTTGAGGATTTCATTTACTACATAGAACAAAAACATAAGAAAATATACCTACCTTCAAGTAGAGTTTCATCCTTTAACAAGTCCCTACCAACACTAATCTTTTCTCCAAATGATGAGAATTCAAAAACACTTGGTCTCATAAAAGCACAAGAATCATCTTCTATAGAATCACATAATCTACAAAAGATTAACTATCTATTTCTTCTATCTTTAAACATTATCCCAAAAACAGAAAGGTTAAGGTAAAACAACTCTTCAAAAAGAAAGAATCCCATAGGAATGGAAACTACTTTTATATCATCAAAGTTCCATGGTATTACCCAAAGTTCATCATAGACCATTCCATAAATAACGGTCCTTAAAATTCCTCAAAACAAACCAAACTAAGATTGAAACCCAAATACAATAAGGATTTGATAACATAGTCTTCCAAAACAACTTCATTGTTCATCTCCAGACAACATCAACCACTCCTAACATCTTATAAAAAAGTAGCTAACCTAAACATATTTTACCCAAGATAGGTTATTCATTCCCATAAGTAACCTAAATTACTATAAGTTCACCTTAAATTCATCGATTCTTCAAAATATAAGTCAACCTTACTCCTTAATGAAAATACCGTAGTAATCTATTTACCTCGATCAAATATGGTTCCCAAAATAATGAACGTCTTCCAAAATAATAATCATATTTTAATCCCCTAATCATCACTGTCATATTAATATGAAAATCGTCGCATTTCCTATCACATTGGTTGTCGGAACATGTTCTTCCATTTCCCACCATTAACTAAGAAGAGAAATCATAATTAGGGGCTTAAGTACTTAGCTAATAATCATGAAAAGGAACTGAAAGCATATAAGGATAACTTGTATATGAAAGTTATACCCTAACTTGTGATCTCCTAGGTTCCCATCTAGGTTATGAATGATCATATATTCTTATGTGAACCTTTATTTTATTTTATCTTTGTTCCTTTAACAATGGTTCATACCAAGCTTATGAATTTACCAAAGCATATCCCCCGGGAGTGTCGTAACCAAGAGTGCAGCAAGGCCCGTTGTCGTGTACCAGTTCCCGTTCGAGTCTAGCTCAAAGCGGTGTTTTCGGGTTTTACCCCTATGTACATCTGTGCCAGAGCCACCTCTACCTGCTCGTATCCAGACAGGGATGTATTTGCTTGGCAACCCCTTACTCAATACTCACCAAAATACCAGGAAGATTTCCTATATTAAACTTTTCTATAGGGTTCCTCCTAGAGTTTTCATATCCTAATTTCCACAAATAACTAAACCATCCTTTGATACCAACTATAGCATCCCGTCTTTTTATAACATAACTTTTCATTCCATTACATGGAACTGAGGATCTTTAAGGTTTAGTGTCTTGGAAATAAGGAACATAAAACATGAAACAAAAAAAAAACATTCTTCTTAAACACTTGAAAGGCTTCTCCTCATGTTCACCCTAGGCTCATTACTGCATCTCATAACCTGGGGACATACATCAAAAGGAAGGGTGAGCATAAGGCCCAGCAAGGGAAACAAGTGAAACATTTTACATATGAACTTGAGATACATCAATAAAGTCATGAAAAGAACTTTAATGCATGAAAATGAAATCATGAGGCATATCATAATAAAAATAAAACTTTTTCATAACATGAATATGTGGATGCAACATTTAATATTGACAATCGTTTCGTTTCACCAAGGTCCATCCCCAAGGTGTCGTTAAAAATTACCAAGGTTATTCACCAAGGCGTCGTTAAAATGGTCATCTCTAAAGATTAAGTCTTT
This sequence comes from Viscum album, assembly GCA_963277665.1. Taxonomy (NCBI): domain Eukaryota; kingdom Viridiplantae; phylum Streptophyta; class Magnoliopsida; order Santalales; family Viscaceae; genus Viscum; species Viscum album. The sequence goes on from OY728133.1 coordinate 819,063,690, forward strand.
ACCCAATGCATTGGAGCGCTATCAGGGCGCACCCTTAAATTTTCCTTTATTATCATGTGATCCACATATATCATCATCAAACATTTCATAAATAACCCATATAGCATAAAATAAATGGGTTTCATTTCATAATCATAACGTTTTAAAAACTACTTTAAAGACATGATCTTTACGTCACTTTAAAACCCACAGAAAAGGAAGGTGGGTCTCATGTATGTAAATCCCAGAATTTAAAATAGAACATTTTGGTATATATGTGAATACCCCTTTAGAAGAAAGAGCTTTGAGTATTCACTTAATAAAATAAAAGGACTTTAGAAAAAGAGATAGACATTTTGAGACAGAAATTCTGCAGCATAACGGCAATGTTCCGAGGTTTTAGAAGACATTAAAAGAGAGGTAAAATGGGTCAAACATTCATAACTGACCCATAAAATAGTACATGGACAGAATAAGAAGGATACATGATCATGGTAATGAGATTTCAAGGACATACCATTTGAAATGAAAAACATGGAAGGAAGAAAAAAAATTAGATTTCTCTTATGAAAGTTCGGCAGCCTAACGACGTTACTTAAACCTCAACAAACAATGATTTGAAAAGATCAAATAGGATATCTCATCATGTGAACATAAGAGTTCAGTATGATAGATATAGAGATAATTCCCCAACATAACAAAAAGGAACTTGAAAGAATTGACATGAAAGTAGAACTTCAAAACGAGAAGGGTGAAGAACCACTTAAAAATTCGGCAGCCTAACGGCGCCACTTAAAACATCAAAATACTGAATTGAAGAGATCAAATGGGGTCTCTCATCATATGAACATAAGAGTCCAGTATGATATATATATAGAGATCATACCCCAATATAACAAAAAGGAACTTGAAATAATTGACATGAAAGTAGAACTTCAAAACGAGAAGGGTGAAGAACCACTTAAAAATTCGGCAGCCTAACGGCGCCACTTAAAACATCAAAATAATGAATTGAAGAGATCAAATGGGGTCTCTCATCATATGAAAATAAGAGTACAGTATGATATATATAGAGATCATACCCCAATATAACAAAAAGGAACTTGAAATAATTGACATGAAAGTAGAACTTCAAAACGAGAAGGGTGAAGAACCACTTAAAAATTCGGCAGCCTAACGGCGCCACTTAAAACATAAAAATACTGAATTGAAGAGATAAAATGGGGTCTCTCATCATATGAACATAAGAGTCCAGTATGATATATATAGAGATCATACCCAAATATAACAAAAAGGAACATTAAATACTTGAATGAAAATAGAACTTGAAAACGAGGAAGGTGAAAGAATCCCTTAAAAATTCGGCAGCCTAACGGCGCCACTTAAACATTATTAAAACGAATTGATGAGAGCAAGGGGGGGTCTCTCATCATATAAACATGAAATAGTCAGTAGGATGAATATAAAATAACATCCTCCAACATAAGAACATGGAGTATAAAAGAAAAGACATAAAAGAGATTACTTGAAAAGAAAGAGAGAGGTCGGATCCCTTACCTTAAAATGTAACTCTTAAACCTCAAAGGTTGGGACCTTGAGGGCTTGGGGGCACCTTGGGAGGACTCCTTGGGAGGTAATGAGACCAGAAATTCGTTGGGAATGAGTGGGGAGTCGAATGGATGAGAGGAGGGCTTGGTATTTATAGGGAAAGTGAGGGGACAAGGCATTAATGGCCAAGGGACACCTCACATGTGCTTTTCTCAAACCCATGTGCTCTCCCTTGTCATTTATCATGGAGTTAGGCCACATGGGGCCCCCAAAACAATAATTCATCACCCTTGGCCGGCCAACCCTCAAATGATCTCATGACATCATCATGACACCGTTATGATGTCATTAAACATACCGAAACCCTAAAACTGTATTTTTACTATTCACTGAAAATTCAACTTTCTCAGAAAAATCCCAAAATTTAACATTAACCAAATATCAATGCTCTGATTTCAAAAATGAAATCCATTTTATAAAAATAATTTTCTAAATATTTTTAATTTAATTTTTTAAATAAAAACACTATTCATCGAAAATTCATTTTTTTCAGAAAAAAACCCCAAAAATTACCATAACATAATATCGATGCTCTGAGTTAAAAAATAAAGTCATTTTGATAAAAATAATTTTCTAATTATTTTTAATTAAATTTTTAATTAAAAAACACCATTCACCCGAAAAAACTAATACTTGAATAATAATTAATGAAACTGTTATTTAACTATTTTATTGAATCACATTACTTAATCAAGGTGCCTAGATTATTTTAAAACTTTCTTTAAGTGAGATTACTAATCCATTTGGTCATATTACTAATCCTAATCATAAAATCACTATTCATAATTTACTATTCATCAAAAATCAAGTTGATCTTATTAGACTCTAAATTTAGTACTGAATATAATTGCAGAAGACCATTTTTTGAAAATCATTACACATTTTTAATTATTTAGGGTTTACATAAACATATTTAAAATATCCTTTTTCTAAAATTCATCAAAAATATGCATACTATATTTATCCGGTCATTTCAAAATTCATAAACTTCATCATAAGAAGAAATCCCAATTTTTATTTAAAACAAGGATTACACAAGGTAGTTATGGTCTCGTTACATAACCCCTTATAATACCAGCATAGGACCTAAGAGTAAGGTGTTCTAGGGTGATAGAAGCTTGGGGCGGCTCAGTCAACATTGCCCGAGTAGTAATTTCTATCAGTTTGAACTTCTCAAGAAGGCGATTTCGTTCCAGCTTCACATGATGAAGTTCGGCTTGGATTTGATCCAGAGCAAAGCCCAGTGGTGCTACCTCCTTCCCAAGCTCTGTTAGATGGGCTTCGATCGGTCCAAGACTACTAGGTGAGGCCATCGAATCTTCTTTCTATAATAATTAACCAAGATTACTTATATTTAGAGACAATAATCAAAACATTTTGTTCACAACGGTCATGTTGACCGATGGTTATATAATAGTCAAAACCCACTGATCTCATTTTAATTATAATCATGTTTATCAAATAAAACATTTTTGTTGAGTATAACAATAACACATAAAATTAGGAAACAAAATTTATTTAAAAAATTTCGGGTCGTTACATGAAACATTGTTTAAAATATAATCAAAACCCACTTACTTCTTGAATCCCATTCATATTTCCATGATGGTGTTAGCAGCCCTTTGAGTGTTTGGGAGTTCTCATGAAATATTCATGGATACACTAGCCAATTATACTCCTCAGATATAGATTTCATATATAAAATTTTCCTTGTGATCATTATCAAACATACACCATCAAAGAAGAAGATGTAAACTATTGATATTTGAACTTTTGAGGTATGTCATTTTATACACTTTTTTTGAATATATTTTCATGTTTGAATCCTTAGAGATAGATTCTTTTGTGTTTGTTTTTTCCTAAACTGTCAATATTTATATGATGATAAAATGAAACTCATCAGTGGTATCATATCTAGATTCTTCAAGGATTAAATTTTTTTAATCCTTTTTTTTGAAAAAAATCACTATCACCATGGTATATAATCAATAATACTGGTTATTTTCTTAGATTATCCAGGAAACATGAATGGATATGTGGTGTAGGATTCCATATGGTCTTTAAAAATGACCACGATATAAGGATTTTGAGGTGGATCAATTCACAGTGGACACTTTTATACCTTTACGTGAAGGGATCACATAATGGTATTATATGAATTATATTTACATGAAGGGTTCACATAAAGGTAATAAGTAAATTACTTTTATGTGAGAGGTTTCACATAAGGTTAATCTAAGATTTACCTTTACATAAAGGGCTAGTGTAAAGGAAAATCAAGCGTATCCATATGCAACATGCACTTTGTGAGGGTCATGAAAACTACCCTTATGTAGACTATATACATAAGGTTAGTGGGAAGTTACCCCTATATAGAATGGTTATTATGTGTAAGGGTAAATATAAAATTTTAAAAAAATATTTTAATAAATTTAAATTAAATTTTATAAAGGGTTTATAAATTATAATTGTTAGGATTTTTAAAATGATATTTTTAAGCCTCAGTTAAATATGAAGTTCATATTTGTTTCAAATTTATTAATAAATAAATAAATTTTTTATATACTGAGAAAATTAAATTATGAATTGAATTATATTATTTATAAATTGTATATAAATAATAGAAAATATGTTTTGGAATATTTTAAAAAGTGTTTATATGGAATATTACTAATGATTACATTAATTATAAAATGTTTATAGAAAACTTTATTTATGAAAAGTTTCATAAATTATTCTCATGTTTAAATATTTGAAACTTTCATTTATTTATAAATTATTCCTTTATTTATTCATATATATATATAATTATTTATATTGTGAATATTGTGTATGCTTTATTTATATGATAAATTTCTTCTATGAGATAGATCCTTGCATTACATGCTAGTTATGAGTCCATAAAATTTAGTTTTCATTTACCTCGACCTGGATTTGTAATTGAAGTTACTAGATCTAATTTAGTTATTGGGAATAGTTTGTGAAAATTAGGTGTTAGTTATATAATGAATTGAATTATCTCTTGAGTAAAGTCTCCTCGAGGAGAGGGACTTGGGGTTGAACTACCAATCAACATGGAGGCTTATGCCCTTTCTATAAAGGTGAATGGGGTTGGATATCTATCACTATGGGATTTCTCATGTGGATATTATCAATATCATATAAACCTATGTCTTTAGATGAAAATTTCATATACCTTATGAATTTTATGTATTCTGATTTGTATGAATATACTTAAATTCTATTTTTGAGTAAATAAAATAAACTTGTGGGTTTTGTAAAGAGTTACACATTAATGTGGTGTGAACAAATTAATTTGGTGGTCAGAATAGGGATTCTAAAGCTAAATCATTAAAAGAATTCATATACAAAAAGTAATATAACATGAGAGGATAAATATTGCATGATATGCAATAGTTATGAATTTAATATGTATATGATGTATATTAAATAGGAGAGGCTTGAAAATCCCTAAAATACTAAGTGTGAGATTCCTTCCAAAGTGGAACTTGTCAAGACCTTGATCATCCAACTAGGTAGGTCATAATAAAGTTGGATTCTCCTAGATTATATTATGTAAGGAAATCAAGTTATAAGTGATTCTATAATTTACTATTGGGTAGGTCATTCTAAATTTGAGTGCCCCAATATTTTCCTTTATTAACTTGTTTTTGGAATTTTATTTTGTAATGTCTTGACCTTGGATCCACTAAAATGGTTCCCCAAGCTAGTCGGTCACATGGCCTCAAGTACGCCTCCCTGTATGCTAGAGGCTTCCAACTAGAAGAAAGGGTATGATGATGGTATGGTGGGGAGACTATAACATAATGGTCAGAGTGGAACAATGGTATAATACCAAGAAGACAACAATGAAATCAAAATGAATGAAAAGAAAGATCAATAGAAGAATAATATAATGATTGATAAAATAATATAAAATGGATAGTGCCAAATATGCAACAATGCATGTCCATGTGATTTCAATATAAAAGTGGAATACATAAAATAGGTAATGAATAAATAGTACATAAAGAAAGGAAAAAGGTCCCAAGGTATATTCCTATGATCATCCTGAGCTCTGTCTTAGTATTGTTCTACTAAGATCCCATGCACAAGTGTCATAACCCAAGAAAAAACCATAAACCTGACCTAAAAACATGAGGTATGCTTAGGTACCTAATGGAGGTCTGAATATAGTGTGAGATATAATCATTAGGACACCACAAACATTGTATAATTCTATCCAATACATAAATATAAAATAAATTAGGGTGCATGTATATTAAATAAACAATGAATGAATAAATGTAAACTAGTCAGACTCAGGTTCTGGAGTGATACTCGGCCAACAATACCCACTTTAGCCTAAGTTAGAATACCTCTGAATATGATTCATAGCATAGTAATATATGTATGTATGTGTGTATGTATGTATTTATGTATCTACACTATATATGGAATGAAATTTATAGCCATATGCATAGATATATAGTGATATAAAGGACCTATGATGTAACACCAACATCCAAGCATGTTCACAAGAGTCATCATGTGAAAATGTCACCATGTATGAGAATAATAATTAATACAGGACTCCATGATGAGTATCATAATCAATAAAGGATGCCAGGATGAGTATCACAATCAATAATGAGGAGGTTCATACACAACCTTATAATCAAGGGGGCATGGAACGTCATGCCCAACAACCAAATAGATGTAAACTTCATACCAACATCCTTGAACAAGGGGGCATGACATGCCATGGAAAACGACCCTACTTGAGGTTCCTTAGTAATTATGTAGAATAAGGTATTCCTAATTTTCCTATGAACCCTTAGCTTGATGTTTTGTAAATAGGAAATCGACATCGCTTAAGGAGTAATGGATCCTTTCTAATACAATTCATTTAACATTTATTAGTAGGTCATGTGTTTATCCAATCCATTGATACCATTCAATAATAAATAATAAATAAGTCCATGACCATAAGCATGAATTTTAAAATTTAATTATAAAAAAATATAATACCATGTCCATAAGCATTCCATTTACCATTTAATTAACTCCATTTGATTAACCCATTTTATTAGAGAATACAACATGCCTCAAAGGTGGTTTTATTATAAATGGGTGTGAGGAAATAATATTAAGTTCATCTAATTAAATTTCATTAGTCCTTATAATAGGATTCATTCATCACATCTAAAATTATAATGAAGAGTGAGCAAGACAAATAATTAAAAATTAATCATTTAAAGCAATATCCATAAGGGTGATTTAATTTCCTAAGAAAAACATAGGCCCCAAGCATATAGAAGACACACCTGAAGGGGTAGTTTGTATTGAGGTATATAACTTAAAATGGTTCAATATAGAAAACAACAGATTTTTAATTTGTGACTTCAGGTTCTACCTTTTAAATTTCACTTTTATAAGTTGACATATGGATTGTCTAGTGCACTACATAATGGAATAATTTATAAAAAAGTGATACTTTAAGGGAAAATCATGATAGCACTTACCTAATAACAAGGATGCTTCATTCATCCAAAATCATTATTTGATTTGAGTCATTTCAAGGGAAAATTAAGAAATATAAAGACTCCCTAAAAATAGGGAGAATTAGATCACATGAATATAGCATATTGTATGGTGATATAAACAAAGAATGGAAGAAGGAGGAGTTATAGACTCACCGATACAATTCCAATGTGATGAAAAAATTGAATTGGTAATTGTATGAGGGAGATACCTCCATTACTAGGAGGAGGAGAAGGAGAGATCCCATGAAGGGGCTGATATGTTCAGATGGGAGGAGAAGAAAGGGGGAAACCCTTTAAAGAAGGCAGGGGAAAGATTTTCATTTTTACACTTTTTAAGAGCTTCATGGTTTGGATAACTAGGAAACAACCATGTGGGATTAAATTACTAGATCCATACCCCTTTAAAAAGGGGATCATATTTGGGATGCATGGTTTGAAAAACGTTGTGCCTAACTATGCGTAACTACTGGTTAAGTGGCACTTAGGGTAAGGGCTAGAAGCATGGTTTGGAAAAACCATATGCAGCCCGTGCGAGTCACCCCTTCACACCTACAAAATGTTGCATGGTTATTCCTATAATTTTTTTTACAATTTAATAAAACCCTACCCCTTAAGAAAAGGGGTCTCATGATTGTTTCGCATGGTTAAACTAACCGTGTTCCAACCATGTGCCTCATTTTACCTTTCCAAAAATTAGAGATTTCAGATCCCAACACCTTTGAAACTCAACTGAACTCCTGAGAAACCTCTCGATACTTAATCCTCAACCAAAAACAACACCTTTAAGTGTTCCAACACTCATATTCACACTATTAATCTTAGTTTTAGATAATGTTCCATCCATCAAATGTGAAAATTCAAATTCCTTTGGGAATTTCTATGGTTCAAAATGCAGGACGCTACTATCTCCCCAACTTAAAACTTCTCATCCCTGAGAAGACTTGGGGTAAAAAAAGACACCCAACCTACTTGGGTCATGAAGTTTTGTTTAAAGGGTGTGTACTATACTTCCAAACACCCAATGCACCTTCAAGCACCACTTTTAATACATAGTGTATAAACTGTTGAAACTTGATCCAACACTCATCCTATGAACTGAAACATCTAGATAGTGCTTACCCGAGTTTTTCCATATCGAGACATGGTCACATTGATATCTATCTAAAAATACAGCCTATGGAACTCCCCACCATAGGCTCTATCATTTAAGATCCAATTTTGAGTCATGGTATCCCAACCATCATAATTGTCTATTTAAGCATACTCGTAGTGTTTTAGTGATGTTAATGACATGATTCTTAAATTAAAATAATAGTCAACTCCCAATCAACCTCAATTAGCTAGGTCAATATGGATTTTTATGAAAAACCTCGATTGACTCACTCTACACTCACCTCATCCTTATGACATATCAGAATAGGTCCCTCAAAAACCAAATGAAACAAAAGGAAGCCACAAGTCAAACTACCTCAGGTCGACTACATTCAAAAAATCCTGGATTATATAGAAGATGAATTAAAAAACTTGATCTAGATGCCTTTAAATAGAGGTAACTCAATATTTCTCTGAGCACATTCACTGAATCCCATGACTAGCTTCCGACGACATCTCTAACAAAAAATTCATTTATGTGGCAGTGCCCCAACACGAACATGGGTGTATACCTGATCCAATACACTTATATTATCACACTTAAGCATACTATACAAGCTCGACTGAAGTATAAGGTGAGCTGAGAATCATCAAATAGAGTTCAAGGAGCTCATCTAAGGTATTCTATAGTCTAGCATTTACCGGTGATATGTCAATACATAGTTGAGACGTCCATGCATCAGAATACTGTCTGATCCCAAATGCAGCCAAGTCAAAGAAGCACCTAGTGTCTATGAGTCTGCCGAAGGAATTCCTACTTAGGAACCCAAGTATCACTCATGAATAAACACTCCCCTATAAAAAACCACACTTATAGAGTGCAACTCCCACATAGTCTATTTATCAAAACAAAAGGGAATTTAATTAGTCTTGGCGTATAACTGATGCTCCCTTAATGCCTATTGGAAGATGTCAAGATAAGAGATATGATCGTCACTAAGATAAGAGTACACCAAGAGGATATCAATAATTACCATGAATACTTGTGACACTCCAATAATATCCAAGATTAAGTGCTCGATATGGTTTCTAACAAACCATATCCAACTACACAAAGGAATCAGTCGAACTACCACTAGTCGATTTACTCTAAAAGAGCTCGAATGATCCTACCGACATATCATCATCAACCAATCATGATGTCCTTACCACATAAGGCATTTTTTAATCACTCAAGCATAACCACCGAATTCCCTCCCTAGCTAACGATGTCTTCAAATGTTGTGTACATATCCAACTGTTTCATCATCGTGTTTCCTTGAAAGTACCAATGTGTTTTCCAACTCACCAGCCCCATGGGAATTTAAGGAAAATCTGACCATTTCTAAAATGGTCTTTCACTATTGTTATCCCTCCACTTGGAAGGATGCACTAACATGTTCTATGTGACGCTCCCCACCCTAGGATTATCCTAGTCATAATTTACTAAAAAATGGAACTCATACCAAAACAAATGCTCTATAAACCACTAATTGTGGGTCCTAGTCATGGCCAACACACTTTTACCAAGAACCAACATGAAAATAAAAGGAAACCAGCCACTTAAAAGTGATCTAGATCAGATTTAATTTATATGCACTTGTGATGATCCTACAAGTCATTCTCATTATCATCATTAGAATTAGGTATAAGACTGAAACAAACAGACCAACATGTCAAAACACCTGATCCTTTTTGGAACACCATCCCAATCATTAGGATGAGTCATGGTTTTCTTAATTCCCAAGTCACTCTAACTTGGAGATGACCTATGATCAAATCATAATATATCAAGTGTTTAACTATTATTATGGAACTCATATTGTTTAATACACCATTTTACCAGTTTGATGGGTAACACATGTATCAGTGCATACTACCCCAAGGTTTCATTAACACAATGGCACATCACTAGACACTATCCATAGTCTTATTGACCATATGCATCCCAGCATCCAATGGAACAAAAAAATAACTATCCCAAAGTTGTATTATCCCATATGACTACAAATATAGATAACAAACTCCCAATTAATCCATCACAAAAGAAGGAAAATAAGGGTCAGACAACCCAATAAGAGGTCAACCATGACCTAGGCATGTCTCACCCACTAAAACCGAGCACTAAATGATGCTCACATCCAAAAAAGGGTCAAATTATTGAATGAAAACCCATCCATCTCGAGTGTCATTTTAGAAACTAAGATTCCTTCTAGGGAAAACAACACTCAAATGAAACCACATATATGAAATAATTCACAAGCATTTAGCAATTTTTTAAAGTTATGAGGGTGATACCTACCCCAATCCATCCCCTTACAAAAGAAGAAAGCATCAACCCTATAGTTATGTCACATTGAAGATGTCACTAGGATTTATCACCTATATTTTAGGTTCAATGCAGCCTAATAAAAGTTAACTAGGACCTATATGAAATGTATATGTTATTTTCCCAAGAACTCGATAAGGAAAAACTAAAGCTAACCATTTCTTGGGGTTTCAAGCTATAAATACATTTAATGGTTTCATTTAAGTCATTAACTTAATTTAGATTTAGTAATTTAAACATTTAAAGGCTCTCTTTTAAGAATATCAAGTAGTAGTTATAAGGAAAAAGTGAATGGCACTTAATTTAGATAAATCCACAAGGCACTCAAGAGAGTTTTATCAATATTTATTTTATGTATTATTATTTATTTGACATCCTATCATATTTAGGTAGTTCATATTATAAACTCCATTTTAAAAACCATTCATTTATTCATAATCTTCCAAATTGGATTAGTTGAAGAAAATTTCAATTCCAATATGTAGAATAAAAAATCCTTTAGTTTTTAATTGAAATTTTAATTAAATAACAACTCATATAAGCACAACTGAAAAGAAAATAATAGGTCTATTATAAATTAAAAAGTGGACTTATCAAGTAAGATACCAACATATGTCTATATGTGAATCTATATAATTGGTTGTGGACACTTTAAATAACCACCCTAATATAAAATAAACATACCCCTATGGGTTTAAGTACTAAGGTATATCAAAATAAAGGTGACATAAAAGGGTATTATAAATTATTCCATGATTAAATTACACCCATTATTGGTTTATCACATAAGAAAAAAACACCATTACCGATATACTTGGGTTGAGTCAAGTATATCTCATAATAAACATGAACCAACTGACCTACTTAGGTCCAATTGTGCATTTATGAATTTAGTCATATGATTCATCATTTCCCAAGTGATAGAGTTAAAAGAATTTATATAGGAAACCATTTACAATAATAATTACATGTTATCATACACATATACTCACCATGGTTTAGTTAGATGAATTATCATTCCCAAGTTATAAAGGTGCTTTCCCTTATAAATTAAAATTACTATTCATATAACTGCAACTAGGTTTCAACTTGATTTTGGAATATAATGAGTTTGTATGTAATGGTTTGATCATATGGGTTACCCTTCTAAATTTATAAGGGGCCATTCACCTTATAAATTAATTATTGTCTCCCCATTTAATAAAAACCATAAATGTTTTAGCCCATGTGACCCATGGTCCATGGCTCAAAAATGTCATAATTGGTCAGTCAAATAGAATTCCACCATCAAGATATACAAGAAGACAATAATTAGATTAATGTAGAAATTTTATTTAACCAACCATGTATTAAAATTATAAAAAATCATGTTGTCACAAGTAGTAAATACAGGTAACATGGAAATTAATAACCTAATCATGATAATACACTACCTAAACAAGAAATCACAGAATCATGGTATAGAAACAAATCATGCTAAATAATCACCTAACATGGTATATTGATAAGCATGATAAAAATAGAACAATAATTACTAAAACATGTTGTACAAGAAAACATACTAAGAAACTACGTATCATGTTATACAAACAAGCATGCAGAATAAATTTCATAAGGAACATCTATCAACAAAACTAAATGGCATGGAATATGCATGGCATGTGAATATCTATGTGTCTATAATGATGCATGTAATGTTAATTTTTTTCCATACTGATCCAAGGTTAAAATACTACAAATCTCATAAATTGATAATTATTAAAAGCACACCATTCACTCAAGGTGAAATCATAATCAATTTTAACAATGAACAACATGAACAAAAATCCCATACTTGGCCACTTAGACTTTTCCCCATGCATGATTGATCACTCCCAAACATGGATATTTACCAAATTCCAACACATCCCAAGTCTCCTATCTAAAATTTCCCAAAATAGTAAAATAAAGGAAAAAAAGAAACCTCTTATGACACTTTGTAACCTCCTGACCTAGGATCCACTAAACCGGCGCCCCGAGCCAGTTGGTCACATGGCCACAAGCATGTTCCCCATATACTGAAGGCTGATGACTACTATCAAGGGTCCAATGATGGTATGATGGGGATACTATACCCTCATGGTCATAGTATCACATTAGTATAATCATAAGAAGACAACAACTAAAGAAAAATGAATGAAAATAAAAAGCATCATAAGAATAATATAATGACTAATAAAATAATATGAAATGGACAACACCAAATATACAAAAATGCATGTCCATGTGACAATAATATAAAAGAAGAATACATAAAATAGGTATTGAATAAACAGTACATAAAGGAAGTAAAAAAGGCCCTGAGGGCTATCCCCACAAGAATCCCAAGCTTCAGATTAGCCTTGTGCTCCTAATATCCCATGCACAAGGGTCACAGTACAAGAAAAATCCATAAAACTGACTTAAAGATATAAGGTCTGTTTGGGTACCCAATAATGACCCAAATAAGGTGTGAGATATACTTAGTAGGCCACCACCATTGGTGTCTAATTATATCATTTCATGAATATAAAATACAACAGTGTGTTGGTATAATAAATAAAAAGTGAATGAATAAATATAAACAAGTCAGACTCAGGTTACAAAGGGATACCCACCTGACAATACCTGATTTGGACTAAGACAAAATACCTCTAAATATGAGACATAATATAGGTATATTTATGAATGTATGTATATGATCTATATATGTAAGGACATATATATCCATATTCATAGATATTTAATTCTAGTAAGGACCCGTGACGTAACATCAACATCCAAGCATAGTCACAAGAGTTGTCATCTAAAAAGGTCTCCATGATCGAGTATCATAATAAATATAGGAAACCATTCTAATTATCATAGTCAATAATGGAAACCATGCCGAGTATCATAATCAATAATAAGGAGGGTCATACACAACCTCCCAATCAAGGGGGCGTGGAATTCCATGCCTAGTAACCCAAGAGATGTGAATGTTATGCCAACATCCTTGAACAAGGGGGTGTGACATTCCATGGAAAACAACCCTACTTGAGGTCCCTTGGTAATTATTTATAATAAAGTAATTATTCTTTCCCAATGATCCCTTAGCCAAATGTTTTGTAAAGAAGAAAACTATATCGCTCAAGGAATAATGAATCATTTTTAATAAAATTCATTTAACATTTATTAGAAGTTTATGTGTTCATCAATTCTATTAATACCATTAAATAATAAATAATATATAATTCCATGACCATAAGCATGCCTTTTACCATTTAATTATAAATAAAGATAATTCCATGTCCATAAGAATTCCATTTACCATTTAATTAACTCCATTTGATATCCCCATTTTATTAGAGAAGACATCACACTTCAAAGGTGGTTTTATTATAAACAGGGGTGACTAAATCATATTAAGTTCATATAATTAAATTTCATTAATCCTTATAAGAGGATTCATTCATCACATCTAAAAGTATAACCTAGAGTCACAAATAAAAGACATTACAAATTAAGCATTTAAAGCAACATCCATAAGGGTTATTTAATCACCTAAGAAAAATATAGGCCCTAGAAATATAGAAAACACACCTGAAGGGGTGGTTCATATTTAGGTAGATAACCTCTAACAGTTAAATATAGAAAAATATGACTTTTTAATTTATGTATTTAGGTTATACCTTTTAAATTTATCTTTTACAAGGTGACATATGGAATGTCCGGTGCATGACATAATGGCATAATTTATAAACAATTGATAATTTAAGGTAAAATCATAATACCACTTACCTCATAACAAGGAAGGTTCAATCATCCAAAATTGGGCTTTTATTCGAGCTAGTTCAAGATAAAATGAAGAAATAGAAAAATTCCCTGAAAATAGGGTGAATTTTCTCACATGGATATAACATCCGGTATGGAGAGATAAACTAAAAAAGTAATAAGGAGTCATAGACTCACCAATACACTTTCAACACGATAAATGAAGGTTGAATTAGTTTCTATATGAGGGAGATACCTACATTCCTAGGAGGAGGAGGAGAGCTCCCATAAGGGGCAGATACGCGTGGATGGGAGGAGAAGAAAGGGGGTAAACCCATTAAATAAGGAGGGGTAAAGATAATCATTTACGCATGGTTTGGCCGCACAATTTAGATAACCATGTGATAACCATGTAGGATTCACTTAAAAAATACATACCCCTTTCAAAAGTGGAGTATAGTTAGGATGAGTATTTTAACAAATATTACACCTAACTATGTGTAGCTACTAGTTATGTGGAACTAAGGGTATGTGATAGGTGCATGTTTTGGGAAAACCATGCATAGCCCATGCGGGTCACCCTTTAACACCCGAAACATGTCACACAGTTATACCTAGGATGTTTCACAATTTAATCAAACTGTTCCCCTTAAAAAAATGGATTACACGGTTGTTCCAAATGGTTAAACTAATTGTTCACCAACCATGTGCCTCATTCTACCTTCCCAAAAACTAGATTTTTTGGAGCCTGATGCCTCCAAAACTCAACCAAACTCTAAAGAAACCTCATGAGACATAAACCTCAACCCAAAAAAACTTTAAGTGTTATAAAACTCATATTCACACTTTGAATCTCAATTTTATTTAATAGTCCATCCATCAAATATGAAAATTCAAATTCCTTTAGAAATTTCCACAGTTCAAAATGTAGGATGATACATCTTTGGGTTACACTGGTTAGGAGACCCTAATAGGATCAAGTTAATTTAGGAATAGAGTTGAGTGAATCCATGTGATGTATTTGGATAAAGAGTTATCTTATCATATATCTAAGAGTCATAGTTTTTATTATTGGGATGATTCCCTATCTAAATAGCTAAATGGTGGGAGAAATGATAAAGTAGACTAAAACTTAGTGAAATATAGATCATGGATCACTAAATGGATATTATGTATGGTATCATCATTTTTATTGGGAGAAATATCATAAAAAATACTTAATTAAAAGATATAAAATGTGATACTCACCCATTGATATGCCTTTATTGTAGATTATGGAATTCTTTATAGAAATCATAATGTGATAATTGATAGGTATGACCTATAAAATAGTTAGACATTGGTATATAGGGTTCAGATGTGTTCTCAATGAGAATAATTAATATCACCTAGCTGTGAATGTTATAGAAATTAATTCTACCAACTTCAGCTCATGCATATTGGATATTGAGTGTACGTCACACATTTGTGATGACAAAAACAAACTTTGAGATAGGAGGGAATTAATGGAGAGTGAAGTATATCTTTGTTTCATTAATGGATTAAGAGTTTCTACTTTAGAATTTTACACTTATGATCTAATTCTACCTAGTGAATTAGTTCTGTAATTGAATAAAAATTATTATGTTCCTACCATAAACTTCAATTTTATTTTTGTATCTTGTTTTAAAAAGATGGTATCTTCATTCATTATTAATACAAGAGTTGTTTTATATATAATAATGAAATTTATTATTCCATTAGGAATATAATTAACGGTTTATATATCATAGACATGGAAAATACTATTTTTAACATTCAAATAAGAAGTTCAAGGTTGATTCTAATCCCGCATATCTTTGGAATTGTCCCATATGACATATAAATGATAAAAAAATTCAGTGGCACCATAAATATGGATTATTAGAATAATTTTATTATGAATCATTTTAGAATTTTGAATATTTTTTATGGGAAAAAAATTCCAGATACCTTTTGGGAGGAAAGGTGAAAGAACTAGTGGATTATTGGATCTCAAACATAGTGATATATAAGGACCAATGAGTACAAAAGAAATTAGTGGTTAAAAGTGATTCGTTAATTTTAACAATGAATTTATTCAGTATGGATATGTTTTTACAATGAAATAAAAGTATGAAATATTTTAAAAGTTTAAATAGTTTTATAATGAAGTAAATAATCAACTAATAAAGATTATTAAGATTCTTCGATCAGATCAGGGTTGTGAATACTAATGACAGAAATTTATAGATCATCCGAGAGATGGTGGAATTGTTTCACAACACAGTCTTCCTAGTAAACCACAATATAATTGTGTATCTAAAAGGATGAATCTTATCATGTTGGACATGGTTCGATCAATGATGAGCCTATGTGAATTTTTATTTCATTATGGGGTTATGCTTCAGAAACTACTACATTATTACTAAATTGTATTCAATTTAATATAGTCATAGAGACATCATATGAGATATAGACTGGGAAGAATCCTAAAATATATTTTATGATAATTTGGGGATGTGAATCATTTGTACTATTATTGAATTCTAACAAGATTAGTACCCAATCATATAAGTACTTATTTCATGGTTATATTAAATAAAATATGGGATATTATTTCTATAACACTATTAAAAAAGTGTTTATGGCCTAAAATGACACTTTATTTGAGAAGGAACACTTTGGTTGATGTGTCAATAGGAGTAAATTTGAACTAGGAGAAGTTAACAACCAAAAAATTGGAAGTGTTCCTTAGATGGAAGTTAAGTGAGTTCTACAAAGAGTTACAGAATAAGAACTAACTTAGGTTATAGAAGAACCTCAAACATCTAGTAGGATTCATAAATAACTCAAGAGATGTGGATTTCTCATGGATAATAATGCTGAAGTAATGTTTATAGGTGATGAACCTAATACCTACTAAGAATCCATTAAGAGTTATGATTATGAGAAATGGTTAAAATCCATGGAATATGAGATGGAATCAATGTAAACTAATCAAGTTTGGAACTTGGTTGATGCACCATAAGGGGTAAGATCCAAAGGGTGTAGGTGGGTTTTTCATAAGAAAAATAACATGGTTGGTAGAGTTACTACATATAAAGCATTCTTGGTGGAAAAGGGTTAAAAAATTCATGGTATTGACTATGAATAAACCTATTCACTTTTAGGTATGGTAAAGTCCATTCATATTTTTCTAGCCATATCAACTCATTAAGATTACGAGAGATATTAAATGGATTTCAAAACTACTTTATTTAGTGGTAATTTATTCAAGGATGTTTATATGATATAACCTGAATTTTTTTTAAGTTCCAAATGATTCTAATAAGTTATAAAAGTTATAAAGTCTCATTTATGGCCTAAAAAAACCTTCTTGGAGTTGGAATATATAGTTTGAGGGTGAAATCAAAGAGTTTGGATTCATAAAAAACACAGATGATTCCTATTTATATAAGTAGGTTAGTGGGAGTATCATAGTGTTTTTGATATTGTATGTAGATGGAATACTGTGTCACGACCCATCCCAATGGGGCCCGTACTGTAACTCCCCAATCCCACCTCCAATAGTTCAGGGGATGGTGACTAGCACTGAGTAGACATGTCAATATCATGGGAGGCATTGCCTATGTGCCTATATGCATGCACACATCTCCAATACCACAAATGCTGAAATGTAAAAATGATAAGTAAACCATGCATGAAAATCACTATATACCACAACCAGAGTGCAATAGGAAAGTAAAGTACAAGAAGGTAAACCGGGACATAATACAAGCCCACCGTAAGAAATACTATAAATAAGTGAATGTGCAAGTTCCTGGAACACATCTGTAGAAAACCCCACCTAAAGGGTGGGTGTAGGACAACTACCTGAATCCATAGAAGTATGCCTCATCTGTCTAATATCACTGGGCACCACCTGGTCTTGGTCCACCTTTAACTCCCTCAAAGAGTCGATCATCTATACAAGACACATCACATGCGGGCAAGGCCCATACATGGGTAAGTAAAACAATACTCAATAGGACACCCCGAAAACACAAATGAAAAACCAAAAAGGAATTAATATTAAGGTATACATAGGTATATGTCTATAACATATATACCAATAATATCTAGATATACTCATAACCATCCAAAAATTAAAGAGGGTGAGTCATAACCAATCATCAACCACAAGATTCTGCTCGAGGTACACTCATTCCAGGAGAACTGACACCCCAAGCCTTGATGTCATTAGAGACTCTTACCAAGAGGTCCCACTAATTTAGGCCCTGCACAAAGAAAATAAACCGGTCATAGGTCATGATATATAGAGAGGGGATCCTTCCTAGAGAATACTGACAATCCAATTTGTATTAGCCCACAACTTAGGGGATCCTTCATAAAGAATACCAACAACCCTATAGATATGACTCAATGGATGGAGGATTAATTCCATGCACTCAAAGGTCATGTCAATTCCCAAAAAAATCTATTAGGGGTGATATAGGATCGCTCTGGTCCTAAGGAGGGATAATAAAACTCTATCCGGGACTCGGCCTCTAGAGGGGACTACTATCTAGTGATGTGGACATAATGTCGTACTTAACCCTCATGGAAAGAACCAAGGTAAAATCTACACCTATATTGGTACTTACTAAAAACACACCAATTCATATTAAAAGGAACACCTCATCGTAAGGGTCCCAATGTCATAGACGACTCATCAAATGGACCTTCCGTTTGAAAGTTACAACCATTTTATTGAAAAAGTATGACCCGGGTCTGGTTTGGGTCTAATCTGACCCACCGGTCCCGACCTGACCCGGTATGACCCAGTTTATCCCACTAGGCGTAGATCGCTAGGAACGGATTGCTGGGCCGGCTGGACCTGGCCCATTGGGCCACTGGAGCGGCTCAACTTCCTCAGTCTGGCCCGCAGTGTGCAGGCCAGATGCGGCCTGCCCTGGCCATGTCTATCTAGTCAACGTAGTTTCAGACTACAGTTCACATGGCCAACCCACCTTCCTCTCATGAACCCATGGCTCTTCCATGGGTCCTTCCTCCGATACGGCTTTGAGCCATGTCCTATCTCCATCGTAGCCCTCTGGTCACATTCAGAACCTCCTAGAAAATTTGCGTCATGACCATGAAGGTCCAATGACAAAGAATGCCCAGAATAGGGATAGAATATCACACGGAACACCCAAATAATGGATCTTGGTCTTGTTTGTGTTGTCCTTAATCCATTTGTATTAGCATAATTACAAATAAACAAATAGCAGAATAATCACCAAGACCTATTCCCTTTAATCCAGCAATTTAACCATCCCACAAGAATGACTGAACCGTAGATCAACCTGTTCATGGGTTGGTATGTGTTCATCATTGAAAATTAATAATGGGGAAAGAATAAAAAATAAACAACACCCTACTTGGGTTTTTGATCAGTCTTTAATGAAGGGATAAGCTACATTGTTGTCATTCGTTGATTCTTGATCTGAGTTCTGAACTCCAATCCGTTGTCACTGGTGAGAGATCCTCCTCCTCCATGCCTTAGGGAAACTCTAGGGTCATGGCGATAACCCTAGATTTTTTAAAAGGATTATTAAAATGGAAAAATACCGCTGCATCGTCACATAATGTTAAATAAAATATTTTTATTAAATATTTTAATGACATTAACATTCAAAAACTAACTTTCACCCTCAACCCATGCCAGTCGAGGTTAGGTCCTGCCTAAGGTAAAGTTGATTTTTTGAATGCAATAGTGCCCTCAGATTTCTGATCCAACCACCCATTTAGAAGTTATTCCCTTTTTAAGGTAAAAATGCTCGCACACTTTATTAAAAACTTAAATTATTTCAACAAATTGTTTTGGGTACACTGGACCTCATAATCTCACGCCATCTTAGTACCTAGTCTCAGAATCTTCCCAATTAATTTATAAAAATAAAATCAAAGAAATACTAGTCATTACATTCTCCCCACCTTAGGGATTTACATCCCCAAAATCCAAAACAAAGTATAATCGAGACAAAAGTGAGGGTAATGAGCACAGATCTGATCCTCCTGATCCCAAGTGATACCCTGGAGATTCCCATGCTTACACCAAATGTGCACCAGAGGAATCGACCACCCACATAGGATCATCTCCTCCTGATCCTCTATCTCTACTAGGTACTCTGCAAAGGTCACCCCATCATCAATGTCCAGCTCACCCCAGTCGATGACATGTGATGGTTCATGCATGTACCTCCTCAACTGTGACATGTGGAATACATCATGAACCCAATGTATCTGTGGGGGTAGATCTAGGAAGTATGCACCTCATCAACTCTACTCAGAATATGAAAAGGTTTGATGTATCTTGTAGATAACTTTCCACCCCAGCCAAATCTATAAAATCCCCTTCGAGGTGAGACCCTAAGGAACATATGGTCTCCCTACTCGAACTCCAGGGGCCTTCATTTCCTATTAACATACGACTTATGTTGAATCTATGTAGTCCTCATTCTCCCTTGGATGATTTAAACCTTCTCGATGGTAGCCTGTACCTAATCTGGAACCATGAGTGATGAATCCCCTATGTCCATCTAGAATAGCAGTGACCTACATGGTTTCCCATATAGGGCCTCATATGGTTCCATTCCAGTGTTGGAGTGGTAACTGTTATTGTATGTAAACTCCATCAGAGGTGGGTGATCCTACTAACTATGAACAAAGTATAAGATATAATCATGTAGAATTTCCTCAATAATCTGGACGGTCCTATCCATCTGGCCATCCATCTGGGGATGAAATTCCATGATCAAGTGCAACTGAGTCTCAAAAACCTACTATAATCCCTTCCATAACCGGGATGTGAAATGATCATCATGGTCCAAAATGATCGTTGAGGGCACCCCGTGAAGCCGAACTATCTCTTCCATTTAGAGGTATCCCAAGTTCTATACTGAAATCTACTTCTTAATAGGTAGTAAGTGGGATGACTTGGTGGTTTAGTCAACAATCATGCAAATGGTTTCGTGCCCCTTGGACGTACATGGTAAACCCATCAAGAATTCCATCAATATCCCATCCCACTTCCACTATAGTACTTCAAGGGGTTGGGTCAATCCCACTAGGACCTGGTGATCAACCTTCACTTACTGAAAAGTTAGGCACTGAGAAATGAAATCTGCCATTTCCTTCTTCATCCCCAACAACCAGAACTGATGTCAGAGGTCCTGGTACATCTTCGCCACACCCGGATGTACCACCAAATGGGATGTGTGTAACTCCCTTAGAACCTCCTCTTGTAATTCCACTAGTACAACAGTGAGACCTATAAAGAGAATGACATGGTCCCCACCTATCGAAAATCCATCGGGGGCATGCCCTGTGGACAAATGAGCATGTAGGGCCTCAAAGTAGATGTCCCCAAGCAATGTCTCTCTGACTCACTGAAAGAGTTTAGGGGTGACAACCATTGACTAGTGGTAAGCTACTCCATCTACATCCACAAAGGATATTTGTAGTGTGGCCAACTACTCTGATTCCTCACTTAGCAAATACAAGCTGGATCTCTTACTAAGAGAATCCTACAATACATTTACATTCACAGGAGTATAGAAAATCTCAAAGTCATAGTCCAGGAAGAACTCTAGCCATCGTCTGTATCTCAATTTAAGATCCTTTTGAGAGAATATATACTTGAGAATATTGTGATCAGAGTAGATGGTAAACTGATCACCCATCAGGTAGTGTTTCCACATATTCAATGTGAAGAATACTGTTTCTAGCTTAAGATCATGAGTTGTTTAGTTCTTCTCATACTATCTCAAATAAAACAAACCATAGGAAATCACTATTTTCCCCTACATCAAGACACAACCCAGCCTGGTCCCTGATGCATTGCAGCAAACTACATACTCAACACCCTCCTATGGTAGTCTCAAGATGGGAGAGCCCATCAACCTCTGACTCATCTCCTAACAACACTACTAGGATTTCTCTATCCACACAAAGGGATGCCCATTCCATGTCAAATCCTTCAAGGGTGCTGCTACCCTGGAAAATTCGGGCACAAAAATTCAATAGTACCCAGCCAAACCCAAGAAAATCCTCACCTCAGTCACACTCCTGGGTGGCTCCCAAGAAAGCACCGACTCGATCTTCACTAGATCCACAGTAACCCCAGCCTCTGAATTGACGTGTACTAGAAAGTGTACCTCCCAAATATAGAACCTAAACTTTGAGAGATTACCATAAATATAGTTCTCTAGGAGTGTGTCTAGGACCATCATCAAGTGTATTGCGTGCTCCTCCTTGGATTCTGAGTACACTAGGATGTCATTAATGAATACCACAATGAACTGGTCTAAGTAAGGCTAGAAGATCCTATTCATGAGTCCCATGAAAACTTCTGGGGAATTATTTATGCCAAATGGTATCACTAATTACTCGTAGAGGTAGTAATTGTAACACCCCGAGATTTTATGAAAAATATTATTTTAATTTCATTAATGTCTTTTGTTGTATTCTACACAAATATTACCCTGCGCTATACGCAACACCGTATTAGCTTGCAGTATACGCAACACTATTCTTGGACCGTGTTACACACAATTTTGATAATAGTTATTCTACGCAACATTGGGTATATATATATATATATGTATAAATGAAATATGGTTGGATTCTGTTATACGAAACAACGAAGGATTCTTTCACAACACGCAACCCTGACTTGGCTTGCATTACACGCAATCGCGACCTTCCTCGATAGCGTGTGTTGTACGCAATACTGGGTTTTAATAAACAATGTTATATTATTATAATATTGTCATGAACTATCCGTTATGAATAGTATTAAATAAATTTTGAATTTTATAACATTATTATTCATCTTACACATTTCTAGAACATGGTATAAGAACAAAATAAATTTTTCGGGTAAAATAAGTATTTTTCAAAAAATGCAGTTTTGCCGCCTTTGGATGGCGCACCCACTTTAAATCTGGTTTTTGAAATGTTTATAAGTTCAATTTGACAAAATAAAATTCTTATTTGGAATCAAGAAATAAAAATTTACTTTGGATAAAATTTTCATATTATTCTGGTAACTTTCACATTTTAATGAATAGTAAAAACACGCTATATTTTAATTAAAAACAACTTTTTTCATCATAATATCTTATGTGGTTAAATTATAATATTGAATGGTTTTAAAGTATAAATAGAATATATTTTTACCATTTAATATAATGTATGTCATTATCATTTATTTTACCTTGAATTCGTAAGTTAAATCAATTCAATCTTTTGCAATGTTTTAAACAAAAACCCGTTTTTATTCGACAACGGGATTAATTTTAATTTAATTTCTGCAACTTCTGTGTTTTGAATTTTAAAAAATGGATTCCATATTTGGAATCAGTGGGTCCAAATTATGTTAATAGGATACTTTTTATTCTTGGGAATTATGAATAGTAACTACGGTAAATTTTATTTACCATAGTTAAAGGTAAATCGGGTAATTAAGGGTAAATATAATATTTTAAAATTACCCTAACAAATGTCAAAATCCTATTGGATGACTAAAAAACGACCCATATCACTTAAGGGTTGGATTAGATTAATTTAATTAAATTTTTTCAATGAAAATAATTTAATTATTATTAAAACCAAAGAATGTGACAACATGTCACTTTCTTAAATCTTATAAGTATAATAATTTTAATCTAGTGATAAACTTCATGGAACTTCGAACATGAATAGTATTCAAAAGGCTAATACAATTATCTACATCATAGAAATTTATTTAGAATTTTTAGGGATTAAATAATTATCATTTATTATGACATAAAGATGATGCAGTAATTGTCTTATTAATGAAATATTGACATAATTGATGTTATAAATGCCCAAATAAATGTAATTTGAGACTTTTTATGACTTAAACTAATTTTCTAGGTTAATATGACATGTTATTGTTGATTTAAGTAACTTGGTTCGAACTTATCATTCTGTTATGAATTTCATAAAAATCATGTACCAAATAGTGTCAAAATTGACATAAAATAGTTTTTAAAACAAATATTATATTATTAATTGTTATTTTATTCCTAAAAATCTAAGGTTCGGCCAAATGACTTAGATAAGGATATATGTATTAATAATAAACAATTTGGGGTTCGTTTGGCATGTTATAGTAAGTGTATTAACCATATAGTGAAAGAAAACAAAAAGACACGGTAAAAGTTAAATTATTTAACTTAGAGTTAAATCTAATTGATAAGGTTAAAATAATACCCTAAACTTGTCTAAATCTTATTGGTTGATAGGATTTCGACCCATCCCCACTTTATCTTCGAAATAATACCCTTTGGAACCATTATAAACCGATTTTGACATTAATATAAAATAATATTTTGAGGTATTCCTAAGGTGCCCCTCTCCTCCCTTATAAAAGGACACCTCCTCCCCCTCCTCCTCACACCAATTTGAGCACTCAAGCTCGGCAAAACCCTGACAAAATCTCTTATACACTTCCCTAGAAACATCCTAGAGGTTCTGGTCTTCCTCAAAGACCAATTTTAGTGCCCTAAGAGGAGGTCTCAAATAAGCGCTTCAAAGAAGAGGTAATTACCGTTACCAATTCTTTCATCTTTATTTCTTCTTCCACTTCTTCTTCTTAGGTTGTTTCATTATGAAGTAATAACATAAGTATCACTCATATACTGATATGTTATTTTAAGTATGAAAAAACCCTATTTCACCATCTATCCATCCTACGGAAAAAAGAAATCACCGCGCGTGCGTACGTACGGAATACCGTCTCCACGCCGTGGTGTAATCTATTTTCCACCACCACCTTACATGGATGGGTATAATGGTGTAAAGAATAACTATACATAGTTATTAAAACATAATATTGATTCTGATATATTGTATAATCCACTCCAATTCAATTCAATAATTATGGAAATGATATCATCGCTCGTGCGTACGTACGGAATACCGTCTCCACGACGCGATGAGATTCATTCTTAATGATTAACCATTCATGAATGATTATAAAGTATATATAATAAGTACTAATGAAATATATGACATAATAATGATACTGGATTTATTTATATATATATATATGTATGTCATCTACTTACTTCCATTCAAGACAATAAGGAAAGAAAAACAGCGTTCATGCGTACGTACGGACTACCGTCTCCATGAACGGTGTTTTTCATTTCATTTATCTATCTATTATATATATATATATACTGAATATATATGATATATAAATCATATTTTATATTCTGGATGTAAGTAAATCATGATATAAGTAATAATAATGTCAAGAACAACAAGTCAAAACACCTACGATAAATGAAACGATTTTACCCAAAACGCTTCTTTAACATGGAATTTACAAAAGAACGGGTAATATAATGTCATAAGTGAACCATATATGATATCATAACAATGAATATGATTCTTTAATAAGTCAATGACATTATTTAAATCATTATACAGGAGGTTCGGACACATACAAAGCAAATCGGACCTAAGGTAAGGGAAATATCACAATCTCATTTTTATCCGAGATTGTTTATTCGTAAGTATTTACTGGGGTGTATTTTATCATCCACATCCATGTTTCATCAATATGTAATATTATTTCCATCCACCTAAAATTGTTTAAATCCATTTTTACCCTTCGGTGAGTTTTTAGTAATATCTATGAAAGGAATCTTTTGTCGTACGAGGTACTTTTTGACTTTTCTGACAAAAGTACGAAGAATGTTTTTTTTAACTTATACGGCATGAATGGATTTTTAAAACATTATTTCCAAGAAGCTTCCTTTACAAGTTTTCAAGTTTATTTTTAATCAACTTCTTTTAGTTTAAATTTGTATGACATGTTAAGAAAGGAAAAAAATGTTTTTAAATAAGAAAGGATATTTTCCTCAAGAATGGAGTTCAAGTGTTTTATCAAAATTATTTTCCATCTAAGATAATAAAGGGTTCTATTTTTATCCCTATTATTACATTGATTTGATTATGTTGTCATGATTTGTTTTATGATGTCATGATGTTTCAAGAATCCCATTTTTGTTACATGTGTTATGCGATGATGTATGATTTATGATTATGTGGCACACATAAGAAAGGATTCATTATAAGATGGGTGGGACCTATATCTCCCTCCAATGCATTGGGTAAAGATTTTATATCTCATGAGATAGACATGGCTGAAATGGTAGGTTATACCGGTTCAGTGAAACAGGACTGAAACGAGGGTTACTCGATTCAGAAAGGGACTTTGTCCACTAAGATAGTCTTGGCAATGAGTCTTGACTAACAAGAAATGATTCTCTATGATTATGTGTGTATGCCACAAAGTTTCATGTTTTAAGTTATGATTATTGGGATTATATTTCACTTCTATGATTTATCCCATGTTATGATATTATGAGCTCTTTTGCAGGTTAAGATTTCCAAAAGCTATGTTCTTATGTATATGATGTGATTGATGTTTCTTTTGTTTACCCTTACTGAGCATTTGAGCTCACCCTTTTATGTTTTCTTTTCCCCAGGATATAAATAAAGGTTTTAGGTATAAAAAAAAGGAAGATCTTTATGGGAGATATTGAAGATCTTTCACCAGGATTAGAAGATTATATTCCGAGTTTCCAAAGACACTAAACTATTACGATCCTTGTGTGTGTGTTTTTGTTATGTACTAAGTATTCCGCAAATGTAATGTAATGTCAATGTACGTCAGGCTTCGGGTCTCTACAGTTGGTATCAGAGGAAAGGTTTAGTCAACCTTTGGAAACTAGGATGCGAAAACGTTAGTGAGATCCCTAGAGATATTTCTACGGTATGTCTAGGGATGTCCCTAAGGTTAAGTATAAGTATAGGTTATAGTACTAGAATTACGCTAATGATCATATAATTAAACCTAAGATGTTAGATATTGAAGGTACTCCCCCTTTATTATGTTGTTTTCCCTTGCATGATTTTTGCCTCTCACACTATTCTTTTTGGGTTTTAGAAAATGGCTGTAAACAAGGTGATTCACGATAATGGAGGATATGATGGACAATGGAATGATATTTTTCATGAGCAAAAAAATGAAATGGGATTTGGAATTCCAAAAATCATTATTATGCCGAATCAGCAATCTCATAATATGATCAATAAAGTAAAATTTGGTAAGTTTCCTGACTCGGCTAATAAGAGGAAGATGGAGTTTCATGATGATCATAGAGGAAAGAAAGTTCAATTTCCCCTATGTAAATCATGTGGGAAGAGGCATCAAGGAGAATGTTTCAAAGGAACTGGAAGATGCTTTGGGTGTGGAAAAGAAGGACACAAAGAAAGTAAGTGCAAAGGAAAAGGTTCAGTTAACACCATGGATGAGGATAATGGTATTGCTACGACATCAACAATGGTTAAATGTTTTAAATGTGGAATGTACGGGCATTATGCAAACCAATGCCCTAAGGGAAAGTCTCATGAAGATAATCAGTATGGTCGTATGGGAAGTATTTATGTTGATGATGATGAAGAGACTACAAATGATATGTGAGATGAAAGAATTTTTGAAGCTCGGTCAATGGTTTAAGAATGTAGTGGAATGATTACATGTTTATCATGTGTAATGTTGTATAAGAAATCTCATGGTACTATGGAATAAAGAGACGTCTAAGGATTGTTACACTGTTGTCTTTCCTTGAGTTATGAAAGTGTATGATTAATGGTACCACTATCCATGAAAGGTTATTCAGATATTTTTGGAATATAGATGATATGCGCATAATGAAGGAATAATAAGATAATGAGGTGTTTGATTGTATTCATGAGATCATGACTGATATAAGGAGATGGTTATATCATGGTTTGAGTATATAGAATTTTGAGGATTTTGGTATGTAGAAAGTGTTAACTTTTAACTGCATTCATGTTTTCACTAAGGTTCAATGGGTATTCAAGAGAATACATGATTAAGGCCTTTGAATGTTTGGAATGTGACCAAAAAGACATATATATGGGGATTAACGACAGTATTAAATCTCTGGTTATCGTTTTCACTATATTATGAGAGTGGACTGCAGTATTATGGATAAGCCTAAAGATTAGAATGGATTATGTTGGACATAAGTTAGTATTGTTTAAGGATAGAAGATTTTCGATATTATTGATAGGATGTTATAGTAATGTAGTTTTAGAAAAAGGACAACCTGCAGGACGGGCGACAGCCCATCGCTTCGGACAAGGCTGTGGGAATCGAACCCACAACCAAAGTGCGACTGGCCTTTATTGCCTACCACTGGCCTACAGGAAGTCCTTGTTTAGTAGAAACTAGTTTTATTATATTAAGTTGTATGACATATGATGTATAAGTCCATTTTAGGAACCATATATGATTAATCTCACTATAGATCAACTTATGTATATAATTTTTTTTGCTAACCTTTTGTTTGAGACAGATGGAATGACCCGTCATTCTATCACATGATCTGCTAACACTTCACGAATAAAAAATTCAACTTCATTTATTTAAGAGATGAAGTGGAAATTGTTAAAGGCACGAACAACAGTGAGATTGTACCAAAATAAAGTAAGTATTTATTCTAATTGAAATTCTTTAACATTAGGGAAACGATCTTGAAAACGAAAAATGTTGTCCTAGTGATCTTATATCTGATGAATCAGATGGTACCTTAGATCGTCACAAATTTATGGCTTTGTGATTGCTGGCTTTTCCATAGCCATGTTCTCTACCACTCTCCATCAGAACATGATGGTTAGATTTCTCTTCCATATCCATATTTTCACCTATGTGGAAACACAGTGATTAGTTTATTTGGGTAACCGTTACGTTTCATACTTTTGTTTTTAAAGATAAGTTTTGGTATTCCTTTTTACGATGTGGGTTTCTATCAAAGAAACTTTCAAATAGTAAACCATTTATAACCCCGACGAATTTCGAGGGCGAAATTCATTTTAAGGGGGGTAGAATGTAACACCCCGAGATTTTATGAAAAATATTATTTTAATTTCATTAATGTCTTTTGTTGTATTCTACACAAAGATTACCCTGCGCTATACGCAACACCGTATTAGCATGCAGTATACGCAACACTATTCTTGGACCGTGTTACACACAATTTTGATAATAGTTATTCTACGCAACATTGGGTATATATATATATATATATATATGTATAAATGAAATATGGTTGGATTCTGTTATACGAAACAACGAAGGATTCTTTCACAACACGCAACCCTGACTTGGCTTGCATTACACACAATCGCGACCTTCCTCGATAGCGTGTGTTGTACGCAATACCGGGTTTTAATAAACAATGTTATATTATTATAATATTGTCATGAACTAGCCGTTATGAATAGTATTAACTAAATTTTGAATTTTATAACATTATTATTCATCTTACACATTTCTAGAACATGGTATAAGAACAAAATAAATTTTTCGGGTAAAATAAGTATTTTTCAAAAAATGCAGTTTTGCCGCCTTTGGATGGCGCACCCACTTTAAATCTGGTTTTTTAAATGTTTATAAGTTCAATTTGACAAAATAAAATTCTTCTTTGGAATCAAGAAATAAAAATTTACTTTGGATAAAATTTTCATATTATTCTGGTAACTTTCACATTTTAATGAATAGTAAAAACACGCTATATTTTAATTAAAAACAACTTTTTTCATCGTAATATCTTATGTGGTTAAATTATAATATTGAATGGTTTTAAAGTATAAATAGAATATATTTTTACCATTTAATATAATGTATGTCATTAGCATTGATTTTACCTTGAATTCGTAAGTTAAATCAATTCAATCTTTTGCAATGTTTTAAACAAAAACCCGTTTTTATTCGACAACGGGATTAATTTTAATTTAATTTCTGCAACTTCTGTGTTTTGAATTTTAAAAAATGGATTCCATATTTGGAATCAGTGGGTCCAAATTATGTTAATAGGATACTTTTTATTCTTGGTAATTATGAATAGTAACTACGGTAAATTTTATTTACCATAGTTAAAGGTAAATCGGGTAATTAAGGGTAAATATAATATTTTAAAATTACCCTAACAAATGTCAAAATCCTATTGGATGACTAAAAAACGACCCATATCACTTAAGGGTTGGATTAGATTAATTTAATTAAATTTTTTCAATGAAAATAATTTAATTATTATTAAAACCAAAGAATGTGACAACATGTCACTTTCTTAAATCTTATAAGTATAATAATTTTAATCTAGTGATAAACTTCATGAAACTTCGAACATGAATAGTCTACAAAGATATAATACAATTATCTACATCATAGAAATTTATTTAGAATTTTTAGGGATTAAATAATTATCATTTATTATGACAGAAAGATGATGCAGTAATTGTCTTATTAATGAAATATTGACATAATTGATGTTATAAATGCCCAAATAAATGTAATTTGAGACTTTTTATGACTTAAACTAATTTTCTAGGTTAATATGAAATGTTATTGTTTATTTAAGTAACTTGGTTCGAACTTATCATTCTGTTATAAATTTCATAAAAATCATGTACCAAATAGTGTCAAAATTGACATAAAATAGTTTTTAAAACAAATATTATATTATTAATTGTTATTTTATTCCTAAAAATCTAAGGTTAGGCCAAATGACTTAGATAAGGATATATGTATTAATAATAAACAATTTGGGGTTCGTTTGGCATGTTATAGTAAGTGTATTAACCATATAGTGAAAGAAAACAAAAAGACACGGTAAAAGTTAAATTATTTAACTTAGAGTTAAATCTAATTGATAAGGTTAAAATAGTACCCTAAACTTGTCTAAATATTATTGGTTGATATTATTTCGACCCATACCCACTTTAGCTTCGAAATAAGACCCTTTGTAACCATTATAAACCGATTTTGACATTAATATAAAATAATATTTTGAGGTATTCCTAAGGTGCCCCTCTCCTCCCTTATAAAAGGACACCTCCTCCCCCTCCTCCTCACAACAATTTGAGTACTCAAGCTCGGCCAAACCCTGCCAAAATCTCTTCTCCACTTCCCTAGAAACATCCTAGAGGTTCTGGTCTTCCTCAAAGACCAATGTTAGTGCCCTAAGAGGAGGTCTCAAAGAGGCGCTTCAAAGAAGAGGTAATTACCATTACCAATTCTTTCATCTTTATTTCTTCTTCCACTTCTTCTTCTTAGGTTGTTTAATTATGAAGTAATAACATCAGTATCACTAATATACTGATATGTTATTTTAAGTATGAAACAACCCTATTTCACCATCTATCCATCCTACGGAAAAAAGAAATCACCGCGCGTGCGTACGTACGGAATACCGTCTCCACGCCGTGGTGTAATCTATTTTCCACCACCACCTTACATGGATGGGTATAATGGTGTAAAGAATAACTATACATAGTTATTACAACATCATATTGATTCTGATATATTTTATAATCCACTCCAATTCAATTCAATAATTATGGAAATGATATCATCGCTCGTGCGTACGTACGGAATACCGTCTCCACGACGCGATGAGATTCATTCTTAATGATTAACCATTCATGAATGATTATAAAGTATATATAATAAGTACTAATGAAATATATGACATAATAATGATGCTGGATTTATGTATATATATATATGTATGTCATCTACTTACTTCCATTCAAGACAATAAGGAAAGAAAAACAGCGTTCATGCGTACGTACGGACTACCGTCTCCATGAACGGTGTTTTTCATTTCATTTATCTATCTATTATATATATATATATACTGAATATATATGATATATAAATCATATTTTATATTCTGGATGTAAGTAAATCATGATATAAGTAATAATAATGTCAAGAACAACAAGTCAAAACACCTACGATAAATGAAACGATTTTACCCAAAACGCTTCTTTAACATGGAATTTACAAAAGAACGGGTAATATAATGTCATAAGTGAACCATATATGATATCATAACAATGAATATGATTCTTTAATAAGTCAATGACATTATTTAAATCATTATACAGGAGGTTCGGACACATACGAAGAAAATCGGACCTAAGGTAAGGGAAATATCACAATCTCATTTTTATCCGAGATTGTTTATTCGTAAGTATTTACTGGGGTGTATTTTATAATCCACATCCATGTTTCATCAATATGTAATATTATTTCCATCCACCTAAAATTGTTTAAATCCATTTTTACCCTTCGGTGAGTTTTTAGTAATATCTATGAAAGGAATCTTTTGTCGTACGAGGTACTTTTTGACTTTTCCGACAAAAGTACGAAGAATGTTTTTTTTAACTTATACGACATGAATGGATTTTTAAAACATTATTTCCAAGAAGCTTCCTTTACAAGTTTTCAAGTTTATTTTTAATCAACTTCTTTTAGTTTAAAGTTGTATGACATGTTAAGAAAGGAAAAAAATGTTTTTAAATAAGAAAGGATATTTTCCTCAAGAATGGAGTTCAAGTGTTTTATCAAAATTATTTTCCATATAAGATAATAAAGGGTTATATTTTTATCCCTATTATTACATTGATTTGATTATGTTGTCATGATTTGTTTTATGATGTCATGATGTTTCAAGAATCCCATTTTTGTTACATGTGTTATGCGATGATGTATGATTTATGATTATGTGGCACACATAAGAAAGGATTCATTATAAGATGGGTGGGACCTATATCTCCCTCCAATGCATTGGGTAAAGATTTTATATCTCATGAGATAGACATGGCTGAAATGGTAGGTTATACCG
Source organism: Viscum album (assembly GCA_963277665.1). Taxonomy (NCBI): domain Eukaryota; kingdom Viridiplantae; phylum Streptophyta; class Magnoliopsida; order Santalales; family Viscaceae; genus Viscum; species Viscum album. The sequence goes on from OY728133.1 coordinate 819,096,857, forward strand.
GTTCAGTGAAACAGGACTGAAACGAGGGTTACTCGATTCAGAAAGGGACTTTGTCTACTAAGATAGTCTTGGCAATGAGTCTTGACTAACAAGAAATGATTCTCTATGATTATGTGTGTATGCCACAAAGTTTCATGTTTTAAGTTATGATTATTGGGATTACATTTCACTTCTATGATTTATCCCATGTTATGATATTATGAGCTCTTTTGCAGGTTAAGATTTCCAAAAGCTATGTTCTTATGTATATGATGTGATTGATGTTTCTTTTGTTTACCCTTACTGAGCATTTGAGCCCACCCTTTTATGTTTTCTTTTCCCCAGGATATAAAGAAAGGTTTTAGGTATAAAAAAAAGGAAGATCTTTATGGGAGATATTGAAGATCTTTCACCAGGATTAGAAGATTATATTCCGAGTTTCCAAAGACACTAAACTATTATGATCCTTGTGTGTGTGTTTTTGTTATGTACTAAGTATTCCGAAAATGTAATGTAATGTCAATGTACGTCAGGCTTCAGGTCTCTACAGTAATTACATCTAAATGATGTCTTTGGTACATCCTCATACCATACACAAAGATGATGGTAGCCATATATGAGGTCTATCTTCGAGAACCACCTCGCTCTCTTCATCTGATCAAAGAGGTCGTCAATCCTCGGAAGTTGATAATTTTTCTTCAAGGTCACATGGTTCAGGCGCTGGAATTATACACATAACCTCAAGATCTTGTATACCTTATCAAACAAAACTGGGGCTGCTCAGGGTGAAATACTGGGTCTTGCTAATCCCTTCCTCTGCAGGTCCTCCAACTTTACCCTCAACTCCCGAAGCTCCAGAGGGGCCATCCAATATATATGTGTAGATATCGGTGTCATCATGGGGTACAAGTCAACTCATAAATCTACCTCCTTGCAAGGTGGTAATCCTGGAACATCCTCATGAAAGATGTCATCATACTCATCTACCACTATAGGAAACTGAGTACTCATCTCATTTACTTCACCGAGGGTCAGGCTATACGACTAATATGTTATTGGATGCACCCTCCTTTGTATGAGTCCATCATGCGATGTATGCATTTCATTTTTACCAAAAAAGGAAAATTTGGTCCCATCATTGCGGAAACACTGCACTCTGTGCCTAAAACAGTCAATCTGAGTATAGACTGTAAATAACTAGTCCATACTAAGAATGACATCGTAAGGCATCGAGACCGCTACTAGGAGATCCCAACCAAAATTATATCCTCCAAGAGTAAGCTCACACTATCGATACCAGTGTGTGATCATCTAATCCCCTACTATAAGAGTCTATAAATGTACGGGTCGAGTCAACAGCTCCACTAGAATCTCCGAGCCCCAAACAAGGTTCATGGAAAGAAAGGAGTGATTGGAACCTATGTCTATTAGAACTGCATCTAGGGTGGAAAAGACACAGATCATACCTCTAATAATCTCTATATCACCAGGGTCGTAAGGCTCCATCACCTAAAGCTGGACCTATCCCTATCCACCAGCTCCCTGATCCCATGGTGGACCACCTAGGGGTGGTGGTGGTGGTATGTCGAACCTCCACCCACCCATGCTGCTCTACCTGCTCCTATGCCACATCCGCTAACTTGCAAACCACCCTACTCATATCTATGCCTATTCCTCAATGGTCCCTCAACCATCTGTTGATCAACTGTACGTCGAGTTAGGAAACCTATTACAGATGCCTCTGTCCATTGCATGCATAACACTGTCTGTATCTAGGATGAATTAATCCACCCTGGGATCCCTACACCACTAACCGGTATCCTGGAGTCATCTCCGAAAGTGATTATCCCTATTAGGCCCCTGTGACTACCATAAAATACCTATTTTCTAAGTCTTGGTCACTTGGTTCCTGCTGGTAGCTCCCATCGTTGGCGTCTACTATGCTAGAAAGCTCTACACCAGTAGAGATCACTCCAACACCTCATCATAAGTCAAAATTCTAAGGGATGTCATCGATGCCCTAATATTCCAGTGTATCCCCTGATCAAAGGTTCAAGACTAGAAGAATGGGTCTCACACTATATCCATGGAGTAACGAGATATGTCCGTAAACCTCTTCAAGTACTCTGCTATTGTCTGACTGCCCTGCTACAGATGCAGGAGCTCCTGTATGTACACTGATCATAACGTAACTAGAAATAACTCCTCCCTAAAGAGATGATCAAAGTATGCCCAAGGAATAGTTTCCTCATCATGTGTCTGGGTCACAAAGCTACACCATCACCCCAATGATCCCTGAATAAGGCTAGCGGATATGACCTCCATCGGGTCAGAAGGTGTCCTAATAAGGAGTAATACACATGTAACTACCTCCAACCAATTCTCAGCTACTTGAGGGTCCATCTCACCCTAAAACCTGGGTGGTTTCTGCCTCTAGAAATCATGAAATGCATTTAGCCTACGTGCATCCTCAACCAGTAATGTAGGTATAAACTTATACTCAACGGGTGGTGGCATCGCTGGTGAACCACCCGAAGGTGTTATCTCTAGTGCATAGAGTACCTTAAAAACAACCACCTGTACCAATGCTTCATTTCTAGGTGTACCATCCACGTGATCACAAAATGGAATCATGGTTGGATATCTATGTGGAGGCATCCTCAAATAAAACAAGATGTACCATGATTAATAGAGTATATCTAGAGAAATAACTCAAGGAGGACATGGAAAATACAAACCATTCCTATATGATTCATGTACCATTAATTTCCTTGAAACCAGTGTTTTTATGTACCGAGTCGAAAAGCAGGTGTCCAGAGTCTTGGTGTATGGATACGTCGGTCGTCGCACCAACACTTGAGTCCCTGTCCTGAAATCCGAACTCAAAACACTTAGCACTGTTTCCATAAACCAATCTCAAAGACTCCTGGTCCCAATGTGAAACCAACCTTCCTCTCATATCACTTTTTCATGACCCATCCTAATGGGGCCCATGCCGTGACTCCCCAATCCCACCTCTAATAGGCCAAGTTTTGGTGAATAGAACTGAGTATACATGTCACTAACATGGGATACATTGCCTGTGTACCTCTACGCACACACACATCTTCAAGCCCACAAATGCTTAAATGTAAAAAAGATAAGTAAAACATGCATGAAAACCAATATATACCATAACTAGAGTGAAATAGGAAAGTAAAGTAAAAAAGGTAAACTAGGCCAAAATACAATACCACCGAAAGAAATACTATAAACAAGTGAATGCACAAGTTCCTGGAACTCATCCATAGAAAACCCCACCTAAAGGGTGGGTGTAGGACAACTGCCTAAAGCTGTAGGAGTGAGGCTCGTCTATCTAATCTCACTGGTCACCACCTGGTCTCAGTCCACCTTGGACTCCATCTAAGCATCGATAATCTGCATAAGACACGACATGTGCGATAAAGGCCCATGCAGGGGTGATTAAAACAATACTCAATAGGACACCCTGAAACCACAAAGGGATGCATAGTCACCTCTACATAGGTATATGTCTATAACACATATACCAAGAATATCCATATATACTCATATCCAGCCTCAAAGTAAATATGGTGAGTCACATCCAATCATTAGTCAAAGTATTCTGCTCGAGGCATGCTTGTTCTATGAGAACTCACTCCTCGGGCCTTGATGTCACCAGAGACTCTTACAAAGAGGTCCCTCTAATTTGGGCCTCGCCCAAAGAGAGTAAACTGGTCAAAGGTTATGATATACAGAGAGGGTATCCTTCCTAGAGAATACTAAAAACCTAGCCTATATTATACCATAATGTAGAGGATCCTTCCTAGAGAATACTGAAAACCCTACCGATGCAGCTCGTAAAGCAGGGGGTCTTTCATAGAGAATACCAAAAATGCTATAGATACGAACCACTAGATGGAGGAATAATTACATGAACTCTGAGGTCATTTCAATTACCAAAAAACTCCATTATGTGTGATAGAGTATTTCTTTAGTCCCAAGGAGGGATACAACAACTCTATCCAGTACTCGACCTCTAGAGGGCACTACTATCCAGTGATGTGGATGTAATATCATACTAAAACCTTGAGGAAAGAACCAAGGTAAGATCTCCACCTATAATGGTCCTTAATAAAAATCCACTAAGTCATATCAAAAGGACCTACACATCGTAATGTTCCCAGCTCCACAGGTTGCTTGTCAAACAGACCTTCTGTTTGAAAGTTACAACCATTTTAGTGAAAAAGTCTGACCCGGGTCAGGTCCGGGTCCAATCCGACCTGCCAAACCCGATCCGACCTATTGAACAACCCGACCCAGTCTGGTTGACCCAAATTGGTTCATCCTGAACCAAATTGGCTTGGCCCACTGGGCCGCTGAAGCAGCCCAACTTCCTCGATCTGGGCCGATGTGCGCGCGCTGTACGCGACCCACCCGTGCCGTGTCTATCCGGACAATGTGGCCCCAGACCGTTGTTAACGTGACCAAAATTCCTTCCCCATATACACCCATGGCTCCTCCATGGTTACCTCATCTGACATGGCTTCAATCCATGTCCCAGCTCTGCCGTGGCCCTCCAGTCGCCGCCCACAACTTATGTCGCCATGGGCCCTATACAGTCCAGCCAGCTGCACCGCCTGTGCGATCCAGCTGCCAATGCTTCTATGGACAACATCGGACGACTTCCATCCTTTGTCATACCCACACATGGAAACCACCGCGTGACACCAAGAACTATGTGTCTTTGCTTCCACGGGTCTCCCCCACTACTCCGGTGCTTCATTTTTCAAAACAAAGCCACTTCTGTGATCCTCAGGTCACAACCTTCACTACCTTGGGTCTTGATCCATATTGCTAGAACTCTAGGGGTCTGGACATGTTCAGATCCTCTTGAATTTTTTTCATGATCATGTGGGTCCAATGGAGAATAATTCCAAGAATGGGGATAGAATATCACATAGAACAACCGAATAATGGATCTTGGCCTTGTTTGTGTCGACCTTGATCCGTTTGTGTTTGCAGAATAAAAAAGAAACAAATAACAGAATAATCACCAAGATATATTCCCTTCAATACCACAATTTAACCATCCTTCAAGAATGATTGAACCATGGATCAAACTGTTAGTGGGTTGTTCCACATTCGTCATTGAAAATTAAGAATGAGGAAAGAATCACAAAGCAACAACACCCTACCCAGGGTTTGGATCGGTCGTTGACGAAGGGAGAAGACACATTGTCATCATTCGTTGATTCTTGATCCGAGTTCCAACATCTAATATATCATCACTAGTGAGGGATCCTCTTCCTACTTTCCTTAGGGAAACTCTAGGGTTATGGCGATAAACCTGGATTTCTGACAAGGATTATTAAAAAGGGAAAACACCATTGTGTTGTCACATAACATAAAATAAAATATTTTTATTAAATATTTTAATGACATTCACATCCAAAAACAAAATTTCACCCCTGACCCACACCGGTCGATGTTAGGACCCACCTAAGGTAAAGTCACTGTTTTGAACACAATGATGCCCTCATATTTCTGATCCAGGCACCCATTTAGAAGTTATTTTTTTAAAGTAAAACTGCTCATGTGATTTATTAAAAACTTAAATTATTTCAAAAAGCTATTCTGGGCACAACGGGTCTCATAATCTCACTTAGTCTCAGTGCCTATTCAAGAAATATTCCCAATTAACTTATAAAAATAAAACTAGAGAAAATCCGAGTCATTTCATACTGCTTATCGTAAATGACATCCTAAAACTTTATTCTATAAAGATGTGGTTGGGTAAATGTTTCTCAATAGAATACATGGACGAAGTTTCCTATATAATGGGTATGAAGATCTATAGAGATAGATTTAAGTGGTTTCTAGGATTGAGTTAGAACACATATATTGATAAAGTGATAAATTGGTTTATCATGGAGAACTCCAAGAATGGGTATTTTCAAGTGTTGAATGGCCAGATTCTTAGGAAGATTTGGGATCCTTTTAAATATTTAGAAAGGATATATATAATTTCTTATGTTTCCATGATAGGATATGTCATATATATCATGTTGTGTAGTCAAACTAATGTCCCATATACTTTGAAAATAACTAGAATATTCCAATACAATCCTGGTGAGAGTTAGTGGATTATTGTGAAGAACATTCTTAAGTATTTTAGAAGGTCTAATGATATTCTCTTGGTATTTGGAGGAGAAGTTGAGCTCTGCATAAAAGGTTACACATATATAGGTTTTCAATCTGAAAAATATGATATAAAATATTAATCTAGATTCATGTTTTTCATAAATTATGGATCTATCGGTTAGAAGGGTACCAAACAAGCCACTATAGTATACTCAAAAACAATGGTAGAGTACATCGTTGTATCATATATTGTGAGGGAATTTTTTTGGATCAAGAATTTCATTACCAAACTTGTAGTGGTTCCTAGAATTAAGGGATAAATTGAGTTAAATTATGCAACAATTAGGTTATTTATTAGGATAAGGAACCCTAGTCTCGCCAAAGGACTAAACACATCCTACTCAAATACCATTTGCTATGAAATATCATTGAGAGGGGATATGTAAAGATTGGTTGGGTAGCCACATAAGAGAATGTAACAGATCCATTGACAAATTCATTGCTATAACAACAACATTATGGTCATGTATAATATATAGGAGTTATACGCATGAGATATTAGTTATAATGGTTGTAAATGTATCATGTTATTATAATAAAGGAAATCTTCATTTATCATTAATTCATGTGTGTAGAAATTTTTTTTACATGAATGGTCGAATGATAATACCCTCTCAAAGTACAACTTTGAGTTGTCCCTGACCAATGATTATTATGGGGTATTATAGGTTGTGATGATATTATAAGGTTAGCTTGAATAAATTATTATAATAATTAGAAAGATTTTTATTTGAGATATGAAGAGTCAATTCACGAGGTAATAACTATAGATTTATTACTTGGATTAATACACTAAAGTATATCCCATGGAATGTCATAGAATCATTGATATAATTAGGGGTGTATGATTATAATTAATCCTACTTACCTAATGTTAGTGAGATACATATAATGAGAATATTCATAATTTGATACCCAACTTATACTAGTAAATATATGAACTAAGTGAATCATGGGTTGGTTGGGTATGTTGTTGATTATGTCATTTGTTTGAGCACAACCAATATGGTCATTTTCCACTTGTATGATAATTAAAGACATATGGACCTTGATTTAATTAGACTAGGGAAATTCATGGCCATGCTTAGTTGTGTCACATATGATTTGATCAACTACTTGGATGAGTGACATGTTATGTAATAATTAGATAGATGAATTACATATGGTGTATTCATAAACTTGGTTAGTCTTTTTCATAGAATAATTAAATGATGAGAGGCCTATACTAGATTGAAATATTCCATGTCTAGTCGTAACTCAATTTCATGGAAAAAAGGATTACATGGTTATACATAAAATGTATATGATACATCTTACAGTGGACATGTTTGTATAGGGATATGAGTATGTTTGATAAAGATCACACCAGACCACTTAGTTGGATCAAGTAGTGTTGATTCTTTGATAGAGGCCTCTCTTTGATTACATATATAAAATCAAGATTTCATATTTTTTTAACACTGCTAAGGCCCATATGGTCACATAGTTAGTTCCTTGGATAAGGCTTTTTTGTGTGGAAAAAGTGGTTTATTTTAAAATGAAGTGAGCTCAAAGAAACTATATCCAAAAGTGGGTTTGGATGGATTCAAAAAGATTTATAATTTTTGCATGAAGTCATTATGATATTTTAGTACAAGTGAGAGATTGTTGGAAGTTCACTAAGACGATCATCACTACAATGCGGTGGTGCATGTGATGTCATGGTATATAGTTAGAATCATGATTTTGATGTATATGATGCATGTAGTTTCCAAATCCTTCTCTACTCAATTTTATTTAGTTACAACTCATTTATGAATGCATTGTTAAGGATTGTAATTACATTTAATGGGTTCAATTCATATTTCCAAATAGGTAGAAACACATGTGATTATTTATATATTGAGACTATTTAATGGAGGCATGTCAAGGAGCCCATATAAGGATGTGATTATTCTCCTATTGGAGGGAATCTATTCATTCCAGAAGTGAAATTTTTTTTTCAATCAAGTAAAAACCCTATTTATTTTCTAAGAACTTTCATTATTCCACAAAGGCACTAGAATCCCTTTGATAATTTTAGGTCCTCAAGAAACGTTTTCGGATCCACTAGTGAGTGTTCCCCCATCATAGGTAGAATTAATATATAGGATACTCCTCACGATCATTATCAAGCATACTCCATTGAAGAATAAAATAGAAGTTATTGATATTAAGGTATTTGAGGTACACTGTTTTATTATATTCATTTTAATATATTTTCAAACTTGATTCCTTAGAGGTAGATCCTTCCTTTTTTGAGTTCTCTTCCATTTCCAATGGTCATGTTATGAACAAAAGAAACCCATCATGCGCACACACCCCAACTTTCCAATTTCAAATTACTTTATTCCATCATTAAATTCTTGATTTTAGTGGACTATCAAAACCTATACAGTTTTTCAATATAGTTTTTCAAAACCCTGATGTCCACTACAATGATAATGCACACATGCCCCTCTATCAATCCAATGTTTCAATTTTTAAATAATTTTAATACTGATTGATATATTTTATTTTTTTAAAAATATAACTATTATATTATTTTCCAATGGATAATACCAAAAACATTATAAAAAAATAAAAAATTTAAGCATATATTTAAAATAACTAGGTTTTAAATGGATATTAAATTTCAGGTTTGGGTTTGATTTCAGGTATTTATAAACATGTATTAATTGTGTTCAAGTATGATTTTTTCTAAATGCATTTAGGTTCAAGTACATTTATTTTCATGATTACTTGACCCATTTCCATCACTATATAAAATCCACCATTTCTCATGTCTAATTTATTTACATATCAAATAACATTTTTAACTCTTAAAAAACCAATGTCACAATGTATACCCGACTGAGTGTAGAGGATTTGTTTCACATTAGTATGTATCAAGTGAAATTAATGTGGGGATTTTCACTATAAAAAACATGTTTAAAAATAAAATGATATCATTAGAAAATTTAAAATAAAATTAAATTGAAAATTTATTGTGAAATTTCATGACTCAATTGATGTCATATAAATGAACAATTAATTTTTCAAATCAAATAAAATGGGTCAAATCAGTAATTTATATATTTTTTACCCTCTTTATTACATTTAAATCAATAAAAATATTATTTTCAACTATTTTTTGACAGATACGCTACTATATATTTGAGTTTTATTAGTGCTAGAAATTAGCTTTATCAGCACTAGAAAAACTATGACGTTTTCAGTGCTAATAAAAGTTGAGAGATTTTATCAATGGTGATAAAATTGGTATTTATTAGTTATATAAGCAGCATAGATAAAATTTCACTTTTATTAGTACTAAATTTAGTGCTAATAAAAGGAAATTTTATGAATTCTAACTCTAGTACTTATAAAGGCCTCACCTACATAACATGCTACTAAATGAACCACACACTATAGTAGCTGAATAAATATATGATAAATAAATTGAAAATAAATTTAAACTATAATAAATTATAATTTAATATAAATTAAATTATAAATATCTCAATAAATTTCAATTACATTGATATGTAAAACTTATTACAAACATTTATAATTTCCAACCAACAAAAAAACAATCCAACCTTTCTTCCTCTCATGAATTATCTTATCTTTCCTTGGAATGATAACTTTATTGTATTTTAAGATTTCAATTTTGATGATAATTTATTTGAAAAAAATGGTTAGATTTCCTTTCTCTTTTTTAATTATTATCTTTAGTAGTCAGTGGAGTTTTCCTTGATTATTTCTCAGTATTTATATATCTTTAGGTTATTTCTTCTTCTCACAAAATTACTACTTCTCTTCCATGGATTTCCCCCCTTGATTCAGGACTATTACATGGGAGATACATATTGAACCAAAATTTATATTTTTTATTCCCAAATGTCCCAAAAAACAACAATAAACTTTAAATCTTGTCCTTCCATAATGGTGATGGTACTGTGTTTGAAAATATTCTTGTTGTCCAGGTGTACTCTGATGGTGTTTTCCTCTTCCTTTTGATTTTTCCTTTTCAAATTATCTCCATCTCCTATTATTATATGATAATATATTTAATAACTTTATTCAATCTGTAAAAATTCAATTTGAGTCTTATAATCTATATAAATTAATGAACTATATTCATTATCACTTGAAAAATTTGTAACAACTTGTTCCTTTTCCTTAATGTTTCTCTTCATAATAGTTTTGGATGATTATACCCAGACACCAACTACCTTGTCATAATTTTTCCTTATCATCTTCAAGTCAGTTTTAGAATTAATGCATCTAGATCATGCCTCACCCAATTCTTCTACTTTGTAGTAATTTTTACCTTATATTCTTTGAACATCTTATCTTGTTCTGAAATCTTCACCTTGAGAACCTTAGTTTCTTCAATAAATTCATATTTATTATCATATTCACTTATTTTATCCTTTTAAATTAGCTTTAATTTTTCTTGATCTTGGTATTTTTATCAAGATAGACTACCAATTAAAATATTAACATGTATTCAGTGCATCCTTCCTCTTCCCTTTCCTCATCACTTCTTAATGTGTCTTCATGCCTTTTAACCCGGGCTATGAAGGTTTTTTGATTTTGAGAGGCACCTTTATATATAAACTCACTCCATGATAAAAACACTACTACAAAACTAGGTTTATCAAGTGTTAGGGATTTAAAAACTCTATCTAAAAGCACGGTTAAATACCCCTTTTATCAGTTCTATAAAAAGTGCTGATAAAGGGGGGATTTAACAACACTTTTTTTAGCACCGTTAAAGGGGGTCTTTAACAGTGCTAAAAGAGAAATGATAAAGGCCCCCTTTTATCAGTTCTTTCCCCCCTAATCAATGCTTGTAAAAAAGTTCTGATAAATACCCTTCTTTATCAATGCTAGTAAAAAATTATTGATAAAGGGTGCCTTTATTAGCGCTTGTAAAAAAGAACTGATAAAGGGGAATCTTTATTGACACTTTTTTACAAGTGCTGATAACAACCCCCTATCAGTGCTTTTTTTACTAGAATAGATAAAGGGTATATTTATAAAAAAATATATTAATATATTAATATATATATATATATATATATTTATAATGATATAAATATAATATATATTTTTTAAATATGTTTTAGATAATTCTAAATAAACATTTACACTTAATATGTAAGTTATTTAGTGAAAATGACTTACAAAATAATATAAAAAATATTTTTAATTAATATTTTTCTAATTATTTTATAGTAATAGTCATTTAATAACAATTTTAAAATAAAAAAAATCAAAAACTTAATAAAAGATCTAAAATAAGTTGAAAATGTAACTCGAATTTCAAACAACCATAACTTTTGATCTCGGTGTATGTTTGGGCACTACCACATATCATATCAAATATCTCAATGATCTTTACATAATTTTGACCAATGGGAGCCTCGATCACTATTTTTTTGAGGTCAAAAAAGGCCCCGATGGCCTCCAAAACTGAGTTTTTTGTCGGGGTACCCTAATTTTTTAACATTCGATGGATTTCAGCCTCATTTAAGGGGATATTATTGCCTTTTTCATTGGGGACTAAATTTATTCTCAGGTATTACATTCATATTAAAATTATGGTTTAGAAATTTTATCATTTTTCACAATTTATTTTTATTTATAATTAAATATATGCATATTTTCTTATATTTACTTATAATAAATCACTTACACAAATACATATATCAAAATATTTATGTAAAAATGTATTTTAAAATATATAAAATAAATATTTATCATTCATTTTATTTAATGTAAAAAATTATCCATTTTTTTACCGTATAAAAATTCAATAATATGTATATATAATTTTTATATATACATATGTGTGTGTATTAATAAACACACACATATATACACACACACATCTATATTCTTATATATATATATTATAATATATATAAATGAATATTAATATATAATATATTTAAATAAATATAATTTTTTGTATATATATCACACATTTTAAAATATACACAAATAAATAGAAAAGTCGTTAAATATACAAAAAAACACGCATGACATAGTGATAAAGAGATACAATCTCATAAGGGAGGTAGAGGGATCAAATCCAGATGCATGAAGGAATTTGGGGTATCCTTCTAGCATTAAGGAAGGGGGTGGGGTGTGTGATGGTGGATGGGTAGTGGAAAGAACTGAGAAAGGGGGATGTAAGTGCTGAAAAAGGTGGGTGTTGGGGGTGCATGAAAAATTAATTTTTTTCCATATTTTTTAACAGCTATTTTTTTAGAACTATTAAAATCCAACCATTAAAAGTGATAAAAAAATTATTATTAAAGGCTGCCTTTAACATCACTAAAAAAAGAATTGTTAAAGGGGTCTTTTATTAGTGATTTTTTAGCACTGTTAAAGGGTGCCTTTAGCATCGATTTTTTTAGTACAGTTAAAACCCCCCTTTTAACATCACTCAGAATATCATCACTTTTTAAGTGCTGATAAAACCCCTTAATTAGTGTTGTTAAAGCCCCGATTTGTAGTATCATATCTTCTCATCATACTTCTTCTATGATTTCTTAATAACTTATTCTTATTCTTATTTATATATTCATCTTATATGGTTTTACAAGATCTTCTTTTAGAGAAGTCCTCTTATTCATCATCACTATCAGGTACATGTTTCTGATGATCACACTATCTTTAGTGAAGTAATCATCAATATTTTATATTTCAATCATCCTTAGATCTTTAAAATTAATTCTCCAAATTTGAAGCTTTTCTTATTTAACTTTCACTTTTCCATAAAATATACCCTCAAGTTTATCCCAAATGTCTTTAGAAGATTGAAGTCCCATAAATTTTTTGTAGAATATCTAGTAAAGGGACATGTGGAAAGAATTTATAGTTTTTTTCATCCACCTCCAAGTTACTTTTTTTATGAATTTCATTGGATCATTTTTTTCCCTTAGTGAAAATCCCACAGTGTCTATATCTACGACTTCAAGGAAAAGAGAAATAAGGTAGGGGTTATCCTATTATTCCATCCATGATAATTCTTAGCATAAAGTGTAGGAACTACTCTACTATTTACTGAATTCCATCTATCTGTCTGTATCTTCAGTCAATAATATATCTTCCAAAGGAAAATTGTTTTTCTCTAATACCGATTAAAGTTATATGGAATGTGAAATCATTGAGAGGGGGATGGGTGAATCAATGATACATTTATTTTTATGAATTATTTTTTCTTTATTCAACCTCAATGATTATTTAATAACTCTATCTTATCATTATTAGTTTTATTATCCTTTATCATATGAAAATAGACGAAAGTAAAGGAAGCACATGAGGATTTATAAGGTTCAGTCTCAATATGAAAACCTACTCCTTACTAAGTTCTATTATAATATCAATATCTAGATTCCACTATAAATAATCGTGAGTACATGCACATACCATCTCCCAAAAATCCTATTAGATAATATTTTGAAATTCCTAGTCCCAATTGATTTAGTGTCCACTTCCCAATGAGTTTTTTAAATTGGTTCCAACCACTTGAAGTTATCTCCTAAAAATATTCTAGTCATCTCCTAACGAGGTATTTATATAGAATGTCAACAATTATTCAAAGGGTCTTATCAAACTCCATTAATAGGTATTCAAAAACTCCTATCTTTTAATGAAGTATATGAATTATCCTTATTCTTATTAAAGTACACAGGTCCAAATATTCTTTTAGAATGGATCACATGCCTTGCTCAATATCTTTATGATCTTGAATCAAAGAGGGTATTCAATATCCTAGAGTCTCAACACAAGAATCATCAATAACATAAGTTTAAAATCTAACTCACGTTCCTCTATGAATAGGGTCTCTCATGGATGTTTTTTATCTTCTCATTCATCAATGAACCAGTGGATTCCTAAATTAAAATGGTAGCAATTTGATACAAAAAAGTTCTTGGATTATTTATTCAATATCGGTTTTTTGTATTTTATTCTCCCATGATTTATTCATCTCCAACCATATTTATATTCCCAAAATATAATTTCAATAATGTTTCCATAATTTGAGTATAGAAACCCATTTATTTTTAGTGGTAGGTGATCTACTCATTAAAACCTCATTCAAATCAATTTAAGGTATTTATTTAAAACCTCATTAAGACACAAATTATTCTACACTTTAAAAGTCCACAAAATTAGAGGATTATTTCAAATTCCTCCATAGTAGAAATTGATTTACATGGAAATAGCATCGTAACATGAAAACTCAAATCACAATGCTACAAGATTTGATCTCCCAAAACAACCTCGATTAAATATCCTTACTCATCTAGAATCATAACCCATTTGATTCATTTTGATGCTTATACAATGAGAAAGTAGCACTGAAATCATATGGTTCGATTTCCAAAAATATTCCTTCTTAAGTTCACAATTCTCATTTTTCCAAGAAGTATGTCATATAATGAATTAAACATATCCTATGAAGTTATATCTATGAAATTTCAAAATATTTCATAGTGGATAAATAATATCTGAATCTAAATTTTTCTTAAATGGATGAAATATATTATACACACGATAATATCTTATACAGACAAGAATCATACATGTTGGACCATTTCTTAGATGATCTCAAAAAACATCTTACACATGTTTGGAAAACATCTTATGCAATTCCATCATATTACATGTATGATGTTTACCTTTTTTGTAAATATAATTTCCTCTAGAAAAACATTTTATGAATTCATATTCATTTAATAAATATGTTATAAATCACTACCTTTATAAAATTTTAGAGGTAATCTCAATAAATATGTTTTGTATACAATCAAATATCATATGTACTACTTATAATTTTTTCCAAAATTTCCAGTCAGTATATTACATATAAAATACCTATGATAATTTATCATATGCATCAAATCCCCGCTAAGTTGATCCATATAAAACATTAAAAAATTAATCTTCATTTGATATAAACTCAACTAAAACACATGAAGGAACTTTCAAATACTTCGAAACATACTTTAAAGACCTTTATCATAGAATTAAATAGTCTTGAATCACAACATCATTTGGATGGATTCTCACACTTCTTTTAGATTTTTAACACCATTAATCACATATTTTCAAGCTATTATCAATAGCTAGCTTCATTAAAAACTCATTTTAATCTATTGTAGTCATTCACTCTCCTTTAATGTAGGGAATGAGGTTGATTTATTTCATGATTAAATACTCTAACAAGAGAATATATATGAATGCGGTGGTGATATGGTTATGGATAAGTGGTATGGTTGTGGTTATATGGGTACCATTGTGATGTGATATGTAGTTATTTGGATATGTAGACATGGAGTGGATTGGTGCCTAAGACCTATTCCATTGGGGTGTAAGGGTGACTAGTTTAGTGGGAGAGTCGATGTGGGGTACCGTATAATATATTTCAATGATTATTATATTACTATAATTTTATTTTGATTTGTGTGAGTGAGACTTGGTGAGGTTGGGAGAATTAGTTTACCTGGTGACAAGACATTATTTTCATACATTTTATCTTATGTTTAAATGATTTTAATACCATAATTTTGATCAATTATTGTGTAAATATCACATTTACTAGTTTTAGATATCATTTATAATCTAATAGTTTAATGGATTAAAATTTATTTATTTTTATTTTTTATTTCATATTTGGAATTATTAGAATAAAGTATACACTTAACTATGGGTGTTTTGATGTTATTACAGGATGTATGATGATGATTTTGAAAGCCAGAATTTATTTCAAAAATTTAAGAGTTTATTTAAAGTAATTATAGAATTATTTTTCTAGATTAAAAAATATGGTTAAGGAAATTATCTTACGGTGCCTACGTAAGAGAATTTTTGAACCGCATTAGAAAATTTTCCTATGCAAATGAAATTTTCCAAGTTTATAAGATATTTTGATCTATCAAATGAAATTAGAGTGTGTTGAATCTTTCAAAGTAAAAAATTAATATAGTGTATGACAATTCAATAGGTTTGTATGATATTTCATATACAACATAGGATAATTATCCTAGAAGTATGGGATTTCAATAGGCCATAGCATATTTGAAGAAATTTGTGTGATATTTCATGGATCCAAATTTTGTCAAAGGAAAAATTTATACATGGAATACATTTGGTCACCCATATAAAATTTAATATACTTATAAGTGAATTAACCTATGCATATAACATTTTCTTACATATAATATTTGAGCACCCACGTAGGATAATTTACTTTATAAAACATCAGTCAAATGATGATCACAATATAGTTTTTGGGGACTCATCTGGATTTCAATATGAGAATTTGGGGTGACACTTCATCATCTATTCAATAATTTAGAGTATTCCATGTGGATAATAATATATATAATATTTTAATTAAGAACAATATTTTTTTTGTATTTTCAGGAAGAGCGGATCGCATGGATACTTGTGGATTCCTGGAAGAAGGAAACTTTATAAACATTAAAAGAAGAAAGAATCTCAAAGGTTTTGACATGGATGAAAATGAGATAAAATGAATCTCTTAAAATTCATATGGGTCAACCATAAGAGATAATTGGCTCGGGTGTATTACTTGAGAACCTATTATTGTCATTTAATTATTTCACTTTATTTTCTATTTTTCCTTAGTTTGTAATGTATTCTCATTCCTCCTTTATATTTGTTACCATTCAAATAGATGGGTAAATATTGAGTGATTAGGAATGGAATAATATCCATTATAATTATTTAGTCTTTGAACCTTAATGAAAAAACCCTCTTCTATTGATTTATTTCAGTTTTCGGTGGTGGTTTGATACTTGTAATATAATTTGGTTTGAGGTTTTAAACTTTTTCATTATTAATAATAAGGTTAATAATTTGTAATATCTCTCCACCTAATGTATCTTACATCAAAGGAGTAGGATGTATGGGGTGGTGAGTGTATAGTAATCACTAGCACGTGGGTAGAGGTAGTGGGTTGCTTCTGAATTTCCTGATAGAACCAATATCTAATTAGGTATTTCATTGGTAGTTTAGGAGCGGTTTAATAAATTTTCACACACATAGAAAGGGGGTTAACTAATAAATAATAATTTTTGGGTAAGTATCCAAAATAACCTTTAACCAAAGATGATTAATGAATCAATTGAGGATTCTATCACTTATTAATTAATAATAAGAGAAGGAAAATTATTTTAATGACTATGATAGCATAGAAAAAGGAAATCCAACCATAAACCCATCACTTATTCATAATCTTAATTTCAATATAATTTCTTCATTAATTTTACTTAGCTCTAAAAAAACATCCTTTTTATTTAAGTTTCAACTGATTTTAAGCACTCATCTATAAATACTACCTTGGGTTGACACTACTATTTCATTTATCCTAGTTAATTATTGTTTTTACACACCCCATGATAGGTTTCAATGTCAAAACTAAATGTTATTTATAGGGAAGTAGTTCCAAAAAAGACAACTTTAACATTTCATGACTATAACCTCTAATGAATAACTATTTAATTTTGACCAAAAAATAAAAATAACCCGGTTAAATAAACCAAGAAACTTGAACTTACAATTATATTTTGAGGATATTTCTCTTGAAAACTCAAGTGAAACCTCAAGTTTTCACTTTAAGTCAGTCACTAAGTATGGAAAAACAAATTAGACTTTGAGAGATCTCTGTTCACCCCAATTTATTAACCAATAAAATCAAAATTTTATTCCATCCTTAAAAATGAATTTGAATTAAAAACTATTTCGATTCATTTGTTACTAAAATTTCATGGATTGGTAGAGGAATAACTGAATAAGAATATCAAAAAATTCACTATTGTTTTCTCCACTTTGAAATCCAAAGGAGTGGCTAAGGAATAATTCTAGTGGAGTGAATTACCATTCTCACTTGAAGAAGCAGCCAAGGATAGGTTGTATAGCCTACAACCAAAAGAGATCCATGACTGGGGTGATCTAAAAAAAGATTCTTACAAAGACTTCCCCTAACCTCTAGGAGTGCAACTATCAATACAAAGTTTTATACCATCAAAAAATATACTGGTGAGACTCACTATGAGTACCAAGATAGGTTTAAGTAGTTATGTGATAGTTTATCACATCAAGATATAGAGGAACATCGCTTCCTTGTGTTATTACTAAGGTCTATAAGAAAATTATAGGATCTTGTTGGATAATTCACCTGTAGGAGACTTGATAGATAAATCAACAGAATAAGCCAAGGGACTTATTGAGAAGATATCACAAACCTTAAAATATTTTTTTATAAGAGAAACTAGTACCGAAGTTATTTATGAGGTAAGAACTTCTGAAAAATATCCATTAATTGAATCTATTTTTAAATAACTAACCATTCTAGTTAAATTAATGGATTTAAAGTAAAAAAGTTAAAAATAATATCTATCCATGGTATATGGTTTATGTTCATCTTCTAATAACTTTAAAAACTAGTGTAGTTAATTATAGAGAATAGAATGTTGTGTAGAATAATTTCAACTAGGAAAATTCCCACAATATAACCAAGGATATATAGATAATTCCCAACTCCAATATATATTTTTTAATCAAAAAAATCAAGCCAGGACACCCTAAAAACAATACCAACAATATCTCCCATTCCAACCACAAAACCCACCACATTTCCTATAACGTCCTGATTCCAGAATCCACCTAGAGGCACCCCGTACCTAGTTGGTCACATGTTCTCAAGTGAATTTACCTGAATGCCAGAGGCTGCCGACTAGCAGTGAGGGCCTTGGGTGTGATAGTAGGTAAACTATTCCCTCATTGGCAGAGTACACAGTGGAAGTAACAACACATAAAACAACAGGAGAAGTAAATATACAACAACAATAACAGTGGAATACTGATAAATAAACAACTAGAGCAGAAATATATGTAAATGATGCATGATACATATATGTCTAGGAAAACAGCCATACAAGTCACAATGATGAATACAATACTAAACCAAAGTACAAAAGAAAAATAGATGAGAAACTCCTCAGCATCACAAGCCTCAGCTTGGTCCCATGCTCTCCAGATCCAGTGCAATCAAGAACCTAAAGTAGAAGGGCACTTGCCCTTATCTATACCTGCAATAATGTAATCTGTTTGGGCCCAAAAGCATGGCCCAAATAGGGTGTGAGACAAAGTCCTAGTAAGAAACCACCCAAAGATCTATGCCTAATAGTCAGTGAATATATGGAAGGTAAAAGTACAGAAATCAGTAAACATGGAAGTACTAAACGACAAACAATCCACATTTTCTAGCATATAATTTACAAACAAGTAAGCAACCACTCAAGCAAGTAGAATAAACAGGTAACCCTCTGGGTAGTTCTCACAGCATAACCCCTATGGTTCAACCAACAAATACTAGAAATCCTCTGGGAGGAACACACAGTCTCAACCCTCTGGTTTAGCTAAAGAATAGACTATTTGGGGAAGAACTCACCATCAATTCCCCCTATAGTCTCGTATCGTACTAAAGGCGCTCTGGGGAAGCACTCAACGTCTCATTCCACCTGTGGCCTGTGTCGAGGAACTACAAACAATCTGGAGAAGCACTCAACATCAATTCCCCCTATGGTCTCGCATCGTATTATAAAGACACTCTGGAGAAACTCTTATGTCCATTCTCCCTATGGTCTACTACACTAGATTCTCACAGCCCTGTGTAAAATCAGCAAGTATCACATTGTGTAATGGCCAAAGTATCCTCAAGAACTACTTGGATAGAACTATACAACATCTCAGTATGGAAGAACAACAGTCACACCATCCTACAACTAGGAATGGAACTAGCAATAGCCTAGGAAAAACTAGACTAACGGTCATAACAGGCAAACAAGCATGGGAAAGGCATCCAAATCATAGTAAAATTACCCTATTAAAACACAAAATCCTCTACTCATACATATAAACAAAGAATGAAAACAAAAAGGAAAAAACATGAAACACACAATACCCCATTCAAGGGTATTGGTGGAATTTGCATAAATACTCAAATAATTTCTACAGAAAGGCACAAACCACCTACCTTGATGTTAGGAGGTTGATATACTCGAACCACAAGGCTTGAATCTCCTTAGAACATCGTATATCTATGAAAACTCACAAAAATATCAACCCATGATAACTTGAGAAAGAGGAGGAATTAGGAAACGAAGATCTAAGAGAAGGAAGAGCTTACCGCTGCGGTTCCAACACAATTGACGACGATTGATTCAGAGGACGGATAGAGGCTCGAGGGTTTGTTGAAGATCCGTGGCCATACGGAATGCTCTCAGTCGAAGATCCTAGAGAAGAAGACAGTTTTGGGGTTAAGACGCGACCCCGGTCCGTTTAATTAAAAAAAAGTACACAACATGTAATTTTAGAGTACACAGTGTGTACTAGGCTTTTCCATACTCTGCTTTAAGCGGCCTCCACAACACACCTACATGGCCATGTGCATGGTCATGACACGGACAACACACGGCCTTGAACAACATCAAAGTACACGGAGTGTACTCATAAAGTACATGTTGTGTACTTAAAAATTTTCTAGAAACTCCTCTTTTCTCAAAAACTCCAGAAAAAGGGAAAACATACCTGAAAAGAAGGTCTGGGTTCTTATAAACTTCCCCCCTTAAATAAATTCATCCCCGAATTTCCCTAACTAGGTGTAGAGGAAGAAACCCCGAATAGCTCTGGCCATTGCGATCGCACATCGACCTCCCTCTCTCAAGTCTTGTACTGTACTCGCCCGTGCTGCCATAGCACCTGTACCAAAGGAACAGACCGGCTACGGAGAACCTTTGTACTGTGATCGACAATCCGGATAGGATGATCCTCAAATGAGGCATCCACTTCAAGATCAACCTCCTCAGGTTGAAAGACATGAGACGGGTCTGAAAAGTAACGTTGGAGTTGGGAGACATGGAAGATGTCATGCATAGCTTGGTACCTCTGAGGTAACTACAACTGATAGGCAACCGGCCCAACTATCTCCAACACCTCAAAAGGCCCGACGTACCATGGTGAAAGCTTAACCTATCTCCAAATCCTCTTGTGTCCCAACCTCGGTGCGACACGTATGAAAACCTGATCCCCGACCTCGAACTATAGAGGTCGTCTCCGCTGATCAACATAAGACTTCAATCAAGACTGTGTCGTAGTCATCCTCTTCCGAATCAACTGTATCTGCTCTGAGGTCTCTTAAACAAGACGAGGTCCCAGCAAAGTTGCATCTCCTGCCTCCAGCCAGCATAAAGTTGATCGGAGTGTCCTACCGTACAAATCCTCGTAAGGTTCCATTTGAATAGTCACATAAAAAATGTTGTTGTTGGCGAACTCCACAAGAGGTATATGATTCTCCCAAGAACCTCCAAAGTCCATAATGCATGCTCAGAGCATATCCTTAAGCACCTGAATCGTACGCTCGGATTGGCTATAAGTCTGAGGATGGTATGTTGTACTCAAAAGTACCTGTGTACCCAAATCTTTCTGAAGCCCCTGCAAGAACCGAGAAGTAAAACGCACCACTACCACAAAAACAGTTTTTCGCAGCGCCCCCCTTTATCAGCGCTAACGAAAAAGCGCTGATAAAGGGGGGTCCCTTTATCAGCGCTTTTTTTAGCGCTGATAAAGGGACCCCCCTTTATCAGCACTTTTGTTAGCACTGATAAAGGGTCCCCCTTTATCAGCGCTTTCTTAGTAGCGCTGATAAAGGTCTCCCATTTATCAGCGCTTGCTTAGTAGCGCTGATAAAGGGGGGCCTTTATCAGCGCTTTTTTTAGCGCTGATAAAGGGTCGACTTCAAAAAAATTAAAATTAAAAATATATTAATATATAAATATAGTTATATAGTTATATAAATATAATATATAATTTTTAAATATATTTTAGATAAGTATAAATGTACATTTACACTTATTATACTTAATATATATATATAAGATATTTAGTGAAAATGGCTTCTTAAAAAATTTAAAAAATATTTTTAATTAATAATTTGATAATAATTATGGAGTAATAGTCATTTAATAACAATTTGAGGACTAAAAAAATTAAAAAAAATTAAAAAAAGATCCAAAATATGTTGAAAACGCAACTCAAACTTCAAACGACCATAACTTTTGATCCGAGTGTCTGTTTGAGCTCTACCACATATCAAATCGAAGCCTGCGATGAGCTCTACGTCGCTATAACTGGGGAGACCCCAGTCAAGCGTTTTTCGAGGCCAAAAGAGGCCTAGAAGGCCTCCAAAACTGAGTTTTTTGTCGGGGTACCCAGATTTTAGAATATTTTGTGGATTTTCAAACTCGTTTAAGGGGGTATTATTGGCTTTTCTTCGTGGTGACTCAATTTATTCCAAGGTATTAAATTCATATTGATATTATGTCTTTGAAATTTCATCCTTTTTTATAATGAACTGCTATTTATAATCAAATATATAACTATATGTACATATTTTTTATATATTCGCACGTAAAAATTAAATTTTTTAAATAAATAATTAAACATATTTACATATAAAATATATTAGCTTTATCTAAATAATAACTAATATCCATTTTATTTAAAATACCAATATATGAATATTTATATACCTATATATTAATCTAACTATATATATATATTAATCTAACTATATATATATTAATCTAATAACTATATATATATTAATATAACTACATATATATATTAGTATTACTATAAATATATATATTAATATCACCATAAATATATATATTAATATCACTATATATATATATTCATATAACTATATAAATATATATTCATATAACTATAAATATGTTAATATAACTATATATATGTTAATATAACTATATATTAATATAAATATATATTACTATACGAATAAATATAACTATATATATATAGATATATATTAATACCACTATATATATATATTAATATTACTATATATATTATAATATAACTATATATATATATATTATAATATAACTATATATATATATTAATATAAATATATATTACTATACAAATAAATATAACTAAATATATAAATATATATATATATATAGATATCATGAATTGGAAAGCAAATCAAAATAGAGTAGTGGTAAGGGCTTAGGCGCGCAGGGGGGAGGTCTCGAGTTCAAATCCTGGTGGAGGCAGGGGTGCGCGCGCATGAAGAATATTAGAGCAAGCGCTGTTAAAGGTTGGAGGGGGGTGAGTGGGGTGCGTGGGGTGTTGTATAGGGGCCGAAAAGCGCTGTAAAAGGGGGGGGGGTTCAAGCGCTATAAAATCCCCCCCCTCGATTGGCAGTATTTTTTAATTTTTTTTTAATTTTTTTAATTTTTTTTAATTTTTTTTAATTTTTTTTAACTTTTATCTGTGCTTTTTTAAAAGCGCTGATAAAAGGGTCCTTTATCAGCGCTAAAACGAGAGTGCTGATAAAGGAAGCGCTGATAAAGGGGACCCCCCCCCCCCCCTTTATCTACGCTGGCTTTATCAGCGCTTTTCTATCACTGATAAAGGCCATTTTTAGCGCTGATAAAGGCCGTGTTTGTAGTAGCGCACATCCCTATCTGAAATAATGGAGTGTGGAACTCCATATAGACGTACAATCTCACGGATGTACAACCTTCTCATCTCGTCAACACTGAAGGTCTCCTTAATTGGCAAGAAGTGAGAAACCTTCGTAAGCCTTTCGATAACAATAAGAACTGTGTCATTACCTCAATGCAATCTCGGAAAACCGGTCACGAAGTCCATCGCGACATCATTACACTTCCACTCGAGAATGGGTAACTACTGTAAAAGACCTTCTGGTCGCTGACGATCCACCTTTACCTAATGACAAGTGGAACATCTCAAGACGAAACCAGAAACATCCATCTTCATACCTGGCCACCAATACTGACGATGTAGATCACGATACATCTTAGTGACACTAGGATGAACTGCCCAAACTGAGGAATGAAAATACCGCATCAGCTCCTCATGTATGTCTTCTGGCACCCATACACATCCCTAGAAACTCAAGATCTCATCCTCACCTACTGTCCTTCTAGGAAGAGGGTCCTCTCTTGACACACTCTCCCACAGGACTAGGCCTTCTGAGTCTGATAGCTACCTCATCCGTACCCGATCAATAAGTGTAGAGGTAATAGCTACAGAAGATAGAAAGGTCTGCCCCTGTTTGTCATGCACCTCCAGATGCATCTCAAAGAACAAAGCCATAAGCTTCCACTCATTGCTGGCCTCCTGAGCTGCCTGTACCTGAGTCCTCCTACTCAACGCATCAGCCACTGCGTTGCCCTTTCCCAGCGTATAGGCAAGCTCAAAGTCAAAAGACTATAGGTACTCATCCCACCTACGCTGTCTCAAATTTCGATCACGTTGAGTGAAGATGTACTTGAGACTCTTATGGTCGGTGAAAACCACAAAGTGATCTCCCAGAAGATAATGCCTCCAACAGTGCAAGGAATGAACAAATACCGCCATCTCGAGATCATGCGTCAGGTAGTTCCTCTCATGTGGCCTCAACTTCTGAGACCCATACGCAACAACCCCATCTCCCTACATAAGCATAGCTCCCAGCCCAATACCTAAAGCATCACAAAAGATAGTGTAGCTCTTGCCTGGATCTGGAAAGACTAGTATCAGTGCTAAAGTAAATCTCCCTTTCATCTCTTGAAAGGCTAACTCACAAGAATCTGACCATAAGAATTTCACACCCTTCTTGGTCAGACCTTTCAGTGGTGATGCTATACGTGAAAAGTCCTGTATGAAATATCTGTAGTATCCAGCTAGCCCTAGAAAACTCCACACCTCAAAGATGTTCTTCGGATGCTCCCAGGAAACTACCACTCTCAATTTCTCTAGGTCCACTGATACTCCAGTCTCTGAGATAACATGGCCCAAAAAGTGAATCTGATCCATCCAAAAGTGGAATTTCGAGAGATTAGTATATAACTGATGCCCCCTTAGTGTACTCAAAACAATCTCAAGGTGGGTAGCATGGTCATGTTGAGTGTGAGAGTACACAAAGATATTGTCCATGAAGACCACCATGAAAGAGTCTAAGTATGGATGGAACACTCGGTTCATCAGTGCCATGAAAACTGTTGGCGCGTTTGTGAGACCGAATGACATAACTGTATACTCGTATAGACCATACCTGCTCCTGAAGGCTGTAAGAGGTATATCTGATGGTCTAACGTGCAACTGATGATAAATGAATCTCAAGTAAATCTTCAAGAATACTCGGGCTCCTCGAAGCTGATTGAAGAGATCGTTGATCCTCGACAAGGGATATCAGTTCTTAACCATCAACTGTTTAAGATTATGATAATCCACATAAAGCCTAAGGGTGTCGTTTTCCTTCTTCGCAAACAGGACAGACGAACCCCAAGGAGAAGTATTGAGTCAGATGAAACCCTTCTCCTGTAACTCCTCCAACTATTTCTTGAGATCCTGTAACTCAGGTGTCTCCATCCTATAAGGATGAATGGACACCGGTGATGCTCCTGGCACGAGCTCAATTGAGAAGTCTACCTCAAGCTCTGGAGGCAAACCCGAAAAGTACTCTCGAAAGACATCTCTAAAATGATCCACCATTGGAGGAAAGTCTAACTGTGAAGTCCCCTGGTCATCTAGATACAGACTAACAATCTGAGCTGTAACTCTACTTAGCCCATGATGCTCGGGTCCTGCTCTACTCGCCTGGACATCCCACTCGCCCTGATGGAGAAAAGATCCACCTTATAGTGATATGAAACTCACCCTACGGTGATAACAGTCGACGAATACCTGGTAAGGAACTACCCAGTTCATTCTGAGAATGACATCATATCCTATCATCTCTAGGAAATAGAGATCCCATAGAAAGTGACACCCCGCAAACTCAAGAGGGAACTCTCTGCACTGACGTACACTAGCCGTACTAGTCCCCAACGGTGTGTCTAGATTCAAAGTATCGGTAGAGGAAAATATGCAGAGCCCAAGGCACTCCACAACAACAAAAAAGTTAAATCTATGGTAAGCCCCTATATCAAAAATAGAAGAAGATAAAACTGAGGCTACTAAGATCGTACCTCGAACTGTAGAAGATCCGGGATCCTGCTCCTGCTGGGTCTGCTCTACTACAAATGCTTGACCTATACCACGGTCCTATGACCCTGCCTGAATGCTCTGAGCCGATCCACTCTTTTATCGCTGACAGACCGATGTCTGACCACAACAACCTCGACCTCCACCTCAGCTCGAATGGTCGGAAGAACTCCAGTTCCCAAACTGGTGGCGTTTCTCCTGAACGAGGAGTCATGGATAAACCCTTTTCACCAGCTGCTGGTGAGAAAACCTGATAGAAGCACTGAAGGTGACCCATATTGACACAATATCGGCACTCCACTAGGTCTCTTGGCACTTCGGCCTCATATGCCCATCCCTTCCACACTGGTATCATACTACCTGGCTACCTGAATATGTGTCTTGCTGCCTCATATCACCACGCATAGACTCCCTATGGCGCTTCTTACTATCATCTGGGGAAGCGCTAACTCTAGAAGTGGAACAACCCTGGATCTCAGCTCCGGAATCTCTCAGATTGTGCTCTGCAATCAGTGCCTGGTTGACGATGGAGGCGATGGAAGACAACCTGAAGATATTCACCTGTGAGCAGATCTTCTGTCTGAGACCATCCTCAAACTTCCTTGCTAAGAAAACCCCATCTCCGCCCTGGAGGGGTGGGAAACGCTGAAGCTCGGTGAACCGAGAGGAATAATCCATGACAGAAAGAGTACCCTGCTCCAGGCTCATGAACTCCCGGGCTCGGTCGGCCCTTAGGGTCTCCAGATAGAAGTAGTCATAAAAGACGCAGTGAAACTCCTCCCACACCATAACCTGCTGATGAACTGCTTGTGAGATCACGTACCACCACCTCTTGGCAGAGTCTCGTAGCATGTAGGTAGCGAGCTTGACCCACCTTTCTGGAGGTGTCTCTAGATGCTCGAAGATCATCATCATAGATTCTATCCATGACTTTACAGCCTGAGGTCCTCCTTCCCCTAAAAAGGTGGGAGGATGCTGCTACTGGAAAAACCGCATCAAGTCTGCCATAGTTAAGGAAGGAGTCGGAGATCCCTAGAAAGTCTGCATCATCCTCAGAAAACCTTCCCTAAACTACGCATCGACACCTGCAACTGGTATCACTGCTGGTGCCAAGGCTAGCACAACAGGAGGATTTGCAGGAAGTCCTTGATCAGCCATGTCCGATGCCTGATCACCGCCTGAAAACTGGTGTACAACTGGAGGACGTCTCTTTGGAATGACTCTTCAAGGAAAACACACACCTTAGATCAGAATTAAAAAGAACTGAAAAACTCAAGGAATAAGAAGGAACAGGGAAAAGAAGGTACTCAAGTTATGCAAAACATGACTACACGGCGTGTACTTTCCCTACACTGTGTGTTCCCTTAAGTAATTTACATGGGCATGTACTTATACCAAAACCGATCGTGTAACACACCAAATACATGGAGTGTTGTCTTAACACACGACGTGTACTTGAATCCTATTCCCTGCCCGAGTCCTTCTACACGGTTAAGCCACACGACTCTTCTAAGACAAAACTACACGGCATGTTCAAGGCAGACACTGAATGTACTAGACATGCCTTACCTGGCCCGTGTTGTTAGCGACACGATCAGACACATGGATGACACTACACAGCGTGTTCTAGATGGTCATGGCGTGTACGAAAAAGGGTAAAACTGACCTGTGTTGTTCGTGACACGGCCGGGTACCTAGATCAGACTACACGACGTGTAAGATTCGGACAAGGTGTGTATGTGCAAAGATAACACGACCTGTGTTGTTCGTGACACAACAAGGGTACCTATTTCATACTACACGACATGCTAAACTAGTACAAGGTGTGTTCTTACAAGATTTTTCATAACCTCGTGTCCCTACCCACATAGTCAGTGACACAATTTGACAACTACATGGCATGTATGCATAAAGTACACGCTCTGTATTCTGGGTTTTTCCGAGCAGTAGGCTCAGAACTGCTCTAGAGCCCAGAAAACATAGAAAACACACGTTAAGGTTCCAAATTCTGATCCGTGAGGGCCCATACTCCCTGTGAATCAAAGTTTTGCATCTTATACAAGTTACAAATAAGGTAAACAGGTCAATGATCCACCAAATTCTGGTTCATGAGGGCCCATAACACCTCAAGAACCAAAATTTGGAATTAATTCAGGTAAAACCTTACTCAATCAAAGCTCTAACAAGAAGCAGAAGTATCTATCAAAACATCATGCATAATCTACACAACATATATCACAACAACATGCAATTTCTAATGTATCCTAGATGGCATGGAAAGAATGCATGGAATGTGATTTCTAACAAGTGCCTATATGATGCATGAGATGGAATACCCTCATCTCATCAGGTTGTGACAGAAATAGAACCACAGTAACAACAACGTTAACAACACAAATCATGTAAATCACCCAATGGTGAAATCAAATCAATTGTAAAATTGAAAACCAGTAAAATTGCAATAAATGAGGTAGTATGGCTTTTCCCTATACATGGGTTATCTACTCCTGAGAACAACTCATTACCAAGTACCTATTCCATCCTATCCCTAGATATAGTCTCCAAACAGTAAGTCAAGAGAAAATAACCTCCTCTGATACCACTTTTTAATGTCCTGGTTTTGGAATCCACCCAGAGGCGCCTCGTACCAGGTTGGTCACATGGACTCAAGAGCATTTCTCCGAAAGCCAGAGGCTACTGAATAGTAGTGAGGGCCTTAGGTTTGATAGTGGGGAAACTATTCCCTCATTGACAGAGTACACAGTGGAAGTAACAACAAATACAATAGTGGAAGTAGTAAATATACAACAATAATAACAGCAGAATACTAATAAATAAACAACTGGATCAGAAATATATGTAAATGATGAATGATACATATATGTCTAGTAAAACAGCCAAAAAAGTCACAATGCTGAATACAGTACTAAACCAAAGTACAAAAGAAAAACAGATGAGCAACTCCTCAGCATCGCAAGCCTCGTCTTGGTCCCATGCTCTCCAGCTCCAGTTCAATCAAGAACCTGAAGTAGAAGGGAGATTTCCCTTATCTATACCTGCAACAATGTAATCTGTTTGGGCCCAAAAGCATGGCCCAAATAGGGTGAGACAAAGTCCTAGTAGGAAACCACCCAAAGATCTATGCCTAACAGTCAGTGAATATATGTCAGGTAAAAGTACAGAAATCAGTAAACATGGAAGTACTAAACAGAAAACAATCCACAGTTTCTAGCATATAATTTACAAACAAGTAAGCAGCCACTCAAGCAATTGGAACAAATAGGTAACCCTATGGGTAGTTCTCATAGCCTAACCCCTATGGTTCAACCAATAAGTACTAACAACCCCCTGGGAGGCACACACAGTCTCACCCCTCTGGTTCAACTAAAGAATAGACTCTTTGGGAAATCACTTACCGCCAATTCCCCCTATAGTCTCGTATCGTACTAAAGGCGCTCTGGGGAAGCACTCAACATCTCATTCCCCCTGTGTCCCACGTCGAGGAACTACAGACACTCTAGGGAAGCACTCAACTTCAATTCCCCCTGTGGTCTCGCATTGTATTATAAAGACACTCTGGAGAAGCCCTTACATCCATTCTCCCTATGGTCTACTACACTAGGTTCTCACAGCCCTGTATAAAATCAGAAAGTATCGCATTGCGTAATGACCAAAGTATACTCAAGAACTACTTGGATAGCACTCTAAAACATCTCATCATGGAAGAACTGCAGTCACACCATCATACAACTAGGCATGGAACTGTCAATAGCCTAGGAAAAAACTAAACCAACGGTCATAATAGGAAAACAAGCATGGGAAAGGCATCCAAAGAACAGTAAGATTAACCTATTAAAACAAAAAATCCTTTAATCAAGTATATAATCAAAGCATACAAATAATAAGGTAAAAACAGGAAACACACAATACCCCGTTCAAGGGTATTGGTGGAATTTGTACAAATACTCAGAGGCTTCCTACAGAAAGGCACAAAACACCTACCTTGACGTTAAGAGGTTGATATAATTGAACCATGAGGATTGAATCTCCTTATAATGTTGTAGATCTACGAAAACACACAAAACACTCAACCCATGATAACTTGAGAAAGAGGAGGAATTGGGAAACGGAGCTCTAGGAGAAGGAAGATCATACCACCGCGGTTCCAATGCAATCGACGACGGTTGATTTGGAGGACGGATGGAGGCTCGAGGGTTCATCGAAGATCCACAACCATGAGGAACGCTCTCGGTTGAAGATCCTGGAGAATAAGATGGTTCTGGGGTTAAGATGCGACCCCGGTCCATTTAATGAAAAAAAGAAAGTACACGGTGTGTACTTTTAGAGTACATGGCATGTACAAGGCTTTTCCGTACTCCGCTTTAAGTGGACTCCAAAACACCCCTACATGGCTGTGTGCATGATTATGACACAGCTAGAACACGACCTCAAGTGGCATAAAAGTACACGGTGTGTACTTCAAAATTTTCCAGAAACTCCTGTTTTCTCAAAAACTCCAGAAAAAGAGAAAACATACCTGAAAAGAAGGTCCAAGTTCTTACATTTCCAACAACATTATAATAATTATTACAACCAATCAGCCTACAAAAAACCACATCCATTCCAAAAAAAGACTCACTTTGAACAAAATTAAACTATTGCACCACCAATAGTATATAGATAGCATGGACTAGAGATTTAATTGATCAAGAATGAGGTTAAGGAACTTAAAGAACAACTCGACAACATAGTGTAAATTATATTCAAAAATATAGGAATGTTTCTAGCCCAATCAGTCCATAAACCTAAGGTAAATGTAATCATGATGACCATAATAAGTGGTAAATAACTTCAATCATTGGCCACACCTAAACCAAAATAACTTAAATTGAATAAAGTGAGGCTAAAAATCCTATATAGGATCCTAAAAAATAGTCTAGGTAAGAAAAAATAAATAGGAGGAATATAAGGATAAACTAAGAAGAAAGAATCAATAAACACCCATACAAATGTATAAAAGGGGGAAGAAAGACCTATCACTCCCTTTTCCATAAAAAATCATTTATTCCAAGAAAATACAAGAGGAATAACTTCAAAAATAATTTTTAGAAACTTTATAGAAAGTGTATATCAGTATACGCCTTTTGGAGGATCTTAAAAAAATCCTTAAGTATGAAAAATTTCTCAAAAAACTTTTCACCAAGAATAGAAGGCTTCAAGGTAATTAAAGAATTAATTTAGGAATAAGTTTCTTGGATTTAATCACATAAAAATTTCTAAGAAAATTCCAAGATAAATGGACATTCTATAGCCCTTGAATCATTGAATCTATAACCTTTTTAGATGCCTTATGTGATCTTTATGTTTCCTATAATGTAATACCTTACTCTATTTTTATATCCCTATAGATGGAAGAATTTAAACCCTCAATATCAGTGGTGAAACTTGAAAAAGATCCATTATCTTTCCATCATGAGTATTGGAGGATGTGTTTGTGAGTATCCAAGACTTGATTTTTTCAATAGAATTCCATGTGCACAACATGGAGGAAGATAGGGAACCAAGACACCCATTAATAAATTTGGGTAGAACCTTCTTCAAAAACTCCAAGACAATAATCAATGTGTAATAAGGATCCCCCACCATGGAGTTTAAAGATAGTATTTCCCACTTAAACATCTTTGACTTTATGAGGAACCATTCAAATGAACATTAACTTCTTACACTTTCCCACATTAAAATAGGATGAACCTAGTGAATATCCAGGTATGTTTCATGAAAATTTATATCTATGAAAAAATTTAATGATTTTAATTTTTGTAGATAGTGAATATGTACAAGACTTTAAAAAATATATTTACCGTTTGGAGGATGAGGTATCCCCTGAATTTTATGACGAATTTGATCGTTTATTTAGTAATGAATCATATTATATGTTATATTTTGTGTATAAAATCTATGTTATGGAAGTGAGGAACCCTAATTTAATTGCATCATTAAAATAGCCCCCAAATTTGGAACTAAAACCACTTCCCATTGATTTGAAGTATGTGCATATCATGGTAGGCGAGAAACTGCCAGTGATAATTTCCAAAAATTTAACCCCAAACCAAGAACAAAACTTGATTCAACTCTTGAGAGAAAATTTATAAGCAATAGGTTGGAATTTATGAGATACACCAGGCATAAAATCAAAAATCTGTATACACTGAATTTTAATCAAATACAATTCCAAACCTACTAAGAAACCCCAAAAAGTATAAATCTAACAATGTTGTAGGTAGTGAAAAAAATTGATTGGTTATTAGAAGTAGATATAATTTACCCTATTTATAACTCTCAATTGGACAATACCATTCACATTATTCTTGAGAAAATTGGACCATCCACTATGAGGAGTGAACAAAATGACATAATTATTAAAAAAAATAGAATGGTTGGATATTTTTCATAGAATATAGGAAGTTAAGTTAGGTCACTAGAAAAGATCACTTCCATATTTTTTTATTGGTTATATTTTAAAGATATTATTAGGTTGAACTCACTATTTTTTTCTAGATGGTTTTTAGGTTACTTCTAGGTTCCCATTATTCCAGAAGATCAGGAGAAGACTACCATCACTTGTCCCTTTGGAACATTTTATTACAAAAGGATTTCATTTGGATTGTGTAATGTCCCAGGTATATTTTTTAGGTTCATGTTAAGTATCATTTTAGATCACATTTAAGACTACCTTGAGCTATTTTGGATGAATTTACTATTTTTAAAAATTCATTTGACCATTGATTGGAAAATCTGAAAAAAGATTTGTAAAAATGCATTGAAAAGAATTTTGTTCTTAATTTTGAAAAGATATTTTTATAGTGGAAATAGGAATATTCATTGGGCATGTCATGCCACATAAATTAATTATGGTAGATAAATCAAAAATTTAAGTGATAAATTCATTACCTTATCTGAATTGTGTAAATCAAATTAAATATTTTATAAGACACACAAGATTTTACAGAAGTTTCATCAAGGAATTTAGTAAGACTGTTATTCTCCTTTCCAGGTTCCTTTTGAAATAAGATCATTTTGATTTTAATGTTACATGCATGGAGGATTTTTGTGAGTTAAATAAAATATTGATCACCCCACCAGTGATGCAACCATCAAACTAGGAAAAATATTTTGAGATACTTTATGATGTTTCCAACCAATATATGGGGGTAGTCTTATCCCAAAATATTTAATGGAAATATCAAGTTATTTAATATTATTCTAAGACCTTATATTCTTCCCAGATCAACTACCGAACCACATAAAAACAATTTCTTACAGTTATCATTAATTTAGATAAATTTAGATCATATTTACCTGAAACTATAGTCATAATATTTTCTTATCATTCTACCCTTAGGTTCTTAGTGAAGAATACAAAAGTAAAACCTAAGAAATTTAGATGGATATTATTACTTAATGAATTCAACATAGAGATCAAAGGCAAAAAGGGGAATGAAAACCGAGTGGCCAACCACCAAAGCCGATTACCCAACACAACATAGGTATATATTCCAAACCGGGAACCATTTAATGAATACATTCTAGGAGATTAGTTGTATTTTATT
Organism: Viscum album; assembly: GCA_963277665.1. Taxonomy (NCBI): domain Eukaryota; kingdom Viridiplantae; phylum Streptophyta; class Magnoliopsida; order Santalales; family Viscaceae; genus Viscum; species Viscum album. Next base: position 819,130,783 of record OY728133.1, read on the forward strand.
AAAAGAAAAGTTCCTTGGTATGTTGAAATGGTAAATTATTAACTTCTCAAGTCTCCTTCCACTTAAATCTTCAACAAATTCAAATACTTAAATCCGAATCAACATTTTACATTTGGGAAGGTCCAAATATGTAGAAAATTTTTAATGACTAAGTAATAAGAAGATTTAAATATATTTTTAATTTTTTTTCACACTCTTAATTTTTGAGGAAACTTTGGACATCAAAGGATAGTAATTAAAGTTTTATAATTTAGAATTTATTATCCTACTCTATTTAAATATATGCATGAATTTTGTTAGAAAAAGTGAAAAATGTCAATTTTAGGGAAATGATTCAAAAAAATTCCCCCAAAACCAATTAGCTTTGGTAAAATTTTTGAAGTATGAGGAATATATTCTATGGGAATTTCTCCCATGTATTTTGAAAATTCTTACATTATATTATAATTTGGTTATTTTTCAAAATGGGTGTAGCAAATGCGATCAAAATTGATGAGCTAATATTGTGTGTGATTTTTTTGATACTAACATATTTGTTGGTTTGGAGTTTATAGAGCCATCATCATTGATCAAGGGCACCAATTTTTCAATAAGATTATGGAGGTTTTAATGAGGAAATGTAGAGTACATCACAAAATATCCATAGATAAATGGATAAGTCGAAGTGACCAATGGGGGGGTTAAAGGGATTTTTGAGAAAAATATTAAACCAATCTAAAAAGATTAGAGCCAAAGGTTGGAAGACACCTTATGGTATTACAAAATAACCTAATAAAAACCCATAGTAATGAGCCCTTACACACTTATTTATTGGAATATTTTTCACCTTTTAGTGGAGTTGGGACACAAAATATATTGGACAATGAGAGAGATGAATTTGAACCTGGATAGTGTTAAAAAAGAGAGGAATCTACAATAGTAATAATTATAGGAAACTAAAAGAGAATCTTTTTGAAATTACAAATTTTTCAAAGAGATGATAAGAGTGGATCATGAAAAGATCATCTAGCATAAAGACTTCTATCCAGGGGGCCAAGTGCTATTATACAATTCAAGACTCAAGTTGATTCCTGGTAAGCTTCATTCCAAAGGGGAAAGTTAATTTATAGTTACTAAGGTATATCCCTTTAGTGTTATGAAGATCACTAAATAAGTAAGCAAGAACCCATTAAATGTTAATGAGCATAGGCTTAATAAATTCTATATAAACTTACCATAAACACTAGTAGAGGATATCATACTTCTCCAACCAATTTATCAATGAAAACTATCAGGTTATACCTCTCTGTGACATATATATTATTATTGTGATTCCATTTAAAATATGATTTACTTAATAAATATTTTTGAATTAATTACAAACACTTCATCATTTAAAGTGTGAGGGAGGGAACCTTTGTGGTTTAGGAATTTTTAATTTTTTGTCTTTCAAATTTTGGTGTCTTTTTAAAAAAAATTAGTGTGTTTATTTTCATTTTTAGTGTGGCTTCGAAACATGATGGGATTAAATTGAATTACATTTCAACTTTGAATCTACAATAATGATGAGAAAGTGATTTTATAAAATTAATCACATTAGATGAATACTGAAATGAATTTTCACTACTACAAAACTAGCCTTTAAGAACACTGGTATTTATCAGTGCTAGAAAAAATCACTGATATATGGCATCTTTATCAGCATTGAAGAAAGAACTGATAAATTTAACACTTTATCAGTGTTTTTTTAGTTCTAATAAAGGTCCCCTTTTATCAGCACTTTATTTTTAGCACTGATAAAGGTTACACTTTATCAGTGATTTATTTTTATTACTGATAAAGGCTACCCTTTATCAGCACTTTATTTTTAGCGCTAATAAAGGGTACCCTTTATCAGTGCTATATTTTTAACGCTCATAAAGGAGTCCTTTATCAATGCTTTTTTAGCGCTGATAAAAGTTCAAATAAATAAAATGAAATAATTAAATAAATAAAAACAAAAAATGAGTTTATTAAAAAAATATTAATTTTTTTTATTAATTAAATAATTATCGATAAAAATGAGTAAATTTATTATACTAAATAAATTATAAATACTATTAAATATATAGATATGAAAAATAAAAATTAAACAAATTAAAATTAAAAATAAATAAATTGAAAAAAAAATATTAAACATTTTATTAACTAGATGATTATTGATAATGTTAATAAATAGTATATATTAAATATATAGATATATATTAATGTATATAAATATTATTTATATATTACAAAATATTTATGCACTATATTTAGTGAATAATGGTTTATAATTTAAAGTTAATATGAATTAAAATTACTAACTAATTTCATAGATTAATGGACATATAATTGAATGTCGTTTTATTTTTCAATTTAACATAGATCAAATGTGTGTTATATTGATTTCACATATATGTAATTAATGCATTTTTATATACAATGTACACACACAAAACTTATCCATTTTTTCAATATTATTAAAGTGTACTTAATTTTAATTTATATAATTTCACTCATTTTTTACACGCATGCACTTAAAATTAGATACTCATTTATAATGTTAAAAAAAATTTGTAAAAAAAATTTATAAAAAAAAATTATAAAAATATTTAAAAAAAGTATTTACAAAAAAATATATTTAAAAATGTACATACTATATTTATAAAATTATATATTTATAATTATAAATAAATAAATAAATTTTTAAAATTATTTATATAATTATAAATAAATAATTATATATGTTTAAATAATTATAAATAAATAATTATATATTTAAATAATTATTAAATTTATAATTAATTTACATAAATAATGAATATATTTACCATATTTATATTTATTTATATTTATATATATTTATTAAATATATATATATATAATTATATATATAATGATATAAATATTCTTTTTTAAAAATATTTATATAATTATAAATAAATAATTATATATTTAAATAATTATAAAATTATAATAAATATATTTAAATAAGAAATATATTTACTATATTTATATCTATATATATTGATTAAGTATATATATATTTACAAATTTTTTATTTATAATTATAATTATAAATAATTTATCAGCACTTAAGTAATAAGTGTTGATAAAAGAAATCTTTATCAATGTTTTTTAGCACTGATAAAGTTAAGGCTTTATCTGTGTTAAAAATTTAGCACTGATAAATATGGATTTTATGAGTGCTTTTTTAGCACTGATAAAGACCTACCTTTGTCAATGCTAAAAAAGCGCTGATAAACACGCCTTTTATTAGTGCTTAAATAATAAGTGTTAATAAAGGTACTGTTTATCAGTACTTTTTTAAAAGCACTAATAAAAGTGTTGTGATCTAATTAAAAAAACCTAACCTCCTGAGAACCCGTAGCGATATCAGAAAAATCCCCTATTGGAAACCCTTTAAGGGTGCTTCTCGTTCATTCTCCCCTTTCTCAACCCTGATTTTCTATAAGGCCCCAGCCTTAAACCTTACTTAATCTTGAGTTATTACAAGATTACACATTGAGGATCTTTTCGGGTTTAGAGTTTTAGAGAATTAGATCATAAAACTTGCATTACATTCCATATATAAACAAAGTGGTTACATAAAGATAGTATTCTTCTTTCCCATCAATGGAAAAATATTTAAAATAAAACATGGATTCTTTCTTGACACTTCTTTGACACTATCATCATATCATGTACCTTTCCCTTGACCTGTGAAAAACATTTCAAAAAAACTTGGGATGAGCATAAAAAGCTCAGTAAGGGATATAAAAACATGGAAAGGAAACATGGGTACATATATACATAAGAATGAAATCATACTTTACCCATAAAACATAAGCACTTTAACATACCTCATCAAATCATGAATAAATCATAGAAATCATAAGACATAAAGGTAACTTGAGGCATTCATAACATTCTTACATAGGGAGTAACCCTCTTGGTTACGTTTGGAATACCCATCACAGTATATTCCCTAAATCTATTTGGAGAAACCTTAATGTTTCACTCCTTCGTGTTACCCAATGCATTGGAGAGCTATATCGGGCTCACCCACCCTTAGTTTATCACAGAACCACCCGTCTTCATAATAATGCCCAAGAACCTCAACATAATCGTATCACATAAAACATGCATAAAGGAAACATAACATTTCCACCTTTCAATCACAATATATCAATACAACACATTGATATAAAAACATTATGAAAACCATTTTCAATACCAAAATAAAAGAAAAGTAAAACATGGTATTTATTTTTCTTTTAAAAAGAAGGTATGGCTTGTAGAGGAAGCCGAAACTCAAATAATGGTCATGGCGGCGGAGAAGTCATTGTCGCCGCATACGTATGACAAAACATTCCCTTTTGTCGTTTAGTAAAATGCTTCGTATAAAAAAGATTCCTTTTGGATAAACGTAAAAGTCAAAGGGGTTTATACACCGTATAAAACAAGGTTGAGTATAAAACAAAATATGCCTCAATGAAAGGAGATTGACACGAAGTCCCATACCTCGGGTCCGACTTGACTCGATCGTTCTTTAATGTCCTGAATAATAAATCTGAGTTAATTTATACTTGTTTAAGAACCTTTTTCAAGTTCATTATTCCTTTTATATCACTTATTTCCATGTCATGAACACTATGTAATTATTTAAGTTAATAACGGTCGTTTTAACGGTCATTGGTACTTGAGTCAAAAATAAACCCTTTATAATTACAAGTTGTTCATGTATCCATTATATACAGAATTATAATCATGATGTATATATCATATATATCATATATATCCAGTATATACATGCATTTATAATATTACATATTCATTTAAAGGTAAGAAATGAAATGCACTGTTCATGGAGACGGTAAGCCGTACGTACGCATGAACGCTACTTTCATTTCTATTTCGTATTTTATATAATGGAATCATAATTATATAAAGGTATATTATAATTCCAGTGTAATATCATATATAATATCATAACTCCATCCTTTATACATCCCACATATGGTATTTAACGAATCAAATCACTTTGAGGGGGCGGTAGTCCGCACTTCCTTAAATGAAGATATCGCGTTTACCCATAATGGAAACCATAATGGTATGAACAAAATGAAAAATACAGAATCTTAAGGAAAACATAAACATATTATATATCATATATAAATATAGTGTCATCTTAATGGACACCTTTGAAGGTGTTAAAATAATGTTGAACAATCATCGTTTCGGGAGGCAGAAATTCACCATCCACGGAAACAATATGTTCTTTAACCATTAGATGTAGGTGTGTGTAAGTTTAGCTCTAATCCTTCTTATAAAAACATCCTAGTATATTTAAGATACTGTATTTGTTATAAAATAAATGAATAAATAGAGTTTAGGGGGTTGGAGAAGCAAAATAAAACAAAAGGACTCAAGTGAATACATTACCTTAAAATCGGGTAACTCCCTTTGGTTTGAGCTCAAAGGCTTCCTTGGGAAGACTTATGCCCAAATTTAGGCTTCAAGGAGTAATAGAGGGAAGTGGAGAGACAAAATGGGCAGGGGTTGGCCGAGCCAAAGGCTTTGGGAGTGTGGGTAAGGAGGTAGAGGTGGGGGCCTTTTATAAGAGAAGAGGAGGGGCACTCTTGGAAAGTAAAGAAATGTTACTTTATTTGAAAATGATTTTCGGATTAAAAAGGTCCCGCATTGATATAATTATAGGTTAAGGTGATAAGGGTTCTAAATATACCCATCCAATAGGTTTTGGACATGTTTAGGTCATTTATTTTACATTATCATTTCATTTAATTTAAATCCTTTATTAATGAGGTAATCGCTGCATCATCATGATGTCATAAATAATTTAATTTATTTAAAGTCTAAAAATTATAAAAAAATACTATGATGTAGGAAATATTTTTATCTTTCCAATTAATATTTATAATTAAAAATCTGAATTGTATAACCCCATTTAAAAATTGTTTTAGTAAAATAACTTATGTTTGTGTCATTTTTACTTTAACATCAAATAAAAAGGTATTTATGTCATTTTCCAACCAAAGTGGCTCCATGGGGTCCCCAAGTTGACCAATGGATTTTCTTGGTCGGCCATGACACATCTAATGAGGGTAGGACATGTGTCTAGGTCATTTCATTTTATTAAAACATTATTCTTACCTTAAACTACACTAATTACCTCTAATCGCGATTAAAAACTTAATAAGTTACTATTCACAAAAAAATTATTCTAATCCCGTTGAACCAAATTTTAATTCTTAATTACAACCATGTTTGTCAGATTTTTGAAATTCAAAACACAAAGATGGAAAAATTTCATTTAAACGGAAAATCAGTTTTTATAAGTACCACTTAGTGGTTTCACTATTCATCAAAAATTGAAGTTTTTCAGAAAATTACCAAAAATTCACCCTAATATATATTTGATATTCCAAATTAAAAAATGATGTCTATTTTAAAAAATTCAAAACATATAAGTTGCATTAATTAATTTAATAATTAATTCCCGTTGTCAAAACAAATAGCGTGTTTTTATGAAACAAAATGTATCAAAAGATTGACACTAGTTTAAGTCCGATTTCAAAGTGAAATTAATTAAAACGACAACCATTGGATTAAATGGTAAAAATATATTCTAATTTCACTTTAAAACCAATTCAAAAGATAATCTAATCATATAAATAAAGTAGATTAAAAAGCAGTTTTGATGTAAAATGCAGTATTTTTCACTATTCATTAAAAAATGAACATTGTCAGAAAAATACCAAAAATTCACACAAAGTAAATTTTGATGTCCCAATCATAAAGAATAAGTTTATTTTGACAAAAATAGCTTATAAAATTGTCAAAAGTTTGATTTAAAAAGGGGTTTCCATCAAAAGGAAGTAAAACAATCTTTTAAGAATATTAGTGTATTCCATGCTTAAGATTGGATTTATTTTCATTTTAAGCCTCTAAAACACTATATAATTCATTAATAGACATAGATAAAAATATCTATTATTCATTAGTTACTTGGGATGTTACATTTTCTCCCACCTTTCCCTCAATTGCTTCACCCTAAGGTCCCATATTTGTTCAATGGTGTTCCAAATCTTTGGATCTCGACCTCAGAGTACAAAGTAACATCGGATCTTCTTAATCTCACCTTGATTGTGAAGTTTAGGTAGAATCACCCTTCGGTGGACAAATTCAATAGGTTAATCTTTGAGTCTTGGTGTTTTCAAGATCGAGAAATGGTAGGTCAACTTGACTAAAGGAAGATCATGATTCAGTTTACTTTGGAGGAATATCTGGTCAGGGCTTGGTCCAATGCCCCCCATAACTGAAATGGCTTCTGATTCTATCTCTTTAGTCATATGACTTATATATGAAGTTCAACATTACAACAACATTGATTTGGGTTAGTTTTTCCAATATCCCTTTACCTTTTCAAAATCCAGCGATTATACGCATGTTAGGGAATCTCGTTTGTAGATATTTATGTTCTGATAGTATAACTCGATCGGTTTCTCACCCTGTTTCTCCTCGAATTTTCATGGAAGTTGATATATCGATAGTGCCTATAGATTATATTTGGATTACAGTGGGGGAAGAATTTTGATTTGAGAAGGTTGTGTGGTTTGTATCGTGGGTCAATTTCTTCGATTCCTATAAGAAATTGGGCCATTCTACACCTGCCTATAGGTGAGTGAGGCATTTTCTTTCCTTTACAGGTTTCGATTTTTTTTGTATTTGTGCTACGGTTGTTGTATACTACTTTGATTTTGTTTATGATACATTTGTTTCTTGACTACTGTTTTAGATATCCTGTTTTGGTCTTTTTAAATTGTTGTTTTGAATCAATTTGTTTTGCTATCTACATCTATACCCCAGCTTGCTCCGTAAGCTTAATTTTGTCACTGTTTTGAAATCTTAGTGAATCAACTCTATTTCGTAGATAAACCAATTAAATAAATATTTATTCCACTGTATAAATATTATAGTTTTTGGATATAAAAAACTTAAATTAATGAGTAAATTGATTTAGATGTGTATGGGATATACGTTGAAAGGGTTTGTGTGTTTTCTTGATGTGTGTTATTTATTTACGCCAACTTCTTTATGGACCTCCCTAGAATCCCAAGGATGGGTCAATGCGTATTAGATGACCACCCTAGATTCCTTAGGTTGATCCATCATTTTTTCCAAAAAATAGAATAGAAGTGATCAAATTCTATATATTAAAAATTATTTTTAGGCATTCATCATTTTAGGTCTATATATACATTATAGGTCTATATATACATTTAATTAACAATAATATAATTCATACTTAAATAAGCAATAAAATATTATAAACTCATGTTACTTTCAAAATAATAAAATAAGGTAACTATTTATACATTTTTTTGAAATAACTAAACTTTCAAAAATTTAAATAATTATATTTTAGACACAATTACCGAGAATAATAATTATTTATAATTAATATAATTTAAAAATTATTATTAATTGTATTTTTTAGTTCTATTAGAAAAAATAGTATTATATATATAATTATATTCAAATAAAGTTACTAATATAATACAATCATATATATATATATATATAATATTTAGGTAGACTCACTTTATTTATCTATGTATCAAATGAGGAGTGAGCTCCATTTTATAGTTTTTGATGGTGGAAGTAGTAAATCCAATTTAGGTTTATTTCCTATCGAGGTAAGTGTGAACGAAGTACACACCTCCATCAACCTATTTTTCCAATCATATTAAACCCTATCATATTTTTAATAAAATAAAACCTTTTAAAAAAACCAAGTTTTATAAAAAAGAACATTAAAAAAAATACTCAACCCATTATTTTATTAAAGTTTTATTCGGATCCTTATGGATAATTTCGAGGATAAAAATGGAAGTAATTCATAATTAAATCGGCCTCCACTTCAAATCAAATAAATTAATATCAGTAACATATACTCATCAGCTAAAATTACACTATAGAAACTTAAGACCCCCAGGCTGCACAAAAATGCAGTTGCGTATTCTGATTCTTCTATTTACACCCTCTCCATTTCTTTCTCGCCCTTCACTCTATCGTTTCTCTGGTTGTGTAGAGTTTTTCTCTGGAAGGAGTTAGTGGAAATGGAGGCATCGAGTTAATAACTAGTGACAATGGTGTAATTCTCACAAATGGGAGACATTTCCCCTTTTAGAGAACACAATTAAGTACAATTGTCATCTTCATCAGTTTCATCTCCCAAATAGTTATTATTTAATTTTGTTTCCTTGAGGCTCATCCCCCGTCTCTTTTATGTTTCTTATACTACTATGAGCATTATTCATCCCATGGATGACTACTGCTTATATTATTTCAAGAAACATAGGTGTATGTCCATAAGATATGGAGAATTTGTGTCAAAAAACAAAATACATTGATAACTGTTTAGGAGATGAGCTGCTGAGGATGAAAATTGTAATTTATTGTGTTATCTAAAAGGGGAAATGTCCCAAATTTGTTAGCATTACACCATTGGCACTAGTTATTTACCTGATGCCTACATTTCCACCAAATCATTTCATATTAAAGCTCCACAAAACCAGAGAAATGATAGAGTGAAGGGTGGGAGAGAAATGGAGTGGGCAGAGACATAATAATCATAATACAAAACTGTAGCGCTATGTAGCCTGGGGGTCTTGAGTTTCTACAGTGTAATTTCAGTTGATGAGTGTGTGTTACTGAAATTAATTTATTTTATTTTATGTGGAGGTAGAGTTAATGATGAATTAATTTCATTTTTATCCTTGAAATTATACACAATGATCCAAATAAAACTTTAATAAAATAATTGGTTGAGGATTTTTTAAAATATTTTTTCAATAAAATTTGGTTTTTTTAATAGGTTTTATTTTGTTAAAAAAATTATAGGGTTTTATATGATTGTAAAAACAGGTTGATGGATGTGTTTAATTTTTTTAAACTTATGGAAATTATCCATAAGTCATTTGTGACATGTATAAATCATCCACGCCTCAATTCAATGCACAGTGTAACCGCTATGACTTAATATGTCCGTTATCAGTTTAAAATTAAAATTTTAGTTCAAAACATTTTACTCAATGAAAACAAAGAAAACATGCTCTAATTTTCTTGATAATTTAGGAAATCAATTCATAATTACTTTGTGACATGTAGGAATTAGTCCCACATCAAACCGATACACGATATGATCAGTATTGGTCAAAGTGTGTGTTTCCAGTTTAAACTGACATTTTAGTAAAAAAACAAGTGATGTACTCAAAATCTAGAAAATTCATTCATAATATTTTTATACTTTTGTAAAATGATCTATAATTCATTTGATACATGTAAAAATCAGTCGTATCTCAATCTAACACCTGATGTGACCGGTATTACTCAAAGTGTGTCTTTATTTAAAAATGACATCAATTTTACTAAAAAGGAAAACCAACCTACTCAAAACTGAGAAAACAAAATTATAGTGCTTTTATACTTTAGGTAAGTGATAAATAATTCATTTTTGACATGTAGGAATCATATGTATCTTAATCCAATGCATGGTGTACTCGGTATGACTCAATGTGTCCATTATCAGTTAAAAATCGACAGTTTAGTTCAAAAAATGCCATTCATTGAAAGTTGAGAAAAAATGATCATATTTTATTGATAATTTAGGAAATTTATTCATATGTAATTTTTTATGAGTATGAATTTATCTCATATCAAATTGATACATGATGTGATCTTTATGAGTCAAAGTGCGTGTTTCTAGTTTAAAATGACATTTTAGTAAAATAGACACGTGACGTGCTCAAAACTGAGTAAATGCATTCCTATTGTTTTGATACTTTATGAAAAATATCCATAAGAAATTTTGGAAGTGTAATAATTAGCCTCATTTTAATCCAATTCACAGTGTGACTGATATGACTCAAAGTACATCTTTTTATTTAAATTTGACATCAATGTTAGTAAAAAGGACAACTCACTTACTCAAAACCAATAAAACGCATTCGTATTGTTTTGATAAATTATGAAAATAATACATAAGTTATTTTTTATGTGTAATAATGATCCCCACCTCAATATGATACATGATGTGTCTGGTATGACTCAATGTGTCTATTATCAGTTTAAAATCGACATTTTAGTTCAAAAAGTGTCACTCACTGAAAACCAAGAAAATGCACTCAAATTATCTTTATAATTTAGTAAAATGGTTCATAAGTAATTTTTAATGTGTAGGAATTAGTATCACATCAAACCAACACACGATATAACCGGTATGAGTCAAAGTACATGTTTCCATTTTAAAATGACATTTTAGTAAAAAAGACAAGCAATATACTCAAAACTAGGAAAACACATTAAAATTATTTTGATAATTCAATAAAATTATCCATAAATAATTTTAGATGTGTAAAAATAATCCACACCTCAATATGACACATGGTGTGACCGGTATGACTCTAAGTTCATTTTTTCAATATATAAGTATCATTTTAGTTTAAAATGCGCATCATATCGCCAAAACTGATAAAATGAGCCTAGATTGTTTTCTCTTCATTTAGTTCCTATATTATTAATTTATTTTGTTTATTTTTTGGTGTTTTTGGTGTTGAGAAATGTTTTTATAGCACACAACATTGGTGGGGTTGTGTGTTGTAATAGCACATTGTAGTACGCCCCTTTATAAGTGCTAATAAATGAGTCCTTTATCAGTTCTTATAGAAGCACTGGTAAATTGTCCTTTATCAGTGCTGATATTGGGGTATTTTCTCAACACTGATAAAATACTAGGGCTTTTAACCTTTATTCAGTAGTTATCACTTCTCTAGAGATGATAAAGGTCATTTTTAGCGCTGTTAAAGACCTATTTTGTAGTAGTGTTGTTTTTAAATTATATGTGAGGGAAATTCATGAAAAGACCACTAATTTTTTAATCTCATTACCTAAAATACTACCCTAAATTTTAATCACTTACCATAAATGAATGTTATGTGTCAAAAATACAATAAAAAAACCTATTTACCCTACTCTAGAAGTTGATTCATGATCTAGGTTTAGTGTTGAGGAAGGAAGAAAGTGAACTAAAAGAATTTATTCTGATGAATCTTCTTAAGCTGAAGAAAGAAAGTGTTTCTAATTTCTTACTAATATTTTTTGATAAAAATCAAGCTGAGAAGGATGGAAAATTTTCCTAGATATCATCCAAGTATGGACATGGAATTCCACCGTTGTTTAAAGTTAAAGAGACCCATTTTCACATCTAGAAATTCAATTCTGCACAAAATTATAGATTTGAATTCAAGATGTAAAAATTCCAATAAGGTGGAAAGAGGGAAGGGATATATAATTAATTCTAAAGTTATTTAAATTTTAATACCCAATAATACAAAGGGGATATTAAAGGATAGCTAAAGTTGAATAAGAGTTATAATATGATGCAAAAATGGTGATTCCATTAAAATATTTGAAAATAAACACTAAAATTATTTGAATGAAGGGATAAAGAAACATTATAATTTAAGGGAAAATAATTCCTAATCTAGGGAAAGATAGATTTCATACCTACTAAATAAAATCCAACGTTAATCTCTGCCTTCAAGAGTAAAAAAAAGTAAAATATCAATCAAAACCCACTAAAGGAAACCAAGAATGGGAATGTTTACTACTGCTAGAATGATAAGGGTGTGAGTTTTCCAATAAAAAACTCAATTGAGTATATTTGAATTAGTTTATAAGGATAAAATGAGGAATCTATTCTTGAATAAAAATTAAAATCATGCCTTATGCTTTAACATATAGCCAAAAATCCTAATCTTCCTTGTAATATTTTTAAGAGAAACCACAAGGATTATATTGGACACAATAATGTTGTTTTAACATATACTAGTTTATCCTAAGTTTTAATGATCACAAAGACCCTCAATTTAATTATTACCAATTTTTATTAAAGTGTTCTGATAAATTTTTATAAAATTATAGATATTTTTATATTATTTTTTTTACTTTGGATAAAGAAAATTTTGTAAGTCTAGAAATCATATGCTCAAAAACATACATTTTCAATGAAAGACTTATGATTATATAGTTTATGGAAAATTTTCTAAGTCATGAAGACTTAAGTTTAGGAAAATACTTATGGAAAAGAGTTAAATTTGGATGAAAAGGCTTTCATTTGTAAGATAAGTCTTATGTTTGGAATGAAATACTTATGTTCAAAGGAAAAGACTCATGATAAAGATAAAGTCATATGATTGAGATAAATACTTAAGATTAGAAGAAATTATTTTTCTAAAGAGTTATATAGATTCAAAAGACTAAAAATATAAATTATTATGAAACCTAAATACCTATAAAAAAATATTTACAAAGTCTGATATTTTCATGATATTTTATTACAATCCTAATAAGGTTATTAACATCGTAGAATTTATATAAAATTATACTCATAATTTATTATCATTAAAAGTAGTGATATCTAAATTAAGAAAGGATGGTTTATTTAAATTTTATGTTTCTAATAAATCAAGGAGTTCCAATAAATACAGTAGTTACTCTAAAATAACTACCATTTTTTTCTATTATAGGAGAAAAGGTCACATGAAAAGGACAAAGCATTGATTTATAAGTATTACATTATTTGATCTCAAATTTTTGAATTGATGAATAATTCAAATACAAAAGAGAATAAGATATATCAAGAATATATAATTAGAAAAACAAAAGACCTATTACTCATTCATTCTCTATTTTTAAGATATTTTTGCTGCGCAACTAAAAAAAGATATTCTTTTGTTGTGTGATTTCAAGTTTCATCTATAAAAAACAAACTATATTCAAAGTTATATTAAAAGTCTACTCTTTACTGAAGAATCTAGATCATCTATCAATTGTTGTTTACAACTATATTCTTAACTAGAATTCTTTTTTACGCATCTTTTTTTTCTAGTACACACTCCTTATGTTGATTATGGTCGAAGGATATGTATAATCCTTATAAATAATATCCTAGAAAAATATTTTGGATATTAGTGGAGTGGACCAGGGGATATTTTTTCCCTAAACCAATATAAATCTCATGTATCCTTATAGTTTTATTTTCCATCATGGATTTGTTTGGGAAGAGTGGGATAAGTTCGAACCAACTCTAAGAGGGAAGTTTTAAGTTGGAGAAATTTTCAAGAACTCAATTCACCCTATCTTGAGTCTTTATGAAAATATACTTATAAAAAACCATTATCCAAATAAAAACCATAAAAATACCTCATGATATGAATAAATACTTGACTATTTTGGTGGTGATAAATAAATTTATCAATCCCATGGTGAAACTTGTATGAACTTGAAATGAGAAGAATTTTCTATAAATTCATTGTTACATGATGAGTGAAATATTTTCTAGAAGGTAGTTATCAGTGAGATTAAGAAGGGAAATAGTAGAAATTAATTGAATATAATTAATAAAGAAAATGAAATCAATAGATTTAAAAAGGTTAGATAAGTTTTAGAAACATAGTTTTGGAAAAAATAACTCACATTGGCTAGTGGTTCAATTTTTCTTTGGTAATTTTCATAGAGGTCACTTGTCTGGGAGTCCAAGGGTTAAGTGTGGGTTAATTAAAAAACCAATATTTTCATAAATTTGGTCTTGGATTTCAATGATCTCAATCCCCCCATTTTTATAAATTCTTATATAAATATAACATTTATTATTTTTAGGGATATTTTGGAATCTTATTGTTAAACGAAGAAAAATTATTTTTAATCTTTTATTTTATATTTAGAATTATTCGAATAAAAATTACACTTAATCATGGGTATTTTGATGTTATTATATGATGAATAAAGGTTATTTTTAAGGTATGGAATTAATATCAGTATGGTTAGAGATTATTTTAAGGAATTATGGAAGTATTGTGTTGGAGTCAAAAATATTGGTAAGGAAAATGTCTTATGGTGCCTGTGTAGGAGAATTTATGATCCAAATGGGATAATTATCCTACATTTAAGACATTTTATAATGTTATAGGGTATTTTAATATATCATAGAAAATTTTAGTGTGTTGAATCTGAAAAATTAAAAAATTCATATAGCATTTAAAAATTTAACAAGTGCATACAATACTTTATATATAGAATAGTAGAATTATCCTACGTGTATGAAATTTCAAAAAGAGATAGGAAATTTTTATATGTTTGATATTTTAGAGAGGAATTTTTTTTAGAGTCAAAATACATATGCCGAATACATTTGGTTTCTCATATGAAATTTCATCTATGTGTAGATTAATTATCCCATGCATGTAATATTTGGCCCATGTAGAATATTTGAGCACCCATGTAGGATAATTTACTTTCTAGAAAATTGAATATAGAATTATCATAAAATGATTTCAAGGGACTCATCTAGATTTCAAGATAAGAATTTGGGGTACCACTTTAACATTCATGAAATCATTCAAAGGAGGCCACATGGACAATAATATACCAAATATTTTGATCAAAATATAAGAAATAAGCTACATATTTTTTGGAAGAGAGGATTGTTTATTGATTTGAGGCTATGAGGAAGAATAAAAATTTTTAAACATTAAAATAAGAAATAATCTTGGAGGTTTTACCATGGATGGAAAGGATGAAACCCAAATCTCTTAAAATGAATATGGGAAAAAGAAAATGGAAGACTTGGATCAAGCAGACTGTTGGAGATCCTCTGGATGCTTTTGTTTACTATTTTCAATTTATTTTCTATTTTTATTTATTTTTTAATGTATTTTACTTCCTAATCCATATATATTACCCTTATAATGTAGGGGTAGATCTTGAGTGATTGGGGAGGGGAAGGAGATACATTTTAATGCTTGATTATTTAAACCTTAATGAAAAATCCTCTTCTTTTTATTGATTTTAATTTTCAATGGTGGTTTGATAGTTTTAATGAAATTCTGTTTAAGGTTTTAAACTTGTTCATTTATACGACTAAGGTTGATAATTTGTAATCTCCATCTACCTACTGATTTTTGACTCAAAGGAACAATTCGTATTGGGGGGTGAGTATCTAGAAATCATTGGCACATGTATAGATACAGTGAGTTACTTTAGAATTATCCAAGAAAACCAGTAATTTATTGGGAATTACCTTGATATTTTAGGAGCATTTTACTAACTTTTCACACATAAGGGGAGAGGGTATTACCAATTAGTAATAACTCTTAGGTAAGTCTCCATAATAACCCTTAATAAATGGTGATTGATGAATCAATTGAAAAATATCTCACTTATCAATTAATAAGAAGAGAGGAAATATTGTTTTAAAGACTATCATATCATTGGAAAAGAAAATTCAACCCTAAAACCATCACTTTCTTTACCATATTTCTTTCAATAACATTTATTCCTTAATTTTTCTTAGTTATAAAACCATACAATTTCAAAACACCCTTTTTTTCTTAAGTGGAAATTTATTTTTGAGAACTCGTCTCTGGAGACTACCTAGGGTTACCACTGCTACTGAATTTAGCCTAGGAAATAATTTTTGTTTCCACACCCCCAACCGATTTTAGTGTCACCATGTATAGGTAACGAGTTGGTTTTGTTGTTTATTCATTGAGGCACTAGTATGCATCTTCTACATTTACACCAAATGTTTTGGGGAGTATCCTATAGATTATACTTTCATGATCATACCTATATATATATATTATGTATAGAGTATGAGGTTGGTAAATTGGATGGAAATTACTATATAGCGACGGTTATTGGAGTTTTTTGGTGTTTGTGGTGTTACTGTAGTAAGAGTTGTCTTGTGAAATTTCATTTGGAGATTTTGGTTTATGTATGGAATCACATACATTATGGGTTTGGTTTATTTACTATATTATGGTATTTATTGGTGATTATTTCTCTATTCTCGGAGTTTATAAGGTAAATTCCTCCCATATGCATTTTTTCATACCGTCGGTATGAGTCACCAACTTGTGGCCCATTTGAGGTAGGTTTTGAGGCTTACACTTGTTTGTACTAATGATCTAAGAGGTGTTATAGTGGGGGTGGGTTGTGATAGAGCTATTTTTACTCATATTTAGTATTATAATATCAAGATTATAGTTTCATATGTGGATACTAAAATTTATTTTTTCAATCCTAGTGAGATGATCATTCCATGCACTATGAATGAGGGTTTAATAAAAAAAATAAAGGATTTATGATCTTGAGCTAATCAAGATCCCTCTTTGAGATTAGTTTTTTATGTTTTTTAGTTTTTATTTTCAATATCATCCTATTCATATTAATTATCTTGTAAAGTGTGTGTGAGTGTGTACTTTTTCCCATTGATAATAAACATTGACTCTGTGAGCATATGTTCATCAATGTTCCTGGTTCCATGAGGTTTTTAACTTAGACAAGTTACATGGTTCTTTTTAGTTATTTCTTTATATATTTGTTTTATTTTTCATTGGTAAGTAAGTAATTGATGGAGTTCTTGTCATGCATGTTGTTATAACAAGAATCAAAGCACATAAATCCTTTGTGAATTGTTTTTTTAATTTTTTTAAATATTTCTATTAAACATCATTATTATTTTTTTATTATTTTTATCATTTCTATATGAATATTCTCAATTAATCAGTGAATTGTTTTCCACTATAGTGTTTTATCTTTTCATTTATACTAATCCTAAAACTAAAAATGGTATTGGAGACTATGTAGTTTTTTTGAGATATCTTTGATAAATTCAATATTAGTAAATTTACTAGTGATTATTATTTTAATATTTAGAGTATCAAAATATGATCTTTAATTTTACAATAATGAGTTTTAAACTCTATTTCTAGAAATAAGAATAATTTTAATTATTTTTTCCACTAATAGTCAACAGATCAATACATGTTTTATAGATTTTCCCTTGAAAATTATTGATAAGGATCATAGTCTTGTATTTTTATCATTCTCTGATAAATTACCTCATATATTCTTAATTACATCAGTGTTAGGTATTCTTATCAGTATGAAGGTTCCTATGGTTTCCAATGAAAATTTAATCATGGGTATTTATATGTTTCAATTTAAAGAGGCTCCATCATATTTTTTTCCTTATTGGTGGCTCATTTTAAAGATATACACCGACAGGTTTAATATTTTAAATAACACATTAATAGTGATTGGGAATTAATCCCTTGAGAAGTGTTAGGTCTTCTTAAATCATGTCTCTTTCTAATCAATCTTTCTTGGGAGTTTGATTTTTTAAAGGCTTGGTATAGGGCATCGCGCTTCTTTAGAACATTTTAGTACACCCTATTCAGATGGACATTTAGTTTCCATATAAACCATGACCCTTCTTTGTAAGCGGTTTGTATTTGATTCCCAAGTATACATTTTTTTTTCATAACCATTCCATTTTATATCTTCTCAGTAATTATATTGGTCATAGCTCGGATTCCTATCATTAGTCTACCCATTCAAAAGGATTTTCTTAGCCTTATCTTTCATAGGTGGAGATTTCGATGAATTAAATGAAAGTTATAATTGATACTTTTGTGATTAAGGATAGATTTTGAATGAAAGTGAGCTATTGATTCTCAGTCTTACAAGGATTTTGTCTTTATATATAGTAGAAAGAAGGGTAATCGGGTCACTGAAATTTAGGTGGATTTTATAGTTAGGGCAGAGGTTCTTCTAGAGATATATAGAAAATATTCTCCTTAGAATCATGATATAAACCTCCAAAACGAAACCAATTTAGTGAAGGGAGTGTGTGAAATTCCTTTATCAATAAAGTAGTCAAAACTAAATCAAGATAGAAAAGTGAGGAACGAAAAAAAAGAACCTATAAAGTTATAAGGATCAAGAATTATGGTATTTTTGTGTGTGTTGAACAACCTCTACCTAAATGAAATGGAGCTCATGTATGAGTAGAGTTTATTAAGTAAAAGACTCACTTATTCTTTTGTTTTGAAAATAAAAGTACACTTCATTAAGTATAAGATTTAACTTTAGTTTTTTGTTTTATATTTTATACATACAGAATGAAAACCATTAACAAAATACTAATAACCTAAGGTTTTAAAAAATATCAATCATTTGAGGATTTTTGATAATCCAATTATTAGAAGAATTTCAAAATACTGATGGTTTGAGGTTTTTTAAAAACCCATTAATCTGAATAATTGAATCGGTGTTGAACAAGAACTATAACAGTACCTAATAACCTCATCAGTAGATATGGAAAGATAATAAGTTCATCAAAAGAAGATTAGTAAACTTCTATTTATTCTGTTACAACTGAACTTGAAGTTTATAGAATTTGACCATTGAAATATTTCCTATAAATAGATCCATTATTCAAGGAACAAATGAAAATACATCATAAACCATTGTAAAAGAGATTAATATTGATCTCTTGAATTCATGCAACCGATTATTTCATTGAGAGATTCTGATCAATGTAATTTTCCTTTATGAGTGTTCTACTAAGAAATTATGTTTTGAGGTTTCATTGTAAAAGATATTAGTGTTTCTTACTATATTCATTGAGTTTATGATCATGTTGATTGAAGTATTATGGATTTAGAAGATATATTTGAGATTTTTATTTGTAAATACAATGAATTTTTAATGAGGTTGATAGAGGGATTCCTCCAGGAAGACAAAGCTGATCTTTTGGTTTGAATAAAATGACACCTACCAATAGTTTTACAGTTTAGGGCTTCCTATGTTTGGGAAAATAGACCCTTAAATAGATTTATAGTCAAAGATACCTTAAATTAGGTATATAGTTTTCCCTTGTGCTTTGGGTTAATGTAAAATTTTAATAATATCCTATAAGAGGTACATGATTGGTAAATTAGTACTCTATGTTTTGTTATTTTTTTGTGATAGATCTTTTATGAGTAATAGATGGAATTACAATAGTTTATTTTTGTCTACTACATTTATTACTTTTATTAGTAGTTATGAAATATCAATTATTATATTACTAATACTCTTAATTTAATTTTACTTTGATTATATTATGGTTATATTAGATATTTATTCTTTTGATAGATTTTAATACTCGAGGTGGACGAAAATTGTTAGTTATTTTAAACTACAATTCACCCCCACATTGTAGTGTAATTGTCATACATATATTAGAACAAAAATTGGTATCATATAAAGTCTCTAGGGTTTTATACTGATCCTAGGATAAATCTATCATTTTTCATTACTTTTTAATTTTTTCAATTTCTCAGTTTCCCTACACTAATGTGTTTCAGGGTAAAAAAATTTGTTTTTTTGATTGTAGGTATTTTGAATATTGGAATTCTAGAAAATATAAATCCAAATATACCACCTATTTTTTTATAAATTATTATAAGTATCAGTGAGATCATATGGAAACTTATGTTATTAATATTGGTATTGATAATTTTCTTATGCTCACTAATATCTATAAAATTCTAGATAAGGAAGTTTCTAATTTTTCTAGAGAATAAAAAGGTTAATTTTAGATAAATTTTCAAGTTAGAAATACTTTTTTATATTATATCCAAATAAGTATTTACATTCAAGTATTTTCTTGTATCAATTCTTTTAGAATTTGGAATAATCTTGGATTTACTCACTTTAAAACTTATAAAGTTTTTGAGAGAAAGTGAGCTATGTTGAGGGGTGATTATTAGAGTTTTGATTTTTTGCCTGGTGAAATAGTTTCTAAAATTCATTATAGGTTTATAACAATTATAAATAGTCTAAAATCACTTAGTGGAAATTAATTTTTAGATGATAAGTTAGTTGATAAGGTTATATATATTTTACCCAAGGAATGGTAATCTAAAAGGATATCTATAGATGATATACAACATATCACTAAGATAAGTCTTGATAACTTAATTGGAAATCACATGTAATTCATGAGTATATTAAAGCAAGATGCATAAAAATAAAATAATAATAATGATTTTTCTTTTACATATATCAAAACATCAAATTGTATATCTTTTAATGATAGGTATATCTCATGTTAATAATCATATTGATCTAAATGAGGGTGAAATTGTTAAAATTTTCAGAAGAATGAGTCAGTATATGGGAATAATTTTTTTTTGAAAATATTATTGTAAGGACATAAATGATAAATATGAAATGAATGATTCAACAAATCCAATTTTTTATGAGTTTAGAAAACTAGGTCCTATTCAACCTGACTATCCTGAACTAAAAAAGTAAATATAGAAAATATTTAAAGAAATATTCTAAGAAAAAAAGTAATTTTTTTAAATAAGTTGTTGAATAAGTGAAAAAATAAAAGAAAATAATTTGAAAAGTGTATTTACAATTGATAAATAATATAAATTCAACTGGTCTGGGTTGTAAAACCATCAAAATTCAAGTCTATCAGAAAAATTATTTTATTCCAAGTCAAGATATATTTTGTAAAAAATGTAAAAGAGAAGGAAATTTGAAGGGAAATTGTTCATTAAACAAAATTAAATATTTTAAAATATTCTAATAATTTATATCAAAGGAACTGACTACTTATGAACACTATAATTCCAAGAATATATGGTTTCTAAAAATATTATTGGAAAATAATGATGGACTAAAAAATTTCTATCTACTACTGACTTAATTTTGAAGATTTGAAGTTTTTCTTCACCAGTAGTTAAACATCTATTTATATTACATGATATTTCTTTTTAAGTTTACCAGAACTATATTTTAATATGTTTCATGTCCTTAGTAGTTTTGAAATTTTTTATTTTTTCTTTATATATAGCATCAATCCCTTCTATTTAGGGTGAATTTTTGTTTTTGATTAACTTATAAAAAAATTACTTTAATTTTATAGAAAATTTTTAATTTATAAGTTATAGTTTATCTGAAACCATATATGAAATAATAAGATAAATTCATTTCAATGGTAGGTAATTTCTAGATAATTGTAAATGTTATTCCTTAAATTCACCAGATTTCTAATGATTTTTTATACATTTGAATTTTCTATGTATGGTAGTCTATCTGAAAATAAAAATTCTATTTTCTGAAATTTAAATCTACAGAAGTTGAAAAACTAATTAATTTCTAAAAAAATTGATGTAATATGCTTTGGTAGGAATCAATTTTTTTCCATTGGATCATGGAAAATCTCAAATTTTCTCTGACATCTATATAAAGGGTGGAATCGAAGTTAGTTGGATGCATTCACTATGAAAAAATAGTAATTATCTTTCATATTTTTAGAATCACCATTCATCTTCTAATTATTCTATGACTTCTTTCAGAGATCTTATAAGTAGATAAATTTTCATGGAAATACTTATTGAATCATAATTTTTTGATAAAATATGAGTTCATGATTAAATATGTAATTGATTATCATGTCTAGAAGACATTGGTGTTATTGACTAAATAAGATGGGTTTTTTCACGTGTTGGTTAGAGAGTTTTACATGATCACTTCCTTTTTAGATGTTGAAGCTGTAAAATAGGTAAATTTTTTCTTATTTGAACATCAGTTTACTCTTACTCTTGAAAGATTTTTCGAATTAATTGGAATACCACTAGAAGAAGAAAATCTATTTGTATCTATTCAACTTTAGGACTGTCATGGAATTTTCTCAAAAACTTATGCTGAAAATAATCTATTTTTTACAAAGGAGAAGTACATAAAGTCGTACATCCACCACTAGAAGTAAGAATAGTGTTTCAATGGGTATATTATTTCTTGATACTAAGGAAAGTAGATAAAGATATGATCAAGATACAAGATGTGTATCTACTAGATTTCCTAGTGAATTTTAAAAATCTGAATCTTAAAAAATTCATTTGGTCATATATTGAAGCTCTATGAAATGGATTAGTTAAGATAAATATCTTGTTATTTTAATGTCTTGGATTTACCATTTAAGACTTTAGAATATTTCTAGGAATATTTCCGGAGTCAGGAACCAAGACGACATGAGATTCCAAAAGTTCTGTGTGCCCAGAATTAATTTTTAAAATATATTAAATATATTAAATATCAAGCCTATGAAAATTTTATGAAAAAGTGGAATAAATATTAAACGAAGGCCCTAATTAGAAATAAGAGGGCACTATTGAGTTCAGAATGTGGGTTTTACCCTAGGTTTGACATAAACTTTTTCGGAATGAGGTGTTTGTGAAAAATTTGTCATGGGAATAAATGAATAAAATGAATAAATTTATTTATTTTTTTAAAATGCAGTGAACGACCTATCCATAAATACATGGATATGGATTTTTTATTAGGGATGGACACTAAACCTAGAGACCTAGATGATCGTTGGAGAGTGTTGGATGAGATCACTCTTAGAGAACAATGATGGATCAAGAACAGATCGAGGATTGTTATGCAATTGGAGTTTTTGTATCTTGCCAACGATGACAACACATGACCATTATTCTTCAGTGATTGATAAAAACTCTAGTTAGGATGTTTTCTTTTTTATATTTATCCATTTTTTATCCCATGATGAAAGAGTATCAATTTAATAATGGATTGATTCATGGATCTATCAATTTTTGGGTATGGGTTTATTTTTAGGATTTGGGGATAACTATTATTATTTTTATTTTTTCATTGATTCATATACCTCTTCATTCATATTCCCTAAGACAAAAGATCAAGGTTGAAATGAACAAATTCTGAGGCTCATTCTCACTCTTATGTTTTATGGTTTTGTCTCCCTATTCTATGCGTGTTCGTCGTTGGAAATTTCATTGGCCTACGATTAAATGAATACCTTCAGGCCATTCGGGGGACTATGGCAGTAGATCCACAGACGGATCAGGACCCGTTCTTTATGTTTTTTTCATGTGGCCCCAATGAGGCATGATGTAGGTGTTTACTGAGAAAAGAATTAGGCAAGAATATAGCCAAAAGGGGTATGGATGTTTTTCAACCTTATATCTACATCTTGTGGAATGATTTAGGGTGTAATCAGTGGCTATAGATGGACCTGGTGGAGACACGCGAATGTTCTAGAATTTCTGTGAAATTCCTAACTATACGGTGTGTAGTCCCATGAACACACACCATGTAGCCTCTTTTGTGTGACACTAGGGTTTTAGTGTGGAAAAAAGTATCACATTACATGTGACCTACATTGCATACTATGTGACCCTCATCCGACCAGTCGACGTGTAATGGTAGTACACGCACTGGAGGCTAGGTGGAGTTTCATGCCGAGTGGGCCATTCCACATGACGTATACAGCCTAGAAGGTGGATTGGCATGTACAGGGAGTTCATGCCTAAAATATTATGTAGTCCTACACACTGTTTATGGAGATCTACATGCCATGTACTTAGGAAAGTACATGGTCACAGGCAGACTACATGGAAAGTTCTAGTGCAAACATCTACATGCCATGTATTGAGAAAATGTACATTTTGTGTGAGAACGAGACACGAGAAGTGTCAGACTTAGTGAGAAACATAATTTACCCCCAGGGACACATTGTGTACTCCTTTGAGGATGGTTGGATTCCTCTTTCATCTTATCTTGGATTTTTTGTGAGCATGTGTGGGCTACCTTAGACCAATATCGGTTGAGTGTGTTCCCTTGGTCTATTATTATGAGGGTTCAGTGCAACATCATATTCCTATCATAGAGGGTGATCCCACTATAGATTCCTATGATTAGTCCAGTTTGGGAGAGTTCTATCATTTTAAAATGAGTTGCCTTAGTCTGCTTCTATAGATATCTTAGCAGTTTGGAGCATGTATCCCTCTGAGAGGCCTGGATTGATCCTCATATCCTTAGTGTTTCCTTATATGGGGTTTTTGTAATTAGAATGGACAATATTTACATGTGTGATAATCCCCTATCTAGGAGGATTTTTCCAGTAGGTCCGTGTGTCCCCTAGTGATTCATGGGTATTGAACCCCTATATATGTATCAAGATCTGATCTTTCTAATGGGGTGTTAGTCTGATGGAGTGTGTATCTCAGAAAAATCCACTCAATATCCAATGTGACTTTCCTTGTATCAGGAACTAATGAGTGTGACCTCTAGGATGAGGGTCTTTGGTGGTGGTATAGATCATGGGGTGTGTTCTCCCTAACAAGATTTGTATGGAACCATAGAGCAGGAATCCTAGGCTAGTTTTACAGTTGTGATCTTACCTTGAGACTGTGTGTCTACTACAAGTATATATAGATATTTTATTATATGTATCACCTTATGATTGACATATCATGTGATGATATTAATAATCACGATTCTTTGTGTATGCTTATTTTTGGTGTCCTACTGGGTATTGTTATAATCACCCATGCATGGGATATGCCCACATGTGTCATGTCTTATGCAGATGATAGAACTTTTTATGGAGTCCTTAGTGGACTAAGAGAAAGTAGAGAAATTTTGGGATATAGATCGAGGTTTATATCGGTATTTAATATGGAAGTAGTCCCCTTCTTCTGAGAAGATCATACTTTACTTTTTAGTTTTGGCTGGTCTTGTATTTAGCCCCTTTTCTGTGCTTTCCAGTACTTTTTGTTATACACTGATTGTGGGATTATAGATGTATGCATGAATTGTTTTCAATTGTTTTATATTTTAGTATTGTATAGACTTGGAGATGTGTGTGTGTGCATATAGATACTTAAGTCTAATTCCTCCCATGTGTGATATTCTTTCTTAGCACTAGTCGCCAACCCCTAGCCAATTGGAGGCGGACTTGGGGTAGTTGTGTCTCAGGATCCATTGGGTCAGGTCGTGATAGAATGGTATCAGAGAAATTACCATCCTGAAGTGTTATGACACTACTTGAGTTTAGGATTTTATTTTGTAGTTTCTTTTGTCTATATGTGAGGTTTGGTTTGGGAACTATGGAAATAGTGTTAAAGTGTTTTGAGTATGACTCTCGGGCTAGGGTGTCCACTGTTAATGCAGTGGCCGATATATCCATTCACTAAGACCTTGATAACCTTTTTTTTGACTCGGTATATATAGAAATTGGTTGTAGGGAATTTTTTTACATGAATAATATAGGAATGGGTTGTGATTTTCATGTCCTTCTTGAGTCATTTCTACAAATATACTCATTGACTATGGTATGTCTTGATAATCTTAAAGATGCCTCTACGATGATAGTCAACTAGGATTCCAAGAAAATTTCATCATTATTACTACATGAGTGACGAGGTTTTAGATCATGGATCCACTCATGTGTTCTTCTTCTCTAGGTGGGAATCAAGTAGTGCTACCCCCAGTTGAGAAGAACGTGGATCCATTTGTGGATCGGGTTTATGATCATCTGCGTATTGAGAAGTCAATAACTCCATTAGGATAGAAAGATGGTATGTGTAGGATTGGCATGTTATTTGAGTTCCAGTGATTGGGATCACTTAAATTCTATGATTATACAAACCCTCAGGAAATAGAGGTTTGAATCGAGGTAGTGGTCTGGGTTTTTGTCATGTGTGGTCCCCGACCGATCGAATGGTTGCGCTTGCAACGTATTTTCTCTGTGGAGCAACAGTTGGATCTGGTGGAACTAGAAGATGATGAACCTTTTCTGAGTATGCATCATAGGTTTCAAATATATATATCGCCTAGGTTTTGTGGTGATCTAGGCTCCCCATTCTCATGTTTTTGAGGATTGGTGCAAGCCTGTGGTGAGAATGTACTACTTAGATAGGACCCCTATCTGATGGTGGTCTAGTGGTGAGACTTCACCAGGGTGATGTAGGGAATCGGTAGATCCTTGTGTTAGTGATGTTTTATGTAAATTTTTACATGCAAGGAAGAGGGAAAATTCCCCCACCGATATTCATTCTTGAGACGTGATCCAAAACCACACGGTAGTGTCAGTGCCACCAAAAGAAGATATTGTCAAGGTACGATGGATGAGTTTCTATGAATTGTGAATTTTATTATTTTGGTTGTGATAAGGTGTTGTATAAATCCCTAATGGTGGTAAATATGTGGGATAAGGAAAGAATAGGTTCTTAGTAGTGGGAGCTCGCAGAGGCTTGAGTGCAGTTTGAGGTACAACGTGTGTCTTCACTACCCCTGTTGTAGTTTTCACATGGAGTTATGAGCCAATTTTCCCTAGTGTATCCCCTATTTAAGACCTAGGATTAGTCATTGAACACTTCTACCAATAGTGTAACCTAACTCTGGGAGGATATATAGAGCCTCACATGGAAATATTTCCTTAGTGGTAGTGGGACCCTATGATGTTTTCCTTGGTATGGATTGGTTTCCTACCATCCATGATCAGATGTTTTCTACCAAGGGATGTAGTCATGATTCTAGTTTTATGGGATGGAGTTCTCATAATTTGATAAGTAATGATCCCCAGATAGGGCAGGATGATCACATTCTTAGGAGGTTACAATAGCCTCCTTATCGACTGGCTAGTATTACCCTTGGAGTAGTAGATGCTATGAGATTTTAGTTCTTGTGATGGTAGTGGATTAAATATACATCCTTATTAAGGATGTTCCAATTTGAGATTCTATCAAAAGTTTTATTTCTACATAAACTTCCACCAGTGATGACCCAATATCTATACTAGTATATTGGACGACCCCGTGTATCTATAAGATCTAAAGGTGTATTTGGAGGAATTACAGAGCAGATGGATTTGTAAGGACTAGTGTGTTTTCTTGGGTAGATCTGTGTTGTTTTATTGAATGGCGAATGAGTGATTGAGGTTGGATATGGATTGGTGTCACTTGGGCCAAGTGACATGAGGGAAAGTATCCACTCCTGATAATTGATAACCCCTTCGCCCAGAAGATGGAGTCAAGGTGGATCTCAAATTTGGCCTTGAGAAAAGGATATCACTGGCACTGGTTGGGGAGCAAGATATATTAGAAGTAGATTTTTAAATCTACTAGGTTTTTTTTAATTAGTGGTGATACACTTTGATGTTTTGTACACCATATATAATTTAGAAACTTATGGACTGGATCCTTAACCTTTCTTGGACTAGTTCGTGGTAGTCTTCATCGGTGACATCCATGTTTCCTCGATGTTAGAGTTAGAGCACGCGAGGCATAGGAGGATGGTTCTAGGAATTCTCTGGGAGTTATAGTCACATGGTAGCTCTCATGGAGCTAGTTCTAGATTAAAAGGTCCATTTCTTGGGATATGTATTCTCATATATGGGAGTGATAGTGGACCTGGTAGAGTTTGAGGTGGCGTGAGCTTGAGGGTCACCCAGGGTGTGGCTGTTGCAATAGATTCTCACAATGAGATTTTTTGTCTATTTTTGTTGAAAAACAAGATGGAACAATTGAAATATTTGTATTTAAGCCTTTTTAGGGTGAGGATGGTGTAGTGTACCTTCAGTTGATGGTTGACACCCTTTCTCTTATTCAGCAATTTAGGGAGGTGCAACTTGGTAATATCTACTCAGAGATCTTGTGCAATTAGGTATCCACTGGATACATCCATGATTAATATTCCTTAAAGAAGGGAATCATGTCATCCTTTTTCTAAGGATGGATGGTGATTCCAGTCACGATGTGATAAGAGGTTCTAAGGAGGTTGTTTTCCCTTAACAGTATGTCTAGTGTAAGTGAGGATATACTAAGATCTCTTGGTATCAATTGGGTATCCAAGGGATTTGCGGTGAGTTTCTAAGTTAAAATATTGTTTTTTTGGTTGTATCTGGGTGATGGATAACAAATCTTTATGGAGAGGTCAATATACTTGTGCGTGCAGGAGGTAGTTTGACTTTTTGGAATTTCCTCTATGATCGTTATAGACCATGATGCTTAATTCACGACACAATTAGGGAGAGGATGTTGGAATCCTTTGGGGACTCAATTATAGTTGGGAAAAATGTTTTACCCCAGCCATTTGGCTAGGTATAATGGTTCTTTAAGGTTTTGGTGAACATGATTTCGGGTTTTCATGTTAGTTTTGAGTCGCAGCTGGGAGAATCATCTACCATTAGTGAGTTTTGTGTGTCATGGTGATTACCAATCCACTATTAGAGTAGCACCTTTTTGAGGACATGTATGAGATACCTTACAAGACACTATTATGTGGGTTGGAGTTGGTGTTTAATCATGCTTGGGTCCTAGTTTTGGTGCTAGTGATCGTTATAAAGGATATAGTTCATCCAGGGGATGATGATGACTGCACAATAAACATAATGAGTCCTCAGTGGATTGATGATAGAGACCTTTGGAGTTTTAGATTTATGGAGTCTTAGCCAAGGTGGTGGGATATCTCCAGGAACCATATTCCCTTTATTTTCATACTGTTTTGTCAAGTTAGCGAGGTGGTGTACCAATTAACTCTGTGGCCATAATAGTTTTTATTGTTTAGTATTCTACACATATCGCATATGAGGAAGTATGTGAATGACTCTGTGCAGTACCGACCTGAGTGAGTTAGGCCATGGGAGTGGAGTTTCCTTTTCTAAGAGCCAATAACATAGAGGACTGGGAGAAGAAATACCCTTTGTGGGTGAGTGTTTTCCTTGGTTGTGTGTTTGTTGATAGTACAATAAATCACTGGGAGATCTCATGGGAGTGGGTGACCTAGTTGAGAGCTCAGTATCCTTACCTTTTACTTAGTTGTTCTTTTTAGGGATTAAAATATTTGAAGTAGGGAATAATTAAATGTCCTATTTTTTCCATGTAATACTTTGGAATATTTTTAAGAATATTTTCAAAAGCAGGTGCTGAGACGACGTGATATTCTGAGACCCGATGTGCCCATAATAAATTTTTAAAATGTATTAAATATATTAAATATCGTGTACATGAATATTTCTTAAAAAAGTAGAGTAACTCTTAAATGAAGACCCAAATAAAAAATCTTAGGGCACCATTGAGTTCAGAATGTAGGTTTTACCCTAGGCGTGACATAACCTTTGTCGGTGTGAGGCGTTTGTGAAAATGTTGCCGTAAGATTAAATGAATAAAATAAATAAATAAATAAATTTATTTTATTTTTTTAAAACATAATGATTAGGATATCTATAAATACATTTATATGGGGTTTTTATCAAGGTTGGCCGCTAAACCCTGGAGACTCGGATGACAGTTGGAGAGCGATGGAGGAGAGCACTCTTGGTGAATGATGATGGATGGAGATCAAATCGAGGATTGTTGCGCAATTAGTGTTCATGGATATCACCAAAGATGGAAACACATGAACGTTCTTCATCATAGATCAATAAAAAATCCATGTAGGATGATTGATTTGTGGATTTATCCCCATTTTTTTATCCCACGATGAATGTAAATCAATCGACTAATGGGTTAATTCATCGATCGGTCGATTTGAGGGTATAGGTTTATTTATGGGATTTGGGGATAACTATTATTTATTTTATTAGTTCTTTGATTCATATACCTCTTCATTAATCTTCACTATGGCAATGGATTGAGGTTAAAATGAACTAAGGTCGAGGTTCATTCCTCACTCTTTTGTTTTATGGTTTTCTCTCTCTATTCTACTTGCCTTAATCATTGGAAATTTCATTGTATTATGATTTGACGAATACCTGGTGAACAATTATTGTGAATATGAACTTGGGAACAATGAATTGTTACTGTGAGTTGGGATGGAAATTCGACAATGCGATTGCAGGATATGACTATGACAACGGATCCACAAAAATATTGGGACCCATTCTTCATGTTTTTGGCGTGCGTCACCAACGAGACGCAACACAAGTGTTTCATGAGTGGAGGATTTTGTTTGGAACTAGGGTTTAAGCATTGATAAAAGTATCACACACCATGTGACCCACATCACATGCCGTGTGATGCTCAATCGACTAATCAAAATGTAAAGGGAGTACATGCCTAGGAGTCTGGGTGGAGTTGCACACTGTGTGGGCCATGCTGCGTTCCATGTACACCCTGAGAGGAGGCTCGGTGTGTACATAGAGTACACACCCAAGTGACTGTGTGGTCCTACACACCATGTATGGTGATCCATATGTCATGTACATAGTAAATTACATAGGCATGGGCAAGAAACACACTAAGTGCCAGCCTAGAAATCTACACACCATGTACCTCAGAGACATATTGTGTATTGAGAAAATGTACAGGTCATGTGAGCACGAGACATGGGTAGTTCCATACTTAGTGAGACACATTTTTAACCCCAGGTACACATTGTGTACTCCTTTTAGGATGGGTTATATTTCTATTTCTTCTTATCTTGGCTTCGTTGTAAGCTTGTGTGAGCTACCTTGGACCAGTATCGGTTAAGTGTGTTCCCTTGGTCTATTCCAATGAGGGTTTGGTGAGGCATCATGTTACCATAATATAGGGTGATCTCACTGAATCTTCCTATGATTAGTGTAGTGTGAGTGAGTTTCCTCATTCTGGAATGAGCTTCCTCAGTCTTATTTGATAGATATCTCAGTGGATTGGAGCATGTATCCCTCTGAGAGGCTTAGATAAATACTTATATCCATAGTTTTTCTTAGATAGGGTTGTTGGAATTGGCATGAACAATATTTACATGGGTGAAAATCCTCTATCTATAAGGATGTTTCTAGTAGGGTCTGGTATCCCCCTAGTGATCCCTATGTAATTCCCCGACCTCAGTTACTTGGAGTCGGTGCATTATTACATAACATTGGCATGATCATAAAAGATAAAGTCCTGAAAGACTAATTAGTTTAGTATCCTTAGAAGTAATAGATACATACATAAGTTTTACATTACATTATAAAATGAAAAACAACAACAATATTGTCTCCTTTGACCACATTAATTTCCCTTAGAATATTCCTACAGGTTAGTTATAATATACTTCTTCACATCTAGGGAAAAATAAAATATAAAAAGGGGTGAGCTCAGATGCTTAGTAAGGATAACAATATAGTGGAAACTTTCACAAATAAGTATAAACATTTAAGGCA
This sequence comes from Viscum album, assembly GCA_963277665.1. Lineage (NCBI taxonomy): Eukaryota > Viridiplantae > Streptophyta > Magnoliopsida > Santalales > Viscaceae > Viscum > Viscum album. The sequence goes on from OY728133.1 coordinate 819,162,668, forward strand.
ATGTATAAAACTAAAACATAAGCCATTTAAACTTAAACTTCAGCATAATATGGAAAATATAAATAAAATAATGCCATTTACTTATTCACATGGATATTATACTAGTCGAATAATCACATGAAATATCAATAGCCAATTTCATAAAGATGTAATGCATAATTCTGGACATCATAACCACATAGTCAAGGCCTCGTGCCAAGACTAAAAAATAAGATTTTTTCAAGGCCTTGTGCCAAGACAATACTTTATCTCATGAGACCTACCGATGCATCTAGGAGCTATATTAAGCTCCACCCATCACTTACTAAGCCCAATGAATTCCTCATATGAAAAGGTTGAATCATAACATAAACATTCATATTAAAAATAGCATATGAAATATTAATAAATTAACCATAAACCATGAATGGTATAAAAATATCACATACATAGTCAAACATATCACAAAACCTTCAATACAATATATAATATTTGTATCATAATAAATAATCTTCAAAAAAGTATAAAATCCATTAAAGGATGTTGATATAGATGAAATCAAAATTATTTGAGCGGAATATCACTTTCAATTTTGAAATCATTTAAAAGTCATATAATTATAAAAGAAAACATTTATTTTGAAAATATTCTTATAATCTTGTAAGGGAAGCTTCAAAGGTGTTATAACAGTGGAGAATAACCGCACCTTCCATATAAGGTAAAAAAATCATTCTTACCTTAATTTGTCGAAAAGGTCATAAAGTACCTTGTTTTGAAAATGACGGAAAGATTACTTTAAAATAATTTTATAAAAAGTAAAAAAAAGGGTATAAATGACTTTAACCCATAGTCTAGTAAATAGTAAAAAATTTTTGAAATACATTTTTAAGAAACCCGGATGTGGATGATAAAGAGGTCCCAATAGATATTTATGTATAAACAACCTCGGATAATAAAGAGATTGTGAAATTAACCCTTACCTTGTAATTTTCTTTAGTAGATGGTATGTTAAAATCCTGTATAACAGTTAAATTTTTTTTATTAAATTATACAAGAACTATATACATAAATATGATATCATATATGATCCTCTAATATTACTTTGCTAATAATATTTCAGTAGTATCATTGTTTCGGGTGTTAACTGATTCGTTTTCCTTTATATGATTGGTTATGTAAGCCATGTTTGTTATGGATAATATGTATTTGATTAATATCCATAATTATATTAAGTTATTAAAAATTATTTTTAATCATAAAATTAAAATTATTCTTGAATGATTACGATGGGGAATGAATATCATCGCGTTCGTGGAGACAGTAATCCGTACGTACGCATGAGCGACAATATCATTATATTGATGGTTAAATTGTACGTAATTGGATGTTATATCATATATACATAATCATTAACATGTTATATTTATTATTTACATCAGTTATACTTATTATTATACCCATCCAAATAACATAGTGTTTGAATAATAAACTACACCACGACATGGAGACGGTAAGTCGTACGTACGCACGTATGGTGACATGTCATTCATAGAATGGATGGAATAATGAATATGATTGTATCATATTTATAATAAAATAACATTATGTATAAGGTAATGAATTTATTATTTTGGTATGAGAATAATAAATAAATAGGAAGTGGAAGAAGAAGAGAACTTGAAAGAGGGTGGTGAAATTATTACCTCTTCTTTGGGTGTTTCCTTTTGAGTTGATCAAAAGGGGTCCTTAGGTTGTCTTTCTGGTCAAAGTAATTCCTCTAGGTATAAGTGATGGTATATTAGAGGATATTTGAGTAGTTTTTGGCTGATCCAAATGTCTTTTGAGGTGTTATTTTGAGATAAGGGGAAGTACCCTTTTATAAGAGAGGTGATGGTCACTTTAGGAAAAGATTGAAACATTATTTTATTATACAATCATATTCGGTTTATAATGGCTCCAAAATGGCTTATTTAGAGTATAAGGTGAGGATGGTTTGAAAAACTCTCAACTAATAGGTTTTAGACAGGTTTAGGTCACTATATTAACCTTAACTTTTATATTTAACTCTTAGTTAAATAGTTTGACATTTACCATGCATTCTTGTATTATTATATTATATGGTTAATAATATTACTATAAAATGAAAAGAGAACCCCAAGTGGTTCATTAATGACATATATATTATTATATAATTCCTTTGGCCTAATATTAAATTTTTAAGACTATTATATCATTTAATAATATAGTATTTGTTTTAAAAACTCAATTATGTCAATTTTGACACTATTTAGTATTTTGTTTTTGTTAAAGTCATAACAACATGATTACTTCGAAAAAAATTCATTGAATCAACCATAACATGTCATATTAACCTATAAAATTAGTGGAATTTATCATAAGTCTCAATTTAAATTTATTTGGATATTTATAATATCAATTACTTTAATTTTTCATTAATAAGGTAATCACTGCATCATCATTGTGTCATAAATAAATTTAATTATTTAATTTCTAAAAATTATAAATAAAATAACATTATGTAGGAAATATTTTCATATTTCTATTTAATATTTATAGTTGAATTTATATTATGTGTAACCCTATATTAAAAATTATTTAGTTATTAAACTTTGAATTTAACACTTTTAACTCTTCTTTAAATAAAATAATAATAAATGTCCTAATCTAATCCAAGTTAACCTAAAGGATAATATTTTATTAATAAGGTTGGTTTTGGTCGAAATAAACTTATCCAATGGAATTAGGACATGTGTTAGGGTAATAATAATATCATTTTTACCTTTAATTACCCTATTTACTTTTAACCGTGGTAAATAAAAGTTAAAAGTTACTATTCAACAAAAATTATTTTCATCTTATTGAACCAAATTTTACTTACTGATATCAACCATTTAAATCGTATTTTTGAAACTCAACTCACATAAGTGGTAAAATTAAGTTTTATGAAAATTTGCAAATTCTCCTAGAAGGTGAGTAAAAGACGGTAAAAAGTTCAATAAAATTTTATATATCTAATATTATTATAAAATTATTCCAATGAATTAAATTGAACATATATAGGTATTTTGTATCTATTTTTAACTAAAATAAATTTAAATAAAATAATTAATTATTTAAATAAAAATTCGGTTTTAAACAATAACGCAATGTTTTTCACTATTCATCAAAAATTGAATGTTTTCAAAAAAATACCAAAAATTCACCCTAAGATAATTTCGATATTAAGAATTAAAAAATGAAGTCCATTTTGAAAAATAAAATTTTAAAAATTTTAAAAATTAGTTATTACTATTCATAACGACTAGTTTGATTGGTCGTGGTGTGTTAAAACTCCAAGTTGTGTACAACGCAAGCTACTGCATTATTCAAATGGAAATGTACTGTAGAAGCTTGGGGTGTTACATGCAAGGTGTTTTCCCCCTATCTGTGTATCGAGATTTGATCTTCTTGATGGGGTATTAGTCCGATGGAGTGTGTATATTGGACAAATCCCCTCAGTATCTAGTGTGACTTTCCTTGTATCAATACCTGATGAGTGTGACCTCAAGGATGAGTTTCATTAGTGGCAGTACAGATCATGGAGTGTGTTGTCTCAGAAGAGCATTGTATGGAACCTTCGAGCATGAATCATAGGCTGGTTTTACAGTTGTGATCTTACCTTGAGATTATGTCTGCTGCGAGTATATCTAGATGTTTTATTATATATATATATATCCTTATGATTGAAATATCATATGATTAGATGAATACTCTTAATGTTTTTTATTTGGTTATTTTAGGGTGTACAACTAGGTATTTTTACACTCACACCCTCATGGGATTTTCCCACACATGTCGTGTCTTATGAGGATGATAGACCTTTTTAAAAAGTCCTTGGTGGACTATAAGGAGGTGGAGCTAGTTTAGTCTAGATAGACTGAGGTGTATACCGATATTTCATATGGTACCAGTCCTCTCCCTTTGAGAAAGTCAAAATTTACTTTCCAGTTTTAGTTGGGTTTGTATTTGGCCCCTTTTTTACTCTTTAAAGTATTTTTTTCATACTTTTGTTGTGGGATTATAGATGTAGGAATACATTGTTTTTAGTTTTTTTAACATTTTATCATTGTATATACTTGGATATGTGTGTGTGCATATAGGTACTTAAGGATAATGTCTCCCATGTGTGTGATATGACTTCTTGGCACAAGTCACCAGCCCCTGGCTATTGGAGGCGGGATTGGGGTAGTTGCATCTCAGGCCCCATCGGGTCGGGTTGTGATAATTATACAATTGATTTCTAAAAAGGGATCTTATGAAGCTACTTGAGGTAGAGAGTGAAGAACTCAGTCCAACCGAAATAGTTGGGGAGAATTATATTGATGTTAATACAATCACAAAGATGATATTTATTTACGAATCTGAGGAGAATAAATTTGTTGAGAAGTCATCGATACAAGATTCTACTAATTCTCAAAAATTTATTGAGGATGTTTTGAATTTAAAGGATAAGAGGAAAGAATAGTATGCTCATCCTACTGTTGCTTCAACTTAGAAGAAGAAAATGAAAGTTTGAGAAGGATAATTTCAATAAAATCAATTTCCCTTAAAACAAATAAGTGATGAAAAATTTTATAGAATGCCTGAATCTCATAGTGATTTTATGAAGGAGAAGGCGGGGGAAACAAAGAAAAAAATGGATGAAAGATAAACAGGTAAGACTTATTTTATCTAAGAAAAATAAGAGGCTAAATACTTGAGGGAACGTATTGATCGAAATTTTGATGGAGAGAAAAAGAAGAAGAAGTATACAATAAAAGTGATGCAATATCAACTTTCTAGAACCATCCTTACCTCAGTCACAATTTGACAACATATTGTGGAGGAATATCTATTTAGGAGAAAGAATTATTTCAAGGAAAAGGGAAAGAGACTACAACATAAGTACTTTAGAGGAATTATTCATTCTCTTTAACTCATCGAGGGGTTAGTGAACCAGATGAAAAAAATTCTTAAGTCATCATTTCATCATAAATTTTATCATCGAAAGTTCATGAAAAATCATTGGAAGAAATTATATATGCTACTGCTGATGTAAGGGCTTCCCTGGTAGAGAAAAATCCAAAATTGAAAGATTTTGAAGAACCTATTGAGAAGTGTGATGTTAAATATATGCAAGGTATTTCTTTTATGGAATCCTTTGTTCACACTTTTGTAGTAGAAACTTCATCAAATTCTAAGAAGTCATCAGAAGAAGAAACTTCGAGTTCGAGTTCATAATCATCCAGTTCATCCTTTAGAAGAGAAAATAATTCACCAAATGAATATTAAAATGGTAAAAATGGAATTGATGATGAAAAATATGAATAACCAATTGATATTGAGAAGTTTACTCTTGATAAAGACAAAGAACCAAAATATTGACCGGTAGATCAAGAGAAGAATCAATTGGAAGAGAAATCTGATAGTTCATCAAAATCTCTTATCAGTATAGGAACCCATAAGATTAAACTGAAGTTGTATTCTCTATATAATCTTTTTAAGAAATTTGATAATCTAACTGATATTTTTTTGGAGTTAAGAAAAATAGTTAGTTCAATGTAAATCAGATAACTAGTTTTCAAAATTCCAAGTAGCAAAATTAGTCAATCAAATTTTTTTCTAAATTCAAAGGAAGGTTGCAAGTTTTTTAGTAATAATGTGACCTTTATGATCAAAAATTTATTAACTTAAAAAAATTATATGAAGTCATATGACAAGGATAGAAATTCTATTAATGATCAAAGTGAAACATTAAATTGGAATTATGATATCATTTTCAAAAAGTTATAATATCTTGAAGTTGTTGTGAAAGAACTGGGGGAAAAGTATGATGAAATTTCAGTTTCTATAGAATATTTAAAAAACTGGTGGTTTCTAAAAAATAGTTGATATTTAAGAAAAATTAAAGATTATAAGATCAAGAGGAAATGCTATGGAAGATAGATTCTCAAAAAGAGAATTTGGTTAAGCTGACATAGAAGTTAAAGTCATAAGAAGATAAGTTTTTTGAACAATATTAGAATTTCAAAATCCAGGATGAGATACAGACAGAACAGCACAAGTTCATTAAAAATTTGAAGCATATGACTGAAAAATATATTAAGAAAAATTAATTTTTCAATTACCATTTCTTGAAATATTTTTCACTATTGATGATTTATTTTCAAACTCATATCCTTGAATGAAATTATCTGTTGAATGTTTCTAAATTAATTAAGTGAATGTTTATATCCAAAAAGTATGTGAAAGGTTGGTTTTTAAGAATCATACAAGAATTCAAGATTCTCCACAGAAATTTCATGCATATTTCAAGGGGAGTCACATTTTCTTTCATTTATTTGTTTTTATTTTCCCATTTACTATTCAAAAAACACAAAGTGGGGGAAACTTTAAGAAAAATTAAGGGATTCAAAAAGGGGTAGAAACAAATATTTGTTTTAATATTTGTCTCACAAAAAAGAGGGATAATTAATTGTTAAAATATTTAGTAGATTTATTTTATAAAGGGGGATATTTTATTAGAATAGCTAAAAGACATGAAGTTTTTTTTTAATTTTAAAAGTTTTAGATTTTTCATTTGTGTTTGTGCATGTCAATAAGGGGGAGATTATAGGGTCAAAGAATCACATTGTCTTTTGTTTTTTAAATCACAATAAAATTCATTAAATATTTGATTTAACTTGAGTTATTTATTCTCTCTTTGATGAATTCAGAATGAAAAAATATTAAATGGAATGCCGATAACCTGATATTTTATGAAATATTGATGGTTTGAGGATTTTTGAAAATCCAATGATCTTAGGAATTTCAAAATAACGATGGTTTAATGTTTCATAAAAAATTGATAATCAGAATGATTGAATTAGGGTTGAACAAGTACTATAACAGTGCCCGATAACCTCATCAGTAGATATAGAAAGATGTTGAGTTCATTGGAAGATGACCGCTAAACTATCATAAATGTCGTTAAAAATAAACCTGAATTTTATAGAATTTTACCATTGGAAGATTTTCTATAAATAGAGTTTTACTTCAAGGAATGGAAGAAAAAATGTGACACACTCTTATTAAATAGCTTATGATTGATTGATTGAAGTCGTGCAACTTCTTATTTATTTAAGATCTTCTAATTGTTGTAATTTATCTTTATGAGTATTCTACTAAGAGATTATATTTTCGAGGATTCATTGTGAAATATCTTAGTGTTTCTTGTTTTATTCGCTAAGTTTTTGATCATATTGATCGAGGGATTCCTTGTGTGGAGGACAGAGTCGAGTTTCCGGTTTGTAGAAGCAATGAATTTTCGATGAGGTTGATTAAGGGATTCATTTTCAAAGAAAAAGCTAAGCTTTTGGTTTGTAAAATCGGACACCTAATGACAAGTTTACAGTAAAGTGATTCTTGAGTTTGGGAATACAGAACTTTTGGTATATTTCTATTTGAGAATACCTTGAATCAGTTCTATAAATTCCCCTTGCACTTTGGGTTAAAATACAGTTTTAAAAATATCCTTTAAGGGGTATTTGATTGGTAAATTAATACTTTGTGTTTTGTTATTTCCACTATTCTAAATCTTTTATCGGTAATAGATAAAATTATGATAGTTTATTTCTTGCCTCTGTGTTTATTAACTTTATTAATAGTTGTGAAATACTGATTGTTCTATTACTACTATGATTACATTGATTTTACTCTAATTATATTGTTGGTATATCAGATATTTGTGTTTTTGAAATATTTTAATACTTAGGGAGGATAAAAATTATCAGTTTTTTTAAAGTATAATTCACCCTCCCTCTTGTAGTGTGATTGTTATCTATATCTTGGACTAATAGTGTTGGATCCAAGCTATTCCTCGCAATAAAAGTCAATTATTGCTAAAGATGCCCATAAATTTTATTTTACGAACTCATAAGGTCAACATGAGTCATGATATTATCTATCATATGATTTGGTGGTTGAAGTGAGTATTCAAAAAGTATGTTTATGTAGTAATCCTGAGTATGGAATCCAAGAACCCCAACCTTGAGTGGGAATTTTTATAAATTTGAAGGAGGTGTTGCATTTTTTTTAAACCAGTGGAACATATTGAAGCTAAAATCAACGAGTATGATTTTTTTCTCTTCAGGTCAATACGAGTTATTTAAGGAGGAAGGGGGAGGAACAAGTGGATATTGAGTAGGTAAAAAGGGAGAGGAAGAGGAACAAGTGGATACTGATTATAGGAAAAATAAGAAAAATAATAAGAGTATGTATCTCAAGAAATATGGCTTTGGTCTAACATTGGAACATGTACCGAGTCCATTACCCATGATCTCAGGGAGATTTACTTCTATGGGAAAAAGGTTCTTGAAATGTTCTAATAAATGATTATCTATGTTCATGATTTTTATCTGTTTGTTTTATTTCTATGTTGAACTTGTGTTAGTATCTACCCTTAAAGTGATGTGTTTTTTATAAAATACAAAAAATAGTGGTCAGGGAAAAAATATTAGATCCTTCTGATATTGATGTTGATGTTAATGATCAAGATCAAGCTATTATTATGTCACAATCTTTAGATTATTTTCACTTTAATGATATAGGCTCCTGTTTGGCATCTATGAGGTTGAGGGTTCAACCCCGGAGGGATGTGGTTACTGAAGCAATACTATAGCAGTACTGTTTCAGTTATATTCACTATTCATCAGTGTGATTTTAGTTCATTTATTAATCCTTCAGGCCACTTAGGACTTCAGACCTCTTAGGACTCTAGGACATACATGCATGGACTTTGGTCTACTAATAACAGGTAAGCAGGCACATGATGGGACCAGGATATAGCTCGGTGCATTAGGTAGGCAGCGCAAGCATGGTGATACGTAGGCACTATCGGGTGGGTGACCTCAACAGAGGGATACGTGTGTTGACACCTATCAACCATCCATTTTTTCTCTAATGTGGGATGGATGGGTTCCCTTGTAGGTGACTCTCAGTGCAATGGGACTAGCCTAATGGTGTGAAGCAATAGGTTGGTGGTGCACAGGGTGTTGCGCAAGCATCATCTAGTGGATGGATTGAAAGAGATATGAGTGTATTGAAACCTATCATCTAGTCTTCCTATCACAAACCATTGTGGGATAGAGGGGTTTTCTGTCACGGTCCATCAAATAAGAAAGATACGACAACTTTGTCATGGGTAACACAACAATCATGATTGGAACCACATGTTTAATGACTCTAGCAAGGTGGGAGTGGTTATTGACTGGTGGAACAACATGTTACAGGATTCTCATACAAAGGGGAAACCATGTATTCAACCTTCAGGCCACCCAAGTTCTAATGCCTTTGTGCCTATTTTTCTTTGGGGAATGTATTATAATAAAATAGATTCAGTAGATGCTTTTCATTTCTTACAAGGGATAAGGCTTAACCCCTTGGGGTTCCAAGGTGTGTGTGTGTGTGTTTGGTTGCTTGTAACCCCATCTACCTATAATAAATAAAATTTCCTTAATAATTTTGGTGAGATTATTAATTTTAGTAGGTGAAGCGAGATAAAGAATAAAATGAAATACAATGATAATGGGAGAATGAGTATGTTTAAATCAAAATGAGAAACTATAAAATGTTTCTTGTGTAAGGAAATTGGGCATATTAAAAAGAATCTCACTAATAATTTTTTTTTTAAGAATTTTAAGGATAATGTTGATCATTATCTATTGGTAGAAATGGGTATAAATGTGTTGAGGTTTTAAATGTGTATAGGCATGATATGAAAATGGAGTAGGTATTATATTTTGGATGTTATTTCCATATGTTTCCTAGGAAATTATTCTTTTATAACTTGTTTTAAAATAAACAAGGGAGTGTGATCATATACAATAATGAAGTCTATAAATTCATATGTATAGACTCAGTTGAATTAGAAATCCATGATAAGATTATCAAAATATTGATAGATGTAAGGTGGGTTCCCAGAGTAAATGGGAATCTCATATCATTGGGTGTCATGGACTAGATGTTATTTCATGTCTGAGGGATGAGATATTAAGATTACTAAAGGGGCCCTCAAAGATACGAAGGGGGATTTGTTTAATGAGTTTAATGTCTTGGTTTACAGAACACATGTTAGGAATATTGAAGTAAAAATATTTTTGAGGATGTTACTCACTTTTTATAGGATATTGGGACATGTTAGTTATAATGGTCTTAAAAAATTGGTGAAATTAGTGTTGTTAAAGGGTATAAACCTTAGTAGTTTTCCATTTTGTGAAGATTGTGTCTATGGAAAGTCTAAGTGAGTGAATTTTAATAATTTTTTTCCATAGGATCACCTTAACACTTCAATATGTCTATTTATACTTTTGGGGTCCAGTTAGGATTGTTTCTCATGCCAAGTCTATTATTTACTATGTATTATAGATGAATATGCTAGGAAAGTTTGATTGTGTATTCTTAAGAATAAATCTGGCACTATTAGATTATTTAAAAATAAAAAATAAATGGTGAAAAAACTAATTAATAAGAAGTTAAAGGTTCTTAGAATAAAAAATGTTTTAGATTTATTGTATTATGATTTTTCTACATTTTGAAAAAATGAGGGTATCCTTAAGTATAGGTCAGTAAGTGGAAACCTTTAGCAAAACGAGTTTGTTAAGAATTAATAAGAATATTTTTGGGTCAAGGATACTAATAAAATTCACTTAGTTAATAGGTTTCCCTTTATAGATATTTCTTTTAAAACTCATCCAAAAATGTGGATTGGTCACTCTCACGCTAGTGATTACTTTAGAATGTTTGGTATGATAGCTTATTCCCAAATAAAATATAATGAACTGAAACCAAGAGAATTAAACTGTGTATTCATAAGATGTATTAAAGGGGTTAAAGGATATGAGATTTTGGTAGATGAACTAGAATTTCATAAATTCCTGATTAGTAGAGAAGTTATTTTTATGAGATTTCTTAAGAGAACAAAAACAATTTACAACCTAAATTGGTTGACCCTAATATTAATAATAAAGATATAATAGGGGTTGGGGGGAGAGACATGATATGGTAAAGCCTGAACCTAAAAATGAACTCGTGAGTCTATAATCTAGAAAAATAACCATTCAACCTCCCGCTAGGTATGGCCATGTTGATTCAGTTTCATTTGTCTTTAATGTTACTAATGAAATTACTTAATAAACCAAAGGGATCTTGTATTTCAAGTGGGTTTATAACAGATGATCTGTTTGGTAGGGTGGAAAATATTTTGATGGAAAGGGAATGAGAAAAGGAAATAGAATCCAAATGGGAAAGAAAAATGGAAATAATGTTTAAAATGATGTTTGGTATACCCAAAAACATAGAGAGAAACACTTGAAATAATAATAATAATATTTAAATAAAAAATGTAAAAAGAAATTGTTGTCAATTTGAAAATACATCATCCCAACAATCGACCTTGGGGTTGCCAACATGGGCTCTCCTTGTCACAGTCCAATGTTGGATGTTGTTGATGGGGGGTCCGGGCTCAACAATAGTCATAGGTGGAAGTGTGTCATAATGCAAGATAAGGAGGGTGTGATTGTGTTGCATTGGTGGGAGATTCATATGGAATCATTACAAGGCATGGGTGTAGGGGCACTAATGATCATCGATGAAGTAGAGGAAGGAGAAAAAACTAATGGAATGTTGGGGAGTTTGTGGGATGAGGTATAGTTGCAGGGGGAAGCCTGGTTCTAGTATACGATAGAATTGGGGATTCCCTAAAACTGGTCTTCTATTATACCAAACACACAAAAGTCAAATTCAATTTTCATTTCCTCTTCATGATCCTCATTTCTATTATACCAAATGTAGCCTTAATGTATTAAATAATTCTTCAAGATAATGATATATGATGTTCAATTCTTATATGATTGATAATGATTTCAATAGTTCTTACGATGGTTGTGTTTAAATAAATAAACCATTGCATGATTTATTTAATTATTTATGTAGATTATATGTAAATTTCTTGTAAACAAATGAAATTCATTAACTGTGTTGAAGATTTTCTAAAATAAAACTTCAAGATAAAAGATTATGGTCTACTAAGTGTTGCATTTTTTATAGGATAGTTGTATGAAAATTATTTTAAAAAATCATCCTATGGTTTCTTTGAAACCTTCTAGTAATGCCCTTTCATAGAATTTTAGATTATCATTATTTTAAACACTGACAACTGAATCTGAAAATTGAAATAGTAGAACCACATATTCTTATATTCTTTATCCAAAATTTTCAATTTTATATGATAGTCAATTACTTCACACTTCTCAAAGAATTGTGTCTAAACAAGTGTTAGGTTTCATTTTGTTAGGAATGTTACTGAATTTGACCACGTATATGTGTTAACAAGATACATTCTAATATACTTACAAAAGAATCACTTGTGTATAGGTTTGAAAAGTTCTTAAAACTGATGAATGTCCACCAAATTCAATAAATTAGGTTGCAAGAGTATTGTGTGAGTTTATGACCATGCATTTTATTCACCAAGGTAGAGATGAGTTAAAATTACATTGCGTTTATATTATGTTAAAAAATTATATTGCATGTTATTTTTTTTCTACAATATACATCTCTATTGTTGGTGCCTCTTCCACCTTGTCTACTGTGCATTAATCAAAATATAAAATACATTTTCAGTGTTATAAAATTTTGATCTTATTAAGATGATTCTCCATTTGTTGACTAGTATTACCTCCCTCCTTGAGATGACCTTCATGAAGCATCTTGTACTGCTCGAACTTCGCTTAATCACACTCTAAGGATGCCCTTTTACAGGCCTCAAAATTTCCTGCAACACAAGTCAAATAGACACAAATATCACTTGCTGACTAACTAATTTTTATAGAAACATAAATTGTTTAGTGCTTCCAAACAAATCTTTATTATTCCTGAACATAGTCATGGAATCAATAAAGAGAAATTTTTTCATCCATCAAGAGAATGTTTTCAATTCACCACTCAAGTCTAATAAGTTGAACATCACTGGGAAATTCCCAATACTCTTGACTATGGTCATGGAAACACAAAAATTTTGGGAGTCCTCCTTTAAGGATCTAATGATGCACAGATTTTTAATTGGATTCAAATATTTTATTGTACATATAATAGAGCTTCTCAGTGTGAGTTTATCAGCCCAAACACAGCAGAAACATGTTGAAATCAATCATTTGATGCCACTTATTGAAAACTAATTATAGGATTTATCATTTATGATAAGCAGTTTGAAAAATTAAGTGCAGGTTGGGTCCGTGTCGGGTAGGCCACTGTCCTATAAATCCATTTAAGCTCAACCCCAACCTGACCCATTTAATAAAGTGGGTTGACCCGATCTAATCAATTTATAAACTAGTCAACCCTGACCCAACCCAAAAAAGAGTTTTAATATATGACATAGATTGCATCATGACATATCCAATTAGTTAATCTATGAGCGATTCAAAAAAAAGTTAATCTATGATAAACTCAATGACCTAACCAAATTGAATCATCTCATTTATACTAAAAATAACCCAATTAATAAGAAACATGTGCAACTCATGTTGAAAGTTACACATGTTAGATGGGTTTGGAATGGTAAACCCAAACCCGACCCAAATATTATTTTTGTCATATTACTCATTACAATCCACACCCATTTATGTCTGACCCAAACCCATTTAACTCGTGTTGTGTCGTGTCAGATTATCGTGTTGGGTTCAAAATTTTAACTTATAGTGTTTGTTTTGTTTCTAAAGAAACATTTAATACTTAAATTTTAGAAGAAAATACCTTTAATAATCAAGAAAAATCACATTTTAAATAAATTCTATTAGGATTCGTTCTGTTTTTGAAAAGGAAACATTTTTACTTGTGGTAGAAAACCACTTCAATAAGCAATCTTGAAAAACTTGTACAAAATCATTTCTTGTAAGTAATAAGTGTCACAAAAAATTTTCAATAAGTGGTTTCAAACAGAACTTGAGGTAGATGTATAAACTATACAAACCCTAGAATGAGCCAAGTGAAGAACCAAGCTCACACTCCCCGAAGTTCAAAAGAATTTTGTACTTGATTGCTTTGGAAACATTAAATCGGGCGATCACAATAGGATATCCACCTACAAAGACCCCATTAGGATCCAATAAAATTTCCATTACCATATACATGTTTTTAAATCCCACCATGGTTGCAAATACCCATGATTGAAGTAGAAAAAATGGATTTATCACCAATAAAAACTTGTTGAAACATGACCAGGGATAAATAAAATGTGAAAAAAAAATAAAAGCCTTATCGAGAAAGACATAAAATAAAGTAAGAAATTTTCATTTTGGTATGACCCAAATAAATTCCCTAGTTATAAGAAGTTTTATTGGCATCTTAATCATCTTGAAGAGCGCCATTGATCACTAGTCCACATTAAATGAACCACATAAATGCTTGTGTTCCTTGTGCTTGTGTTGTGGATGCTTATTCTTCTCTTGATGTAATGAAAAAAACAGAAGGTAGGACAAATTCTTAAGGTTATCAATTTAGGAGTTTCTATAAGAACTGACCCCCTAGTGAATGAACAAAACAAAATCAACCAATAGGCAAAATCAAAGACACTTCACCCCAAAACCAAAGCATTAGTAAATTTTTGAGCTAATTTTTCAATCATTTTTAGGTGATTTTTGTGTGATTTAATGCCAAAAAACCTATTTGTTTAACTGATTTGATAATTTTTAGGTATACATTTACCTTCGTGAAAATAAGAATTTTAATGATCAGTTCTGGTCCTTTTTTAACATAATTGTTTCATTATTTTGGAACATCATTTTTTACACTCGAATACATTTATTTTTTCATTGTATAATTTTTTTACCATTAAAATTATTTTTTAAAATTATTTTTTTGTGAATACATTCTTTATATTTTAACCATATTTATATTAAGAAAATTAATTTTTTTTCATTTAACTTTGTTTAAAATTTCTTATTTATGTAAAGAAGATCAACGGATTTCACTCCCCCCCCCATTTATGTCACTCACCAGGTAGTTATGACAAAGCCCCCAGGTAGCCCAAGAAATGACAATGCCATATCACTGCCCACAATTCCACTCAGGGGAATAATATTGGTTTGACTTCATCAACGATTAGTACCACCCTTTATAACATATGGATATCGGTTGTCCAGAAAAGAAGAAATGAACGAGAGGACTGCCACTACTTATGAAAAGCACCAATCGGCACCGGAGACTGGGTCATTTTTTATGATATAGTCATATCACTACAGGTCCACAATGGGGACTGAGCTACAGTGTCATGCAACCCATATCGGTGACTAAAACTTCCCGTCATATTTACAATATGATGGAGAGGCGGTCTGCAATTCCAATGCATGCAATGACAAGCCCATATCGCCATCCGCGATGTAGAAGAATATAATGCAGCCAATTATGATATGCCCCAATCGGAGAAGACGACATGCTGGTGTAATGAATTATGCCCATATCTCCATATACAATATTCCCATATAATAAAACATGCATAACTTCATTGAAAAACACTATATTTGTCACAATTCATCAAAAAAGTCCTCTCAAAGCATTTATGGTATTCTAGAACACAGAAGGACCAAGAATCTAAATAGAATCAATAGAGATAATCACATGACTTCATGGAAGACATGTGCAATGAGAATAGTTCCCTGTACGAGTTATCTAAACAAATTGAGAAATGGGACCACTGTATCTTCACATGGCATGTTCGTGAAAATAGGAGCATGGGGGGGGCTACAAATTTTTTTGGCTTAAACAAGAAGGTAAACGGTGGTTAAGTGGAGTTGATCAGAGCTTCAAAGATACACTTGAGAGGATTGTGAATAAGAGGAGATGAAGGGAACTTTCCAGGTGAAGTATAAAGAGAGGATGAGGCAATTGTGAAAGGGATTTCACTTGGACGAGGAATAGAGGCACATAGGGAGAAGCAGGGAATAAGTTGAGGTAGAGGAGGAGACCTCTATAGGATGAACTTATCTTTGAGGATCACACACACCATCGGGAGGAAGGGTGAAGGATATCTTCACATGGTTTCCTAAGTTTTCTCTTCCCTTTTTCTTACTGACGTATATGATTATGGTGTAGTTAGAGCCTGATATAATTTCTAATGCTGGGAGTTGTTTTTAATTTATTTATTCTTATCTTTGCTATTATTAGTGTTTGTGAATGTTGATCTATTCTATTGAAATTTTTGTTTTACCATATAGATAATAGCTTGATGAACCTATGTTTTTAGTGAATCGAGAGTGGAAAATGGGTTGTGCATTAGAGAATAGGACACTACTTACGAAGTAAAGGCATCTTAGCTTGGAAAACTATACCTGTGTGGACTTGACAACCCACACAGAAAGTCCAAGCTCTTGAGGTAGTGGTAACATTTTAGCACCATCGAACCATTGGACTTCATGCTCCTAATGGTGTTTGTCAGGAAACCTCAAGGGGGCCTACAACTACAATAAGAACTTAGGATACCTTTAGAGAGAATTCTTAAGGGGTACAGTGGTGATGGTTCAATTTCACCATCATGAACAATAGGAAGGGTTGAGTTGATTAGTTGGATTCATTCTCCCATCCATGTGGAGACACTCCAAGGGAAGTGATAACTCAGGTAGTTGAATCTTAGGTTAGATGATTCCCACTCTCTTCCCGTCTATATCACACACTTTCACCCCATCTATCTCACACATTTTCACCCCATATTTTACTTTTTCTTATAAACACTCAACTAATTACAATTGTAATCCAAAACCTATCCTTGTGGAGAAATGACATGGTTACTGGTTGTTATTGTGCTACACTGACCCTTGTACACTTTTAGGGGATCATCCATGCACTTTTGTAGTTCCTAGGGATAGGTCATTGAGATTACATCTATTTTGAAAAAACAACAAACAAGTATTAAACCCAATTAAATGAGATCTTCTACATAGATCAAACATCACCAATTAGTTATATTAAAGATAATATTTTCATTGGAACCATTTAGAACAAGATCATAATGAATTATTTGTTTAAGGGTCTTTTTAGGCCTACCACTTCCTCTTTTAATAAGTGAAATGTTCATTAAGTTTACCCTATTAACAAGTGTATCCCTAGGTCTTCTTCTAACATATCCAAACCATCTTAATATATCTTAGTAATCTTCTAATCAATTAGAGTTATTTCAATTTTCTCTTGAATACATTCGTTTATAATCTTATCCATCTTAGAATGTTCATATGTCCATCTTAACATTTTCATTTCTTCTACCCTTATTTTTTATTCAAAATGTCTCGTAAAATAAAATGAGAGATAAAAAATATAATAGTTCATGGGGACAGGTGATTGAGATGAAATTTGTTTTTGGAGAAAATAAAAATAAAAATTAGAAATAAAAAAATAGAAAATTATAAAAAATTGAAAAAAATCACACATATATAAATAAAAGCTTCTTTGTTATATTCTTTGTCTCTCATTTTTTTTTGATTCCATCGAGTTTTGTAGTTTAATGGTTGATATTTATTTTTGTAGGAAATAAATATCTTGGGTGGAATGAATGAACAACATGAGGAATTTTGTAAATTTTTTGGAGATCCTGGACATGAGTTTTGTTGTTCTGATGGACTAAGGTCGAGGCAACCCTCACATGAATAACATGGGCCTAGTGAAGCTTGGTCTAGTGAATAAAAAATGATCCTGGACATACTATATAGAATATTTGAGGAACAAGCAAGGAGGAAAGACCAGCTCATTCCACTAATGAAAGCCAAAATATACAAATGGACTGCCATTTTGGAAGATACATAGAAGGGCATCCATGAGATTCAAAAGAAAATTTGGCTTGTTGCATAAAAAACAAAAAGAAAGAAAAGGAAGAGGTTAAGACCATGGTGCATGATCTATCCATGGAAAATGATGTCAAGAGAGAATAAGAATAAGAATAAGAAGAAGAGGAGACCACATTGGAAGTGACCATGGTTGTGACAAACTACAATGACCCGAGGAGTTCACCCCCATTAATGTTACACCCTCCCTGGATCCAAAAAGCATCTCACTAATTGAGGAGGTGTACATAATCTTACATCTTGCTGGATATGGAGAACTCCAAGGGGAATTCACAACATGCAAGCTTGAGATTTCAAACATGGAGCCTCTTCTGCAAATAGTAGTTTTCATTTTGAGGAGCAGAGGAGAAACCCACATGTGGTGGTTCTAGCCGAGGAAGCCACATCACACTTCAGACTGGGGATAGATGCTTGTAAAAGCCTAACTAGAGGTTATAAACCAAGCGCTTGTCGGGAGGCAAAAAAATATCTATAGAGTTTTTATTTTCTATACTTTTCATTTTAGTTTAGTTTTTTTTAGTTGTTTTTAATAAAAAATCATTGATTTTACCCCCCCACCCCATTTATCTTATAGGGTCTTTGGGTCTCAAGGAAGAAGGGAGGCCCTAACCCACTACCAAGGGTGGAGATGAACTTCAACTACATATTGGGGAGTGTCTTTATTTTCCTTACCTTTGAGTGAATATATTCATTTTTGCCACCTCACTTGGTTGTTTTTGTTAGAAAAATATTTTAGGCCAAGTTGGGGGGGATTGGTGGTATGGACACCACTTGAACTATGTTATTGAAATCACCTAGGAGACATGTTACTTAGTAGGTACTTTAGAGGAAACTATAGCAGTCTCTGTTTGACACTGTAGCAGCTGGGAATTTTCCCCCGTTTGGACCTTCATGCCACTGATTTGGTCCCGGAGTCCTTTAAGGCCTTTGGGCCACCTTTAGTGCTAATGAAAACCAAACAACCTACAAGGAACAAGCTCTATATGAGGATGAGCAAGGAGCTTTCACCATAGCAGAAGCTACACAGATTTCAAGAATGAGAGGGTATAGAACCTTACATCGGGACAAGCCTATACATGCATGGGATAGCCTAGCCAAACAACCATACGAAGGGGGAGAGCTGATTTCACAATGAAGATGCTGGAGAGGAGGAGTTCCAAGTAGTTATTCTGGGTTGTATGTAATGTTTGAATCCTACGAGCAATGAATTCCTCTATGGCCTACATGACATGTAATAATTATGCATACAAGACTTGTAAGGGTTCCACCTCATCCCTTGAAAGGTGTATTATCAAAATCAAAAAAAATGAAGGCCTTTGGGCCATTGGATGGATGGAATTTTGAGTTTTCAATCATGATTGGGGAAGTGTGTGTATAAAAGTTTATATTAAATAAAGAGTGAATAAAATTCATGAATAATAGTTAAAAGCTATCTAAGAGTCTACTGTCAAATGTTTCTTCCATGCCCTGGCTATCGCACTTAACCACAGGGGGTGACGGCTATTTGGAATTTCTCAGTTCCAGAATTTCTCAACTCAAACTTGAACAAGCTCTTTTCAAAAATTGGCTTAAAAATAGTGTGGTGTGTGTATGCTTAATCATAAGAGAAAATAAAGAATGGGGATGCACATATATCATATGAAGAATTGGGTTCTCGATATTAGTTAAACATTTAAGGTGAAAATTCATAATGAAGTAACTTCTTTTAACTTTTATTGAGCTTATGTGGGAGAAATGGATTAAGAAAATTTATCTTGTTAATCTTAAAAATTCATAAAAAATCATGATTTAATGTTTAAAAATGAAAATGATGTTTTATTTTATCAGTGTGAATTATCTTGTGATAATGTTGAGGTTGATGTTTGAGGACAAATATGGTTCAAGTGTGGGAGCATTGATTAGTAAAATTTTGAGCGAATCTTACCTATCATTTTTAGGTATTTTTTGTGATTTAGAGAAAAAAAATCCATTTATTTAATTGATTTGATCATTTTGGGGTTTACATTAACATTTATGAAAATATGAATTGTAATAATCAATTTCGATCATTTTTAACGTAATTGGTTTATCATTTTGAACATCAATTTTCACACCTGAATACATTGATTTTTTCTTCATATAATTTTTTTAACATTTACACTGTTTTAGTAATTGATTTTTTAAATACATTCCTAAAATTTTAACCATATTTATATTAAGTAAATTATTTTTTTCATTTAACATTGTTTAACATTTACTAACATGTATATTTAATTTATTATTGAAATGAATTCAAGGTTGGATGAAGTATGGAAGAGGAATAAATTGGGTTGTGAAGTTCTTCTGCCTGTCGTAACCAATGGCAGGAGGATATTGCAAGCTGTGATACATTTCTTTCTAAAGGATTTATGATACTGCAGGCCATGACAATTCCATATCACTGCCTGTGATGCTAATCAAGGAATGATATCACCATATCATCAGCTACGATCCATACTTCTCTTTACAACATCCCCATATCATCTGGCTGGAGCAAAAGAAATGAGCGAGGAGAGGTCTACCACTTCTTGCAACAAGCACCAATCAGCACAGGAGACCAAGTCATTTTCTACAAAATAGAGAGAAGTTGATAATAAGGTGAGGCTGAGGAGGATACTTCCAGAGTATGAGCTAAACATTGAGGAGCACATAGGATCATGAGGGATAGTGAAGGTGATCTTTGCAGGGCTTCCTATGTTTTCTCTTCCCTTGTTATCACATAGCTGATTTTATCCACGTAGTTGTTTTTTCACGTAGCTGATTTTTATGTAGCCAAATTATGTATGTGTTCTTTACATAACTAAATTATTCACACATCCTTCTTGCTCACGTTACCTAAGTTGACGTGGCCGAATAAATCATGTAGCCATTTGGAACCATGAAGTTGAATTCACCAAATATCCAATTCACATTGTTGATTACTCCATAAATACTATAAATATTCCCTTTATTAGCATGTAAAAAAGTTTTTAACAGCACTGAAAAAGAATTGTTAATCGCAGCGGTGATAAATGGGGTTTCTTTATTAGCGGTCAGAAAGAGCAGATAAAGGGGGTCCTTTTATCAGCGCTAAAAAAGCACTGATAAAGACCCCATTTGATGCAATGTGATGTTTGTATAACAACACACTGCACCAAACTCCTATAACTTGTACGTAAAATATATAATTTAATTGAAATAAATTTTACATCACAAATACAAAAAAAGAAAAAAAACTACTATATACATTTCAAACAATGTTTTGAATAATTACATTTACAATTACTATCCACAAACAATTAAAAACATTAATGTTTTTCTTTGGCACCCGTGATCCCCTCTTAAAAATGTCCGCCCAAGGTATTTGTTTCCGAACAAATCACCTCAACCTGAGAAAAATAATCCATCTATAAAAGAAAACAAATTTTATGTTAGTAATATTATAAAGAAATAAATCAAAAATTAATATGAATGAAAACATTAAAAAAATACCAACTTTAAATAAAAAGTTACACTTTGAGTTATATCAGTCACACTGTTCATTGTATTGAGACACGGTTGATTCCAACACATCACAAATGTGGTATGAATTGTTTTTCTAAAGTATCAAAACAATTCAAATGCGTTTTCTCAGTTTTGAGTATATCACTTTTTCTTTTTAATGAAATTACTGTCAATTTTGAATAAAGACATATTAAGAGTTATACCAATCACACTGTGCATGAGATTGAGGTACGAATGATTCCTATACATCACAAATTTTTTAAGGATCAATGTCTAAAAGTATCAAAGAAATATGGATGTGTTTGTTTGGTTTTTAGTATGTCACTTATGTTTTCTACTAAAATGTCATTTCAAATTGGAAACATGCACTTTGAGTCATATGGGTCACATCGTGTGTCAGTTTGATGTGAAACTACTTCCTACACATCACAAATGACTTAGGAATTTATATCATAAATTATCAATACAATCAGAGCACATTTTCTTGGTTTTCAGTGAGTGACACATGTTTTGAACAAAAATGTCAATTTTAAACTAATAATGGTCACTTTGATTCATACCGGTCACACCATGCATCAGATTGAGGTTAGGGTGATTCCTACATATCATAAATGACTCATGGAATGTTTCCCTAAATTATCAAAACAATCCTAATGCATTTTCTCTGTTTTCAGCACATCACTTGTTCTTTTTTCTAAAATTAATGTCAATTTAAAATAAAAAGTTGCACTTGGAGTCATATCGATCACACTATACATCAGATTGAAGTTTATTTGATTCCTAAAAATCAAAAATGACTTATGGATAATTATCTTAAAGTAAGAAAACAATATGAATTTATTTTCTCAGTTTTGAGTAGGTCAATTGTCCTTTTTACTAAAATTGATGTCAATTTTAATAAAAAGACGCACTTTGAGTCATACCAATCACACTATGTGTCGGATTGAGGTGAGACTGATTCCTACACATCTAAAATGACAAATGGATCATTTTACTAAAGTATCAAAACAATTTTAAATTGTTTTCCTGGTTTTGAGTAGGCTAGTTGTCCTTTTTACTAAAATTGATGTCAATTTTAAATAAAAAGACGCACTTTGAGTCATATCGGTCACACCATGCATCAGATTGAGGTTTAGCTTATTCCTACATGTCTCAAATGACTCATGAATATTTTTCCTAAAGTATCAAAATAACCCAAATGTGTTTTCTCAATTTTCAGTTTGACACTTGTTCCTTTTGCTCAAATTGATGTCAATTTTAAATAAAAAGACGCTCTTTGAGTCATACTGGTCACACTGTGCATTGGATTGAGGTACAACTAATTCCTACACATCCCAAATATCTCATGGATCATTGTAATAAATTATAAAAACAATAAGAATATGTTTTCTTATTTTTTAGCATATCACTTGTCCTTTTACTAAAATTGATGTAAATTTTAAATAAAAAAGATGCACTTATAGTCATACTAGTCACATTGTGTCTTAGATTGAGGTGCGACTGATTTCTAAATGTTCCAAATGACTCATAGATAATTTAACTAAAGTATAAAAACAATATGATTGTGTTTTCTCAGTTTTTAGTACGTCACTTATTCCTTTTTACTAAAATTAATATCAATTTTAAATAAAAAGATGCACTTGGAGTCATACCGGTCACACTGTACATCATATTGAGGTGAATCTGATTTCTAAATGTCCCAAATGACTCATGGATCATTTAAATAAAGTATAAAAACAATCCTAATTTGTTTTCTTAGTTTTTAATAGGACCCTTGTTTCTTTTTCTAAAATTGATGTCAATTTTAAATAAAAAGACACACTTGGAGTCATATCGGTCATGTCGTGCATCAGATTGAGGTACGAATGATTCCTACATGTCCTAAATGACCCATGGATAAATTTCCTAAAGTATCAGAACAATATGAATACATTTTCTTACTTTTCAGTACGTTAATTTTCCTTTTTACTAAAACTGATGTAAATTTTAAAGAAAAAAGATGCACTTGTAGTCATATTGGTTACACCGTACCTTGGATTGAATTACACAAGATTCCTACATGTCCCAAATGACTCATGGATCATTTAACTAAAGTATAAAAACAATATGAATTCTTTTTCTCGTTTTTTAGTATGTCACTTGTTTCTTTTTACTAAAATTGATGTCAATTTTAAATAAAAAGACACACTAGGAGTCATATCAGCCACACCGTGCATCATATTAAGGTGATACTGATTCTTACACATCTCAAATGACTCATGGATCATTTTCCTAAAGTATCAAAATAATCCTAATGTCTTTTATTGGATTTTATTAGGTCATTTGTTCTTTTTACTAAAATTGATGTAAATTTTAAATAAAAAAGACGCACTTGGAGTCATACCGGTCACACCGTTCCTCATATTGAGGTGTTTCTGATTCCTACACATCCCAAATAACTCATGGATAATTTATCTAGAGTATAAAAACAATATGAATGCGTTTTATTAGTTTTCAATATGTTACTTGTTTCTTTTTTCTAAAAATGATGTCAATTTTAAATAAAGGACTGCACTTGGAGTCATACTGATCACACTGTGAATCAGATTGAGGTGAGGTTGATTACTACATGTCTTAAATGACTCATGAATCATTTTAAGAAATTATAAAAATAATATGAATTCTTTTTCTTGGTTTTGAGTAGTTCAGTTGTCCTTTTTACTAAAATTGATGTAAATTTTAAATAAAAAAGACGCACTTAGAGTCATTACAGTCACACCGTGCCTCATATTCAGGTGTGGATAATTCCTACTCATCTCAAATGACTCATGTATCATTTAAATAAAGTATCAAAACAATCTGAATATTTTTTCTCATTTTTCAGTATGTCACTTGTTCCTTTTAATTAAAATTGATGTCAATTTTAAATAAAAAGGCATACTTGGAGTCATACTTGTCACACCGTGCACCGGATTGAGGTGTGACTAATTCTTAAATGTCCCAAATGACTCATGGGTATTTTTACTAAAGTATCAAAATAATACGAATATGTTTTCTTGGTTTTCAGTACATTACTTGTCTTTTTACTACAATTTCATTTCAAACTGAAAACACGCACTTTGACTCATACTGGTCACATCGTGTATCGGTTTGACATAACACCGATTCCTACACATCAAAAATGATTTATAAATCGATTACCTAAATTATCAAGACAATCTTAGCATGTTTTTTGGGTTTTTAGTGAATGCCACATTTTGAAGTAAAATGATGATTTTAAACTGATAACAGATACTTTGAGTCATACTAGTCACACCATGAATCAGATTGAGGTGATGATTATTCATACACATCCTCAATGAATCGTGGATATTTTTCTTAAAGTATCAAAATAATGTGAATGCATTTGTTTAGTTTTGAGTTGTTCAGTTGTCTATTTTACTAAAATTAAAGTCAATTTTAAATAGAACGACACACCTGGAGTCATACCGGCCACATTGTGTGTCGGATTGAGATGCCACTGATTCCTACATGTCCCAAAGTCTCAAAAAAATACTAACTTCCAATTTTACCACAATTACCATTGTATTTATTTGTCAAACTACCAACACTACATAATTATTTGATAAATGTTTTTCGTCTAAGAACATCAAATCAATATTCAGTGTTGGCAGTTTGAAAAAGAAAATCAATAGAAAGCGTGGTAACATTGGCAGAATATGAATTCCCAAAATATATGTGAAAATAACTAAATAATTACTAGATAAAGATGATAGGGAAAAACATAAAAATACTAGACAAAATTATTACAAAATTAATTAAATAATTAGCAGGAATTAACCCCTTCATGATGGGTGTATACATTCTTGAACCATAATTATGAAATGAATACACCTGTATACGAAAAAAATATTATGTGAGTAATATTAAAAAGAAATAAATTAAACATGAATAAAAAAAAATCCATTACTTCTATGGAAGTCACTTCTTCATGCTATTTGTGTACATTCTAAGATTAGGTATGATGCCCATTCGCTTATAAGAAAATATATATCATCTTGTGAATACGATTTTTTTCGATAGTTATAGTAGTGATGGAAAATATAAATACACAAAGGATTAATAAATATTTTAAATGAAATAGTAATTAACTTTGAAAATACCTCTTCAAGGATGTGTGTTTATTGATGGAATATGATCTCTCTCATAAATTTACAAACATAATAACAACAATATTTTCCATTTGTTTATTTCATACACTGTAGAAACATTGAGGAAAATAAGTAATTTGTTTTTATATGTGTTTGGATAGTGAAATATTATTATATATACCCTGATACTTATCTAGTTTTAGAACTTGTTAGGGTCCTTGCGCACAATGCTTGTCCTCATGCTATGATTTAGAAGATATTTACTCACTGGCCTTTAATAATAGAATCCTCATTAAAACAAAATATAAATTATATAACTTGAACTTTAGTTATAAACTGTTGGATACAGTGTTTTACAAATTTAAAAACACCATCATATGTGGTTGGTTTGTTGGTAATCCCTGCAGTAAATCCAGGAAATAAATCTTTGGAGTATCCAAATTGACCACAATGAGCATCCAATGTTTCATAAGAACACAAAAAAGAATAAGTAATGAAAGAAATAAAAATATATTTGATATAATTAAATTGTATCTTTTTACCCCTAAATAGTTGGTATTAATAAGAGTACGCCATCCCCAAGTTTTCTTTCAAATGATTTGGCCAGGTTTTCCACTATTTCATCCATTTGTTTGGATTATATTTTTCTTTGTTCTATAGATGCGGTGTGAGGACTTACAAGTCCAAAAAATCATGGGGAAATCCCTTCAATTGGTATTGATATATATTCCTTCAAAAAAATATGAAATGTATTTAGTCATAATTAACATAGTATATCAACTTTTGGAAAATTAAATCATGAAAACATACCTCATATATATATTTACAATTGAGGCGCCTAGCCATTCATAGTTGAGGATTTCATTTACATTCTCAAAAACAATGTATTCAGTAACTTCCTCTCTATAAATTTTTTATTTAAAATCAACTATGTGACTACTACCACTTTGTAAACTTTATATCTGCATGAACCTTCAATATTAGTAAATAAATATATTCAATGGGTGGGGTAAAGGTGATTTTTGAAGATATTTTCAATGAGTTGGTTGATTATTTAGATGTTTGTGATTCGACCTTTCATTTCAACCCCTTCTCTTTGTCCATCTGTAATAACATTCATCAGTTTCGACTTTTTCATTAATTGTTAAAGGTTTAGAATGAAAAATAAATTGGAAATGAATACCTCCTTGTCGACATGTGTTATTACAATATATGAAGACCATGAAATGAATGCTCCACCAGCTTTATCTACCTTATGAATATCTTCTTCATCGAGTGGAATAGGTAGCTCAATGATTGCCTCATGAGCTATGCTAATCGCCACTCTCAGATGACCTGTTGAACACTGCAACCCTTGCTACAAGGTGATGGGTGGATGTTGATAGATATAAAACACAGTCATTTTCACCCTATATATTATTAGTATAAGAAAGGTATCAGTGTCTATTTGATTCAAATTTCACAGAAACAATTATTAGAATATTTATTACCACAACTAAGATAACTCTTTCAAGGTAATGAATCACCTTAAAGATGGTGGGGGTGGGGGTGGGGGTTGGGTGGGGGGATCTTCATGCAATGGTTGTTCTTGAGTTTCTTCTTCTCTTTTCTTCCCCCCATAACATTTTCTAGAAACTCATACTGCCAAAGAAATTTTTCTTCAAGGGTAGTTATTATTTCTTTCACCTCTACCCTTTCTTTATCTTGATCCTACTATTGTTTTTTTTTCTCAAAATATGTTCGGGGTGTCACCCCAAAACCCACACCTCTCACGTAGCCATACTATTCTGGCTGCATAAAGTCCACCGATAGTATATGTTCATCTGGAAAATGTGTTGATGATTATTGTGACTGTATCAGATAGAAAATATATGAAAATAAGTAATCATTGTTATGTAATAGTGATTTAAAGAAAAACATATTTTTATTATTTCATACTTAAAAATGTTTCCCACACTTTTATGCATTTTCATCTACCAGTATCTCATATTTATTTACAGGTTCTTCCTTCCATAGCACATGAGGTGGGATGGAAGTGGCATTTAATTTGGATTCATCAATCTGAATATAAACAGAGGAACATAATTATACTATTGTTTCATGTCACATAAAATTATTATGGTATATTTAAAATACATACCAATTTTTTTCAAGTGAATTGTACCACGTCATTTCTTTATAGTAGGGGTACATTGGTTTTACTGCTTGTTCCTTATTTGCAGTACTCAGTTGTTGTTTTATAAATAAAAAATTATCAATCAAAGTGATGAATACACATATTGTCAAAAAACATATTAGAAACCACAATGTACCTGAAAAGATATCTCCCAAAGATAGCTAATAAATGCATCCAACGCTTCTTGGGTTAGCAGGTGTGCATACATAAGTGGTGGGTGAGAGTTTATTTTCCCTTTGATATCTTTAAAATGATTTCTCATTAGAATTGTGCGAAATCCTCTGTGAATCCTTCCAAAAAGAATTAATATAGATTTCTTATTGGTTTAATCTACTATAAATGCACTCTATATGGGATAATTAAAAGTAAGTAAATGTTTCATTATTTTATTTTTTAATAAAATAAAGAAATGATATCATAATGTTATCATAATCTCTTCCCACATCATTTTATTAAGTGCGAACACAATATGGTGCCAAAAATCTACATCAATCGGCACATGTTTTCGAGTGACGATTCCAATGTAACTACTAAACATGGACTTGTTGGGGTTAACATGATGGCCCCACGTATTCCATAGAACCTCATATTTGATGTCTTTTATTTTCACCTTAATGATTTTTATAACACCGTCAAACTACGATGCTCCTATTTTTTTTGCATCGTCAGTCCTTCGTCACCTACCATTTCCTTGGATTCAACATCGTTAATGTGTTATTATTATGTAATGGGAGAAACAATAGGTTGAGAAACTTGTTTTTTCTCTAGAGTGGTAGTATCGACAAGTGCAGAAGGTCCTTGTACCTCTTCACTCATAGAAACAACATGTTGAGAAACCTGTTGTTTCTCTAGAGCGGTAGAATTGGCATGCACAGATGGTCATTGTTCCTCTACACTGGGAGAAGCAGTAGCTTGAGAGACTTGTTTTTTCTCAGGACTGAGAGCACCAACACCTGAAGAAGTCATTATCTACATAAGTGGTTTAAAAATTAATTTATATTATATAAATGAAGCAATGAAAAAATAATAACATGAGGAAACACAATGTATATTACAAAATATATATATAACCTGATCATTTAAATCACCTTTTTTTAAATGCTGAAGGTATTTTACCCCTCTATCGAGTATCTAAATCCCTCCATTATGGTATCCTATGACATACAAGACCCCATATACATTGGGACCACTGTAAAATGATTTTGATGTCCCAATTAAAGGTTCATCCTCAGTTGAATTTTCTTCTGACCCTTCAATGATTTTGGTCGATAACAGAAAAATTAACCACTTTTAGTTTGTGTAATATAGAATATAAAATACTTATACTATTTTTGATTCCATTAAAAACGGTTTGTCTTTGTACCCATCCTTACTGAAATATACTTTCATGAATACCAATTTATCTATTTTAACAGCACTCTAATTATCAACCCACTTACATTGAAAAATCAGCACTTGGAATGTTGTATAATCCAACTCCCATATTTTTTTGATGATGCCAAAGTATGAAATATTCACATAAATTGGATTTCTATCCTTAGTACCAGAAACATGCATCAGTTCATCCATAAGTGTAACTCCACTATTTTTCATGGTATTGTCTTCATCAGGTTCATCTTTATAGAATATATAACCATTAATTACATAACCATTGTAAGATAATACATACACATTTGGTCCTCTAGCTATCCATCAGAGTCATTCTAAAATTGAATCTGAATTTTCATATGACTCATTAAAAATGAAGTACCTTGTTCATAAATGGGACACCCTTGAGTTTCTTTAATGTTATATCCTGATAAATTTCTATAAGTAGAAAAGTCATTTATTATCCTGTACAACATGACTCTCAATGTGAAATATTTATTTCTATAAGAATCATACAACGTAACTCCTAAATCCCACAATAATTTCAAATCATCGACCAATGGAGAAAAATAAGCATCAATATCATTACTCAGTTGTTTTGGTCCTGATATAATCATAGATAATATGATGTATTTTAATTTCATACATAACCAGGGTGGAAATTATAATTTACCAACATAATTGGCCATATACTGTGAGTGATGCTTTGAAAACCAAAAGGATTCACTCTATCTATAGATAACACAAGACGAAGTTTTCTTAGCTCGTTTCCAAATTTAGGGTACTCATGATCAATTCTCTTCTACTAAGAAGATTTTGTCAGGTGATGTAGTTTATTATATTTATTTCTTGTATTTTCATGTCACGTAAATTTCCCTATAGTCTCCTCACTTCCATATAGGTGCATAAACATTAGAATTATTAGAAATTACCATAAAACTTTTGTAGGACCAGATTCATCTTTCATGTATCAAGAAGCACCACACTTTGGGAATTCTCTAAGTGATTTTTAGTTCTTATGAAATAGTATACAGTCATTTGGGCTAGTGTGTATTCTTTCAGAGATCACACCCATCGAGCGTAGTATTCATTTGAAATCGTATGTTCGGCTAGAGAGATAATTGTCTTCTAGGATTGTGTCATTCAATAGAGAAAGTAGTCCCGTAAAAATGGAATCACTCCATCCATTATCTGATTTCAAATTATACAACTTCAGTACATCTGAAAATGCTGTATATTTAGTGCAACTAGCATACAATGACATCTTTGCACAACTCTTTAACTTCTCAAACAATTTTGGACAAACACGAAGTTCATCTTCAACTGTCCTTGTAATTTACTTGATACAATCTTCATCATCATTCACATCTATAATAACATAATTGATATGGTCTTCTTCATTGTCCACACTTGTAATCCTATTAGATGATCCATAAAACACAGTGTTATCCTGACCACTAGCTACATTCTCTTTTTTCTCGTGTTTCTTCCAAAATTTATAACTTAGATCTATTCCATGATAGATCAAGTGTTCTTCCAACTCCTCTGGCCTAATTAATCTTTAATAATAATAGATCAAAAAAATATAAAGGATTTGAGGGGTCATATGCATGATCTTTTACAAACTTGATGACCTCTTTCACTCCATCTTCATACTCTTTTGTCATACGATTTACATCCATCCATTGTTTATTCATATCCATCTTATTTGATTCAGTTATATTAATATTTAACAAAATAAATGAATAAAATATGTTCAAATAGGGTACCCATCCAACTATATATCCATCTCAAAAGATCTAAAGGAAGCGAAATAAGCCATAACAAACATGAACCTATAAAATATAGGAATGATCTAAAAGTCTAGTAGGTCACCACTACCTACCAAATATAAGATATCATTTTTGTATTACATCCTAAAAAATCTATTTTGAAATGCATTAGAAAAATAAAAATTTTCTATAAAGTTTTACCAAATAAGTAGTACCACATAAAAGTGTGTTAAAACTATTTTTGTGAGATTTTCATTAAATGAAAACAATCACTTGGAAAACATTTTTCCTCAGCCAATACAAACCATTTTAACTTTTCTCATTTGAGAACACTTTTAAAACTATTTATTAAAATAGTTTTAAAACACTTCAAAATCATGTTTTCCTTTATTCCTTCTTTAAAAACCTTTCACAGTCCATTTTCAAAAAATCTGAAAAGAAAACCATACAAAGAAGGGAGAAAACACACGGTCAAGAACCACTGTGTCAATTCACACAACATGGAGAAAATGAAAAGGATGGTGTTATCCCTATAACTCTTTCATCCATAGGATCAATAAAGATAATTTACTTGGGACGCCTTCACCCATGAGATCATATAAAAAGAGTCTACTATCATAAGGTCCTCATATTCCTTTGAGTCTAACCATCTCATAGTAGCTAGGAAACACTTCCCGAGTCATCCCACTATCACACTAGGGTTTAACCACAAAAAATATCACATAGTATCTACCTAAGACTCCCATTATGAGTCTAATGGAGGTGAGAATAGTCAACAAAATACATGCATCACATGAAAATCATTTAAAATATCTCAGACCTCACCTCCCACCCTTATAAGATGTATCCCCATATACATCAAACCTAAACAATATATACAATTCATCAATAATAAACATCCCCATATGGGATAACAAGATACAATTCCCATACAAGAATCAAAGGGGATTAAGAGGATATAACACCTTATAAGTTTCAAAATCCAATCCATATGAAAAAACACACCCTTTTGAAATAATCCATCTCATTCGGAAATCTTAAAACACCCCAATAACCAAGGAAAAAGTGGTTTTAAATATAGATCACAAGGGTTAACTCACCACTTTTAAAATAAAACAACATTTTCTGACATTTTTAACACATTCAAATCACCCAAACTCTTGGTTTGAAATCCAATTAACACAAGAATAATTTTTAAAACATCAATTCATTGATTAACACTGATTTTAAAGCCAAAAAAAATCTCTAAACTTCACATTTTATTTTAAAAAAATCTTGAAATATTTTATCAATTCTTGGTATTTCGAGTATTGCTTGAAACAGTAGTAACCACCCTATGAAAAAGATGTAAAAAAGATATATTAATATAAGATTCATTTATTTAAAATATTATTAATTTCCACTCATGATTTTTTTATTAATATTAATTTCTATCACAATTCGAAACTTGATTTTTATATAATTAACTTAATTTTTTAATTCCACACATCAAAATTATATTAATATGATTTTGGGGGTTTTTCTAAAATAATAGTTTTTTAGATAAATAGTGAAAAATATTGTTTTTTTGAAATGATAACTTTCATTGCATTACCAGTATATAATAAAGAACTGATTTTTTTTAAATTGATCAAATATTTATTTAATAAATAAAGTTTTACATTTTAAATATATTTTATAGAATTTATAAAATTCATTTTTAACCTTATAAAACAAAAGTATTATTTTAATTATAAAAAAACTATTTTTGATATTTTCTTTTAATTAAGTATTTTATAGGTAAAATTATATTTTGTCTTGTTTTTAAAGCTACACACTTTTTAAAATAAACCAATTTATTATATAAAAATTGATAATATTTATAATTATCTCTTACGTGTAAATTTTATGCTTGAAAACACACTTTTCCTAAAAACTATTTTTACACGTTATGTGTGATTATTTTAAAATTAATGTTTCGCATTGTTATAAATTTAATTTTATAAAATGATTTTAAAATTTTAAATAATTAAGTTCAAATTAGGTAAAAAGATCAATTTTATTTTTTTTATTAAAATTAATTACTTAGGTTGAAAATTAATTACCTGAGTAAAAGTAAAAAAAAGTAAAATTTGATTTACTAAGAGGAAATGACACAAAAAATGTTAAAAACATATTTATAAATGGATTTTTGTGGTGCGGATAGACCAAACCTCACCCACTCTCCTCCTTTTCCCTTTTTTATCCTTTTACCCTTGAATAGTATTATTATATTTTTTTAAATGTAACATGTGCTTCAAAACATAGAGTTAAATATGAAAATAATCATGGTTCTCAAATTCAATGGTAAACAAATGGGGTAACCTATCACAAAACAATGGTGAATGGTCTGTATATTCAAATATAGGATGAACATAGCTCAAAATATTATTCAAACACCCTATAGACATAATGAAATCACAAGAAAAAGGCTTAACCCTTACCTTTGGGTTCATCCATGAAGAGAAAACATTGGTAGGGTGGTGAGGGTGTGGCAGAGAGCGATGGTGGCGAGAGTTGCGGCAACGAGAGCACTGAAGAGATAGGTGGCAACGAGAGAGGTAGTGATGAGAGTTTCAGGTAGAGCGGTGGTGGCGAGAAGAGGAGGGTAGAGCGGTAGTGGTGAGTAGGGTGGCTAGAGCGGTGGCGGCGAGAACGCTGACACGACATAAGTTAGGTTCTGTGAAAGCTTGAAGGTGTGCGAAAGAGAAGTTGATTATTTGGGTTCATTTATAAAACCAGGTAATGCTTTTATCAGCACTACCTAAAAAGTGCTAATAAAGGTCAGTTTTATCAGCTCTAAAATAGAAAGCGTTGATAAAACAGACATTTACAATTCTTTTTTATTGCCGATAAAGGCGTATCTTTATAAGTGCTAAAATAACACTGATAAAGATATAATGTTAATGATTTATTTATATTATTATGTATATTTATAAAATTATATATATGATAAATATATTTTTATTTATTTATAATTATAACTATAAAGAAATATATATAATAAATATATTTATATAACTATATATATTTATAAAATTACAAAAATTATAAATAAATATATAATTATATATAATTATAAAATTATAATAAATATATTTATTATATTTATAATTGTATATAATAAATATATATAATAAATATGTATAATAAATATATTTATTGTATATAATTATAAATATATAATATAGATATTTATTATAATTTTATAATTATTCAAATAAATATATATATTTTTATATTTATAACTATAAATTTATATATATTTATTTAATAATTATAAAATTATAATAATTGTATTTATTATATTTATAATTTTATAAATATATATATATATATATTTATTTATAATTATAAAATTATAATAAATATCTTTATTATATTTATAATTATATATAATAAAAATGTATAATTAATATATTTATTATATATAATTATAAATATATAATGCAGATATTTATTATTATTTTATGATTATTTAAATAAATAAATATTCATTTATATTTATAACTATAAATTTATATATATTTATTTAAATAATTATAAAATTATAATAAATGTATTTCTTATATTTATAATTTTATAAATATATATAATTAATATATTTATTATATATATTTTTTTTTATTTTATAATTATTTAAATATATTTATATTTATTTATAATTATAATTATAAATATTTGTATATATTTATAAATGTATTTATTTAATTATATATATTTTAAAAAATTAAGTATAATACATATATTTATTATAATTTTATAATTATTAGAATATAAATATATATATTTATAATTATAATTATAAATAAACATATTAATAAATATTTGTATATAATTATATATATAATTATAATATATGTATCTGATTTTATAATTATTTAAATACATATATATATAGTTATAATTATTATTTTAAATAAATATATTTAAAAAGTATTTATATATAATTAATGTATAGATCATAGTCATCACATATATTTAAAAAGTATTTATTATTTAGTTTTTATTGTTATTTTATAAGTATTTATGAGAACATTATGGATTCATGTGTATAACATGAATGAATCATATACCTAGTTAAGTATAGATCATAGTCATCACATATATGAACAACATGAATAATAATAAGGGTATGATGTATAAATGAACATTCATGATGAATACATAACATATGTATGCATCAATTATACCCACTCATCAATATATTTATTGACCAAATTCATTAGAGACATATATTTATTTAAATATATATATATATTTATAAATATAAATATATATATTTAAAAAGTATTTTTATATAATTATAAATATATAATTATAAATATAATAAATATATTTATTATTTAATAAAATTTATTATAATTTTATAATTATTTAAATGTTTATTTATTTAATTATAATCTTATAAATACTTTTTTAAAACATTATATATATATATATATATATGAATTATTAAAATATATATATTAATTATAAATCCAATGAGCCTGTACCCAAGTGGTAAAGACTCTTGTTTGGCATCCAAGAGGTCCTGAGATCAAGCCCTATTGGGCGTATGTACTATTTTGTACTATGTTGGTGGTGACGTAGGCGGTGATGCGGACAATGACAAGAGGATGCAGACATGATGCTACATTGGGATTTTGGGCCATATAATGGGCTTCAATCCCACTCGACCTATGGATAATATATTAAATAAATAAGGCTTGATGGGTGGGTTATCCCCTTGGGGGGCTATGGTCTGCCTTTTCGGCCTGTTTGTGTGGTGTGTGTGTGTCTGAATGTAATTGTACCCCTAACACATAATATATATATATATATTAATTATAAATATACATTTTTATTTAATGTATATAAATAAAAAATATTTTTGAATATAAATATTATAACTTTATATAAATTAATAATATTTTTTATTAAAAACTTTTATCTATGCTAAGAATAGCACTGATAAATCTATCCTTTATCAACGCTTTTTTAGTGCTAATAAAGGTTACCATTATCAGTGCTTTTAGTTAGCACTGATAAAGGTGAGACTTTTATCAGCGCTTTTTTCTTAGTACTAATAAAAGTCGGTGCTGCCCTTGCGCTGATCTGTGGTAGTGCACATAGTTGATTCATGTTTCTGTTTGATCGATGTAGTAGTTTTCTCACATAGGTGATTTACACGTAACTAATTTCATGACGTAGCTGATTCATGTAGGTGTTTCCTTCACATAGTTGATTTCTTGACGTAGTTGAATATCTATGTAGTTGATTTCCACTCGTAGCCAATTTTCCATACTTAAATTTCATAAAAAAATTCCAGAATTGAAAACTAATAATAGAATGAATTAAAAAGGGTTTTAATAATATCAAACATAATAATCACACTTAAAAACAAAAACATTAGTAGAATATGAAAGGTATTTTACATCGTCAAAACAAAAAGTACATGGAATATGTTAAAACA
The DNA here is from genome assembly GCA_963277665.1 of Viscum album. Lineage (NCBI taxonomy): Eukaryota > Viridiplantae > Streptophyta > Magnoliopsida > Santalales > Viscaceae > Viscum > Viscum album. The sequence goes on from OY728133.1 coordinate 819,198,973, forward strand.
ACATTAGTAGTCCAACAATCTCCCCCTTTTTTAAAATCAAAACTCATTAAACATTAATCATGAAATTTTAAAACATTTTATAAGATTTTAAAAAAAATTATATAATATAGATTTTACTTTTAAAATGTTGTGTTTATCCTTTCTCCCCCCCACCTTAATTATACTTCTACCTATTTAGTTCTGGGGACTTATACCCACAAGGGTTCTTCTCCCATTTTTTGTTTTATTAAAAAAGAAATATTATGAGAGGAAAAAAACTTTTAATGTAGCACTTAGAGTGATGAACTGGTTAAGTACAATACTGAAACTAAATTAGAATTATAGCAAGACTAAATTTCATAAAATGTGTCAAGAGAAAAAACATACACAAAGATGAAAAACATTAAACGAAAACAATCACTTAGAAATACATTAAATGAAAACAATCGCTAAGAAAAAACACAAGAAATGGATAAAGAAGAATTGTATTAATGATTGGTAATGGTACAAAAATATAATGAATCAACACCCATAAAAAATACATATATAAGACTTAGTCAGAAGACCCTGGCTTATGGATAGGCTCAAACTGAGAAAGAGCTTTGGGTGGAGGTTTCTTGAAGGTTGGAGAGGTTGAAGATGATGGAGGGTCCATCGCTCATTGTAAAACAACACTCCCAACTTCCACAACATCATGGTCTGTAGATCCAACTATTGATATATCTCTTGGATTCAGAGCGGGTTAGTTGAGCACTTTTTCAAGATTTTCATAAGCCACACTAAAATCATAAGAACCTATAAGGAAAAAGTCTATTTTCTTTGGAGTTCCTAAAGAATCTTCTTATCTAGACCATTCAACCATAAAGGAAACATCAACCTTGGATTGTTCTTTATTATAGATCCTGGATGTGTCAAAAATTGTATCTACTCTCTACCTGGTACCTCTAAAGGTATCCAGAAGTGTTGGTCCGAGGGTTATTCTGCCCTGAGATAAAATAAAGCATCTACACAAATATCAATCCTTTTAAGTATATCTAATTTATGAAAATATAGAATAGAAATGGAGGCTTTTCTGTGCATTTGTGAAACTGTTTCTAAACCATTGTTCAACATTCCATTGAAGAATTCAATCTTCCCAGTATAAAAAATATGAGGAGCATTGATCTTGGTAGCAAGTTGAGAACTGGTTGTAGCAACTAAAGGCTCTAAATATAGCTTCTTTTGAATCTAGTTTGTTGAAACTTTCAAAATGATCAGTCTTCCCTCGAAATAAAGGATTTTTTGTCCAAGTTTTCTAATTGTTATATCAATATCTAACCATCATAATTAAAAGAACTAGAGGGGGATTGAGGCACTAGAGAATAAGAAACATTTGGCATAGTAATTCTGATAGAAGACTGCACTGGAACAACTATTCTAAAAGGGATGTATACCACAAGCTCTCTTCTTGTAAGAGTAGTTGGCACAACAAGGGATTTTTCAGACATTGAGGAACTAGAATCCTCTTTTGAAGAGTATGTCAACATATCTTCTACTCCTCAAATCTTGACCATCATATGGGCAAAGTGTTGTTGATTCCAGTTGATTGGATGAATGAAGCATGAATTAATATCCTCAACTTGCTTAGTCACACCCAGAGTCTCTTCCACCTAACCACCAATAGTTTCCTGAAGATGGTCAACTATGCTATCTAGTGACATATCTGTCCCAAGATTTGATTTACTGATAGCCTCATTGACCTCCTAAAATTTATCTAATGGATACCTTTTTAACTATTGCATCAGAACAAGTGTAAACATGTCACAATATAAATATTGGATCTGAGAATATACTAAAATCAGATCTAAAAACACTTCATTAAACTGATCTTTGAGATCTAGAGCCACATGAGGTGAAGAGGTAGATAGAGCAGTTGTTTGAAACCCCAAACTCAAACTGGCCTACAACTACACTCTTTAAAGTGTGTAATCTCTCCTTCATTTCTGTTCTAGAAGATTCAATATCATCAAAAACTTTCTAAGATATATCTAATTAAACCATTGGAAGATTCTGAATCATGTCACTTTGAAATGAAATAAGAACACCAATATCATTCATATCTGACTTGGTAGAACAAACATTTTGTAGTCCACTCACTTGGGCTCCATATCCTCAAGATCTTTTTCACTCACCTCAAAGGTAACTGGTTACACATGTTAGACTTATTGAAGGTTTTGGATCAAATCTATTTGGGTGGTCATCATCTCAAATATCTTGTCAAAATCATCTCTAGAAACTGAATTCTCCTTGAGTTGTATGATCTCATCCTTAGAAGATATTATCTCTTTCTTCAACTCAACATAATATCCTTTGAGACTATCGAATTCCAACATCACAGTGGAAGAAAATGTATACATGCGCTTTTCTATATCAGTACTTTCAAAACTCTAACTCACAGATAAAGAATCATCATTCACATAGTGAGGTGAAGAAACAATCTTTGGAGTATAGGAAAGAACACTAGCATCTTCCAAAGTCACATCTCCAGCTCCATATCTATCAGCAGGTGATCCATGAGGGATTTTATAAATTATTTGATGCCCAAATTCATCTTATACTATTTCTTTATCACTTAGAACTATTTCAATAGGCCTCTCCATTGGATCTACATCTGTTTTCTCAACAACGATCTCAACATACTGAACATATTCATCAACTCTAGCAACTTCAGCCTCTTGTTTTTGAATTGACACTTCCACAACATGTCTAATATATAGAATATGAAGCTCTAGTATAGTAGAAACTAACTTCTATACCTCCTTAGTAGGAACCCTCTCAACAGGTGTTGCATCCTTAGGTGAAAAGGTAGTGAATGACTACCCTTGAGTTGGTGTTGGAGTTAGTCCAACTTCCTATACAATAAGGTTTAGAGAGTTTGAGGCTTCATAGCAGTTGTAACCAAATATTTTTAGGAGAATTGTAGACAAGGTACAACTCTTTTTACACTTTACTTCTTCTACCTCATTGAGATTAACTTCCCTCTTTAGTACCATGGAGATAAGTCTTCCAATAGGGATAATATTTCAAATTTATTTTCCCTTAGCAGTAATGATGCATAAACTATATCATATATCGAGGAAGATTCAGCTTCAAGTTTTTGATCAGGACATATAAGAGATACATGTTCTGAAACAACACTTTCTCCATCTCACCAACTCTCTCTAAAATCCCAATCTGAATGAACTTACAAAGTAATTTCTATTTAGCTTCTAGATCTTTCACATCTTTCTTCTCAAAAGAAGAGGTTCCAAAATGAAACTTAAACACTTCAGTTGGTCCCACTATACTCATACCAACTAGAGTATAATTAAAATTGAACTCACCCTCATGAGGATAATAAAATACTTCAACCATTTCAACATAAGAAATAATCACAACACCATTCAATTTTGATGACGTCAAAACATATGCTTCACCAAACTGAAACTTTGCATTCCGCATAAACACATTTACTTAATCCAAAATAAATCATGATTTTTCTCATAAAATACAAAATCTCATCCTTGAAAATGAAATAATTTCTTCAACAAAATTTTGATTCCTCTTAGCTAAGCCATATCCAGGGTTTTCCCAACTAACACTCTACATGGTGCACTACCTGACTTCGCTTTCTTGGAAGAACCAGAACTACCATCATCTACTCACTTGGACTTACCCATCACTAAGTATTGGTTGGAGATTGAGTGTAGATTGAGAGAAGAGAGATGATGGTTTGGATTTAGGAAGAAGATATCTAGGAGAAAGGTGAGGATGTCAAGGGTTGATTTAGTTTTTAGGTCAAGTATCTGATTTCTAAGAGGGATCTGTACCCAATTTAGGATTTAGGGTCGATTCGGACTTAAAATAAAGAAAATAAAATTTATTTTCTAAAAACAAATCAAGATTAACTAATCATATAATCAAAATAAAATTTTAAAATAAACTAATAAAACATTTTTTTATAATGCATTAAAATATTTAAAAATAAATGTGTAAAAGAAAATAAAATAAAAGAAATTCATTTAAATTCAAATAACCCCAATTATCTTTTAATGAAATAAAAACGTCCACATGTAAGAGGCTTAGTAAAAAACCATGTTCTAACTTGAATATAAAAGTATAAATTGGTGGACATGTAAACATTAATAGATAAAACACAATATTTTGGCATCATAAACCAAAGATCATGATAATTATCGATGCTCATGCGTGATAAAATTAGAAAGAATGGATATAACTAACAATGAGGAAAAAGTCCCATTTAGGGGTAATTAAAAATATTGATTATAAAAATAGAGTTTATGACATAATAAATTCACATTTAGGTGTAATTAAAAATATTAATTCTAAAAATAGAGTTTCTGATAAACTATTTCTAAAAATGAGGTTGGGGATTTCCGGAGAAGGGAAAGAGCTACCCAGAGCCTTCTTTGTATTTTTTTCAAAGGCATTACCTGGAGTGGAGACTTCTTAACATTTTTTCATGACTTGGGTCACCCCCCCCCACAAGAGTTGATCCTAGTCATGTCAACCCTTGTTACAATGTTAAATGTCCTTGTGAGGTCCATGATTTTTTGAATTTTGAATTTTAGTTATTTTGTTTTGTTTGGTTCAGTAATTAATAATGAAATTAAAAATAATTATTAATAATAATGTAATTAATAATAATTAATAATTAAATTAATAAATATTGTTAATAGTTAATATTAATTAATAATTTAAGTAATTATTACCATTAATAATTAATTATAATATTGTAATTAATAATGTAATTGATCATACTTAATATTAAGTGATAATTACATAATTAATATTTTTATTGTTAATTATATTATCAATTATTATGAAATATTTTTAATTATATTACCCATTAAAAAAAATATAAATCAAAAATCAAAAAATAAATGTTAAGAATGCCTTACCCTAGGTAGAACCTTTGAACCCATAGTCCTGGGTAGAACCTTCTTAAAAAAACAAAGAAAGCTCTTTCAGGGAAGCGCTTCAAAGAAGGATCTACCTCAGGTTTCCCCTGAAATCTCTACCCCATGGAAATAGTTTTTTGGGGTATAAAAAGACTTAGATGATGAAAATAAACACAAACAAAGAATAAAAATGGATAAGAAAATGATTTAATGTAATTCGACAAAGATTTCCTATGTCCACGGGGGAAGGGGGCCAGTTCTATTATTCTCTCTGGATCAAAAGTCAGAGGATACACTGATTACAAGATTACAATTTCATGGGATTTGATCCCATTTTATAAGTAGATGAAGAACCAATTTTTCTCTAGTTTTTTGGGTAGTTCATCTACCCATGAAATAATCCACACTGCTAGCTGTTGTCCACCGCATTGGATGCCCACCAAATAATAATTCACCTTAACGAAGACTTCTGTGAAATTATCCTCTGCAAATCACTATCTAAATTGGGAGTGGCCCCCACAAATCTCCCCCTCATGACCAATTTGGTGTATAATTTAAACCTACAGTCTCTTTGTAGGATTCATGCTTCTCTTTTAGTAGAACCTTCATCGTCATGTCTTCCCCATTATCATTGGTGTGAATTTTCTCAACTTTAAAAAATATTTCTTCCAACACATTTTGGATCCAGTGATATCGCACATTGATGTGTTTGGATCTGGAATGAAATTTCAAGTTCTTTCTAGGATGAATAGTTCTCTAACTATCGCAATAGAGAATGTAATTATCTTGACATTGTCTCATCTCTTATAATAACCTTTTCATCCACACCATCTCCTTATAGCCTTTAGTGACCACGATATACTCTGCTTCTGTGGTAGACAAGGAAAAACACTTCTAAAGTAGTAATTTACATGAAACTACTCCCTCTATAAATGATATTATGTACCCAAATATGGATTTCCTCATGTATACATCTCCAGTCATATTTGCATCTATATATCCTTCTAAAATAGGTTTATCATTTACAAAACATAAACAATGAATAGAATCACCTTAGAGATACCTCAATATCCATTTGACTATTGTCCAGTGCTACTTTCCTAGATTTGATAAGAATCTTCTAAAAATGCCAATAGCATGAGAAATGTGTACTTTGGTGAACACTATACATAAGACTGTCAACTGCTGACTGATAAGAAAAATTTTCCATTTCTATTTTCTCCTCCTTATTTGATGGACTCTGACTTGTCAAAAGCATGAATTGAATCACAAGTGGAGCACTCACTACCACAAAACTGGGTTTCGACAGTGCCACCCTTTAACAGCGCTAAAAAAGCGCTAAAAAAGGGGGTGTCTTTATCAGTGCAAAAAAATGGTGATAAAGGCACCCCCTTTATCAACACTTTTTTTAGCGTTGTTAAAGGGGTCCCATTTATCATCACTTTTTTAGTAGTGCTGATAAATGGGTGGATTTATCATTGATTTTTTCCTAGCGCTGATAAAGTGTATATTTCAAAAAAAAATATTTCATAAAAAATAATATATTGATATATAAATATATAAGTATATTTATATTGATATAAATATAATATATATTTTTTAAATATGTTTTAGATAAGTATAAATAAACATTTTCACTTAATATATAAGATATGTAGTAAAAATGACTTATAAAATATCTTAAAAAATTATTAATTAATAATTTTATAATTATCATTGACTAATAATCATTTAATAACAATTTGAAGACACAAAAAATCAAAAAAAATAATAAAAGATCTAAAATAAGTTGAAAACGTAACTCAAACTTCAAATGACCATAAATTTTGATCTGAGTGTCTATTTTAACTCTACAGCAAATCAAATTGAAGCCTACGATGATTTATACACACTAGTGACCCAAGGGAACCTTCTGTCACATTTTTTGTGGCAAAAAAATGTCCAAAAGGCCTCCAAAACTGAGTTTTTAGTCCAGATACCCAAATTTTTTAACATTCGATAGAATTTTAGACTCATTTCAGGGGGTAGTTTTGACCTTTTTCATAGGAGACTAAATTTATTCTGAGGGGTTACATTTATATTGATAGTATGGCTTTGAAATTTTATCGTTTTTCATAATTTAATGTTATTTATAATCAATCATAAAACAATATATACATATTTTTTATATATTCACCCATAAAAAATTAATTTTATAAATAAATAATTAAAAATATCTATATATAAATTATATTTATCAATATATAAGTCCTATATAAATAAAAAACTAATATCCATTTTATTTAAAATACAAATATATTAATATTTATATACCTATATGATGTGTGTGTGTGTGTATTTGTGTGCGTCTGTATTGAAAAACTGATATATATTATCTATATATTCTAAAAATATGTATATACATTTTAATATATAATATTTTTAAATATATATAAATATGTATAATTATACTTACAAATACATATATAATATGTGTGTGTGTTGTATATATGTATTTATTTATTTATAAACACACACAAAAAAGCATATTTTATAAATGTATTTAAAACTAATCATATAAATATATATTAATATATGAATAAATATATTAATATATAAATATAACTATATATATTTATATTAATATACACATATATATATATTAATATAACTATATATATATTAATATAAATAAGTATATATATACTAATATAACTATATATATTAATATAACTAAATATATATACTAATATAAATATAAATATATATATGTTAATATAAATATATATAAATATATGATTAAATATAACTATATACATATATAAATAGATATATTAATAAATGAAGAGAAAAGCAATATGGTGGAGTGGTAAAGGCTCAGGTGCGTAGGCAACAGGTCCTGAGTTCGAATCTAGGGGGAGGCAAGTCATGCACGTGGGTGGGAATAAGTGCTAGCGCTATTAAAGGATAGGGTGTGGTGGCTAGGTCATGCTGGTTGGGGTGGGGTCGGGGCGTTGTTGAAGCCCCTCCCAGAATTGCAGATTTTTTTTTATTTTTTTAATGTTTTTAAACTTTTATCAGTGCCAAAAAAAGCATAGATAAAGGAACCATTTATTAGTGCTTTTTTAACATTGATAAAATGAGTCTTTATCAGCGCTTTTTTTAGCACTGATAAAAGGGACCCCTATCTTTGTTGAGATTAATAGAGTTTTTTAGCACTGTAAATGGACTTTTCTAGTGCTGATAAAGTCCATATTTGCAGTAGGGAATAACTAGTTTCTACTTTATCATGTTTAACCTTTCAAGACTTTCCCAATATACCGATCATGAGATAGAAAAATCTTATGATTCCTCCTGTCATGAGTAATCATCATACCGGGATTCTAAGTAGCATCTCTCAAGTCCTTCATTTCAAAAGACTTATTCAAATCCTTAAACCTATAAATCTTGGTGATATCTCTGTCAATAATCAGCATATCATCAATATAAAGCAATAATATAATGAAATAACCATCATGAAATTGTTTTATGAAAATATAATGATCATCAGTTTTCCTCTTGTACTCATTTTTCTCCATGAATGAGTCGAATTTTTTGTACTATTTACTGAATTCCTATTTCAAACCATACAAACTTTTCTTAAGTTTTCATGGCATCTTTTATTTACCTTTTACCCAAAATCCCTTTGGTTGGTTCATGTAAATATCCTCATCAAGATCACCATATAACAACAATGTCTTTATATCAAATTGTTGAACCTTTAGTTTTAGACTAGTCGCCAATCCAAGTACTCTGATATAAGACATTTTAACCATAGGAGAAAATTTTCATCAAATTCAATACCTTTCTTATGACTGAATCCCTTCACAACCATTCTACCTCTATAGTGTAGATGTGAGATGTCATCTTCTTCTTTGATTGTGGACACCCAATTGTTCTTGAGTGTCTTCTTTCCATGGGGTAACTCTACCAAATCAAATGTGTGGTTTTAGTGAAAGGATCTCTTCTCATTTTTCATGGTCTTATTCCATTTAATCTTCTATTTAATCTTAATCACATCATCACAACTTTATAGCTATCCCTCATCAGTTAGGATAACATATTCATGTGATGAGTATCTATGACTCGATTTTCATTCTTTGAAGGATTTTCTCAACTAAGCTTCAGGGGGGATCTATTCTAGAATATCAAATAATGGATACATATCAGTAGATGAATACATATTACCTGGTAGTGATGTATCATTACTGTCAAATATCTCTCTAATTCTAGTTGGTACTGATGGTGGTGAGATTGGTTCCATATTTACTAGAATTTCATTAGACTGTAGCTTCTCTACATTTTATGGCTTATCAAAATATTCAATCATCTGATCTTAAAGAAACATCACATCTCTACTTCTAAAAATCCTCCTAATGATAGGATCCCAGAGTTGGTATTCAAACTCCTCTTAACATATCCCAAAAATATACATCATTTTCGTTTTTCATCCAGCTCCACCCACTCATCTTTCGAGATCTGAAAATATGCCATGCAGCCAAATACTCTCAGATGTTTGTATTAAACATCTTTAGCTATACTAAACCTTTTCGAAACATCATATTTCAATGGAACTGATGTAGAAAAGTTTATGATATTAAATTTTATCTTCATTATCTCCCCCCAAAATGTGTTTGGAAGCTTTTTATTTGAGATCATACATCTGACTCTCTCGCAAATTTTTTTGTTCATCCTGTCATCAACATCGTTATGATGAGGCATCTTTGGAATTTATTTTTATAGCCTTATCTCAAAACTCTTATAGTATTTCTCAAATATACCATGATACTCTCCTCCATTATCTACTCGTAGACACTTTAACCATCTATATGTTTCTCTTTCCACTTTAACAATAATCTGATTAAAAACATTCTGCACATGATCTTTAGTTTTCAAAAAAAAAAGGATAAGACTTTTATATAATGATCATCTATGAAGGTAAAAAAATAAATATAACATCCCATCAACTTAGTGTTCATTTTGAAGACATTAGTGTGAATAAAATCTAAAAAAATATTTTTTGGATGGAAAATAATCATGAAATGATACTTTGTGTTGTTTTCCCATGATGCAATCAACACAAGTATCCAAATGTGTACCTTTTATTCTTGGAAAGAGATCCTTCCTAGAGATAATTATGATTCCTCTCTTACTCATTTTACCAAGCCTCTTATGATGGAATTCTACTAAAAGCATCTTTTCTGGATATATTGACTTCTCCTCCACACGGTCTGACATCTGTGTGATAAAGAGAAGTAACTTTCTTTCCTTTAGAAATTACCATGTTACCTTTGGTAAGATTCCATTTTCCATCTCTTAAAGAACTAATATATCCATCATTATCAAGCATTCCAGTGGATATCAGATTGAGGAAAGTATCAAAAACATGTATCACATTATTCAACAATAACCTGCATCCAATATTATTCTCCAGAAAAATGTTACCAATATCAGTGATTTTGGAAGCACCATCATTTATCATCTTCACATGTATAAAACTCCATGATGTATAATATGAGAAGAAACCTCTTCTTACTATGATGTGTCAAGACATTCCAGAATCAATCATCTATGTCGAGTCTTGGCTTGAAATACTAACCTGGTTATCTTTTTGAAGAATAACGATCGCTTCATTGAATATTACAACATAATTATTTTGCGTCTTTTATTCCCAATTACTCTGCTATGTATTCAGACTCCTACACTCCTGAATGAAGTTTATGGGATTATCACAGTGGTGGAACTTCATGTCATATCTCGATCATGATTTTGATCACCTCCTATTTCGCAGACTTTGGTCTTAGGGTTATCATCCTCTTCTTCTTACCTGGAATTTCAGCTTTCCTTTTCTTTCAGTGACAATAGAATTTGATTTAGGTGTATGTATCTTATCCATCCTTCTAGACTCTTCATTCAAAATTCTATCTTTCACCATTTTCATGGTGAGAGTTCCATCTGGAGTTGAATTTATTACAGACACAACTAGTGTGTACCATGTCTTTGGTAAAGAACTCAAAATCAACAGTATCTGTAACTCATCTTCAATCAAAATTTTCATGGAATTGAACTGATCAACAATACCTTGGAACTCACTTATGTGCTCTGATATGTTGGTCTCATATTTTTAATTCAAGTTGAAAATTCATCATATAAGAGTTTCTTTGTTCTTCATGGTTTTCCTCACATGCATATTTTCCAGTTTTCTCCATAGAATGGAAGCATTGTGTTTGTTAGAAAAATTCTAGAAGATACTCATGTTGATACACTGTATGATTTGGAAAACACACTTCCTATTTAATATGACCCACTACACATCAATGGGAAGGTCACTGGTTGACGAATTCTCACCATATTGACCATTTATTAAAGATTCTTCTTCTTTCACTATAATGGGCTTAGTACTCTCTACTATTGGTTTCCACAAATCTTTAATATAAAAAAGATCCTCCATTTTGGGTTTCTAGATGGCATAATTAAAATCTGTAAGTTTAATCATATTATTGGTATTTTATCCACTAATTCATTAAGAATTTATAAAATCTAACCATAGTAAAGCATCTGGAATGGTCGAAATAGTTGTACATGACTCCTAGATCATTGAAAACATACTCTTATTGGATAGGATATAGCGAAAACAGTTTCAACAGTCTAGATTGATCGATCATGTGGCGATGGTGTAGCTCACCTAAACAATCACTGGAAAACCCTATGGAAAATTCACTATCGGCCTGAATAGTTTCATTTTCTATGGTAAGGGGGTGTTGTAGCACCACCAAGTTGACTGAAATTTTGACCGTCTGTACCGACTTTGTTTCAACTCCATTTTTGACGTCTTTTTCATCATTTGAATCATCTTGATGAGCTCTTCATGAATTTGGAATAAAAATATTTTTCTAACCACATTTAATTTTTCATTCACTATAAAACCCTTCTTTACCTTGGTCATTTTGACCCCAATGTCTCATATACCACATTGTTGGGATAGTGAAATATTCAGACGATGAAAATAAACAAAAACAGAGAAGAAAAATGGAAAACAAATAGATTTAACATGGTTTGACAAGGATTTATTACATCCACAGGAGAAGGGGTTTGGTTATATTATTCTATTCGGATCAAATGTCATAGGATACACTGATTACATGATTAAAATTTCATGGGATTTGATCCCATTTTATAGGTGGAGGAATAAAAAGTTTTTCTTTGGTTGTTTGAGAATTTTATCTTCCCATGAAATCATCCACACCACTGGATCTTGTCCACTGCGTTGGCTATACACCAAAGGAGAATTATCCTTGCTGTAAAAAGACACCTGTGAATTTATCCTCTTAAAATCACTCCCTAAATTGGGAGTGGCCCCCCATAGTTTTACGTAAACCCAATTTTTGGAATTAATATCTTTTATTACCCCTAAATAGGACTTTGGACCTACAAAGAACAATGAGAACAAAAACAAAATATGAGAAATATAACAGATCAAATCCAGAGAAAAAATAATAATATGAACATTCAAATTTGAATAATGGAAATCTTCTCCCCCTCACTCTACCTCCATCCCTCCCTCCCTCACCCGTTCAAATTGGTTTCGAGAAATGGTTACCACTGGCTGGAACTAAAACCTCCTGGTGTGTGAGATGATGAGATCTTCAATGGCCAGCCTATGTGTGTGCGGCGCGACAATTTTAGAAACATAAATGGTGACCCTTCGATCAAATTCATCAAGTGAGATATGGGGAACAATGTCACGCCAAATAGAACCCCCTTAATAGAGGGCCACACCCACATACATAAGGAGGGGGGAGACTAATCAAACCCAAACACATTCAAAAAATTGATAACCGAACCCATATCCAAAACTGTTTAAATTTAAAATTTATGCCTGAACCCAAACCTGTATAATAAATATAATAATTTTTGAGAGCATGAACCCATTTATTAAACCATTTAAGTTTTTTTATAATGTTTTTTATACTTAAATCCATTTGAAATGTATACTCCTACCAATATTTACAAAAATATCTACTCCCGCTACCTCATCATAGAAGCACATACCAAGGAAAACTCTCATCCTTAAAAAAGAAAGACTTTCTTCACTAAAATTTCAATTACTCCTAGACAATCCATATCCATGGCTTTCCTAGATAACACTCTGTATGGTGCATCTCCTGACTTTTCTTTCTTGGAAGAACTAGAACTACCATTATCTACTCACTTGGAATTCTCCATCACTAAGTATTAGTTGGAGGCTGAGTGAAGATCAAGAGAAGGGAGGTGGCATTTTGACTTTTGGAAGAAGATACATAGGCGAAAGGTGAGGAGGTCAAGGGTCAATTTAGTTTAATGTGGTTCGTCAAGGATTACTTATGTACACAGGAGAAGAGGCTTGGTTCTATTATTCTAACTAGATCAAACATAGAAGGATACACTGATTAAAATATTACAATTTCATGGGATTTGATCCCATTTTATGGGTAGAGAAAGAACCAATTTTTTTCCAATTGTTTGGGTAGTTCATCTACCCATGAAATTATCCATGTTGTCGGTTATTATCCACCACATTGGATGCCCACTAAAGGATAATTCTCCCTTCCAATAGAAGACTACCCTAAATTTATACCCTACAAATCACAACCTAAATTGGGAGTGGCCCCCAAAAATCTCCCCTCATGACCAATTTGGGGTAGAAGCTAGATTTGTAGTCACTTTGTAGGCTTCTAGCTTCTCTTTCAGTATAACCTTCACCGAAATGTCTTCCCCATTATGATTGTTGTGAATTTTATCAACTTTCAACAATCTTTCTTCCAAAATATTTTGGATCTAGTGATATCACACATCAATGTGTTTGGACCTAGAATGAAATGTTGAGTTCTTGCTAAGATGAATAGTTATCTGAATATCGCAATAGAGAATGTAATTATTCTGACTCTATCTAAGATCCTATAATAACTTCTTTATCTATAGCATATCCTTATAGACTTTAGTGACTGTGATATACTCTACTTGTGTGGTTTACAAGGAAACAAACTTCTGAAGTTGTGATTTCTATGAAACTTCTCCCCCTGAAAATGATATTAGGTACCCAGATATGGATTTACTCATGTCTAAATCTCTATCCATTTATGCATCATGAATCATTCTAAAACAAGCTTGTCATTTCCAAAACATAAATAATGACTAGAAGTACCTCAAAGATAACTCAATATCCATTTGATCTCTATTCAATGCTTCTTTATTATATTGGATAAGAATTTTCTCACAACACCAACAGTATGAGAAATATCTATTCTAGTGCACACCATAACATACATAAGGCTATCAACTGCTGATTGGTAAGGAACATTTTCCATTTTTTCTTTCTCCTCCTCAGTTGATGGACTATGACTTATCGTAAACCTGAAGTGACTTGCAAGTATATCACTAACTAGTTTTTCCTTTCTCATGTTGAACATTTCAAGTACCTTCTCAATGTACCGCTCCTAAGATAGCCAAATATTTTGATTCCTCCTATCACCAGTAATCATCATACCAAGAATCTGAGTAGCTTATTTTAAGTCCTTCATTTCAAAATACTTGTTCAACTCCATCTTCAACCTATCAATCATGGTGATATCTCTACCAATAATCATCATATCATCAACATGAAGGTTCCGGGAACAGCGGAAGCGTGTGGGTGGATGTGCCCACTTGGATTTTTGTCATTAGAAATGATCAATCCGGGATTAATACGACGATAAACGCCAGTCTCCATGGATCGAATCAAAGAAAAATACAAAGAAGATGGTTTATCCCGGAACCACAAACAAGGATCGTTACAGGTTGATTATAATTAATTTAATTAATTATAAAGAAATACCTTTTGGGTGTTCTTTGTTCGTTGATGTTCTTGATCACGTTGTCGATGTGATCCGTTGTTGCGTCGCAGAAGCCAAGTGTAGACTCCCTCTAGCGGTGATCCACACGTGTACCTCATATCTATGGACGTCGCCAAAGGATTCTCCGGGTGCTAGCGTGGAGAAGCCTTTGATTGCGTTGTCCGCCTTAGATTGTCTTGATCCAATGGAAGAGGATCCCTCTCGATCTTGAGAGAGTTCTTGGAGGAAGAGGTTCTTTCAGCCTTGAAATAATTCTCCAGAGATGTTGTGCACAACAATTCTCTTGTGTAGGAAAAGAGTTGGGGTTGTGAGGATATTTATAATCGATTTTGTGGTTGTAGAGTTATGACAATAAATAAACGCGTTACACGTTTCATTTATTTCATTAACTCTTATCGAAAACCCCCATGTCGAATAATTAATTCCTTGACATGTGATCACGCTGATTATAATAAATATCATTTAATAAAATGATATTATATCCTCAAAATCCCGACTGAAAAAACTACACGGAGTGTAATAATAAATACACGGAGTGTACTTGTTTTTCATTGAAAACTACGCGGCGTATACATTAAATGTACACGGTGTGTATATCTTGTTTTTATTTATTCATTTCCTTTCTAAAATAAAACTACACGGGGTGTACATTTAATAATACACGGCATGTACTTGTTTTATTTTATTTTTCCTCCATCATTTAAAAAAACTTAGTCTTGCTTGAATAATTATTAAACCACGTACGGGAATAATCTTTATTCAACTTGAGATACTTGGATACACTTAGTGTGTGACCCTCTAGGCCTCTTTCTCGTTGGCATTAGGCGGGCTTGCCTAAATTCCAAGACTACTGTCTAGCAATGGGTCAAGGAACCCAAGAGAAAGAATTTGATGCCGCATTGACGTATCACCTCATACGAACACTTACTGTGTAATTTAATCCCTTTGTCTCAATATCTCATCAAACAGGTTTCATGGAAGTGTCATAAACCTATATGCTTGATCTGTCATTCTTTGACTACCTGAAATAAACTTGTCGTTCACACCATGGCCATGGAATTTAATGTGACAGTTCTATTTCAATCAAAGGGCCGAGATATCAACTTCTATAAATAGAAGGGACAAATCCTTAATTGACTTATCCATTAACAAAATGTCACTCGTGATGCACCCAACGTACCCTACTTCTCGCCAACTGTCTGTGTGACGGTTTTCGTTAGTAAATCTAAGTGCGCGAGTCATGACATGAGTTAATGATAATCTTCCAGTCTAAGGACCATTACACATGCTCATAGATAGAAATATCTGATGACACCAAGACATGCAGAATTACTACTGGCGGGTCTGTTCTCATAATCTCCCATCTTGGAGATCACCAAGTGCGAAATCCATGAGAGAGAGTCTCGTCTTCTTATGAGTACTCGCACATGACGGTCTGTATACTATGTATCCTATCATAGTATGTCATCCAACCGCATAACTTTATTTAAGAATATTGTTATAGCATTTCAAGGTTCTCATCGTAGCGGGGATCTTCTATGACCTTATTAATGCAACAAATATTCCAGGACATTATTATATTATAGTCATGCAGAACAATGAACAATATATAATAAGTGAACATTCATGTAATCAAAGTACAAAATAGTTGGTTCTGGGGACACCAACCCTTACAAACTCCCACTTGGACTAGAGCCAACTGCCTATGAATTTTAGTCCACTAGACCTCACATGATTATCATGTTTCTGCTGAGTCAAGGCTTTAGTCAATGGGTCTGCCACATTGTCTTCCGTGGAAATACTGCTCACTGCAACTTCACCTCTCTGAGAAAAATCCCTCAAGAGATGATACTTCTGAAGTATGTTCTTTGTCTGCTGATGTGACCTTGGCTCTTTTGCAAGTTCCACCATTACAGTATTATCACAATAGAGTGTGATAGGATCTTTACTACTTGGTACAACATCCAACTCTTGGATGAAGCTTCGCATCCATACTGCTTCTTTAGCTGCCTTAGAAGCTAAGATATACTCAGACTCCGCTGTAGAATCTGCCACCACACTTTGTTTTGAGCTCTTCCAGCTCACTGCACCTCCATTCAAAGTGAAGATGTATCCAGTCTGCGACTTCATGTCATCTTGATCAGTCTGGAAACTAGCATCTACATGCCCTCTGATGACTAGTTCCTCATCTCCTCCATAAACCAGGAACTTATCCTTAGTACGCCTTAGATACTTAAGGATAGTCTTGACTGCCATCCAATGGAGGTCTCCTGGATCAGCTTGATATCTTCCTACCGCACTTAATGCGTAAGCAACATCTAGCCTTGTACATAGCATAGCATACATGACTGACCCAATCGTGGATGCGTAAGGGATCCTTTCCATTCTCTTTCTTTCCTCATGTGTCTGAGGATACATTTTCTTGGAAAGATGAATGCCATGTGACACTGTAAATAATCCCCTCTTGGATTGTTCCATACTGAATCTCTTCAGTATCTTGTCAATGTATGTACTTTGACTCAGGCCCAGCATTCTATTGGATCTATCATGATGGATCTTGATCCCAAGAATATATGCTGCCTCGCCCAAGTCTTTCATGGAGAATCATTTATGCAACCATGCCTTAACTGAATGTAAGATAGGTACTTCGTTTCCAATTAGTAATATGTCATCAACATATACTATTAGGAAAACAACTACACTCCCACTAAACCCCTTGTAGACACAAGGCTCACATTCGTTCTTAACAAAGCCAAATTCTATTACAGCTTCATCAAAATGAATGTTCCATGATCTTGATGCTTGCTTTAATCCATAAATGGATTTCTGCAACTTGCATACCTTGTTGGCATCCTTTGGAGTCACAAACCCTTCAGGTTGTGTCATGTAGACATCTTCCTGGAGGTTCCCGTTAAGGAAAGATGTTTTGACATCCATTTTCCAAATTTCATAGTCATGGTAAGCATCAATGGCCAATAGGATTCTGATGGATTTCAGTATCGCAACCGGTGAAAAGGTTTCATCATAGTCAATTCCTTGATGCTATCTAAAACCTTTTACAACCAGTCATGCCTTATAGGTGCTAACTTGCCCTTCCATGTCCAGTTTCTTCTTGAATATCCATTTATTACCAATAGGCTTTACATCAACTGGAGGATCTACCAAAATACAGACTTTGTTTTGGTACATGGAATCCATTTCAGAATTCATGGCTTCTTGCCACTTGGCAACGTCTGTGCCTTCAACTTCTTTCTTGTAGGTAAGAGGATCATCATTGTCAACCAATAATGAGTCACCATCCTCGGTGACAAGAAAACCATATCGTTCTAGTTCTCTCACCTCTCTTGTGCTCCTACGCAGTTCTTGTGTCTCTGGAACAGATTGTTCTTCCACGGGGCTTTGTGGAATATGTTCTTGTACCAACTCATGTGTATCTTGAGCCTCTACTTCATTGAAGTCTATCTCGCTCCCACTATCTCTTTTGAAGATGTGCTCCCTATCAAGGAATATGGCGTGTCTTGCCACTGTAACCTTTTTTTTCTGAGGGGTTTTATAGGTAATATCCCCTTGTTTCCTTGGGATATCCTATAAAGATACACTTTGTGCCTCAGGGTGCAAGTTTGTTACCTGAAGAGGCCTTACAAAATTCTTCGCTACCCCACACATGTAAATTCGATAACATGGCTTTGCGTCCACTCCATAACTCATATGGAATACCATTTATCGATTTAGTTGGTACTTGGTTAAGTATGTGCACTGCTTTTTGTAATGCATATCCCCAAAAGGATAATGGAATACTCGCATGACTCATCATTGATCTCACCGTGTCCAACAGGGTGCAGTTCCTCCTTTCACTTACACCATTCCACTGAGGTGTGTAAGGAGGAGTGAGTTGAGATAGAATCCCAAACTCCCGTAAGAAATCAATGAAGTCCTGATTAAGATATTCTCCTCCTCTATCTGAGCGTAGTTTCTTAATATTCTTACCAAGCTGGTTCTCAACTTCATTCTTGTATTATTTGAACCAATCAAAATAATCTGACTTATACCTCATTAAATATATATATCCATATCTACTAAAATCATCAGTAAAAGTTATGAAGTATGAGAACCCACCCCTTGATTCAACTGAAAATGGTCCACACACATCTGTGTGAACTAATTCTAGAAGCTCTTTAGATCTTTCACCTTTTCCACTAAATGGGGCTTTGGTCATTTTTCATTGTAGACACGCATGACATACACCAAGTGGTTTTAGTTCGAAAGAATCTAAATGCCCATCTTGATGTAATTTTGTAAAACGTTTCTCATTGACATGACCTAGCCAGTGATTCCAAAGTTGGGTGTGGTATGAGTCATGTGAATTAACTTTGTTATCGATTTCCATTACTTGGTTTGTGTATTCTAACACATAAAGGCCGTTATATAAATGTGCCCTACCAAAACAAATGTTATCTTTATAAAAATAGAAACATCCACTTCCAAACTTGAAGATGAATCCATCAGTATCTAATCTGGATACTAAAATAATGTTTTTGGTTACAGAGGGTACATAATAACATCCTTTTAAAACCAAGACCATCCCCATAGGCAATGTGAGGTGGTAGTCCCCGACAGCTACAACAGCAAGTCTGGCTCCATTGGCTGCTTGTAGATCTACCTCCCCTCAATCAATCTTCCTAAATCTACCTGGTTCCTGTATTTGGATACAGATGTGAGCACCAAAAGCAGTATCTAATACCCAATTAGTAGAAATAGATAGATTACATTTGATAACAAACGCACCTAAAGCTTCCCCTTGCTTCCTTGGCTGGGTGCAGTTTTTCTTCCAGTGGCCCTTCTTTCCACATGAAAAACAAACAACATCATGTTCCTTTGCCTCCCCTTTGATCTTCCTTTTCTTGGAAGGCCTTGAAGAAGCTTTGGGCTTAAAGATCTTTTCCTTCCCTTTCCTTTTATTCACCATGAGGACAGAAGTCTTTTCACTCTTCATGTCAGCATCCACTTGGCGAATGAGGATGAGAAGATCAGACAGAGACTTCTCAATGTTGTTCATATTAAAGTTCACAATAAAGTTTGAGAAGCTCTGGGGGAGTGATGCAAGAATGAGGTTGGTAACAAGTTCTTTGGGGAGTTTAAACCCTAGAACCTCTAAGAGATCAATGTAGCCAATGAGCTTGACTACATGAGGCCCGGCTGGGGAACCCTCTCCAAGATTTCTCTGAAATAGAGCCTTGGAGATCTCAAACCTTTCCTGTCTTGCTCTCTACTGGTATAGACCACGGAGGTGCTCGAGCATGCTATAGGAATCCATGTCTTCATGAGACTTCATGAGCTCACTAGACATCAATGATAGCATCAAATATTGAACATCGAGAGCATCGTTCAAATGTTGATCATAGACCAGGAAATCTTCATCACTCGCCCCTGGGGCAGGAGAATTAGGAAGTGAGGACTCCAGCACGTAAAACTTTCATTCATGGCGTAGGATAACCTGAAGGCGCATAAACCATTCCTGAAAGTTACTTCCGGTGAGGATATTGTCTTTATCCAGTATTGATCACAGAGAAAATGTGGTTTATGAGTTTTTCATATTGATTCTATAATTTAAAAGAGCAGATTTATTAGTACTTTCTTGATTACAATTTATGAGAAATAATGAATTAATTAATTAATTCTCCCACTATTTTATCAAATCCCAATGGCCCTTACCATTGAACTCGGAATGTCCAGTTTCTTTGACATTCTAGTGGCAAGGATCTATATTTCCCTTCGCATAACCCCAACAAGGGTTGGTCAAGCTATTTGAAGGTATTTAGGTAGGCAGGTCTTTTCCAACTGTGAGCTTACAATTCCTTGATCTGTTGAGTGGAATCCCCAATCCTGAAATCCTAACTTGGATTTCCTCAACTCTTGCCTTCAATATTACACCAAGTCTATCAAGGGCTACTTATCTTGATGTAATATGGTTAAGTCAACCCAAAACCTTTCATAAGGGCTTCCTTTATAAAAGTAAGTGTCCCAACAAGGGTTGGTCAAACACATAGTTTTATTGAGTCTTTCCCTTAATCATGTAACAGAAGGCTTGGTCTGACTTAATATGGTATTGAGGGATTTTATTCCTTTATGCATAGTTTCGCATTATCACATGCTTGTTAATATTAAGTGATGCTTTCTTTAGTGATTAACCATGTTCTGATAATGTTTACGCATAGTCCGGTTTTTATTTTATTCCATCTTTGCATGCTTGTTCATTTTATTAATTATATGATCACGAAAACACATATATAATAAATAAACCATGCAATCAGACAGAAATAAAATAAGATGGCATGATCATGAGATTCTATTGGTTAGCTTATCTAGTGGTTTTGATAAGCTAACCCTGACCTAGGGAAAACACCTTGAACCTGTTGGTTTGTGTTTTGCAGCTCCCTCCTGTCCACCTTTGTATCTTCTTGCGTCGGTTTTACCTCGGCTTCGGGATTTGAACCGTCTCCTCTATCTTGGGAGATCCTCCATTACATGGGTTTACATTAAAGAAACCATGGGCACGCAGGCCCTACATTTTATTGGAAGAAGGCTCGCAGGCCAACAAATTTAAATTAAATAAATTTAAATTAAACCATACACATACAAAGGGTCTTTGGTATAGCTCATGATCATCCATAGTATGCAACGACATTTACGCATATTTAGAATTCAAATTCTTTTATTCGTTATTTTATTTAAGATAAGACGTGCTCGAATTCAATTAATTATAATCTTATAATTAATCAATTATTTATCTTAAATTCCTTTGTGAATTTCCTTGAGATTCTTCTCATTCATATTCCTTTTACGGGTCTTTGTACATTGGAGGAAACCTGGTGAAATTCCATTTCTGAAAAGTACACAGTGTATAGTTTATAATTACACAGCATGTATTTTTCTTTTCACCCTTTATCCAAAGTACACGCCGGGGCTTTGGCGTGTTTTCTCTACTTTGGAATTTTTCGAGTACATGGTGTGTAGATGAATCATACACGACGTGTACTTCCTTGTTATGCAGTAACCGGCCTAGCGATCCCATGTACGTGGTACGCGACTTATCTTTGTACATGGTTTCACCTCGGCCGGAACGGACTAAACGGCGTGTTGCTCCAACATACACGTCGTGTATTCCGGTTTCCACGCACCGTTCAATTCTGGTCAACATGGCGTGATTAAAACTTAGGCATAATCAATTCACAAAGCATGGTTTGGCAGACCAGTGTCGGTTCGTTGAACCTAAGTACACGGCGTGTAGTTTTAAGTACACACCGTGTAATCCCATGTTGTACAGATAGAAAGAGCGGCCCCTCCAGATGAGTTCCTCATTTTTATTTTAACCAAAATTAAAATTAAAAGGTCATTTCTGTGATATGAATCGAGAAACGAAGGAGGAAGAATAGATCTCATTTATTCAGATTAATAGAACGATATATTTTGAATTGAATCAAATATAAATGCGTAAATTATCAATGAAAATTAAATAACTATAATCAACGTTGAAACCTCCCTCTGATACCATTTGAAGATTCCGGGCGCAGCAGAAGCACGTGGGTGGATGTGCCCACTTGGATTTTTGTCATTAGCAATGATCAATCCGGGATCAATACGATGATAAATGCCAGTCTCCACGGATCGAATCACAGAAAAAGATAAAGAATATGGTTTCTCCCGGAACCACAAACAAGGATCATTACAAGTTGATTATAATTAATTTAATTAATTATAAAGAAATACCTTTTGGGTGTTCTTTCTTCGTTGATGTTCTTGATCACATTGTCGATGTGATCCGTCGTTGCGTCGCATAAGCCAATTGTAGACTCCCTCTAGCAGTGATCCACACGTGTACCTCGTATCTCTGGACGTCGCCAAAGGATTCTCCGGGTGCTAGCGTGGAGAAGGCTTTGCTTGCGTTTTCCACCTTAGATTGTCTTGATCCGATGGAAGAGGATCTCTCTCGGTCTTGAGAGCATTCTTGGAGGAAGATGTTCTTTCGGCCTTGAAAGAATTCTCCAGAGATGTTGTGCACAACAATTCTCTTGTGTAGGAAAAGAGTTGGGGTTGTGAGGATATTTATAATCAAGTTTGAGGTTGTAGAGTTATGACAATAAATAAACGCATTACGCATTTCATTTATTTCATTAACTCTTATCGAAAACCCCCATGTCGAATAATTAATTCCTTGACATGCGCTCACGCTGATTATAATAAATATCATTTAATAAAACGATATTATATCCTCAAAATCCCGACTGGAAAAACTACACAGCGTGTAATAATAAATACACGGCGTGTACTTGTTTTTCATTGAAAACTACACGGCGTATACATTAAATGTACACGGCGTGTATATCTTGTTTTCATTTATTCATTTCCTTTCTAAAATAAAACTACACGGCGTGTACATTTAATAATACACGGCGTGTACTTGTTTTATTTTATTTTTCCTCCATCATTTAAAACAACTTAGGATTCCTTGAATAATTATTAAACCACGTATGGGAATGATCTTTATTCAACTTGAGATACTTGGATACACTTGTGTGTGACCCTCTAGGCCTCTTTCTCATTGGCATTAGGCAGGCTTGACTAAAGTCCAAGATTACAGTCTAGCAATGGGTCAAGGCACCCAAGAGAAAGAAGTTGACGCCGCATTGACGTATCACCTCATATGAACGCTTACTGTGTAATTTAATCCCTTTGTCTCAATATCTCATCAAGAAGGTTTCATGATATTGTCATAAACCTATATGCTTGATCCGTCGTTCTTTGACTACCTGAAATAAACTCGTCGTTCACACCATGGCCATGGAATTTAATGCGACAGTTCTATTTCAATCAAAGGGCCGAGATATCAACTTCCATAAATAGAAGGGACAAATCCTTCATCGACTTATCCATTAACAAAATGTCACTCGTGACGTACCCAATGTACCCTACTTCTTGCCAACTGTCTGCGTGATGGTTTTCATCAGTAAATCTAAGTGCGCGAGTCATGACATGAGTTAATGATAATCTTCCAGTCTAAGGACCATTACACATGCTCGTAGATAGCAATATCCGATGACACCAAGACATGCAGAATTACTACTGGCGGGTCTGTTCTCATAATCTCCCATCTTAGAGATTACCAAGTGCGAACTCCATGAGAGAGAGTCTCGTCTTCTTACGAGTACTCGCACATGACGGTCTGTATACTATGTTTCCTATCATAGTATGTCATCCAACCGCAGAACTTTATTTAAGAATATTGTTATAGAATTTCAAGGTTCTTATCATAGCGGAGATCTGCTATGACCTTATTAATGAAACAAATATTCCAGGACATTATTATATTATAGTCATGCAGAACAATGAACAATATATAATAAGTGAACATTCATGTAATCAAAGTACAAAACAGTTGGTTCTGAGGACACCAACCCTTACGAAACATGAAGTAATAAGATAATGAAGTCACCATCAGAAATTTTTTTAATGAAAACAAAGTGATCAACAATCTTCCTGCTGTACTCATTTTTCTCTATGAATGAGATGAATTTTGTTTACAATTTTCTCAGTGCCTGTTTCAAACCATATACACTTTTCTTAAGTTTATATACCAGATTTTCTTTACCTTTCACCTAAAATCCCTCAGGATGGTCCATGTAAATCTCTTCATCAATATAACCATGTAATAACACCATCTTTACTTCCAGTTGTTGAACCTATGAGTTTAGAATAGCCATTAATCTAAGAAAAACTCTGATAGAAGACATTTTAACCATAAGAGAAAAAAATTCATCAAAATCAAGACCTTTCTTATGACTGAATCTATTCACCGCCATTTTGGCTCTATAATGCAGCTGTGATCTTCCATCTCCTCCTTTGATTTTATACACCCACTTGTTATTGAGTTCCTTATTTCCATGTGGAAACTCTACCAAATCAAATGTGTGGATTTTGTGAAATAATTTTATCTCCTCTTTCATAAACTACTTCTATTCCATCTTTTTCTAACTCCTGATTTCATCATCATAACTGTACGGATCTCCCCTATCACTGAGCACAACATACTCATGTGGTGAGTATATACAACTTGATTTTCATTCTCTAGTGGATCTACTCAACTGTTCTTCAGGGGGAATCTATTCTGGAATATCATATTATGGAGACATATCAGCAGATATAGAAATATTACCTGGAAGTGATGTATCATCAGTTTCATGTATCTATATCATGCTAATTGGGACTGATGGTGGAGATAATAGTTCCAGATTTACTAGAATTTCATAAGACTACAACTTATCTACATTTTCTGGCTTCTCAAAATCTTTGATCATTTGATCCTTAAGAAACATCACATCTCTTCTTCTGACGATCCTCCTACTAATAGGTTCTGAGATTCAGTATCCAAAATCCTCATGAGCATATCCCAAAAATATTCTTTGCTTTATTTTTTCATACAACTTCACCCACTCATATTTTGAGATGTGAATATATGCTATGCAACCATATACTCTAAAGTGTTTGTATGAAGCATCTTTACCTATCAAAACCTTTTCTAGAACATTGTAGTTCAGTGGAACAAATGGAGAAAGGTTGATAAGATCAACTGTGGTCCTCATTACCTCCCCCTAAAAGTTGTTTGGAATCTTTTCATTTGATATAATACATATGTCTCTCTCAAAAATTGTTATTTTCATACTCTCAACAATACAGTTATATAGAGGCATCTTTGGTATTGATTTTTCCATCCTGATGTAGAAACTCCTACGGTACTCCTCAAATAGACTATGATACTCTCTCCCATTGTTTGATCACACACACTTTAATAGTATACCTAATTCTCTTTCTACATTCAATGAAACTACTTGAAAACATCATGCACTTGATCTTTAGTTTTCAAAGAAAATGGTCATACTTTTCTAGAATGATCATCTATAAAGGTAAAAAAATAAGTAGGACCTCTCATCGATTTAGTGCTCATCATGTAGACATCATTCTAAATAAAATATAAAAACACTTCTTTTCTATATGGAAAATAATAATGAAATGATACTCTGTGTTTTTTCCCATGATGTAATCAACACAAGTATCCAAATGTTTACCTTTTAGTCCTAGAAATAGATCCTTTTTGGAGAGAATTTTTATTCCTCTCTCACTCCTGTGACCAAGCCACCTATGTCAAACTTCTGCTGGAGTGTCTCTTTTGACTACATTGATTTCCCCTCCACATGGTCTTTAATTTGTGAGATAGATAAGTATCTCTATTTTCTTTATAAATTACTATATTACCTTTGGTAATATTTAATTTCCCATATTTTAAGGAACTGATATATCCATAATCATCAATAATTCTAGTGGATATCATATTGAGGTGAACATCAGGTACATGTCTCACATCTTTCAACAATAACTTACATCTAATATTAGTATCCAAAAAAATATTACAAATACCAGTGATTTTGGATGCACCATCATTTCTCATATTTACATGTTTGAAACTCCTTGAAGTGTAAGATGAGAAGAAATATCTTCTGACTGTGACATGGTAGGAGTTGGCCAAATAAATCACTCATATTGAGTCTTGACTTGGATGACTGACCTAGTTATATTCCTAAACAATAACGATATCTTCATTGACAACTGAAACATCATTATTTTGGGTCTTACCTTTCTAATTCTTCTTCTCTTCCTTTAACCTCCTACACTCCCATATAAAGTGTTCAGTCTTGTCATATTTGTGGCACTTCATGTCATATCTCGATCGGGATTTTGATCACTTCCTCCTTTTCAGAAATCAGTCTAGGGGTTCTCTTCCTCTGCTTATTCCCTTCATTTCTTTTTCCTTTGTCTTTTAGTGATAGGAGTCTCTAATTTAGGTGTACATCTATCATCCTTTCTTTGGGACTCTTCATTCATTATTCTATCTTTCACCATTTCCATGGTGAGAGTTCCATCTGAAGTTGAATTGCTGACTAACACAACTTTTGTGTCCCATGTCTTTAGTAAATAAATCAACATCAATAGTTCCTGCAACTCGTCATTAATCATAATTTTCATATAATTCAACCAATAAACAGTACCTTGGAACTCTCTCATGTGCTCTGATATGTTGGTCCTTTATTTGTACTTAAAATTGACAAGTCAACATATCAGGTTTTCTTTGTTATGAATGGTTGTCATTGCATAAATCTTTTCCAATTTTTTCCATAGAACAGAAGCATCATGTTTGTTGGAAAAATTATGGAAGATACCTTGTTGATCCACTATCTGATTTGGATAGTTCACTTCCTGTTGAGCACAACCCACTCCGCATCAACTGGTGGGGTACTGGTTGATTTCTTCTCACCAGATTGACTAATTGTTGAATATTCCTCCTCTTTCACTATAATGGGATTAGTATTCTCCATAATTGGTTTCCATAAATATTTAATATACAAAAAATCATCCATTTTGGGTTTCTAGATGGCATAATTAAAACAGTGAGTTTAATCATATTATAAATATTTTCTTCCATTGATGTAGTGAGAATTTTGAAAATCTAACCATATGAATGCATCCAAAAATGGTTGAAATAGCTAGAAATGACTCCTGGATCATTGAAAATAGACTCTAATTTTCCAAGATATATAAAAAATAGTTTCAATGGTCTAGATCAACCGATGAGGTGGCAATGATGCGACTCATCGGAACAATCGCTGGAAAACCCTTCCGGAAAGTTGTTGTCGGCAGGAATAGTGTCATCTTCTCTTAAAAGGGGGTACTACAGTACCATCTATTTGATTGAAACTTTAACCATATTTACCATCTTCATTTTAGATTTTTTTGATGTCATTTTTTCCATTGTAATCGTCTCCATAAGTTCTTCATGAATCTGGTCTCAATTTTTTTGACCACCTTCAATTTTTTAGTCATTGGAAAAACCTTCTACACCTTCATCATTTCAACCTTGATGCCTTTGATACTAATTTTTTAGGAAAACATAATACTTAGATGATAAAAATAAACATAAAAAGAGAATAAAAATGGAGAACATATAGATTTAATGTGGTTAAGAAAATATTGCCTACGTCCATGGGAGAAGGTGGTTAGTTCTATTATTATCTCCAGATCAAACATTAAAGGATACAATGATTACATGATTACAATTTCATGGGATTTAATCCAGTTTTATAGGTGGAGGAAGAACCAATTTTTATCTAGTTTTTTTGGTAGTATATATACCATGAACAATGACTACAAAAACAAAATAGGAGAACTCTAACAAATCAAATATAGATATGAAAAAATAATATGAACATTCACCTTTGAATAATAGGATGTGACAAGCTTCTCCTCCCTTACTCTACCTCCCTCCCTCTCTTCATACCTCCCTCTCATTTATTAAACCATTTAATTTTTTAATTTTTAATTTTTATAATTTTTTTAAACTTAAATCTATCTGAAATGTCTACTCATGTTGGCATTGACAAGAATATCTACTCTCGTTTCCTTGTCACACAAGCGCATAAAAAGGTATCAAATTCTCACAAGCCTACTCCCCTCATGATCATTTTTGAAAAAAATATTTATTTTGAACATTAAAAAATAAAATAAAATAAATATTTTGGTTTGGGATAGGGGGTGATTTATTCATGAGGCTGATTTAAAAGGGGTTTTGAGGGGGAAACACTTGTCCAGACGTGACTGTAACAATCTATCAAAACATTTTTTACCCACAATACAATCATCCGTTTTGAATTTAATAAACTTAGATGAAGAAAATACCTTTTTATTTGATGATATGGCCTGTCCAAGTTATTTTACACAAGCTTTATAGATATCCATAAGAAATATCCAAAAAAGTCCATCCTCTTAGGATATTCATGAGAAGTATGAATCTCCCAATGTTTGGGATGGAATTCCTTCATAGAATGGTTTTCTAAACTTCTAGTTAAAGTCTTGAAAAAGATGAGTGTTAAATAGATCTTAGATTCAAGGAGTTATCACAACATGAATCTCATATTCGAATGAAACATTTTGCACTAGGATTGTATTACCTTTTATAGTAACCCATGGGCACTCTTTGGAACTCAAGATTTGGTTATTCAGTGAAATATTTCATAAATGTTTCAAACACAACAACTCATTATAACTTATGATTTAATCCTTCTATTTATTTTTTAATGTTTAAAAAATAAATATGGATGTTCAAACTCCTCAAATCATCATCATGTGATGATCTGAACAAACATAATAGCTTAGGTGGGAGAGAACAAGCAAAATCGAGTGTTTTCTCACGTGTAAATTTTCATGCACTAAAATGTGGCACAATTACCTTCACTATGGCATGGTTTACATCAACACATACTATGAAGTGGTTTATGAAGGTTTTATGAGGATCAAATAACACTTACTCAAGACATCAAAAGATAATAGAAATTGCAAGTCCAAAATCACTATGATATGCAAGACTAAAATAATATTTAACTAAACGAATAACATATACCGTTCACTATAGATGATTGTTGCACCTCTTCTTCGATCATAATGGTTGAAGAAGATCCCTAAGGAACAACCAAATGAACCCCCACCCCCCGCATTGTATCCATAGGAAAATGTAAATCACCCAATGCATGGGTGGGATTCTCCACAACTTTCACAATATGCTAATACCTCCCAATAACAAAGGGAGAAGAAGGATGATATCTTTGGGCGATTCGGATCAAAGGCCAACTTAATGGCTTGATATTTTTTATACAGGCCTTGGGACACTCTCGATACTTGTATAAAATTTACTCAAATGTCATGTAGCATTTGAGTAACACCATCTTTGTATAATGTTTATAAACATTTGAACATTCACCTAATATTTAAGTGTGTTTGATCTCTTATATGTTTAATCTCATGAAAAAATTATAGTTAGTGATAGCCAACAGGGAAGAGATTCAAACGTTAACCACTTAACATTCAACTGCCTTGATCAATCGTAAAGTTCCACATGGATCATACAATACAATTCCCAATGCCTTATGATATAGCAATGTCAAAAAATGCGACTTCCCATGTAACATTCCAACCCTAACCATTTTCTTATAAAGATCCAAGGTGTCACAAACCTTAGGTGACATCCCTCAGACACCAAAGGCTAAAAATAAATCTAAATGGCTTACTAAATCATTGGGTAATGATTTCCCCTTCAAACAAACACAACCTATCAAGACAATAAAAAAAATCTATATGATGCATGAGGTGTAAAAAATACAACTCAAAAGTACCAATAACCAACAATAACCAAGTAAAAATAGTAATAGTAAACCAAGAAACAAGCCGCTAAAATAAAACATGACTCGGGAACCAAGGTGGAACCACTCCAGAATCCAAGAACATGACCAACTCTAAAGCTCCAACTCTAGACAGCCACATCAAGAAGCACCACTAGTGAAATATGAAATCATCCCCTTTACTGTATCATGGAAAGAAACATTTGTATACACACCAAAATAAATATGAAGGGGGTGAGTAATCATACCAAATAAGAAATCCCCAAGATACTTCTCAACTCATTCCACTAGGAAAAGAACAAGTTAACTTATAGTTCAAATTATAGTGAAAACAAAAGAGAAGAACATCTGAATAAGTTTACCAATTTAAAAAAAATAACTTAAAAATCGTAAATAGTTTATCCATTTATTACACTTTATATACCCATTCCACATTCACACACACTCACACACACATGCATGCCATGATAGTTTCAATACTCATTATCGGTAACTCATCCATCCACCAAGTTGGTCACTGGTGATAATCCTTCTAGTCCCTCCAACATGGAACCACATGTTATTTAATAATGAAATCCAATGAAAATGAACACACACCATTCCACATATGTCAAGTTCTCACATCCATTTATTTCACATAAATCAATTCTTCCTTTTAAAACATTTTATCAAACATCTTGTTTGTGTTAAACCAAAACCACAATTTAAAACTACAAATCAAAGGGGTTTTTCTAAAGACCATTAAAAATCCAATGTTTCCAAATAATAAACCAAAAGGGTTTTCCTTCAAGAAATCATCAAACATTTCCTTTTAAAATACAAGAAAATCATTTAAGAGAAACCAAGCCTTCAAGTTCTAGAATAATTGGAGAAAATAGAGAATATTCTCACCACACAACAAATCTCGTTGAACATAAATAATCAATACATGATCTAGGTGATCTAGAATCTCATTACCATTCCTTCAAAAAATCGAAAAAAGGAATTGTCAAAACATGACTAATACAATATATCTGAGTGTAGCTATAACAAACCCAAGGAAAATTTGGCGAGAGTGGTTTTTTAGTTTATGGGGGTAGGGTTGATTTTAATTGGGGAAAGGGGTTTGTTCAGCACCACTTCAAATGGCACTGAACAAATTGGTGGCAAAGTGCCACTTGAAGTGGCGTTGGACCCCTTCGCCCCCCAACCCACCATATATATATAATAAATTTATTTATAATAAATTTATTTATTATAATAAATATAATTACTAAAATAAATACAATAAATATATAATCATATTTATTATATTTACATTTATTATATTTATTCTATTTATATTTATTCTATTTATTTTAGTAATTATATTTACTATATTCATAAATATGTAATTAGTAATAAATATATAATTAAAATAAATATGTAATTATAATAAATATATAATTATAAATATAATAAATACATAATTATAATATATTTATTATACTTATAATTATGTATTTATTAAATTTATATTTATTATGTTTTTAATTATACATTTAATATAATTATATATATTTTATAATTATATATTTATTATATTTATAATTATATATTTATTATAATATTATAATTATTATAATTAGAATTATATAATTATAATAATTTATAATTAGAATTATATAATTATAATAAATTTATAATTATAAATATAATAATTATAATAAATATATAATTATGATAAATATATAATAATAATAAATATATAAATATAATAAATACAAAAATATAATAATTATATAATTATAATAAATGTATAATAAAATAAATATAAAAATAAACCAATTTATATAATTTTAAATATAACAAATCCATAATTATAATAAATATCTCATTATTATAAATATATAAATATAATAAATATAATAATATAATAAATATATAATTATATAATTACAATAAATATATAATTATAATAAATATATAATTATAATATAGATATAATTATAATTATAATAAATACATAATTATAAATTTAATAAATACATAATTATAATATATTTATTATAAATATATATTTAATATAATTATAATTATATATATATATATATTATAATTATATATTTAATTTATAACTATAATAAATTTGTAATTATAATAAATATGTAATTATAATTATATATATATATATATATTATAATTATATATTTAATTTATAACTATAATAAATTTGTAATTATAATAAATATGTAATTATAATAAATATATGATTATAATAATTAGATAATTATAATAAATATGTAATTAAAATAATTATATAATATTTAATAAGGTTTATTTATATAAATATAAATAATTTTAATAATGTTTATATATATATATATAAATTTATAACTAAATTTAATATGGTTTATTTATGCATTTAAATAATTATATATAAATTTATAAATTTTAAAAATAAGGTTTATTTATATTTAAATACTTATATATAATTATAAATATAATTATAAATAATTTCACATTTTTCAATACATATTTATAAATATATTTTTAAAATTATAATTATTATTTTTAAATGTAATTATAAATATATAATTATATATATTTATGATTATATATATATATATGATTATATATTTATTATATTTATGATTATAAATTTATTATATATATATATATATTAAATATATGTTTATAAATTTAAATTTATTTATATAAATATTAATTTAAATTTCTAAATAAATATAATTATAAATATATATATTTAACTACATATACAGATATATAATTATATATTAATAATTATAAATAAATATAATTATAAATATATGCATATTTATAATTATTTATATATATATAATTTTATATTTATTATATTTATATTTATTATATTTATAATTATATTTTTATTATATTTATGATTATATATTTATTATATTAATAATTATTAATATAAATAATATATAATGGTAAATATATAAATATTTATTTTATATTTTTCATATACTTATTTATTATTATATTTAGAAATATATTTCTAAATAGAATTATAAATATTATAAATATTATAAATATTATAATTATTATAATTATATTTAGACAAATATGATTATAATAAATATATGATTATAATAAATATATAATCATGAAGAACAAGAAATTATAATTATAAATAAATATATATATAATTTCATATATTAATGTTAAATATGTATTAAAAAATGCGAAATTATTTATAATTATATATAAATATTTAACTATAAATAAACCTTATATTTATAATTTATAAGTTTATATATAATTATTTAAATATATAAACAGACCATATTAAATTTATTTATAAATATATATATATAAACATTGTTAAAATTATTTATATTTATATAAATAAACCTTATTAAATCTTATATAATTATTTTAATTACATATTTATTATAATTATCTAATTATTAGAATCATATATTTATTATATTTATAATTTTATATTTATTATATTTATAATTATAAATTTATTATATTTTTAATTATATATTTATTATATTTATTATTATATAATTTTTATAATGATATAATTATTATAATCATATATTTATTATAATTACATATTTATTATAATTATATATTTATTATAGTTATATGTTAAATATATAATTATAATATATATATATAATTATACTTATATTAAATATATATTTATAATCAATATATTATAATTATGTATTTATTAAATTTATAATTATGTATTTATTATAATTATAATTATATATATATATATATATTGTAATTATATATTTTTTATAATTATATATTTATTATAATTATATATTTATTATAATTATAAAATTATTATATTTATAATTATATTTTTATTATATTTTTATATTTATTATATTTATTATATTTATATATTTATAATAATTAGATATTTATTATATTTATATATTTTTAATAATTAGATATTTATTATAATTATATATTAATTATAATTATAGATTTGTTATATTTATAATTGCATAAATTATTATAATTTTATATTTATTATATTTATATATTTATTTTATTATACATTTATTATAATTTTACATTTATTATAATTTTATATTTATTATAATTATATAATTATTTTATTTTTTTATTTTTTGTATTTATTATATTTATAATTATATATTTATTATATTTATATAATTATTATATTTATATATTTATTATTATTATTATATATTTATCATAATTATATATTTATAATTATAAATTTATTATATTTATATAATTCTTATTATAAATTTATTATAATTATATAATTCTGTTTATAATAATTATAATATTATAATAAATATATAATTATAATAAATGTATAATTATAAATTTAATAAATATAAATTTAATAAATATATAATTATAATAATTATAAATATATTATAGTTATGTATTTATAATATTTATAATTATATGTTTATTATAATCATATATTTATTATAATTACATATTTATTATATTTACATATTTATTACTAATTACATATTTATGAATATAGTAAATATAATTACTAAAATAAATATAATAAATATAAATATAATAAATATAAATATAATAAATGTAAGTATAATTAATATAATTATTTATTTATTGTATTTATTTTAATAATTATATTTATTATAATAATTAAATTTATTATTAATATATTTAATATATATATATTGGGGGTTGGGGGCCGAAGGGATCCAGCGCCACTTCAAGTGGTGCTTTGCCACCAATTTGTTCAGCGCCATTTGAAGTGGTGCTGAACAAAACCCTTTCCCCAATTAAAATCAACCATACCCCCCATAAACTAAAAAAAACCTCTTGCCAAATTTTCCCAAACCAAACCCTGGTAGCCTGAAGATGGAGGTTATTTTATTACATTAGCAGCATATACAAGTGATCACATCCCGAGGGATCAAATAGTCTAGTAGTATTGGAAAACTTGACACATGCTTGAATCTCACATTACATTTGAAAACATAAAATACAACATAATATTTTATTTGGGAACATTATTATTCTCACTAGAATATCCTAACATACTAATCATAGTACAATTCCTGGCATCTTAAGGAAAGGAAATAAAATAAAAGGGTGAGATCAGATGCTCAGTAAGGGAATACGTACAACAAAATCTATCATAGAATAAATAAGTCATGAATAATATGACAGTAATAAATGATGATCAAATAATGTCATGTAAATAATCACATGAACTTGAAAATTATCCATGGATAACATAACTATTTTAATAATCACATGGACATCAATAATTGATTTCTTAATGATAAAATGCATAATTTGGGACATCTTAAACTTACTATTGAGGCATCGTTTCAAGATATCATACATAAATGGGTAAGACATATGCCAAATACCCAACCCGTTTTATCTCATTAGACCTACCAATGCATCAAGGGGATATGTAATTTTTATCCCCACCCATTACTTAATAAGTCCAAAGCATTCATCATATGAATAACTAATACACCTTAATCAACATGCCTTAATAATAAATAACTACTCATATTGGAAGAACCAACATACAAAATGTTAATACTTTCTTAAGTTAAAATGATCATCAGCCATCCATAGAAATATAGAGGATGGTATCATTAGAGTATATCCTTAGTAAAGTGTAAGATTCACCAAATGATGTTGACATAGATGAAAATACACTTAAATGGTTACTAGAACATTTCTTGAGGAAAACACCCTTCTCATTTTGAAATCACCTATTTAAAATCTAAAAAATTAAAAAAAATATTAATAAAAACATTTTTTTTGGAACCCCTTACCTCAGGCCCAACTTACTTCATAAGTGATTTTAACCTCCTGTATAATAAATTTAAATTTATTATAAATCTATATCAAAATAATATAAATAATTATAATATCATATATGATCCACTTATAGCATTTCAACACCCGTTTATTAATAATTTTTTATTTAAATCTTCATTTCCGAGTGTTGACTGTTTTGTTTTTCATGTAAGTTTCGGTTCGGTAGTTTCAATCCTTATATCTTTATCATAGATCCATCATCTCTAAAATTTTAATCATGATATGAATATTATATTAATTCATTATACACCTATTTATAATCATTATTTAAATTCTTACATGAAAAATTAATCACCTCACTTCCTGGAGGCGGTAGTCCACATGTACGCACAAGTGACATTATAATATTTTAACGGGTGGAAGGGAAAGAAGGTAAAAGATTATGGAATCATAAATATGTAATAAATATCATATATATATATATATATATTAATTAGTTCTATATTTATAATCATCCAAGTAAAGTGGTGATGAAAAATGAATTACATTGCTAGGTGGAGACGGTAGGGCGTACGTACACATGAGTGATGTTTTCATTTTCCATAGGTTAAAAAGGAGATGAATAAGGGTTGTGAAACCAACATAATAAAATTAAATTATATTTAATATACTTATTTTAGTATATAATAATTTTTATATACTATTTGAAAGATGTATAAGAGGAAATAAAATGAAAACACCTGATTAAGAGTTATACCTCTTCTTCAAATAACCACATTTTAATTGCATCATAAGCCTTCTAATTGGTTATTTTATGAGACCAGAGACTATAGTTCATGTGGAGGAAGGATAATAAGGGATTTTTATAGGAATTGGTTAAGCTACATGGCTTAAGAAGTGCAAGTAAGATAGGAGGGGCGGTGCCCTTATATAATAGAGGAGAGGGGGAACCTGGGAATCACTTATAGTATTAAATTAATATAAATTAATTTTCATTTTAAAATGGAATAAAATTTATATATTTTAAATACAGGGTAAATATAATTCTAAATAATCTAATATAATAAAATTTAGATAATTTTAGGTGGATTTTTAACCCTTATATCTTAGTTTTAACCCTTGTTGACCCTTTTGATTATTATCGTGATATCAATGTTTTTTACTCTTGAGTGGTCAATAAAGTTACTATAAAAGTAAAAGTGAAACATAAGGGTAAAATGGTTGATATTCTCAACTATATCCCATTAAATTTTCCAAATATATGTTTTTATGAATTTAAAATCATTTAATTAAATATTATTTAACATAAGATACCATTAAAGTCATTTTCGAGACTATTCACAAAGTTGAATTTTAAAAAGTATCAAGACAGTAATATGGTTTGAATCTAAAATTTTAAGACATAAATAATAAATTATATTTATTTAAAAAATTTATATAACACCATAACACAATGGTTTGGATTCCGTCACAAACTCTGACACATCCATATGTCTCTAATCTACCAAATCCCAAAATAATAATATAAAAAGAAAAAATCACTCTAATACCAATTTGTAATGCCCATACCCAATTCACTCTATAATCAGTAATCAAACCAGTTTTTCACATAACCTTAGGTATTCTTCCTCATATAAAAGAGGTTTCCGACTATTAGTAAGGGTCTAATATGGTAATGTGGGGCGACTATACCCTCTGTATCAGAGTGCACAATAATAGGAATAACAACATAACCAAATATCATCCACCATAATAACTAAAAAAGAAATAAATAAATATAAAACAAAACTAATAATAAATGAAATACGGTAAAGGCCTGAAAAACCATTCCATACATACAACATATGACCTTCCACTAGGATGGTTGTATATACATACCAATACAAAAGGAAAATAAAAACATGGATCTACAACCACTTTGATCTATACCACATCCTGATCTATGATAACATCTGATCCATCTCGCTTGACCATGATATATCATTCCATAACCCAATCAGTACCTGTAATGACTATGTGATAGTTGCTTTGGTACCCATGTGCATGGTGGCCCGAGTAGGGTTTGAGTTCAAAACTCAGTAGGGAACCACCAACACAGTCTTATACTAACTGGTATATGCTATGATATGTGCATTTGACATTATTAGTAGAAATAAATAAATAAATAAACTATAAAACATAAACAAATAAATTAAATAACCAAATCGATGCCTACTTTGACCCGATGTCGGAGTGACTTTGAGCATGTCACGATGATTGCACATCCATAGTATCACCATTTCCCTATGGACATAAACATATAACTTGGGCCATTCCAAATAACCATCATCAGACCTCAAGTTCATTACCCCAATCAACCATAATTTCCTCAACCAACACCAGTGTGTCTCTGATCATGAGCATCACCTTAGGGGAACCTATGTCCACTCATTGAGGATCCCATTCTCACACCTAAACTAATGAGTAGCAGACCCTGGGGAATCAGTGGGCATCCCTTATCCTCAATCCCTTAGGTTGAATCCAACAGTAGTACCTATGAATTCTCAATGTTATGTAAACATCTGATTCCTAATAGGGGGAGGCCCTAGGAAATCCTATATATCTAGGTGTGACTGATTCCTAGGAAAACAAGTAAATCAATGAAAATACCCTCTATAGATCCCACAATAAATATCATGGGCATCCAATAACTCGTGGCTCCTCAACCAAACCATCAATAGTACATCCACCCAATCCTAGGGGTATCCCTGGTATTAATTGAGGGGATAAAAAATCACCCTTAGTATGTCCAACATCTATTATTGAGTATATATATCCACTTAGTATCTCATAATTCTATTTGGATCCTGAGCATCCCAGTTATTCAGAATTCTAGTATCACCATTTGAATCCCAACACCCAATCATTCATAATGGTATCAGTGTATCGAAGGAATCCCGACCATCCCAGTCATTACTATATGAACGCAGTCACATAAATCTAATGTTGGATACTAGGCACCACCTCTTGTCATCCACTCCTACACCAACTATATCTGTAGATTCTATCAGAGCTGGGTATCCACCCCCAAATAAACTATGATACTGGATATCAACATACCAAGCATCCCAAGGTCTCATCCATGTCATCTGGTGATTCTTAAGCATCTCAAGTAATCATATCAATGTTAGGCCCAATGAATAATTCCTAGGTATCCTATGCAATCACATATCATCAAGAATAAAAACTAATAAATAAATAACCAAGAATGGTTGACCAAAATCCCACACTCATCACTATCATCATAACCCCAATGTTCTTATACATCAGTCTGGGTTCTAAGTGACACCCACAACCATTAGTACCCAACACACACTCTGGTTCAATCAGTCATTAGGGCTCCCATTGGGGTCCCCTAGGTCACAACATAATAAAGGAACCCTCATAAGGGTCTTTGGTCTCATCAAAATCCTTAGGTCAGCATCTGACACTCTAAGGATGTCTCAACCTATGGCATCATCAGTTGGATAACACAAACTCACTAGCTACATGAGATTTTTCACATCATAAAAGGTCCTAAAGATGAAACACAACCCATCTAGATCCTTACATATCACAAGTTTGGCCCACTCACCAAACCCATGTTCATGGCCTATAATTTATCCATCTAAGCTAAATACATCTCAAGGGTCCATATGATGCCCAATGAACATACATCTCAAGTAGTAACACACCTATAATGGGAGGTGGCCACAAGATCCTACTCAAGGGACATTAGGTCATGCTAATTCAATTTTTCATAATGACACCCCTCATGGGGGTTTATATGTCACAAGTAAATACCTTTTCCATCAATGGATAAGGTGTCATGTCGACGCACTAGTACCAACGTGGCCTATGTTCTTATTCACTTAGCTCAAGACATCCCATTTATTAATCATTTTAGTTTAAGGATTTAATTTAAATTAAATAATCCAATTTATCTAGAGGGAACCACCTATGGTGGTGGCATGCATATCACATTCTATATATCAAAACATAACAACCACATGGCTGATATATGATACCACTTACCTCAATTTTGGATCTTTCCCAATTATTTTCCATGGGATGACAATAGCTGCCAAGACCCTTCCAAGCCCATCCATCTCATCTAATGAACCAATCCCCTAACTCAATCTAGACATCAATAATTAATTAATTATAAAATGTATAATTAATTTATCAATTTAATTCAAAGGGGTATAATCACTAAAAATCTCACTAGTAACTTCATCACATTATAAACACATGCCAAAGATCTACAGTGTACCCCCAGCCTCATTCTGAGAAAAATACCTAACACATATTTTCAATTCCATGAACATCTAGTATTAAATTCTAAAGAAAAACCTAATAAAAGTCCAAATCTCAGCATAAATTTATTAAAACATTGAGAAACTAGGTGAAAATTATGTTACGATACATCCTCTTCCTAAGAAGATCAGAAACCCCATGAGAATCGGCCAATTCCACCATGATTTGGTAGAATAAACACCAAAACCCTAATTTAGAAAATAAAAAATTAGAGAATAGTAGAGTAAAGGAATATTGAAGATCATATAAGGTTAGAAATCACCTCAAACCACATATAAATTTCCATAAAATTAACCCAAAAGGGAGAAGAACTAAGGAGAAAGAGGGGAGGGGTTCGATTGTCACATGGGCACATGGGAGGAGGATAAAAGGGGGATCCACCATTTTATTTCTACACTGGTAAAAAAATTAAAAACCCAATTTTAATGAGCTACACAGTTTGGCCACATGGTTTCCCAAACCGTGCACCAACCATGTGGTAGACACTGTCCATGAACACCCATATCTCATGATTAAGCCGCATGTTTTTTCAAACTATGTTTCAAACATGTGAACTAGCACTGCCTCAGTCTGTAACATTTCACACAATTTGTCTGCAACCATTCACAAACCATGTGCCAAGCCTCTATCCCAAATCAAGCTTCATGGTTTACCCTTGAATCCGTACAGTTTTCTAAAAAATGCGAACTAACCATTAAAAATAACCATTCTCTATATAATTTTAACTAAATGTACTACCACATAAGGGTACATGCATGGTTTTCTCTAAATCGTGAAATCTAAATCGTGAACCCTAGTCAGAGATCTCCAAATACATATGAAACTTAACCTGAAGCTTCTGAGACTCACCTAATTTACCTTTAGAGCCTAACTCCATGTCTAAAAGAATCAATTTAAGATGTTACCAATCATGTAATTCTATTCTAAATCTCTGATCAAAATTTAACCCACCTAATAATTGAAAATTCAAATTCATCCTAAATTTTCAATCCTATACATACACCCAAGATATTACATATGGGGTTGTGTTTATCAAGTTCTTCAATTGGCACTTAGTAGTAACCATGCATCATTATCTTATAAATATTCTGAACTTGAATGACTAGTGATTGAATTTGTGTGATCATTATAACTTGAATAATTATTATTTTATAAGCTGAAAATAATATTTACTCTTTATATTAAATTCAAATAGAATTTAATTGAGGCTATAGATACACTTAGTGTGTAGACCTATAGGCCTATTTTTCAATGGTATTAAGAGAACTTAATTAAAGTTCAAGACTAGCATCTAAAAACACATCAAAACTCCCATAGATAAAGAATTTAATATCACAATGATAATAATATAATGTGAATGCTTATTGTGTAGTATAATCCATTTTCCTTGATATATTATCAAACATGTTTCATACTTTTTTCATCCACCTATATACTTGATTAATTTTCTTTAAATCCCTTAAATGAACTCACCAATGATCTTCCATTGCCATGATTTTAACCAGGAAGTTCCATTTCAAATGAAGGTCTAGAGATATCATCTTATATTAACTCATAAGGGATAAATCCTTCCTTAACTTATTCAATTAATTTCATATCACTTATGATGAAACCAATGTATTCTACCTCATCGCAAAAACATGTCAATATAGTTTTGATAATACATCAAAGTAAGTGATTCATGATATACATTAATAATAATATCAAGTCTAAGGACCAATACACACATCAGTAGATAAAAATATCCAATGACTCATATAACATGTAGAATATATATTGGAAGGTATTTCCAAATAACCACCCTTATTAAATATTAACAAGTGATAACTTTGTGAGAAGAAGTTTTATATACTAATGACCATCAAACACCTAATATTCAAACATCATCTATGTCCTATTAGATAGATGTCATCTTGACCATATGAAATATTTGTAAGAATATTATTATAATATTTCAAGTTTCCCATTATAGAGGGGAACTACTATAACCTTTAAATGTGATAATATTCCAACCCAGATAATCTGAGAATTAAATCAATCTTATGATTTTTAAGTATTCATTTTATGGATTTATATTAATCATGGTTTTATAAATATTTTTATCAAAAAGGGAATAATTTTATTTAACTAAATTGATTTTCCATGTATTTCATGGTTTTATTTAAATGTTAAATTTATTGATTTTAGAATTTTAATTTGATAAAAAATGGATTTTTTATTCAATGTAACAAATTTATCTTAGGGAAAATTTTGGGACTTTTCTAAAAAGATTGATTTTAGGTGAATAGTGAAAATAATGATTTTAATTAAAACTATCATCTATTTTCAAGTATTTAAAAGTAATATTATATTTTGGATTTATTTTAAATTGAAATTAGTCCCCTATTATTAAACATAATAAAATTAATTCCATATTAATATGCATTATACCTGATTTTGGTATAAAATCAATTCTACGCCTAAAAGGAAATTTTCTAAAATCTGTTTTCATTACAGTTTGTGTATTTATATTAAAATTAATTATTACAACTTCTATAAATTTAATATGGTAAAATATATTTAATATTTGGAATTATGAGGATCAAATTTGGTAATACTTTTAATTTTATTTTTGGTCATTATGAATAGAAATCTTAGTAAAACTTTTCCACCATAGTTATGATTAAAAGAGTTAACAAGGGGGTTAAAACTAAGATATACGGTTTAAAATATCATTAAAACTTGTTTCAATTTAATTTTATGAGTTTATTTTGACTCATAATAATTTTATATTTGAAATATGTCAATTTCATTCCACATTCCTTTGATAAATACATATAATATATTTAAAAGTTTAAAGTATTTACAAGTGAGACACTCCCCCCACTTATAAAAGGGTACCTCCTCTCATCACTTATTCACACACTTTAAGATTTATAAATTGTCTAATACAAAACTTAATCCCTTAAAAACTATCCTACTCATGTCCTAGAGGTCCTTATATCACCAAAAGATCAACCTAATAAGGCATAAGTTGTAAGCCAAGGGATATTTTCTAAAGAAGAGATATAATTCTTAACTGAGTGTTTCAAGTTTATTTCTTAGTCTGCCTCCTTAAAATCTTATTTAACCTTGATGAAATAATAAAATAAGTATCTTATATATACTAAAATGTTATTATAATTATGGTTCAACCCCTTTTCATCTTATTTTCCATCATATGATAAATGAAAATATCACACGTGTGTACGTGTGGACTACCACCTCCACGAAGCAATTTGTTTTGTTTTTCATCACCATATCATATGGATGGTTAAAATTATAAATAAATTAATATATTTTATATTTATAAAATAATTATTATTATTTAAATATAATATATTACTTACCTTCTTACCCTACCATTTTTTGGAAAATGATAACATCGCTCGTGTGTACATGTGAACTACCACCTTCACAAAGCGATGCGATTTGTTTTTTATTTACACCTTAAAAGGTTGATCATAAGAATGTAATTAATGAATAAATATGAAATTTATAACATATTTATGATTTTTAAAATTAAAATATTATATACTTTATTTCTTTTCCACCTAATAGAAAAATAGAAATGTCATTCATGCATACATACACGCTACTATCTCCATGAAATAACATGATTATTTTTTCCTGACCTCATTAAATAGTTGGTTTTAAAAGTGTATATAATATATAAATAAGATAATTATAAAAATTTTAAGATTTTTGAGGTAATTTAATCATAACCCCTTTGACCACGGTCAATGAACTGATGTTATTTTGAGGTTATAAATCAAATGACCCCAAAACGTCCAACGTGAACTTAACCATTTTAGTAACTAAATAAAATATGGAAATAAATGAAATAATGGTAATAATTATAATTAAATTAAAATGAAAAATATTCTTAATAAAGTAAATAACTCATAATTTAATTATCCAATAGTTAGATAATGTACGAAGCTAGATGAGACTTAAGGTAAGATATTTTTTTAAACTCTTATTTTTAAAGTTTTCCTTCCAACTCCTTTTCTTCCATGTTGAGGTTATTTTAAATATTTAAAGAATATTATTATTTATGATTAAAATATTTCTAAAGGTACTAAATTTTACTTTCTTTACAAATTTTTAAAAATGAGTCTTTTCAACATTTTCCATTTGGGTTATTTTGGAATTTTTACAAAAGTAATTTTTGTTAACGTATATGGAATGACTGCCTCTTCACATCATCATACACATGATTCATTATCAATATTCCTCTATAATTTAAAATGTTTTTTTAAAGTATATGATATTATATCTCTTCTATGTTTTTTTCATTTTTAATATTTTTCAAAGAAAAATGATATTTATCCTTACGATTATGTAAAAATGGAAAGTCTTATGCTTATGGATTCAAATGAGTTTTTCAATGGTTTTATGATAAAAAAGTGAAATATTAAATATTTTTTTTTCTTGATATGGTACTTGATAACTATATATTATTACATTTGATCCCTATATATCTCATGATGATGAGTGAGATCGATATAGGTCTCCAATGCATTGGGTAATGATTAGTCTTCGAAGGTGAAAATAAGGGAGATAATCATGTAGGTTACTCTTATGAAATTTATAGGGATTTAGTTATT
Source organism: Viscum album (assembly GCA_963277665.1). Taxonomy (NCBI): domain Eukaryota; kingdom Viridiplantae; phylum Streptophyta; class Magnoliopsida; order Santalales; family Viscaceae; genus Viscum; species Viscum album. The sequence goes on from OY728133.1 coordinate 819,243,789, forward strand.
CTGAAATAGGTTAAACATGAGTGAAAATAGGTTATTAATATGATTCTACAAGATACCAATATTATTCTTTAAAAAGGGTTTTAATAAGAATATTTTTATTTTATGAGGTAAGGAAAAAATGATCTTTTAAAGGTGAATGGTTTGAAATGTTTTCATGAGTTACCACATGCCACAAATTGCATTATTGGTTTTCCTATGCTTATTAATGGGGTTTAAAGGTTTTATTTGAGAAAATTTTAATTTTCTCATGTGGATATATTTTATTTCCATGCTCAATTTTTTATTATAAAAAATGTAAATGTCTTCATGGGTTTCTATGTTTTCACCGGACTAATGGTTTTCCTTTATTTTTTATGTGACTTACTGTGTTTTTCTATCATCACACATTTTTAAAAAAAATCACAAGATCTAAGGATTATTAGGAACTATAGAAAGGTCAAACTATCTTATTTTGACTCATCTTAAAAGAAGAAAAAGTATCTTTAATGAAATAGTGGTGTAAACTTAATGCTCTATTTTTTTGGAAAAATTTATACAATGTAGACTTTTTTTGTAAGGTTTTTCTTAATTATCTAAAACTATAAACCTAAAATATTATGGAAATGTAAAAAAAGTGTAATCCTTGCTATTAAAATCATTTTTATGGGTTTTTAAAATAATATAACCTTATAATTAGTATCATAGAAAAGGAGTGAATCAGATCCTTGGGAACTCTCACATGTAAACATTGGGTGAAAGATGAATCTCTACTAAAGGGATTCATATATAAAGGGATTCCATCGAGGATGGTGATAAGTATCCCACCCAGGATGTGTTTCCACCCATAGAGTGCTCTGATAGGTATCAACTATATCACACTGGGTATGGAACCAAACCATTATAGTTGGCATCAAAGAAATATTTAGATATATTTAGAGGTTAATATAATGTTAAAAATCACTTTAAAGATACTTTAATTTATGGTTATATTTTCATTGATATATTTTTAAGATTTTGATATTGCTTCATCTAATCCATGTTTGTTCATAATGGTTTTCCACAAAGTAAACATGAAAATTAAAGTAACAAGGAATTAATAGGATAATTACCTTCAAAATTAAAAACCTGGAATGATTATAATAGAAAAATCTATGCCAATGTTAACTCAGTTAACACAAGATATTAATAGTGGAACCCATTAAAGAGAACAATTGAATTCTTTACAAAGGGACATGTCTATAGTGGATCATTTCATGAAACAACACCCTCCAACTTTTGATGGATATTCAGACTTAGTGAAATATTAAGGATGTATAAATGTATCATAGAAGATAATATAAGTTTTGGGATGTATGGGATATCAAAAATTAACTCTTGTTATTTATTATTTTAAGGATAAGTTGATTGATGGTAGTATCTAAATAATAATACTAAGGAAAAGGATGAGATTGATTCTATAGAGTGTAAAGTATTTAAATATATTTTTCTTGAGAATTATTTTTATAAATTTATTTAAATTTGAATATAAAGGAAATTTGTGGAGTTGAAGAAAAAGGAAGAAGACCCAGTGGCCACTTATGAATCAAATTTTCCCAGACTAGTCAGGTATTCACTAAATTTTATTATGGACCATGAGAGTAAAATTGATTGATTTTACATGGTTTGAAAACAAGTATATGAATAGCATTGGATAATCGAGGATTTAAAAGTTACGAGGTGATTTTCCATTATGTTAAGAAATGTGAGATGGATTTTTCTGAGACTTATGTACTTTATGAAAACAAGGATAAGAAATGCTCAAGTTGGAAAGAAATTTAGGATCATTCAACCTATAAATATGGTGGTAAGCACCCAAAATGTTCAAAATGTAGTAAAATGTATTTTAAAGAATGTTTAATGGGATTGGTAAAGTGTTACCAATGTAGTAAGCATGGTCATTTGGCTCATGACTATAAGGAAAATAGTTATAATCAGAAAAGTAATGGTAAAAATGATAGTTATTAAACATTAATATATTTTAATTTCAATGATTTGGGACATTATGTTAATTTAAGTTCAAATATAGTTACTAAAGTTGGTAACCATCAAGATTAAAAACAAAAATGTGTGAAAAAATATTTTACTACTACTATAGTAGATTCAGGACCCTCGAATGAAGTAGTTATTGATACATTACTTGTTTATTTATATTATTCCAATGTCTTTTTTGATTTGGGATCCAAAAATTCTTTTATATCTTGGAAATTTGAATTTAAAATAGAAATATTATCTCAAAAAATATAGTCATAACTCTTGTTAAAAAATCTCAGGGGTAGTATAAAGGCAACAAGAATTTAAAGAAATCTTCTTGTTATCATTTTCCAAATGGTTTTTCCTATAAACCTTATTATATTTCCCATTTTATAGTTTAACTTTATTCTAGATATGGATTGGATTTCAATTTATCATGATAAGATAGATTTTAAATATAAATAATTTAATTTTCAAAATTATTTTCTATTTGTATGTAATAATGAATTCATACCTTTGATAACATATCAAGAAGTTGAGAAATTGATAAAAGGTGGAAGTTAAATTTATCTTGAACATATTATTGAGTAGAAAGGAACTGTTCAAATTAGTGGTGATCCAGTAGTAAATGAATATCTGGATATATTTCTTGATAGCTTTCCTAGTGTTATTCATGACTAGGAGGTTGAATTCACTATTTACTTAGTTCTAGAATCTGATCCAATTTCAAAACTCCCTTATCTCATAAATCTAATAGAACATTTGGAATTGAAAAAGTAGTTAATAAAATTGTTTGATAAGTGTTTTACTCATCCTAGAACTTTAACTTGGGGTGATCCTATTCTATTTTAAAAAATAAGGATGGTTCCATGATACTTTTCATTAAATATAGAGCACTCAATAACATCACTGTTAAGAATACGTATTTTTTACCATATATCGATGACTTGTTTGATCGTCTCTAAGGTGGTTAATATTTTTTTAATATTTATCTTAAGTTTGGGTATCATAAATTGAAGGTGAAAGGGGAAGATATTCTAAGGATTACATTCTATACTTGGTATGGGAATTATGAGTTTGTGGTTATGCCTTTTGGGTTGACGAATGCACCTGTTGTATTTATAGATCTTATGAATATATTTTTCCATGAGTATTTAAGTAAATTTATGGTATTTTTTATTGATGATCTTATAGTTTACTCTAAATTTTTTAGGAGCATGAGAAATATATAAATATTGTTATACAAGATTTAAAATAAAGTAATTTTTATGGGAAATTCCATAAATATGAATTTTACTTACAATATATTTCATTCCTTGGGAATATTATTTCTAAATATAACATAATTATTGATCCTTATAAAAGTAAATTTGTGTAAGAGTGTCCAAGGCCTAAAAAATTCACTAAGATTCGAATTATTCTTGGATTAGTAAGTTACTACCAATTTTTTTTGAAAAAATTACAAAATTATCTATTCTACTAACTAAGTTAACTGGAAAAGGAGTTAAATTCATCTGGACAAAGGGATGTGATGATTATTTTTGGAATTTAAAATAATATTGGTTAATACTCCAATTTTAACCTTTCTAACAATAAATGGTGCATTTATTATTTATAGTGATGTTTATTTGAAGGTGCTTGGTTGCATCTTGATGTAATATGATCAAGTAATTGCATACACTTAATGTCAATTAAAAAACCATGATAAAAATTACCATATACATTATCATGACTTTCAATGGTTGTTTTTTACTTTAAAAATTTAGGGTCATATTTTATATGGGGTAAAATATGAAATATATACCAACCATAAAAGTTTAAAGTATATATTCACTCAAAAATATTTGAACATGAGGAAGAGAAAATAGTTGGAAATGATAAAGTATTATGATATCATGATTCAATATCATCCAGGTAAAGAAAAAAAGGTGGTTGATTCCTTGAGTTTAAAAGATAACATATCATTAACCATGTTACATTTGGAACATGATCCTTTGGTTAATTATTTGATGAACATTAGCCTAGAAATTGTGTATCGAAGAACTCCCAATCTTTTGGTTCAGGTGTCAGTTCAATCATATATGTCTAATGGAATTATTAATTCTTGGAAGGAATATCATGATTTGCAAGAAATGGTGGAATTGGTCAAAAAGTGTAAGTTTCCCGAATTTGAAATTGATAAAGAATGTGTTAGGATATTTATAAAGTGATTGTGTGTGCCAAGTGATTCCCAGTTTAATAAGTAATTATTGAATTAATCCCACAACTCTCTATTCTAAATTCATCCCAGTAGCACTAATATGTATATAAACATTCAGGAATACTATTGGTGGGTGGAATGAAGAAACATATTACTGATTTTACTATGAAATGTTTAAATTATTAATTGTTTAAAGATGATTGAAAACTACTGAAGGGGATGATTCATCTTTTTCTAGTGCCTGAATGGAAATGGGAAAATATATCGGTAGATTTTTTGGTTGTATTACCAAATACATCTTGAGGAAACAATGTGATTCAGGTTATTATTGATCATTTGAATAAATCTATACATTTTCTTACTATTTGGGAATTATATAGAAATCAATGTCGAACTCCATCATGTTGGCATAAAGTTGGTGAAAAGGTTTTTTCTGGACCATAGATGGTAGAAGAAATTCTTGAGAAGGTAAAAATGATTTAGTAGCACATGAGGGAATCTTAGAGTAGACAGAAGAGTTATGCAGATAATAGGAGGAAAAACCTTTCATTTGAGGTAGGCGATCATGTCTTTCTAAAAACATATCCCTAGAAAAGTATTATACGCTTTGGTAAAAATGTAAAGTTAAGTTTCCCTTTTATTATACCATATGAAATTCTAGAAAAATTGGGATCTTTTTCTTATCAATTAATCTTACCTTTTATTGTATCTTAGGTACATGATGTCTTTCATGTTTCATTGCTAAGTAAGTATGTGAGTGATGCATCCCATGTTTCACTGTTCAAGAAAAATTGTGAGGTTTAAATTTCTTAAATGGGGGGAATTATGAAAAAACAAAGTAATAATATAAATAAATCAATATTATGATTTATATTTATCCATTTTATGGATTTATATTCATCATAGTTTTATAAATAATTTTATCAAAAAAGGAATACTTTTATTTAACGAAATTGTTTTTCTATGAATTACATAGTTTTATTTAAAAGTTAAATTAATTTATTTTAGAATTTGAATTTTATAAAAAAAATAATTCATTTTTTGATTCAATAGAACAAATTTATCTTAGTTTTACTTTTTAATATTTTTCTAAAAATATTGATGTTTGGGTGAATAATGAAAATATCAATATTTACTAAAAATGTCATTTAATTTTAAGTATTTTAAAAATATCATTATATTTTGGATTGTTTTTAAATTTAAATTATGACCATTTGAGTAAAAATAATCTAATTAATTCCATAATAATCATAATTATAATTGATTTTGGTGTAAAATCATTTTTAGGCTTAAAAGGGCATTTTTCTAAAAATTATTTTCGTTATGGTTTGCATATTTATATTAAAATTAATTTCTACCACATATAGAAATTGAATATGGTAAAATGGATTTAATATTTTGAATCATGGGGTTTAAATTTGATAATAATTTTAATTTAATTTTTATTCATAATGAATAGTAACCTTGGTAAATCTTTTCCACCATGATAATGGTTAAAAAAGGTAACAAGGGGATTAAAACTAAGAGATAAAGTTTAAAATATCATATTTTATTTAAATTTTATTGGATAATTTTATTTTAACTCATAATAATACTATATTCTGAATATGTTAATTTGGAACCACTTTTCTTTGAGAAATACATATAATGTATTTAAAGGTTTTATGTATTTACAAGTGTGTCACTCTCCTCACTTATAAAAGGGAACCTATTATCCTCACTTATTCACAAAATTTTATAAATATAAATTAGACAAGACCTATAAAAATACTTTTCCAACTCTCATACCCACATCTTAGATGTCTTGGTCTCACCAAAATACCATCCAAAGAAGGATTAAAGTGTAAGCTAAGAGATTTTTTCCAAAGAAGCGTTATAATTATTAATCGAGTGTTTCATGTTTATTTATTATTCTACCTCAGTAAAATATTATTTAACCATGTTGAAATAATAAAATTAGTATCATGTATATAAAAAAAATTATTATGGCTTTTTTATAACTCGTTTTCATCTCCTTTTCCATCCTACTAGAAATGAAAACATCATTTTTGTGTATGTGTGGACTGTTACCTCCACGAAGTGACGTGTTTCGTTTTTAATCACTATATCATATGGGTGGTTAAAATGATGTATAAAATAAATATATATTATATTTATAACATAATTAAAATTCTTTAATGATAATATATTACTTATCATCTTACCTTACCATCTTTGGGAAAATGATAATGTCGCTCATGCGTACATGTGGACTACCATCACCATGAAGTGATAAAATTCATTTTTCATTTCCAAATTAAAATATAGGTAATAATAATGTAAATAATTAATAAATATAAAAATTATAAAATATTTATGATGCTATAAAATTAAAATATTATCTACTTTATTTCTTTTCCAACCAGTAGAAAAATGGAAATATCGTTCATGTGTACACATGAACTACCGTCTCCATGAAACAACGCGATTCATTTTTCATGAATACTTTACATGGTTGGTTTTAAAAGTTTATCTAATGTATAAATATGATAATAATAACATGTTTCATATTTTTAAGACAATTTAACCATAACCCATTTGACCACAGTCAAAACACAGATGTTATTTTGAGGTTATAAACTGAACGATCTCAAAACGTCCAACGTGAACTTAACCATTGTAGTAACTAAATAAAACGTGGAAATAAATAAAATAAAGTTAATAATAATAATTAAATTAACAATAAAAAATGTTTTTAATAAATTAAATAACTAATATAGTTTTATTATTTATGAATTATAGAATGTATGAATCTAAACGAGACTTAAGGTAAGGGAATTTATTTTAAAAATATTGTTTTAAAATCTTACCTTCCAAATATTTTTCTTCCATGTAAAGGTTATTTTAAATATTTCAATAATTTTATTCTTTATGATTCAAATATTTCTTTAGGTCATTTTTATTGAATTTTACTTTATTTATAAATTTTTGAAAAGGAATCTTTCAATGTTTTCTGTATGTTTTATTTTTAACTTTTTATAAAAGTCCAAAAAAAATATTTTCTTAAAATATACATCTTGATTAAATTTTACCATAATCATAGTAATTATTAATTATCAAAATTCCTATATAAGTTAATAATTTTTTTAAAGTAGACCCAATATCCACTCTTCTAGTAATTTTTCATTTTAATGAGTTTTTAAAGAAATATGATATTTCTTCTTATGATAATGCGAAAATAGGAAGTGTTTTGCATATGGGTTCAAATGAGTGTTTCAAGGGTACTATAATTAAAAAGTGTGAGATAATTATTTTTCTCATGATACATTACTTGATCATTATATATGATGAAGGGTAATCCATATATAACTCATGACAATGGTTGAGCCCAATATACCTCTCTAATACATTGGGTAATGATTAGTCTTTGAAGGAAAAAATGAGAGAGATAACAGTGCAGGTTACTCTTATAAAATTAATTGGGATTCAGTTATTCCAACATAGTTCAAACCTAAGTGAACATCGGTTATAAATATGATTCTTTCAAAAAGTGTTTTTATAGATTTTTTTTTGATTTCATGAGGTAAGGAAAGTTTATGAACCTTTAAAGGTGAAAGGTTTGAAATATTTTCATGAGTTACCACATGCCTCATGATGACTTCATGGTTTTATTATTCTTAATAATGGGTTTTTGAGGTTTTCTTTGATAAAATTATGATTTTGTCATCTGGAAATGTTTTATTTATGTTCTTAATGTTTTATTATGAAAAAGGTAAACTTCTTCATGGGTTTTTTTATTTTCACTAGACCAACATGATTCCTTTATTTTTATGTTACTTATTGAATTTTTTGTTATCATCCCATGTTTTAAAATGTTTTTCACAAGATATAAGGATTACGATGAACTATAACAAGGTCAAAAATTCCACTTTGGATTCATTTAAAGAAGAAAAAGTGTCTTGAATAAAACAAGGGTGTAAACTTAATGCTTTTTTTGTGGAAAATGTACACTATGTAGAAGTGTCCACTTTTTTATGATTTGTTTTCTTTGTGAACAAAAGTACATTATGTGGAAGTGTCCACTTTTTTGTGTAATGTTTTTCATAATTCTAAAAAACTATAAACATAAAAGATTATGAGAATGTAAAAATATATAATCCTTGCTATTAAAATCCTATTTATGGGTTGTTAAAGTATTTGGTATTTATAGTTAGATGCTCTCTAGACATTATCAAATTAAAGTTAAAAATAAGAACTCTCATCATGTGATAAGATGTTAATTAATATTAATAATATGGTAATTGAATTTACAAAGTCATTTGGTTCTATAGAACTAAATCCAATAGACTCCCACTTTCACTATAGACAACTACTAACCAAATTGTTAAATCTCATGTGATAAACATGATTTTGTTGACGTATGACTATAGTTGTTGGGCCTTCCATGTTCTCCTTTGGTTATTATACATACTATGATTTTACTTATTTGATAAAATCCCTCAAGAAGTGATATCACCAAGTATTTTTCTTTTATCCTCTATCATAGACTTGAATTCATGGATAATACCATAGTTATAATATTATCATATGATAATACTTTACTATATTCATACAAATAAAAAATATGGAACAAATCATTGTTAAATCACTTCTTAAGCTACATCAGAAGTCACAACATACTTGATATATATATATATGTATGTATGGAAACCACTAACTTTAATAAGTTTTTCTTTCTTATTAACTCAGCCTTACTTTGATTATAGATTCAATTAATCTATAGGAAGAATAGTTTTTTTTGTCAGAGTGAGTAACTCAAGAGGGGGGTAAATTGAGTTCCTAGTAAAAATTTCTATTAAAACAAGTTTAAATAAAATCCTTTAATTAAAAAATCACCTAGTTAATCAAAAAAGTTATTTAATATAATTTTGATCTTTTAAAATATTCCTCAAAGATTTATTAGTGCTCAGTTAAAACAATATGAAAATTAATTTAACTCTTGAAATTAATTTATTCAAGAAAATACTTATATAATCACTAGTTAAGATTAACTATAAATGTACGAGTTTTGTTTGCATATTAAAAATGATTACAGTTTAAATATTTGAAAAGAATTGAAAAAATCATACAATGGAATAAAAAAAGGGGTTCAGTATCAAGTATAGACCTAATCCCCTACACTTTGAAATCACCCACTTACAAGAAGATTACATAACTATAATTTGATCCACATCCTGAAATGGGTATGCACACAACAGCTTAAAAGTTGTCTAGGCCCCATAGGGACCTATTACATAATAACTGTGGGAAGAAACAACTCATGCCACACAAGGACCTCTTCCACAAACACTGTGGGTAAGAAGGTGAAGAGATAGAGAGAGAGATAGAGAGAGAGAATATCAAGTATTCTCTAATTTTAGTGCAAGAGACATTGTGTGTTAATAAACAAAGAAAACAACACACTACTCAAAAGTAAAATCAAACAATAAAAAGTGAAAGCAATAAGATCTAGAAAAGGTAATTCTACTAGGTATGAAGTGATCCAGATGCTTTAGTTTCCTCGGATGTGTCTTGGTGAGGAGATTAATCTATTTCTCTAAAAGTTACAATAAAATAGAGTGTCACAAAGTTCTATTCATTCTTAATGTAGGAAAATATATGGATGTTTAGTGTACTCTACTTTTTTATAGTCATATGTAAGTAAGTATACAGCGCGTAAGATCTTGAGTGATGATCCTTTTAGTATTAAATAATATGCACACTTGATTATATGTTTTCTATTTCATCACCCATGCACAAGGGAGTCTCATTTTAATTTAAAGAACTATATGAAGGAGTGCCCATTTGAAGAATAATCACCTAGATCTTATTCATCCTCATACTGAGATCTGACAATGAATTTAATTTATACCTATAACAGTTAATAAATTAATCATTAAATGATACTTTTCATTATCTCTCATAATATAGTCATTGGTATTATTTAATTTAAATAAGGAAGAAAATTGATGACTGATCTTCTGGAAACAAGAAATCTCTGGCAGCAAGACATCTCTAGCAGTGAGTTAGTCTGCTAGTGGATCAGTTGAAATAGCAGTGATTCATTTGAACTAGTGTTTGCTCAAACTAAGGGTGATACATTTCAACTAATGGTGAGCTTTTATGGAATCAGCTCAAATTTACTAATAGAGAGTCATGTTGTTGGTAGATCATATAGTGGTGACTTAAGTCTGGTGGTGAGACATTTGTACTAATTATTAGACATTTCTAGAGGCAACTCAACATTGGTGGTCAGAAATTCCTATGGTGAGACATCTGAACTAACTGTGAGACATTTTTGGTAGTAGCTCAACTCTAGTGATTATACATTTTGGTGGCGAGACATTTGAACTAATGGTGGATCATGCTAACACTTAGCCAATTTTTCATTAGATTTCCTTATATTATAAAATTTTATCATAAAATAGTAATCTCGTTAGAAATATAATAAACATGATTTATGACCATTAAAATAAGGAGATTCCAAAAAATATTCCAATTTTTGATGATCAAAAATCATGGAATTTTTATAAACCATGTATAATATAAACTTATATATACATAAATAAATTTAAAGGATAAAAATTTTCTTAACATTTCAAATATCAAATGTGAGATATAAAAAAAAGAAGATATCAAAGATATGGTATCAAATAAATGTGATATCAAAGGATAAAATCCATATAAAAATTTTCTATTAAATAATAACATATAAATAAATTGTATATCATAAGAGAAGTATAGTAATAATGATTAATGTAATTAAGGTTGTCAAAGGTAAAGAAAATCACACCCAAATAATTGTGTAAAAGAGAAAATAAGGATGATATCAAAGGATGGATCCAAATAAATATTGTATCAGGGAAACAATTAGAATAAGGATATTCAAATGAGTAAGGACCAAAGATAAACTTGGTATAATTTAACATAAAAAATAATAGTTAAATGATGTATCAAAGTTAACTTTTCATGGATAGATAAAAAATATCAAAGAATAAGGAAAATTTATTCATCCAACTTTATCCCCCCCTTGGGATTATAAAAAAGGTAAAATAAGAAACAGTAAATAAAAATATACAAACAAAAAATATCAGAGATAAATATAGTATCAAATAATAATTAATTAAAGATAATAAGAATAAGATACATATGTCATTAAGTATAAAAATTCATGATATTACATACCAAAGGTAAAAATACAACAAAAATCCCCATCAAAGACTAATTTCAATCAGACTCACTCCTAGCACTAGAGGTAGGATTAGCAGGGCCCTTTACCTTATCATAGGTAGAAGAGATAGAGGCTGAGGTTGAAGTTTTTGTGGAAATAGATGGATGTACTAAAGGTATATAAGGAGTCAAAAACTCTACGATAAATATTTTCCTAATATTCTGGACAACTTCCCTAGGATACATGCTGAAGGGATGGTACTATAGAGGAAAAGGTTCTAAAATAAGGAAAAGTTTTAAAGGCTATCATAGGAATAACTTCTAAAGAAACAATAGTTATTCCAGATACATAAAAAAATGAATTCATAATATTGAAAAAATCCATGATAATATTACCTCGTCTCTTCATTTCACTAAAAAAATATTTCTTTTCCTCCATAAAATATTAAAAATAGGTTCCAAAACCTTTAACTAGTTGAACTTCTCCTTGAATTCCTTAGTGATAGGTGGCATCCTGAGATTCTTAGTCAAAAACATAAAATGATTATTAATTCATGTTTTGTAAACACCCTATAAAGTTAATATTTAATTGAATTTGTGATCATTTCTCAATCACTTCGGGCTTCATTTAAACATTCCCTTACTAGTTTTTATATATTCTCATCATGCTGATGAATCTGTCTTAGATCCTCCAGTATCATGAATATCACCCAAATCAGCCTGAATTTCCTCTCAAAATATGGATTGAACAAACTCTGCATCAAAGGAAACTGAGGGAGGTGGAGCAGAATATTTAGAATCCATTGAAGGTAAACTCTCTAACCTCTCCATCATAGAATCCTAGCTTGTAATAAAGGAGGCTCTCATTTCCTCCACAACTAACCTCATAGACTCCATCTCACTAGCTAACCATATGTTCTCTATTTCCACTTCCTAGATGTGATTCTTTATCTTTGGATGAATATGAAAAACCACAAGCTCAAACAAGTGTCTCGCATAAACTTGACTAATTTGAGTGACATGAGATTCCTGAGACCTCAAAATCCTAATGGAATCAACAGGAATACTCCATTTTAAGGACTCAATATCTACTCTAAAAACTACATAAGAATGTACTAGAATAAAAGGCGTCTCAACACTGAGTATATCATCCCTCTCAATACTAGGAACTGAAATATGTGAAGCCTATAGTCTACCAGTAGGTACATAATCTATAGGCAAGGAATGAGGTTCAACTAAAGATCCATTAGGATATGTTCCATCTCCACCATAGATATTAGATTCACCATCCTTTGGTGGACTGCCCTCATTATCATCAAAGTCAACATATACTAAACCAAGAATCTTGGAACCTAGGGAAGTCTCCCCCTTAGAGGATACCTCACCCAATACCTGAGTATCTCCAACAACTTCCTCATCAACATCTCTGGACTTTGAATAGTCCAAACCAATTTGAATATAACCTGTGAATTTCTCCCATTTGGCATGAGTATCAATCACTCTGGAAGAATTAGGGAATTTCTTCCCCTCAGTAGGCACTTGGGTCTCTCCACCAACAGATGAAACATCTCTAAAAGGCTCTAAAATTGATTTCTCTAAGAAAAATGATCTGGATGAACCAGGTCTCTCAAAATGTGTAGGGCTAGGTGAGACAGGTCTCTCCATAGACCTAGCTAAAGCAAAATAACTAATAGGGGAAGGAATATGTTTTTTTTTTCCTAATAGAATCAACATCGGGATTAGTACCATCACCATCACTATCCTCATCCTCATCACCATATACATTATCATCATCAATTCCACCTTTTTCACTGTATTCAGCAAAAACATCCACAACTTCTTTAGAAGATTTAGAAGAGGATATTCTAATCTCATCATAACCTAAAACTTCTGTCTCATCATCACCACTATCCATTTCACTTAAAAAACTCTATATTTTATGGAGAGAGTCAAGAGGACTCACAAGTCCAAAATTCACAACAGGACTCTTTGGGATGTCTAGATCACGTCTATCCTCCACTGAGTTAGACACCTCCTCATATAAAGAAACTTCCTCTTCTTCCTCATCAGAGTACTCAACTAACTCATCTGGATCCAATCTGGGATCCACTAAATTATTGGGTCTAGTAGGCTGATCTATGGGATTAAAATACTCATATATCTTTTCATTTTCTTTAACCCACTTCTTCATCCAAGGGTTCTATTTCACCCTCATCCTTTTAAAAATTGCTTTATTCAAATAGAAACCTACACATTTAACCTCATCTTCTTTCTCTTCATCAATCTCAAACTTTGTTTCCAAAAAGGCCAAAATAAACTTAGGATAAATCAAATAATTGAATCTGGAAGATGACTTACTCATCTAAAACATATGTACCATAAGTAATTTTCATATATTGATCTTGTCCCCTTATTTAATAAGGAACAAGAGGTATACATCTTAATATCTCAGGGTATTGAAGTCTACTTTCCTGGGACATAATAGATGCTAAACAAAATTAAACCGAATCTTACATTTCCCATCCAACTTAGTAGAAGTAGGACTCCTCAGAGTTATATATCTTGTAAGATCTTGAAATGAATACTCATACCTGAAGGATTCACTTTCACTAGGTATCATACCCTGATAATATTCAAAGACTCTTTGATGAGGCACATTCAAGCATCTTTCCCATTCATTTGAAGAAAAAGTGAACTTATTACCATCAACCATACTTCTAATTAGATATTTATTCTTCCCAAAGATGAACATGAAAAACTGATAGATTTTTTGTACCTATATAGGTTAGAAGGGTCAGTCATTTTGGGAAAACCATTCTACCCATCCTTGGTCTTGGATCACTTTTAGAACTATTGATTTACTAAAAAGTAACCACTTCGTACCCACCTCTTTTTCAAAAACCACTATTTGATTCTCCAACTGCAGATTCCTTAGATTGATAGAAACTTAGCTCATCTCTCCTTATGAAGTAGAGGTACAAGAAGTCTGAAGGTTGGGAGAGAAGGAAGGTGAAGTGGTTTGGGAGCAAGAACATGAGACAAAGTGACTTAGATTCAAACTTAAAGCTTGATATATCATTTAGGGATTAGAAATCATATAATTAAAGGAAACAAATAAATTTAATGAAAATCTAAAAAAGAAAATTAGTAATGATAGAACATTTGAAATAGAGACCGATGAATTGTCCAACAGTGACTCGCCAACAGCGACTCATTAATGGGGACTCACCAATAGTGACTTTCCAATGGTGACTCACCAACAGTGACTCGCCAATGGTGACTCTCCAATAGTGACTTTCCAATGGTGAATCACCAACAGTGAATTGCCAACGGTGACTCCCCAATGGTGAATCACCAATAGTGACTCACCAATAGTAGCTCATCTAATGGTTACTTACCAATGGTAGCTGGTCCAATGGTGACTTTCTAATTACAGCTTGTCCAACAGTGACTTGAAAAGATAGAACATCCAATGGTGACTTGTATAACACTAATAGTCTAAATAAAATTAATCATATCTAATCCATGTTTGATGTAGTTTAACCCCTTATAATTCAATGGTTTTGTGAAAATATCATCAATATAATGTTTAGTTCCTATGAATTTAAGAGTTATATCACTCTTTTAAAAATGATCCCTCAAAAAAGTGATCTCTTACATCAATATGTTTTTTATTAGAATGAGACATGGGATTTTTAGATATATTTATCACACTTGTGTATTCAAAATTTATAGGTACATGTTTGAATTGATATCCATAGTCTATAAGGGTGTGTTTCATCCTCAAAATTTGATCAAAACAACTACCAGTAGCTATGTATTCAGATTCAGTAGTAAACAGTGAAACAAAATTTTGTTTCTTACTACACCAAGATACTGGATACTTTTCTAAAAGATGAAATTTTCTAGAGGTGTTTTTTCTTTCTAACCTAAAACCACCAAAATCAGAAATGGAATAACTCACTAAGACAAATTCTTGTTCTCTAGGATATATCATTCCTAAATTGGTTGTATATTTTAGGTATTTGGAAAATAATTTTTATAGAAAGTAAATCAGATTCCATAAGGTTTTCTTTAAAATTATCACACATACACACACTAAACATAATATTAGTTCATCTAGTAGTTAGGTAGAGAAAACTTTTAATCATAACTCTGTAACTGGTTTGATCCACTAACTTTCTAGCTTCATCAAGATCCAACTTACAGGTGGTACTCATGGTATTGTTGCTAATTTTAGTGTTATCCAAACAAAAACATTTTAGAATATATTTAGTGTACTTACTTTTATTTAAGAAAAAACATTCTTTATTTGGAAAAATATGAAATCCAAGAATGAATTTAAGTTCACCCATTAAACTCATTTCAAATTAATTTTGCATCATCTTTGAAAAATCATCACACAAATAATTTTTATAAGATCCAAAAACAATATCATAAACATAGATTTGAACAAATGAAACTTCTTTCAGAATTATTTTATAAAAAAGGTAGTGTCAGCTATACCTTTTGAAAATCCTTTATAAATTATAAAATAGATGATCTTATCATACCAAGATCTAGGGGCCTATTTTAAACCATATAAAGATTTTGTTAATTTGAAAACATGATTTGGGAAATTATTATTTTCAAATCCATAGGGTTGTTTAAAAAAAGCATCCTCAATTATATAAACATTCAAGAATTCAATTTTTATATCTATATGATGTAGTTTGAAATCCAAATTTGTAGCATAGACAAGCAGTATTTTGATGTCTTGAAGTCCAACCACTAGTGAAAAGGTTTCCTCATAGTCAATACCCCATTCCTAAATATACCCTTGTGCAACCAACCTAGATTTATTTCTTACTATGGTTACATATTCATAAACCTTGTTTCTAAACACACATTTAGTGCCTATAGTGAGAGTGTCTTTCGGTGTAATTACGAGTTCCAAAACTTTATTTCTTTAAAACTGATTAAGTTCCTCTAGCATATCCATTACCCATAATTCATCATTAATTGCATCATCGATGTTCTTAGTTTCAAGCTATGACAAAAATTCTTGATGTTCAACCTGATTTCTAAGAGAATATATAGTTTTTATACCTCTATCTAGGTCTAAAACTACAAAATTTAGAGGATGGTGTCTTTGAGTCCTAACATCTCATGAAAAATAAGGGATGGTCATATCATGGTCTTCTAAAGATTTAGGTTTAGGTTTTGAATGTTCCTTAGAACTTGATTATTTTTCTTCTTATTTCACAGAAGTGTTAGAAGATTTGGCATTTATGTTCAGAGTTGAAAAAACATTCTAAAGGTTTTCTAAAGGGGTTTTTAGGCTCATGTGGATCTATTTCATAAAACTTGGCATGAACAGAATCTTCCATAGTCTTGGTTCTTTTTTAAAACACCCTATATGACTTACTAGAAGTTTAATAACAAAGAAAAATACCTCCATCACTCTTGGAAGCAAATTTTTCAAGATTACCCTTAGTGTTAATAATAAAGACTTTGTAACCAAAAACACTACAGTAATTAACCTTAGATTTTCTAATATTCCATAATTAAAAAGAAGTTTTATTTAATATAGATATAATTAAAATTATATTAATTATACAATATACCATATTCACATCCTCTTCACAATAGTAAATAGGAAGGTCATATTCATTAAGCATAGTCCAGACAATCTCTTAAAGTGTTGTATTTATTATTTCTACAACACCATTCTGTTGTGCAGCCCTAGGAGAAAAAAAATTGTGACTACAAGAATTTTTTGAGAAAAAGGATTCAAAGTATTTATTTTAAAACTCATAAACATAATCAATTATTAAGTTCATAATCCAGAGTCCACTAATATTTTCTACAGATTTAGCATACTTGGTAAAGTGAGAACATGATTCACTTTTGTGATCTATAAATAATACCCAAGTATACCTATAAAGGTCATATATAAGGACATAAACATAGTTATTCACATTTAATGTAGAAACTCTAGATGGTATAAAAAAATCCATGTACACCAACTATAGGGGTTGAGAAGTTTAAAATTCTTTCTTTGATTTAAAATATATCTTTTTCTATTTACCTTTTTTGACATGAGTTACAGACTTTATCATTTGGGAATTCAAGTTTAGGTATATCTTTGACTAAACATTTACTAGTTAGCTTTCTAAGGGAGTAAATATTTCAATGGCCTAGTATCTTATTCTAAATCTAAGATTCTTTATGAAAGGAACTTAGACAAGAAACATTTTGAGAAAATAATGAGTCAAAATTAATAGCATAAATATTATCATTTCTCAAGGTAGTAAATACTATAAAGTATTTTTAGAATCAAAAATATTACAAGAATTATTTTCAAATTTAACATAAAAACCATCATCACATAACTATGAGATTCTAATCATATTTTACTTTAAACCATCAATAAATAATACTTTAGAAATTAAAATTGAGTTATAATTACCAACATGACCAAGACCAGTGATTTTCCTTTTATAATTGTCACTAAAGGTGAAATGTACACCATAAAACTTTTTAAAAATTTTTAATCTTGAATAATCCCCAGTCATATGTCTAGAGTAATCACTTTATAGGTATGATAGGTTCTCATTAGATCTCTTCAAGTAGGTTCCCTACAAAACAAGTTTTAAACCAAGAATTATTTGGTACCCAAATCTTCTTGGGTCCATAAATGTTAGTGATTAAGGATTTTGGAACCCATATTTTCTTGATGGTTTTCCTATAAGAATATTATAAATTTTTGAAATAAAAATCTTTTCAGGTCTAGTTGAATAAAAACTAGTGGAAGTACTTAAACTATGAATGAAATTATTTTTAACTCTTCTCCTTTATCCTAATTGATATCCTATACCTATAGTGTATTTAGGTGTAGTTTTTTCCAATAATTTGAGTGAGATTTTTTCTACCATTATTAAATATTTATAAATCCTTTTTTAGTTTCTCAATATGAAATTTCAATTTTTTATTTTACTTCAATAGTTGACCACTTTTCTCTTTTTCTATAGTAAGATTTTATTTAAAATTAACAGTCAAAGAATGTTTTTTATTTATAATGTTATACTTTACTTTAAGCTCATTGAAATTATCTTATATCATGCTATAATATTCTAACATATCCTTATTTGACATATTTTCATCATTATTTTCTACACTATAATGATTATAAATATTTGCAGAAGAATCAGGAATTACATTTGATACCTCATATGTGTTTGTCATGAATCACATATTAGTTCTATCATGTTTTTCCTCTTGGGTAGTGTCTAAATAAATTGATCTATATTTAGAATAACTAAAAGTTTCTTTCATTTATTTATTTTGATTCTTATCCTTGACATTATATTTCTTTTAATGTTTTATTTTTTTTCAGTCATCTTTAACATTCCCTTTTCTCTTATATTCATAGCAGATGATATCATTTGAAGTGTCATCTCTCTTCAAATATTTTCTTCAATTTTCTCTATTGTCACATTTTCCTTTATAGTTTGGTTTCTTAAAGAATTTACTTTTATTTTAAAACCTTTTAAACCTTTTGGATAGATGGGGAATCTCTTCATCAGTATCAGTTGGAAATTCTTCATCACTTGAACTTTCATCTTGAAATTTCTCTTTCTATTTTGAGGCAGTAGACTTGAATGATATAGACTTACTTTTAGTTTAATCATCCTATTATTAGTTTAATTTAAACTATTCCTCATACATAATCAACATTCCAATCATCTCCATGATAGATAGATTACAAATATCACATGAATCTCTTATAGATACTGAAGTTCCTCTCCATCTTTCAAGTAAACACCTCAATAAGTGCATGACTTGATCCTTATCAAAAATAGGATTCCCTAAAGAATGAATTGTATTAACTGAATCATTGAACATTAGATACATGTTAGAAATAATCTCATCAATTTTCATCTTAAATGTATCATATTTAATTGTATAAGTATTTAACTGAATTTCTTTAACAATAGTTATTCCTTCATGAGAAATAGCTAAAGTGTCCCAGATTTGAAAAGCATCTTTACATATAGATATTATATTTAATTATTAATCAAACAAAGCACAGTATAGGGAATTCATGGATTTAAATTTATTATTATAAGCTTCCTTAGTATCATCACTCCAGAAAAATATATCAGTTTGAGGTAATTCATATTTATCTTCTATTAATATATATATATCAAAACGCATGCTCTCAAGATTAATTTTCATATTAATTTTCCACTAATCATAGTTAGTTCCATTAAAATAAGAAGTTATATTAGTAGAATAACCTTATTTTATATTATCTATTAAAGAACTAAATTTATAACTAACATAAATTTAAGATATTTGAAACACAAATAAAATCACAGTTGAAAAGATATTTAACATCTTTTGATACCAAATGTTGTTCAAAGTGAGTAACTCAAGAGGGAGGTGAATTAAGTTCCCAATAATTTTTTTGTTCAAAAAAAGTTTAAATAAAATACCAAAATTTCCTATTTAGTCAAAAGAGTAGTTTAATATAATTTTTATCTTTTAAAAGATTCATCAAATATTGATTAGTGCTCAGTTAAAACAATATGAAAATTACTTTAACTTTTCAAATTAAGTTATTCAATAAAATAATTATATAAAAATTAGTTAAGATTAACTATCAAAGTACTAGTTTTGTTTACAGATTAAAAACAAATACAGTTTAAAGCATCAAAAATAATGAAACAAAAAAAATCACACAATAGAATAAAATAAGGGGTTTAGTCTAATATCGAGACCTAATACCATCCACTTAGAAATCACCCACTTCCAATTAGATTTTATAACTATAATTTGATCCACAACTTAGATCAGTTATACACACAATAGTGTACAAGATGTCCAGGACACATAGGGACCTCTTCTAAAATAACCATGAAAAAAACAACTCATTCCACATAAGGACCTCTTCCACAAACATTGTGGGTAAGAGATAAAGAGATACAGAGAGAGAATATCAAGTATTATCTAGTTCTAGCATAGGATTTGGTGTGTGTTGATAAACAGATCAAACAACACACTGCTTGAAAGTAAAATCAAACAATTGAAAGTTCAAGAAATGATATCTAAAAAATGTAATGTTGCTCGGTCTAAAGTGCTCATTTTTCTTGAGTGTCCTCGAATTTGGATTGTGTTGAAATAGTGGGTTCCCTAGACCCAACTATTATGTGATTTTGATTACTATATCGTGTATAGAGTTAACTATGCATGATGTCATCTTACCATTATAGTGTAAACTTTTCTGCATACACTATTGAAATGGTAATGTCCAAAGATTAATTGTCGTATCGAAAGGTTATAGCAGATCCCAGGCTATAATGAGATCCTCTAGATACTATGACATTAATCTTAATTATACATTCTATAGTCTAGATACATCTTACTGATTGGACATAGTAGATGTTTGACTATTAGGTGTTGGGGGCTCATAAGCATTGAGACTTCTTCTCATGAAGTTTGCACTTGGTGATCTCTAGAAGTGAGATCATGAGGATTGACCTGCAAATAGGAAATCCAAATGTTTTGGGTGTCATTGGATATTCCTATCTACGATCATGTGTAATGGTCTCCTAACTTGATATCATTACCAATGTATGTCATTTTATTGCATACTTTGATGCAAGACGAAAACCATGGCAATGAAGTTGTGGTGAGGTAGTCTGTGTTGGGTGTGTCGTTGGTGGCATGACATTGGTTAAATGGTCAAGAAAGGATTTGTCACTTCCGGGTTATGGAAGTAATATATCTCATGCCATGTTTATATGGATGGAAGTACCTTTATAAGACCATGGCCATGGAATTCAAGGGTAAATCCATCCAGTTACATCAACAAACAATAAAGAAAGAAAAGGGTGATGACATGAGAGTGAATCCTGCTTTATGAGATATTATAGACAAAGAGATTATATTACACAGTGCATGTTTGTAGGTTGGTTGTCACTACTGTGACAATCCTTATTTCTTCAGGGGCCATGATGGGTTGCTAGATCCCACTCTTGGTCTGTGAATACTATTCACGGCTGTCGAAATAAGGACCTAGAGGGTCACACACAATAGTGTATTCAAGAATCTGCCCTATTCAGTTGAATAGGATTTTTGGACATGGTGGGCCCCACCACAGGGGTCTGTGATTTGACCAAAGTTAAAAAATCACCAATGCAATAAATAAATTCATATTATTTGAGTTTAGAATAAATAGTATTGAATTTATTTATTAAATGTATTTATGAGTTTTAAGTAAATACATGAAAAAATATTAATTGATGAATATTAAATTATTCAAGGTTCAATTAATATTTATGGGAGCGATAAGTCGGGTTAATGACTTAATTATTATCATATAATATATTTTAATATATTACAAGTAAATGATAATAATATTTATGGCTCAGTTTAGTAGTCATAAAATGTTGTTAATAGTGCGTTAAGTATTTGGGGTCGGCAAGGCGATACCGGGTATTTTTAATTGAGCACTATAAATAGAAGAGGAGGGGCATTTGCCAAATACTATTCATGGAGGTTATCTCTCCTCTCCTCTCTCCCACATTCTAGAGAGAGACGCTCTGGATCCAAGGATCTCGGATGGAGCTCTCTCTTAGGCATCTCTAGCGATGCGATGCAGTGGTCATTGGAGCGTCGAAGGCATCGTTGCAAATCCGCGCTAGCACCCGGATTACAGTGAACGGCACTCCCGCAGATTCCTTGAAGCACGTGTGGATGATCTAGAGGAATTAAAATTCAGATTATTCGAGCAGCGATCACCAACGACGATCAGACGTCGTGTGTGGCTTCGGATTTAAACCAGGTATTCTACGGTTTAATTTTGTGCTTAAAACTCTTCACGCGAGATCCTAGGATTTAATCGGGCTGCTCTTCACCAATTTCGACAAGTTTACGTTGATCATCGGTGTAAATTTTAAAAACCCACCTGTTTGGGGCTTCCGCTGCACGCCCGGTTCCAACAGCTTGGTGAGGAAATTAAGCTATTTCTCTGAAAGTAGCAGTAAAATAGAGAATCACAAAGCTCGCTTCATTTTGACTGTAGAAAAATATATAGATGTTAATTGTACTCCACTATTTTATAGTTTTATATAAGTAAGTATATAACATTTAATCTCTTGAGTGATGATCCTTTTAGTATTCAGAAAGATGTGCACTTGATCATATGTTTCCTATTTCAGTACCAATACACAAGGGAGTCTCCTTTGAATATAAATCACTACATGAAGGAGTGGTAATTTGAATAATGATCATTCAGATCTTCTACATCCTCGTACTGAGCTATGACATTGACTTTAATACAACCCTAAAACAGTTAAGAAAATAATCATTAAATAATATTTTACATTAACTCCCATAATATATCTTTTTGGGCTATTTAATTTAAAGTAGGAATAATAGTGATGGCAGCTATTCTGGTGGAAAAAATATCTAGTGTAAATACATTTCTAATGGTGACTCATCCTGGAAATGAGTTAGTCTAGTGGTATCTCATTCTGGTGGTGGCTTGGTTGAACTAGTAGTGACTTATTTAAACGAGTGGTTTCTCAAGCTAGCGGTGAGATATTTTGACTAATGGTGAGAAATTTTTTTAGGAAAATCATTTTTACTAATGTTGCATCATGCTAGTAGTAGTTCATATGGTAGTGACTCAAGTCTGGTGGTGAGACATTTGTACTAACAATGATATATTCATGGTAGCAACTCAACTCTAACGGTCAGACATTCTGGTGGTGAGATATTTGAACTAATGGTGAATCATGCTAATACTTAGCCAAATTTTCATTAGACTAACTTATATTATAAAATTATATCATAAAATATTAAATTCATTAGAAACAAAATAAACATGATTTTTGAGCTTTAAATTAATGATATGCCAATAGTTTTTTATCCCCTTGAAAACTAATATTCCCACTTCTCAAAGCACCAAGAACTTATACTTTTCACTTTACCAAGTACTATTGGATAGTTTTAATTTCAAGCCTATATAATTCTCCTAGTTCTGTTTAATATTTTCCCTTTATTATTTACGCATAAGTAATATAAAACCCTAATACATATCATGAAATATGTGATAAATTAAAAATATTTAATCACATGTGATAGATTTATACATTAAATCATAAAAAATATTATTCATCATAATAATCACCTCGTGTTCCTAAACACAACATCTTAGAGATATTTCATGTCATGCAACGTAGCCAACAATCTAGTCTTGAATTGTTCTATCTTGTATTTTTCAATACCTTGAAAATGTATGTATAATGACTAAATCTAATCAACCCCATATATATATTTTATAAGATCGTATTTCCTATAACTTGGGTTGATAATTTTATGTCATTATTAGAGAAATATGTTTTACCTGGCCTTAAAAAACTCAGGGTTTAATATCCATTTTCTATATGTTATCCACATATTTGAATTGGAAAACTATAACTCTCCTAATTACCACTTACATACAAATGGAAAATTTTCATTATTAATAAAACCATAATATCTCATGGATTAATTAAATTAATATTATATGATCATCATTCTTTCTTTTATCCATAAATGTATTTATACAATCTATATGCCTTATAGGTTTTATTTGGTGTCACCAACCATTCTGGTTGCACCATATATACATATTTCACATGGTTTCCATAAAGGAAGATAGTATTGACATATATTTACCCATTTACATGATCATAAGAGGATGTTATGAAAGGTATAATTCTAATGTATTTTAGCATGATTACTAGTGAAAAGTTTTCATCAAAGACTATGTCTAGATATCACTTGAAACCATCAGTAACAAATCGAGCATTATTCATACTAACTTTTACCACCCATGACTATTTCTTCTTGAATATTCACAAAACAATTTACATTAAATGGAGAAACTACCAAAATATAGAACTTTATTTTGGTACATGGAATCGATATCTAAATTCATATGAATTTTTTTATCATATCTAGTTTCCATTCACTGCTTCCTTATAGGATTCATTATTCTTAATATATCACCTATCTTGGTGATTATAAAACCACCTCTATGGTTTTAAATTTACTATATAGTATGTGTATCGAGATAAATTCTTCCCACTAAATCATATGGGGTATAATTTTATAAAAACTTGAGTCTTATACACATATTATTACATAGTTTTTAACATAAAATTCTATAAATCACAACTAATAAATCTAGAGGTCTAGTGTCTTTGTAAGATTAAACACATAAAAAATTACTTAAAAATAAACTAAAATATATTTATTACAAAATAAATATGGTTATCCTCAATAATTTTTAACATATATTATTTCATAGGATACCCTAGGGACATACATAAAGAAAAGGGTGAGCTATAAAGGCCAGTATGGAAACAAACATGATAATAAAATGTAATATAAGAGTTAAGAGGAAAAACATGATATTATGAAAGAGGATAATCAAATGGATTCATGGAGAAAAATAGGTATATATTATTGAATCATGGAATCATATTAATGTGGAAAACATAAAACATGACATCATAAACATAAGTTAAGGATCACATCCAAGACAACATAATATAATGTGTTGGGATTACAATCATATACCATACATGGTATATTATGAGATGAAAACATTACCCAATTAATTAAGGGGATGTATAATTATAGTCCAACATATAAAATAATAATATGTACATTCATATGTGTTCCACAAAAATGAAATCATTCATAAGGCATAAATATAATAAAAACCCATAAAAGGGGAATGAGTTATATAATATTATCTCAAAATATATCCAAAGGATATATCATAATGATTCCAAAAAGAAGAAGGAATTTAATATTTTTGAATGTTTATATTTTAATAAATATTCATAGGTAATAAATAATAATTTAAAATAAATAAAATTCATAATAAAGGATTGGAGAAGTAAGTATAAAATTGAACCACTTAAACAATTTTTTTAAGGGATGAGTAAATAGCCTCTCATGATTGTGAGCATATGGTGTTTTCATTAAAACTAGTAATAAAATGGAATATTTTTCATAAAATAGTTATTATTTTTGGAAATTATGCAAGTTAAAAAAATTATAATATTAAAACATGAAAATAAATAATAAAGAGGAAAGTTCCCTTTAAACAGTTTTTTAAAAGAAAGATTGAGAAGGAAACTTGAAAAATATGTGTAACCCTTGAAAATAATGGAAAAAACTATACATGTAAGACACATATATAAAAAATATAAAATAATTACATGATAATATTAGATTGAAAAATTGAGTTAGATATAGAATTTATAACCTAAAGGAAAAGAAATTTGTTTAGAAGTTTCCTTACCTCTGGTTTCAACTCGCTTGGTACATGCATCTTAAATAAAAAATAACCAAATTAATTTTATTAAATAATTGATTAAGAATATTTTTCATGTATATTAAATTTTTAAATTCTATTTATTATCATATTTCATTAATTTATTGTATAGTTTTTTCTCTCATTGACCACTTGAGGTTGTTTAGTCAATTTCTCCAAAACTACTTTGGTATGTTATAAATGGTCTAAGATACTATAAAATAGTTTCATAATGTCCATAATTATATAATTATATATTATTTATCATTTCAATTGTACAAAATTTATACAACTTAATATATTTTCCAAAATATATTTAAATTATGAAATATGTCTTGGTATGCTCATTTTTTGTAGTTAAAATAACTATGATCATTTATTGTTAATATCATTAATATATTGAAAATTTTATCATTAAAAAATCTTAATCATGTAATAAATATAAAATTTATTTATTAAATACTTTTTTAGTAACAATCATATAAGTCAGCGATAAAAAATGAAATATGTTGTCCATGGATACTGTGAATCAACTATAATAAGAGTGATGCTTTCATTTGTTGAATGGATGAGAGGAAGGTAGATAATGGTTATTACATCAACATAAAATCATTTCAATACACTAATGATACTAATGAAATTATGTTAGGATGGGTATAATATATTTGTAGGAGGTAAAATAAGAAATTTTAAAGGAATAGAAATGAGAAAGTGATTAGGAATTCTTACCTTACTCCTTGAGATAACTTATTTTCTAATTGAATTATGATTTTAAAGGGTGGTATTTTGATGAGAAAAGAACCACTATAAAGTGGATAAGAGTTTTAGGTAA
Source organism: Viscum album (assembly GCA_963277665.1). NCBI lineage: Eukaryota > Viridiplantae > Streptophyta > Magnoliopsida > Santalales > Viscaceae > Viscum > Viscum album. The sequence goes on from OY728133.1 coordinate 819,270,360, forward strand.
GGTATTTGGATGATCTCGGTTGATCTAATAATCTTAAGGTGTAAGGATAATTGTGTTGGTTAAGGGTTCCATTTATAAGTGATAGAGGGTGACATTATTGTAAATACTTATTTATTAATATAAAATTAATATCATATTAAAGGAAAGTGGATATAAAATGGATCTAAATTGAAAAGGATAAATTGAGGTATATATTTACCTATTACACCCATTTTGAGGTAAATTTTTTTTATATTTTTTAGTTTTATCCCTTGATTAAACACTTTTACCCCATTTTAGCCTTTACCATAGTGACTAAATTTTACCTAGGTAACTTATTTTTATAACCTAAAATTAAATTAAAATTATTACCTAATTTTGATAATATTAATTCCAAATAATAAACCCATTTTATTTAATTTAGTTTCTAATGGTGATAAAAATCAACTTCAATATAAGTATACATAACATTATAAGAACATTTTTTAGAAAAAATGTTTTTAAGCATAAAAATAAATTTATAATTATTTAGGACAATAATGTTGATACACATGATATTTATTGGTTTATTATTAAACAAATGGATGTTATCTGACTTTCAAGCCAATCCAAAAATAGAATGACATCTTATGAATACTTAATCAAAGTAAAAGGACCAAAATTATTTTTTTATTAGAATAAAATATAACTTAGGTTCTGAAATTTCATACATAGGTTTCTAAATTTGAAATATTATTTTAAATTATTTTTTTAATCATTAAATAAATATTTATTCTAAAATTTTTTATAAATTTTTAATTCATGTTCATATCATGATGATGTCATAAAAATTGTGATATTTATACAAAAATGTTTTTTTACTATTCACCCAAAATAAACCTTTTTAGAAAAATATCAAAAAATAACTTAAGATATATTCAATATGATAATTATAAAAATTTAATTCATTTTATCTAAATAATTTTTTAATTTTTAAATAAAATCCTTATTTATTGAAAAATATTAATTGTTATGACACAATCAAATTTTCGACCCTTAGAAAAATTAACTTTGGTTTCATAAAATTGTATAATCATTTATATAAAAATAACTAGTATTTTATAAAACTATTTTATGAATAATAATATTTATTTCAAATTTCTAAATTTATCATAAATATATTTTAATGAAAATAAAACACATATGTTTTACCAAAAATATAAGTATGCTTTATTTGTTTCAAAAATTTATTTCATAATATTTAAAACTTTTATTTAATTGTATTTTAATTTTAATTTCTTAATTTTTTATTCTATAAATATAATTTTCTAAATTTAAATGTGTTTTATATTATACTATATTACTAAATATAACACATGTTAAATTAGAAGGAGAATTACTTATATAAAAGTATGGGTCATTACATTCTCCCCCACCTTGAGAAATTCCATCCTAAAAATTTTATTTCACACACTAAGATGAAAAAATATGAGGATAATTCTATTTCATTTCTTTATTAGGTTCCCATGTTTCCTCTTCATACTTATGGTTCTGTAAAAGTACTTGTAAGACCCTATATTTTTATGGGTTGAATAAATGACCATAAATTTGAATTTTTAGCTTCTGAATTCTCATGAGGGATAAAATGGTCATTTCACCCTAGAATATGATCTTAGATAATTTCTATAATCACTCCATTGGTTCTAAAATAGTGTTTTTACCCTAGGGTAGAAGTTTGGTTGAATTCAATCCATTCAAATTTTGTTGTAATATTTAATATTAAATTAATTAAATATTAATTTATTCATGTGGGGGTGATATCTTTTGAATGAAGTTTCATATTGTGATTCTATCTCCTCAGTTGAGTTTATAATGGGGGGTTTTTCCTAGGTTATTCATAACCTCAATTCAAGCGTTGAGGTCGGTCCTGATCCCCCTTTTATTTTTTCTTTTCCTTTTCTTTTATCATATCCTCCATTTGCGTCTTGTGTTTGACCCCCTTTGGGGATCCCCTTCACTTTAAATAATATATATAGATAGATATAGGTATAGGTAGAGAGTGAGGGAGATGGAGGTTCCATCATAGAGCTCAGGTTGTGCCAGATCATCATGTGACAGCTACAGAGTGTGAATACGGGCAAAGATTTGGAAGCTTTCTCCCAAAGGTAGGCCCCATTTTTATTTTAAATTTTAGATCCCCATAATTTTGATTCTTTTTAATTTTAAATCCCTATTATGATTTTTGGAGACCCCATTGGGGTCTATTTGTAATAATTTTTAGAAAAATAGGGGTTTTAGGAGGATCACTAGATTTTCCTGATTAGAAAACCTAATCACAGGGTGTGTGGTTTCAATAACGCATGCCACGTGTTCATACTATTCAGGGGAGATGTGGTTTTTGGGACTACACACCATATAGTGGAACATGGAGATGTTTTTTAGTACATGGGAAGACACCCCATATAAGGGGTACATGGTCATGCAATAGTACACAACCAGACCTCAGGTGTGCCCTAGTTGTGTTGTAGTATACGACCAGACCCCATATGTGCTATGGCCATGTAGTAGTACATGGTTAGTGTCACACCCTGACCTGAAACAACTCTTTTATTTTTAGTTATTTTATTCATATTTGGTCTTATTTTATTTTTTGTTTGAGTGTACTTTAGTCTCATTGGTTAGCGGGCCGAAATTTTCAGTTTTGAAGGCCTTTTTGGTGTCGTAGGGTTGGCCTACACGGTTACCCTAACTGTGCGGTGCCCATGTGATTAGGCTCTATCACTTGATAGAGTCATTCCTCATGATTTACACATGGTTTTACAAACCATGCGGCCTTCTCCAGATACCTATGCAGGGATTCCTGGCCAAGGCAGTGGGCCGCACACGGTTGGTGCATGGTTTGGAAAATTATGCGGCCAAACCGTGCGGGTTTCCCATGTTTTAAAATTTTGGGTTTTTATTTCATTTTTCCATTATTATTTTTTTCTATATTTTTTTCTCCCCTTTCTCCCCTATGTGTCACGTGACCCCCTCCTCCCTCTCCTCTCTAGTTGTGCTCCTCCCTCCCTCTCGACTCTCTCTTTCTCTAGTGAAACCACCAGATTTCTTTCGGTTTTGGCGTTGATTGTTCAAGGTAAGCCCTCTTATTCCATCCTTCTTCCTCCTTGGACCGATTTTCTCCTCCCCATCACCTCTTCTTGGTTTTTTTGAACCCTAGGGTTCTATGGTGGACAATTTTGTATTCTTTCTTTCATTTTTAGGGATCGCAACGGGTCTCTCGGGTCTCATTCCTTTGTGTTTCGACGCCTATTGTTGAAGGCAAAGCATATTTAGTCTATTTCAGTTCATTAGTCTCCTTTTAAGGTGAATATTATCTTTAATCCTTGCTTGATTTAGTTTTATTTGGAGCCTTTGGTGATTATTATATTCCTTTTTATCATTGTAGTATGTTTTGGTCATCATGGTGTGGGTTCGGGTCGTCGATAGTGAAGGCCTGCATGTATATACATGGGTAGGCATGAATATATATATCCTCCTTGTATATATTCCCTCAGGGTGATGGGAATATGTAATTTGGGTCAAAGGGTATATATATGTATGAAAATTTATATGCATGTAAGGTGAAGCAGTTTCAAGCTGCTATCATCAAAAGCTATGTGTTTTAAGGTAGGCTTCCTATACCTAACCCTTTAATTTGAATTCCATAATTTCTTGGTTGTTTTAAAATGTGTTTTTATATCTATATAGTATATGTATAATCTATTAAATATAGTTGTGATTGTTATAATTGTTCTGAATTTCTTTTTCATAATTTATCTAAGTTTCCCACATGTGCTTCTCTTGTTGATATATGCTCTCGACCTTGTTTTGAAAAAATGCATAGGTTTTGGTATGAATTTTAGATTAATTGGTAATTTTCCTTTCTTAAAAGGTTTTCCTTGTTTTAATCATGGTTTTAAGATAGTTTTTAAAATTTTGGTGCCCTGGTTGTTTAATTAGGATTTTAAAAGGTTTTGGAAAGTGTTGGGTGATTATGCTTTTCTAAAATGAAAATATTCCTTGAAAAGTAACGTGTCTCGTTTGGAACTTTGAAAATGTTTTGTGAAAATGGAAAACCCCTCTTAAGGAATTACCCCTTATTTTAGAAAAAAGAAGTGTATGTTAAATATTTGATTTGTGATATATTCCTAGGGAAGAGGCTTGTGCATTTTTGTGTAACTTAAAAAGGGGGATGCGCTTAAGGAGGGAGGTTGGTGGTGGGATATTGAATGGGTTTTTTGATAAATAAAGTGGGGTTTTAATATATTTTTTATTAATAAAATCTCACCACCATTTGGAATAGAGAACATGGGTAGCCCTGGGTACCTAGGTGGGAAGACTAGGACTAGTACACTAGATGATTCAGAAGTGGTTCTTCCTGGTTTTGTCTAGCAGGATTGACACTGCAACACTAACTAAACATTTGTGATGATTAGTGACCACTAGAATTTTGTATGTTTCTCCTCTCCAGTGGACCGTGCATGAGAACGGTGATGGTTGTGGTTTTTATACCATGATTTACTAAGGTATTAGGATCCTAGGCCCCTAACTAACACTAGCTACATAGGGATTTCCCATGGAGCTTGTGATGTGATTTTTATTTCATTTGTTTCATGCTTATCCCCACTTTTGTGAAAACCATATTTTAATCAAAATTAATTTCCTTTCATTTTGATATGTTAATTTATTCTTGGAACCTATTTTGAAAATGTAGTGGAAGATAAATGATTTTCTTGAAAATTAAAACATGTTAATTTAATTCTAAAAGAATGAAAAACATTATTTTATTATGTATTATTTTCAAAAAATCATGATTTGGGTTTCTTTTTAAAGGTAAGGGCATGGGGTGTTGTTTATATTTGGAATTACTACTGAACATATCGGTGCTATTTCCTACACTATATTTTAGTTTTAGGTTATTCTAGTTTTGGATCACTCTTGGAGCGAGCATGGTTCTGTATTTGGTGGTGAACCACGAGGTCAATTGGAGATATGCTTAGTTGTGCAACTTTATTTCATTTCTATTTCTAGTGTTTATCTATTTTGTTTAGTTTTTATTTATTTATTTTTATTTTTTTATGGTCCAAAATATTCCCAACTATCTTATATTTATTCCCGACACTAGTTTTCAGCCCATTGGGATTGGGAATGCCCTTCGAGCCTTGTCGTGGATTGGCTCGGGTGACCAGTTCAGGGTCGACCTAGGCTGGTTTGTGACAAAATGGTATCAAATGAGGTTTAACCCATGACTTTTTTGTATGAATGATAGTTTGGAGTTTATATTGTTTGAATTCAAGTAGTCAATTGTAGGTAGGTTCTTGATTACCACATATTCTGAGTGATGTTTGAATCTCTAGGGTGGTCTGAGATGGTCTTACCTCGAATTCCATGCTTATTTATCAGTTTTCTTCAAGGTCCTTAGTCTTTTTTGGGTGTTTATAGTTAGTATTGAGATTTGGTGGTCATTTTAGAAGGTTTTAAGGTTATTGTTCATGGTCTGAGAATCCATGTGAAAACCATGTAGTTGCCTATGATGACTTCCAATGTGCTCACTCAGTTGGTACACAGTATGCCAAACCGTGTGACCAAGATGTGTGTAGTGGTTATTCATTTGAGAATTTGGAATCTTGATTTGTTAAGTGAATTGGTTTCTTTAGGTTGTTCTTGGTGTGGGTTTTGTTTGGTTTTGGCGTTTTTTCCTTGGGTTTTAAAATTAGTGATTGGTCTATTGAAATTAGATTTCCAAAATGAAGATCTTAGTTTTTTTTAAAATGATTTGAGTTTTTTTGAAAATGTATGTTCTTTTGGGAACTATTTTGGGATCCTTGAAAGCTTTTATGAAGTGAAAATTGAAAATGGATTTAAAAATTTTTTTTGGTTATTTAATTTTTTTTTGAAATGTAAAATTGATGTTTCTTGGAAATGGTAATTTTGAAATGTTTTGTTTTTCCTTTGTAATTCCTATGAATGTTAACATATATGGATTTTTTATGTGGATTTTGTATGTGTGGGTGGGTTTTTGAGTTGTAATAGGAATGTATATACATGTGAGGCTTCATATAATACCAATGGTGGGTTCTTGGTTTTTAAGGCTCGTTCTGTTTTCTGAAAACATGTTTCAAAAGGTGGGCGTGTTGAGATGATTTTAGTCCAAAGGGACTTGAAATGTAAAGTGAATTTTGAAATAAGTTTTGATGATCAAATAATTATGAAGTGGAAAATGGTTTGAATTTAGAATGAAAGTGGTGGTTTTATAAGTGAATTTTGGTTTTTTTTGTGGTGATTGGTTTTTTGAATTAGTGTTTCTAGGTTGAAATGAAGTTCGAGTTTGAGTTTTTGATTTACGATTGGATGAAATGTCTTATTTTTTGATGCACTTTTAGTTCATTCTGTGTCTCTCATTTAGAGTATGCCGCCCAGAAACATCCAATGGACTCTAAAGGATCTTTTTCAGCTGATGGTTTTTTCCGGACTCTGAAAGGAGTTTTTCGGTAGAGACCTATTTTTATGATTCATGTTTTCCCTGTAGTGGTTGAGTTTTTATAGTGGTTTTGGTATAACTTGAGGAAGTTGGGTGTGTCTTCTAGTATTTGGGAACTCTCGATGTTGTGAGGGAATTAGTAGTTCTGGTTCTATTAAAAGGACCCTATTTGGATTGGTGAAGGGTACTTTTCCTTTTCCTTTTTCAAGTTGAGTCACAACAGGTGGAATGTGACAGAATGGGTTTTAGTTTCTTAAGGTTCTTTTGGAAGGTTCCCCATCCAGTGAGAAGTGTAAATTGAAGGAACCTGTTCTTGGGGTGTCTCCCTCATCACTCACTATTTTGAAATCTAAAGAACACATTATTTTTGCTTCTAATGTGGTCGGTTTGGAACTCTAATACACTTTCCATAATCCTCTAAAGTTCTGTTGAGGGTGTGGTAGTGGAAAAGTTTTGTAAGCTATGTCTTTGGAGGATGAAGCCTCAGTTGGAGGTTTTCAATTCTTAAATGTGGTGCATCAAATGCTTCAAGACATCAGGACTCTAGTCATAGGTCCTATATTTAATCTTTTAACACAGTCAAGAAGTCTTTAGGTTTGGGTGGGTGAAAATCCAACCTATTGTCTATGAAGTCAGAGAGGATGCTGGTTGAATATTCCTTTCCCATGGTTCTTTTTTTGGGCCCTTTTTCTTTGAAGGAACCGATGGCCTCTTTCCCAAATTTTTCATGGCTCTGTCTCATGGGATATAAAATATCAAGTGGATAGTCTTCCTTTTTAATAGTTTTGGGTTTTAGGTGTTATTCATTGTATGTTCTCATGTCCTGAGGAAGTTATGAGTCATAAATTGGTGTTCGTTTTGGGTTCATCCCATTAGGGACCCCCCCCCCTCTTGTGTTGGGAGTCAGTTTGTCCTGGTGGATTCATGATGGAAGTTTCAACTCACGTTTTTTATCTTGTTCTTAAAATGGTGGGGAGAACCATCACTATTCTTGTAGGTGTTAAGAGTTTGGTTTGGTTTTTTGAGTGGTTTTGATTCAGAAGGGTCAAAGTTGGCCAAAATCCTAACATGGTGGGGAGACCATCATGAAACAAACCCAAGGAAAACTCAGTCCACAAATATATCCTAATGGGGAAATATTTTGTTTCTATTCCACCTGAACTCGATCATGGTAATTATTAATCCGGGCAATGGGTCACATGATGAATATTTATAGAAGTTCCACCGAGATTTGGTAATTTCTAAGTTAGGGGTTGGGGTGTTCCATGTTGTGATTTTGTTTAGAGAAGAGGGTCTCTCGCTATCGATCTTCTAATTTAGTGGTTATATTCTTGGTATCTCATTGACCATGCCTTTGGTTATTGATTTAGTTCTTGTATTTCAGTCTTTAAATGATCAAGGTACTGTTTTAAAAATTGTTGCATTTTTAATTTTGCTTTGACCAACTGAGTCTTTATGAATTTTTGGGGGTAGAAAGTATCATGGTGGGGAGAATTTTCACACCCCAACCCAAAAATACCCTTTTATTTTTATTTATTTTACTCATATTTGGTCTTATTTTATTTTGTGTTTGAGCGGGCTTGATTCTCGGTGTTTAGCGGGCCAAAATTTTCTGTTTTGAAGGCCTTTTGGTGTCACATGGTTAGCCCACATGGTTACCCTAACCGTGTAGTGCATGTACAACTAGGATCTGTCACTTGAGAAAGTCATTCCACACAATTTATGAATAGTTTTCTAAACTTTTCATCCTTCTCCAAGTACCCATGTGGGGATGGCTGGACTAGGAAGTGGCCCTCATATGGTTGGCGTACAGTCTGGAAAACCGTGCGTCCAAACCGTGCGGGTTTCCTAGGTTTTAAAATTTTGTGTTTTTATTTTATTTTTATTTCCTTTTTCTATTATTTATTTTTCTCTCTTTTTTCTCCCCTTTTTCGCCTATGCATCATGTGATTCCCACCTCCCTCTCCTCTCCAGTCGCATGCCTCCCTCCCTCTTGGCTCTCTCTTTCTCCAGTAAAACCACCATATTTCTACCAGTTTTGGGGTCGATTCTTCAAGGTATGCCCTCCTCTTCCCTCCTTCCTCCTTGGACCAATTTTCTCCTCCCTTTCACCCATCCTTGGTTTATCCAAACTCTAGGGTTCCATGGTGGCTGATTTTTTATGCTTTATTTCATTGCTAGGGATCACAACGGGTTTCTCGGGTCTCCTTCCTTCGTGTTTCAACACCCACTGTTGAAGCCAAAGAAGATTTGATATTTTTCAATTATTCAGTCACTATTTGAGGTGGTTATTCTCTTTATTCCTTATTTAATTTAGTTTCATTTGGAGCCTTTGGTGATTATTGGATTCCTTTTTTATCGTTGTAGTATGTTTTGGTCATCGTCGTGTGGGTTCGGGTCGTCAGCATCGAAGGCCTGCATGTATATACATGGGTAGGCATGTGTGTGTGTCTATATATATATATATATATATATATCCTCCTTGTACATATTCCTTAATATAGAGAGGAATATATATATGTGAAAATGTATATGTGTGTAAGGTGAAGCAGTTTCAGGATACCATCGTCAAAAGCTATGTGTTTTGAGGTAGGTTCCCTATGTCTAACCCTTTAATTTGAATTCCATAATTTCTTGGTTGTTTAAAAAAAAAATATCTATGTAGTATATTTATAAGCTATTAAATCTTGTTGTGATTTTTAGAAATGATTTTTCATTAGTTTTTCATAATTTATCTAAGTTTTCCACGTGTGCTTCTCTTGTTGATATATGCTCCCGACCTTGTTTTGGAAAAATGCATAGGTTTTGGTATGAATTTGAGGTTAATTGGTAATTTTCATTTCTTAAAAGTTTTTTCTTGTTTTAATCATGGTTTCAATTTAGTTTTAAAAATTTTGGTTCCTTGGTTGTTTAATTGGGATTTTAAAAGGTTTTGGAAAGTATTCGATGATTATGATTTTCTGAAATAAAAATATTTCTTACAAAGTAACGAGACCCATTTGGAACTTTGAGAATGTTTTTTGAAAATGGAAATCCCATCTTAAGGCACCCCCCCCCCATTATTTTAGAAAAATTAATTATATGTTAAATGTGTAATTTGTGATATGTTCCTAGTGAAGAGGCTTGTGCATTGTTGTGTGACTTAAAAAGTGGGATGCGCTTAAGGAGGGAAATCAGTGGTGGGATATTGAATGGGTTTTTGGATAAAGAAAGTGGTGTGTTCATATATGTTTTCTTAATAAAATATCAACACCATTTGGAATAAAGAACATGGGTAACCCTGGGTACCTATGTAGCCAGACTAGGACTAGTACTCTAGATGATTCAGAAGTGGTTCATCCCAGTATCGTCTAGCAGGATTAAAGCTGCAACACTAACTAAACATTTTTAATGATTGGAGACCACTAGAATTTTGGATGTTTCTTCTCTATAGTGGTATGTGCATGATAATGGTGATTTTTGTGGTTTATATACCATGTTTCATTGAGGTACGAGGATCCTAGGTCCCCAACTAACACTAGTTGCTTAGGGATTTTCCATGGTGCTTGTGATGTGATTTTTATTTCAGTTGTTTCATGATTGTCCTATCTTTTATGAAATCCATATTTTAATCTAAATTTACTTCCTTTAATTTTGAAATTTTAATGAATGCTTGGAATCTATTTTTAAAATGTAGTGGAATAGAAATTATTTTCTTTAAATAAAAACTTGTTACTTGAATTCAAAAAGAATGAAAAACATTATTTTATTATGTCTTATTTTCAAACTATCATGATTTAGGTTTCTTTTTAATGTTAAGGGAAAAGGGATTTGTTTATCCTTGGAATTCCTGCTGATCATCTCAGGGCTCATGCCTACTCTATCTTTTAGTTTTAGGTTCTTCTAGTTTTGGATCTCTCTTGGAGCGAGTATGGTTTTGTGTTTGGTGGTGATCCACAAGGTCACTTGGAGGTATGTTTAGCTATGCAACTTTATTTCATTTCTTCTACTAGTGTTTATCTATTTTTTCAGATTATATTTATTTATTTTTCTTTTGGTTAGGGGACAAACCATTCCCAGCTGTCTTATCTTGATGCTTGACACTAGTTTCCAACCCATGGGGATCGGGAACGCCCTTTGAGCCTTGTCGCATATCAGCTTGGGTAACTAGTTCAGGGTTGACCCAGGCTGGTTCGTGATAGCCAGACCCTGGGTGTACCCAATCCATGTAGAAGTACATGGCTAGGGTGTAGATTTTTTAGTACACATCATGAACTCAGGGTACATTTCATGTACCACTCCCTTGTTACCCATTTGATTCTTTTGGGTGTTTTGTGCCCAAGATTTAGAATTTAACATAAGAGGAGTCCATTATGAGAAATTTTCTATATAGAATGTGATGGTGAAACTCTTATGGTGTTTTGAGGACTTCTAAGAGGTGGTTTGTAGAAAGAAAGGTATGATTAAGTGTTTATCCTCTAGTAATTGAATCCAGTGGTTTCTTAAGAGTAAGACATGATATGAGAACCAGATGATCGTCATGAGAATGGTTGGAGAATTTGGAATGGTATTTACAAGGTCCTTGACTGGTGTACCTTGAGATAGTCCCTAGTTAGTGAGATTAGGTCGTGAATTGAGAAGATGGATAGGTTGGGTGTTCGGGCTAAACTAGAGTGACTTGGAAAGGGGATGGTATTGAGGCTATCTCCCTCAAGAGTTATATCCTATTAAGTTCACAAGGCCATAAGATGTTAGATACTAGGTTGTGGGATGTGCTAATCCTAATTTATGGGTGTCTTCCTGAGAGACTAGTTGTGACTGATGATCTTAAGAGGGATTCCTCTTCTTATTTTTTGACCCCAAGGATCCCAATAAGGATTCCTCTACTGATGTTCCGGCCTAGAGGATACTATAAGGGATGAAACTTCTTATATATTTGACTTCAAGGATACTGAGTGGTATGCCTCCACTATAGTGATGACTTAGGGAACCCATGTGGGTGACCCTTCATGAGATGACTGAGAGTGGGTGACTATGGCTATGGGTAGAGATGGTGGTGGGTGTCACCTTAGAACCCATACTGATGATGTGATCCTAAGGGGTTGTTGGCAATGGTGATGTGTTTATCCATTCTTCCAAACCCTATTTTTTAATTATTCTTTTACTTAATTATTTTTGATGTAGTGATAGATTCCCAAACGTACTTCTCTGGACCTGGATTTGAACATGATGTGACAATGGTATGGTATGGATACTCAAAGATACTTCCTATGATCTATCTTATCTGCCTTATGTGATACTATAGTGGATATGGGGATGCCTATAGGTGAATCATAGTATTCATATTTGGGACTCATGGGATATTGATGTGATATAACATGGACATAATGATGTTATTTTGGATTCCTATAATAGCCTCAGATCTGGTTGTTGATCCATGTGAAGAATGATCGGGACATCGAGATCCGACCTCGGGTCTATATGGGATGCCTTGGATATCATGGGTCTCTAGGATGCATAGACCATCTGGGATCCATCCATGAAATCTTATGGAACTGTGATCACCATTATTATTTTTATGACGATGGGATTCCTAGCTCAACCCTAATATATGGACAGTCGAGTCAGATGATATTATGTGTTCTTGATTTGGATGCTCGAGATACTTGGGATATATCCATTTGGAATGGTGACTTGTGGTATGAATTTGATTTAGTGATTTCCTATGATACTTGGGAATTGTCCTTGATCCATTCATTATACTTGGAGTTTAGATTGATTTCTAGAATGCCTGGGATCTATCCATGGAGTCATTCATGATGAGTTGTTGTCCGTTTGAGCCTAAGTATTGGGAATACTTAGGTTACATCATAAGATCCATATTTTATATGGTTTTAATGATATCATGATGTTCTTAGTGACACACTGGCACTGGTCGAAGATAGTATGGTCAACCGAGTTTATGGACCCAAGGATGGATGGTGGTTTTTGTTGTTTATTTTTATTTCATTTATTTCTTGGTTAGGATGGGAATATTGATTGAGCATTCACTTATGATAGTAAGTTATATATTCGCTATTGGGGGTGGCCTATAGAGAGTCATTTATCACCATTGTATTTTCATCTTGGGGTGTGTGAAAACTTTATGTATTATTTTAGGTTAAGCGTAGATGCATGACAGATCATACATAGTCCTAGTGTTGTATGATCAAGAAAATATACTCATGTGGAGTCTTATTATCAGTTTGGAGAATATTGACATTTTTTTGGAGGTCGGTTATGTGGTATGTATCAAAATTGTTAGAGGATCCCTATACATTTATTTTTAGCTAATTTATCTTGTAAATGTGTTCAACCAAGTGGGCGACCAATTGATGTGTATAGTATAACCATTCGATTTGTATGATGCTTTTCATTTTATTATAGAATGTTTAGTTTATTAATTTATTTGTGTACTATGATGTATATTATTATTTTTTATTTATATTATTATTGTATACTCAGATATAGGGGGTATAGTCTCCCCACAACACCATCTCAGACCCTCGTTGCTTGTTGGAAGCCTCTGGCATATGGGGAAGTGTGTCTGAGGTCATGCAGTAAACTGAGTTGGGGCACCAGTCAATTTGTCTCTATATCGGGGCATTAAAAGAGTTATTATAGCTTCTTTTTATTTTTTTTACTATTTAAAGATTTGGTATCCATGTGATATAAGAATATGTCAGAGATTGTGATGGATACCGGGTTTGTAAATCATGAACACCATCATCGGTAGAAATTCTGGGTTACGAGGGGTTTGGGATTTCTATTCTTGTTTTGTGAACCTTGAGTGGGTCACATGGACATGTTATGTTATTGGATATGTAATTGGTGATCTATGAGATCACAATTCTTGAGGGAGGTAGTTTTTCAGGTGGATTCTCAGTGAGAATCAGTGCCTGTATAGGTAAGTGGAGTTGGCACGGGACACCAATATGGATATAAGACCCTCAAGAGGGTGTTTATCACATTATATGCCTATTTTTTATGAAGATATCATGGATGATGTCCCATGAGTTGTGGATTAGTGTGATACTTTACCTTTGTTCTAGGTGTGAGGCTTAGAGACCTTGATATGTGACTCATTGGTTAGTGGGTCATAAATTTTGCAATGGTCGAGGGAAACACTCAAGGGGGGTTGGAACAGATTTGTAGGTTCCTTTTATGAAATAATCAGAGGTCATTTCTCATGTTTGAGATAGATTCATAGGATGTTACATTGAGGTTATGAAGAATTCATGGTGATGACTTGGGTTTTTTGGGATCATGCACATTGATTTCTAGCACCTTAGAATGTGTGGCACTGAGAGTGCCTTGGTATCATGGTGAGATTTCAAGGGTGGGATTGGTCAAGTTCTAGGATGTATTATTGGGATTCATTTTAGTATACAATAGAGAGTGTGGATGAACATTAGTGACTTGTAATGACATAGAATAGCTGTTAATCATGTGGTTAAGTTTGGCAGGATATTTATACCTGATTTTGAAGAGGAGTGTCGAGGGTGATATAACTTGTTGGAACTAACCTATTTTTAGATAATGGTTAGTGGTTTAGTCACATTAACCTAGGTTATTGGTTCATGGGTCATCTTATTATATGATCCTATGAGAGGTTCTTAGAGAATAACTCTACCTGAAAGAGTAGTGTGGTGTTTAGCATTTATTTTTGGGATAAAACCTTATTGCTTGAAGTTGTGTGGGATAAGGTTATGCACAATAATGGTTGGACCATGTTTAGGTCTATTTTGTTGTTCAGGTCTTGGGAAAACCCGAGTGGTGTAGCCACACTAGACAAGTTGAGTTCAGTTCTTAAGGAATTGTGTAAAGAAAATCTTATGGTGGGGAGTGAACCATAATCCGTTAGAGGATGTGATCCTCATTTTAATTGGTTTGTTAAGCGTGAAGATTTATATTCCCGAGAGTTAAGAATGGATAGATGATGATTTTGTGTTGGTTCTTAGGTGTGAGTGCATTAGCCACATCCAGTCATTATGTGTGGTGATTGATGGGGCATGGGATATGGATACTGGCATTGGTTGTAGGGAGGTGATAAGGATACTCCTATGGCAGGGATCATTATATTGGTCTTAGTTTAATGTCTCTCCTCTTTTGAGAGTTATGGATTCTTTGGGATTGGTCATTAAATGGTTGTGATAGCATCAATTGCACCAATGCTTGGGGTAGAAGCATGGACACTAGTTTTCCATCAATAATTCTTGAGGATGATAAGTGTTGTAGTGGGGAGATTATAAGACCCTATGTTGTTCTGGGTTGTGAAATAAAGAGAAATGTGAATTTTTGGATTTTAGATGCTCATGAGGGGTAAAATGGTCATTTTACCCTAGAAGATGATCTCAAATAATTTTTTGAGCACCCCATTGTTCTCAGAATTGAGTGTTTACTCTATGATATAAAGACCCATATTTTCCATGTAATTTTTTTATTATATGGAATTATTTCGAGTTTTTGAAATTTGACGGAGCATGATTTTGTGGCTAGGTGCACCAGGAATGAATCTCTGAACTTTTTTTAAGGTACGTTTAGTAAACACATGAGCGGAATTTTCTAGGTTTTGAATCAGTGCTCGGATTAAAAATCTGAGGGCGCTGTTGAATCCACAACACCAGGATTCACTTAAGGGAGGCTTCAATTCGACCATAGTAGGTCGGGAGAAAATGATAGTTTTTGGACATTTAAAATAATAATAAAATAACAATGTTATTTTATTTCTCTTTTTATTTTCCTCCAACGGACGAGTGGCGGTGGCAGGACCAACAACATGTTAAGTCATTAAATGGATTGAATCCCCATTATTTTTGCAACCACACCATTGGAACTTGGAAGGTTCATTAATTAAATTAACCTCATTAATTCCACGTGCATTACTCACCCTTACCCTCTCCTATTTATATGGAGCTCGAGGTGGAGTGTTGGCACGACTTCACCAAGCGACGAAGCTTTGGAAAAGTACCATGACGCCAACCACTTAGAGGATGAGACTAGTTTTAGTGAGTGGTGAAAAGAGCCACTGAATCATGAACTAATGACAATGATGAAGGAGTTCCATCGATCGTCATCAGCGAACGTCTCTTCTAGGTATGAGGATTGTTTAAAAGTTATCTTTGATGTTTTACCTTTCTCCTGCTTTCTATCACATTAACACGGAGGGAACATGCCAAATGAATAAGGCCTAACCCTCCACCACTTTTCTCATGCTCCGTTCTTCGGGAATAGTTTTCTCAGATTGACAGAAATGCGAAATAGAAAGTCATGTTATAACCGCGACAGCACAGGAGAGCCGTAGGCACAGACAGAACCAAGAACGAACCACCAGAGCATGTCTGGTGGCCCGCGGAAGAAACCGTTTGTGCACCATATCGGCGGTAACTGGTGGTGGTTGGAGGAGACCTGCGACAACCGGTCGTGGGCAGTGGAAGGCGGCGCGCGATGGCGCATCGTGGTGGCTGAAGGCGACAGGCCAAAGCTAGCCGCGGGGGACAAGGGATGTTCTCACAGGCTCCACTGGTGGTGCGAAGCAACCATAACAGAAGGGGGCAGCATAGAGTAGCTGCGGATAGTGGCCCGAAATAGAAAGAAGTGGAATAGACTCACGCCGCGCTGCGTTGGCCGAACCCAGCCGGCCAAACGACTGACCGTTCGTGCGGTGAGGAAACGCCCCACCGGATGGCGAAACGTCCCTACAACTGTGGGGCCAGCGGGACACAATATTCCACCTTTGGGCGGACCGAGCTGGACGTGGGCTGGCCAAGCGGGTCGGACCCACCCAGCGGGCCGGGCCAACCGCGGACCGGGCCTACGAACCAAACTGGGCCAACCCCGATGGGCTGGACTCAATGAACTGGGCCGACCCTGAATGGGTCGGACCTGGGTGGGGTCAGGTAGACTCTGAGACCCGTTACGTTGGGCCAGTCTGACCGAGTCGGACAGGGCCCAGACCCAATCGGTCCTCGAATAAATAAACGATCGTAACTGAAGAACCAAGTTTTCATTTTACACGCCGTTAGTAGTGTTGGGACCCCTTTTGGGAAGTGGTCCCTTTGGCATAATCTGGCAGGCCTGACTGAGTCGGGCTGGACTGAGGTGCGATCACCCCCGTTTCACAAAAAGGGGTGTAACTAACTGACCGGGTGTCTGAATGAAGCGTCGTCTATGGAATAAGGAACCTTTTGACATGGAGGTACTTTGGAGATACTCTAAGTGGGTTTTGAAAGATTTTGATGTGCTAATTTGTCTGGATCAGACTTGAATCCAACCCAGTCCTTTTTACAAAAGTGCTCATATCTCACAGACCGGGTGTCCGATCGACGCGTCATTTGTCACATTAGGACCCTAATGATAGGGCAGTCTCTTGGGTATGATTTTTGTGGGAATTCATAATAGTTGAAATATTAATGATGGCTTGAGCAGTGGTTCTCCCAAAATCAAGCGTGCTTTGAGTGGGAATCATGTGGCTGACTGTCAATTGAAGTAGTGATTCTGTGTGAATCAGCATCATAGAAACCTTGTGTGGATCAGCATTGTAGCTACCTGATGAGGACCAGTTTTAGAGTGACCCATCATGGATCAACAAATAGCGACCCTATGTGGATCATCATCGAACGACCCTGTGTGGATCAGTATTTCAGCGACCCTGTGTGGATCAGCATACCAGCGACCTTGTGTGGATCAGCATTCAAGCGACCCTGTGTGGATTAGCATTCTAGCAGCCATGTGTGGATCAGCAGTAGCGTGACCCGACAAGGACCTGCCTTATAGTGTCCTGTCTTGGAATAGATACTTACGTCTAATAGTGGGCCGATATTATATCAACTTCTTATGGTTTAGTTGAGGAACTTCAAAATGGAATAAGATGGTATAGCTTAAGACTAATCATCTATATTCTTGAACTCTGAGTTGTATACCTGGTGTGAGCTGACTATTGCTTTGTGCTTTGTGATTGAGGTCTTTCCTTGTGGTTTTTCCTTTGAGTAACTCTAGGAGACCTTTGGGGGTCTTGGGGTCCCTACTGAGTACTATTATACTCACCCCTGCACGGGCTTCACCCACACCTTTTTGTGTCTTATGCAGACAATGATCAGTTGGGCTGAGACTTAAGGGAGCCAGGACTAGGCGGTACATGAAAAATATGGGATGACATGGAGAGATATGGAGATGATCTATACCTACCCTTTAGGTAGGATCTTCAGTGGATGATCCAAGATTTATTTTCTCTTTTCAGTTGTACTTGTACTTTTTAGTTGGGTTTGTATTCCGGACCCTTTACTTTCAGTACACTTTTTAATATAGCAATTTACTTCGTAGTTTCTTCTTGTTGTATTCTTGGATTGTGTGTTTTTACTGGTTTAAAGTAAATGTCTTCCCGTTATAAGGATATGCCTTTTTCTGTTCTAGTCGTCAACCCCTGGACTATGGAAAGCGGGCTTGGGGTAGTCATGGAACGGGACCCGAGGGATGGGTCATGATAAAGTGGTATCAGAGGAGTTAGTTCTACCAAAGAACTAGGACTTTGATCTTTTAATAGAGAAATAGTGTTAAGTGTTTTGAGTGTGTTTTTCAGTTTGGGGAGTCCAGTGTTGGTGTGGAGGCCGACGTATCCATACACCAGGACCCTAAATTCTGATTTCTAACTCAGTGCACGAAAACACTAATTGCATGTGTTTTGGAAGTGTTTTATTTTTGACCTCTTTGAGTCAGCTCACCAGGTATAAATTATTGACTGTGGCGCATATTTTTTCTTTCAGGATACCACCACATAGACATCCAGCCAGGATTCCAGAGATAGTACACGATGATGGCCCATTGAGTGATGTGGCTTCGGTGTAGGGACCTCTTATGGAAATAGTACTATTGGGTGGTGTACCAGCAACACCACTACCTGTTGGGAAGCAGTTTCCACCAGCCCCACTAGCGGAAAGTGCACGCCGACTGAGCGCATTTCACGAGTTCCAAAGGCAGAGGCCTCTGAGGTTTCAAGGTGAGACAGATCTTTAGGTAGTTAAGCATTGGCTGGAGGTTGTGGCCAGAGTTTTTATCCTAGTTGGGAAACCAGCCGACCAAATGGTGATCCAAATTTCTAGTCTTTTCTAGGGAACAACAGGGAGATGGTGGAGCCTGATGCTCCAGATACATGACAAGGCGACCCTCACCTGGGAATATTTTGAGGGCCTCTTTAGGTAAGAGTTCATTCTAGTGACTCTATGCTCTGTGTGTATACAGGAGCTACTAGACTTGCAACAGGGAAACCTGACCGTGGCCCAGTACTCAGCAAGGTTCACCGACCTCTCGCGCTACTCCACCGACATGGTGTGGAACCCTTTCTTCAGGACCCGAACCTTTGATCTGGGACTCTGACGGGAGATTAGAGCTTTGATGGTATCTCTCACCATCTTGATTCATGATGGAGTGCTAGAGAGATAACTCTTGGTAGAGAGCTTCCTTACTAAGCAGACACCAACAGTGAGACCCACCACCGGGCGACACATAGCAGAGTCATATGCGACTGGTAGTAGGCAGATGACTGACCATGTTGTCATGAAACGTCAAATTGATTATATTTTTAAGGTTGATTTATAGTCTAGGGTAGACCCTAGGTCTTCTCTCAAGGAGCGTTGGTGGGTTCAGAGTGTGTGTTTTTAATAAGAAGTGCTAAAAGAGGGGTGGCTTTAAAACAGTTTAAAGAAAATGAATTGATTTAAAGAGTTTAATAGTTGATAAAAAGTAGTGTTTTAGAATTATGAGATAAAAGGGTTAATTGTGAGTTCACTACACACTTTCAAGTTCATCATTCTTGGAGATTAATTTAAGTTTGGAGTAATTCTTTGGTTGAAATTAATTGGAATCCCGATTAATTCCTAAGCCATTATTTCATTGCTTAAAGAACCAAACCTTGACATAACAATCATATTGTCAAGGTATAGAACTTATTCATGGAATAAGAGCTTCCAAAGTAGATTAAAATCTCAAGAAAGTGGGTAATAAAAGTATTCTTGTGTTGCCCAATCGAAACAACACAAGTCACGCACTCAAAACCTCACACCGATCGGCTAGAAATTAAGAGCATCTCATTAGCACGCATCAAAACAAGAATTCAAATATAAAAGTATGTAATATACTTGGAAATAAATGTTTTAACACCCAAATTAATCCAAACCAGTAGATAATATATGCATTGGAACTCCCTTGACATGTGTGTAGCTCCCTCACAATGAATGCCCACCGTTTAGCTCGACATCGGGTGGAGGAGGAAGCTCGGGTGAAACTCCTTCTTCATTGTTGATCCCCCTATGAGGATAGGTTCCTACAGAACCTCCAAGATGATTATGAGACTCCTCTAGGACTCCAAATTGGCATCACTTCACTCCTTGGCCGAACTTACAAATGGGGAGCCCAAGGTTCCATTTTATAGGAAAATTGGAAGGTGGTTTTAGGCATACAGATTTCTTCAATCCACTTGTACCATGTGTTTCGGCCTTCAAAAATCCTTATCTCGCTTTGGAGAAAATAGAAAAATTGTATCCCCACCTCTTTTCTGTCTCCACCGAAAGTTTGTAACCATTTGGACAACTAAATCTCTAGATATTAATAAAATACATAACACCTCATTTGACTTGGTCCATATTCGGTGTCTTGGATAGATCAGTTCGTATGGGCCCTTTAGAAGCCGAATCAGGATTGGGTTCCTTAATATTAAATGTATCCTATTAAATTTTTGACAGGACCACAAAATTTCAGCCCATTTGGATACACGTATTTCGTGTAATATGCAAAAAAGTGGACAGATGTCCATGGATCCATGCAATTTTGGCCCATTTTTCTTCCACTTCATCAAGGGCCCTCCAAATCACCTCCACTTACATTGAAATAATAAAAACAAGTAACATTTACCATTATAATATTTATTAACATTAATTAATTGATTCAAATATAAAGTAAAATTTATTATTATATTTGGAATATTCATTACAAAACTAGTTTAAAACAACGGTGTAAGGGTAGAATAAAACAGTGAATCGTGGTACGATCACACCCCCACACCTAAACATTTGCACTCCTGGGCAAAGTCACATATCTGAATAAAATGATGCATATATATATATTTCCAATATCATGAAGATTTAACATTTTAGGAAATTTTATTTCACCAAAGTAATTTGATCAATGCACGAACCACACCAAGGAGTTCTTCCTAGTGAAAATAGAAAAAGATGTCTCATAAATCTTATCATAGTGAAATTAAAAAAGATTCATGATACTAAATTGAGAAAGGAATTAAAAATTCAACCATGAAACTAACTCTCCATGTGTATGTGTGAAAACTATTCCATGCTATTCTTTCCACTTGTTATCCAATAAATATAGGTTATTTTAACATTTTTCAGCTTAAAATATTTTGTCCACCGAACCCGCCCTATATCCTTTGCAATAATATTTCAAGACCCACTCACTTAAGCATTCCCAGAAGTCAAACCATAATTTCCTGACCTAGATATCCCCATATGTTTCACATTTCATCACTCCCCTCATTTATTGTATTTTTTTTGAAGTTTCATTTGGAACAAATCTCACACTCATCTCTCAACCCTTGTTTGATCTCCTCACGATACTAATTGCAATAGTTATAACAATATCAAAGATTGAAGAGGGGTGGTTTTTGACCTACCCAAGGCACAACCATTTTTTTAGGGCGTACAATAGTCAGACATTTGGTACACACGCATAGGTCAATCTAGTACAGTAATGAAACAGATCGGATAAGGAACGAACTAATGAAAATATCATTTAAAGATGAAAAATATTAACCTAACATATATTTACCTTATATTAAGTAAGAAATATTCATACTTCATGGTTTGGTGCAAAAATGTATGGAGATATTAGTGACACAGTTTTCCAAAAACTACTCACACAAGGGGCATCGATCATCTCAAATGTTTCATAGTGATACAACCATTTATATCATTGACAGAAAACCAATTCACTAAAAATCACTCCCTGATGTTAAATTCATACAGATACTCTTTTTCACCATTATTTATGGTATTTTTACTTTCCCCAATTTATGGTCACCGAATCATGGAACTTTGAAATTTTTGATGGGGGAAAAATGAAAATACCATAAAGAAGGCGAAAAAGAGAAGAAAGAAGAAATACAATGGAAAACCTAATGAACTCAACAAGATAGAAAAAAGTGAAAATACCATAAATAAGGCGAGAAAAAAAAAGAAAATGATGAAAATTACTATCTAACCCAGGAATGTACCCATCCCCCCACACCTAGAATGTGCAGTGTCCTCACTTTAAGAAAAGAGGGTGTGGAAAGGAAGGATAAAACCTGGTGGTTTCATTCATAAATTGCTTCTTAAACATGTATTTCCTCCCTCGGGGACTCCGGAATGGATTCATGGAAGTGATTCAGCTGCTTCCCATTGACATTGAATGTTTTCTTGGTTTCTTCATTTTGAACCTGGACAACACCAAATGGAGAGACGTTAGTAACAGTGTATGGTCCAAACCAGCGGGAACGAAGCTTACTAGGATGAAACTTTATCCTTGCATTATAAAGGAGGACCTTCTGCCCAATATGGAACTGACGATGAAGGATAAGACTATCATGGGAAGCCTTGGTTATCTCTTTATAAATCCTGGATTTTTCATATTCATCTCTTCTCATTTCCTCTAGCTCCTGAATCTGCAACTTCCTTTGAGCACCTGCACCAAAATGATTAGAATTGCATTGTTTGATGGCCCAGTAGGCCCGGTGCTCAATCTCAACAGGGAGGTGACAACTCTTTCCAAACACAAGACGATAGGGTGACATTCTAATGGGAGTTTTGAAAGCAGTGCGGTAGGCCCATAATGAATCATCAAGTCGAAGACTTCAATCTTTTCTATTGGGTTGGACCATTTTTTCAAGAATTTTTTTTACCTCTCTATTTGACACCTCGTCTTGACCATTAGTCTGTGGGTGATACGTAGTAGATACTCAATGACCGACCCCATACCGATGTAAAAGTGATTGCATTGTTCGGTTGCAGAAATGAGAACTCTGGTCACTGATGATGAACCTAGGTAATCCAAACCTACAAAAGATCTGAGTTCTCAAAAATTATACAACTGTTTTGGAATCATCTGTCCTAGTGGCCCGTGCCTCTACCCATTTTGATACGTAATCAACGGCCAAAATAATGTACAAGTTGCCAAAAGAATTGGGAAATGACCCCATAAAGTCAATGCCCCAAACATCAAAAATGTCATGAAAGATCAAGGGTTGTTGTGTCATTTCATTCCTTTTAGAGACATTCCCCATTCTTTGACAATGATCACAAAATTTACAAAATTCATGGACATCCTGAAAAAGTGTTGGCCAAAAGAGACCAAAATCAAGAACTTTGCGAGCAGTCCATTGGGGACCAAAGTGGCCCCCACAAGCAAGAGTGTGGCAGAATCTAAGGACAGACTGAAACTCACTATCGGGAACACAACGCCTAAGGACCTGATCGCTACATGTGTGCCAAAGGTAGGGGTCATCCCAAATGTACCAACAAGACTCATGTTTTAGATGACTGGCTTGGTTTTTTTTGAAATCAGTAGGAATGCAAGATGCTACCAAATAATTTACAATTTCAGCATATAAGGGAATAGAATATTGCACTTTTTACAATTTCTCATCAAGAAACATGTTGTTAATGTGAATACAGGGGGGTGAGACAATGTTTGAGGATGGTAGGATCCTACCGATATGGTCTGCCACCACATTCTCTGCTCCTTTTTTATTTCTAATTTCTAGATTGAATTCCTGAAGGAGGAGCATCCAACGAATGAGACGTGGTTTGGCTTTAGGTTTCTTTAGGAGATACTGAAGGGATGTATGGTCTGAGAAAACGATTACTTTGGACCCTAGAAGATACGACCTGAATTTATCCAAGGCAAACACAATGGAAAGAAATTCTTTTTCAGTGGTGTTGTAGTTTTCTTGGGAAGGGTCCAAAGTACATGAGGCATAGGCAATGACATGTGGAGCTCGATCGACCCTTTGTGATAAGACTTCCCCAACTGCATAGTTAGAGGTGTTACACATGATCTCAAATGGTAAATCCCACCGAGGTGGTTGGATTACCGGGGGTGATGTGAGACTCCATTTTAACTTATTAAAAGCTTCTTCACATTCCTTAAAAAAAACAAATTCCTTTTCTTTTTGGAGTAAGCGGGAGAGGGGGAGTGCAATTTTACTAAAGTCACGAATGAAATGTTGGTAAAATCCATCATGACCTAGGAAAGACCACACATCACGTACATTTTTAGGGAATAGTAGGGAAGAAATGACATCCACTTTCGATTTATCTACTTGGATACCAGACCCATAAATGACATGTCCCAAAACTATACCTTGTCGCACCATGAAATGGAATTTCTCATAATTTAATACAAGATTCTTTTCAATACATCGACATAGGACGGAACCAAGACTACCTAAACATTCATCAAAAGAGGATCCATAAACAGTAAAATCATCCATGAAAAATTCCATGCAATTCTCCAGGTAATCTGAAAAAATACTAACCATACATCACTGGAAAGTACCCGGAGCATTGCACAGGCCAAATGGCATCCTTCTATAGGCAAATGTGCTAAAGGGGCAAGTGAAGGTTGTCTTTTCCTGATCCTCGGGGGCAATATGGATCTAAAAGTATCCAGAATACCCATCAAGAAAATAGTAATGGGACTTCCCCGCTAGCCTCTCTAGCATTTGGTCAATGAATGGCAAGGGTAAATGGTCCTTCATAGTGTGTTGGTTTAATCGGTGATAATCTATATAGACATGCCAACTATTCTGCACACGAGTTAGAACCAATTCATTATTTTAATTTTTAATTACCGTTAGGCCAGTTTTTTTAGGAACTACTTGAACGGGACTGACCCATTGGATGTCAGAGATGGGGTAAATGATTCCAGCAACCAATAATTTTGTTACTTTATTTTTAACTACTTCTAAGAGGTTTGGGTTCAGTCGACGTTGTGCCTGCCTCACTGGTTTAGCCTCATCAGTTAATAAAATATGATGTGTACAAATTTATGGGCTAATACCAGGAATGTCCTCAAGTGTCCATCCCAATTCTTGTTTATACTCCCTCAAAAGTTCTAGCAGTCGCAATTCATGCTCAGGAGGGAGTGAACTAGCAATGATGACGGGCAACTTGTTTCCATTCTCAAGATATGAATATTTTAAATCTTGAGGCAGTTTCTTTAGTTCCAATTCAGGTGGATTTTGGATTGATGGGAGTGTGTGTGAAAGTGAGATGTCACTAATCTCATCTAACTGCTTAATGGTATCATCTTCAGATGAGGAATTAGCTTTTACAAGCGTAGCAGTATCATCGATGGTCATGTGATCCTCCGTGTTCAAGAAATTATCAATTAATAAACATGCATGACACTTTTCTAGAGCACTACAATAATCAACACATGGTTCGTTGCCAATAATTTCAATCAAAGATAAAAATTCAGAAAGGGGATCAGGGGAAACAAATGAAGTGATTTTAGGGGAAGGGAGTACATCAATTGAATTTAACGAGAGAGAGGAATGTTCTTCTGAGGGGTGCTTCATGGAATCAAGGACGTTGAAATGGAATATGTCACCACCAAATTCCATAGATAATGTACCATTATGGACATTAATTATGGCTTTGGTGGTTTTCAAGAAAGGTCTCCCTAATATAATTGGGGTGTGTCCATTCATCCTATCATCTTCCATTTTTAGCACATAAAAATCATCATGAAATATTAAATTTTGAACCCTCACAAGAACATCCTCTAACACACCAGAAGGGTGTGTCGTACTCCGATTTTCTAGCTGAACAACTATTCCTGTGGGATTTAGTTCTCCGACCTGCAAAGAAGAATAAATAGAGTGAGGCATCACATTAATAGAGGCACCCAAATCAAGCACATCATTAGAAAAAGAATACTCCCCTATGGTACATGGAATTGAGAATGTTCCAGGATCATTGAACTTGGTGGGAAGCAATAGTTATATCAATGTTGAGACGTTCCTCCCCAAACTTACCTTCTCATCACCATGAAGTCTCCTTCAATGTGTACACATCTCCTTTAGAAACTTAGCATAACGTGGAATTTGCTTCACGACATCAATCAATGGAATTTTAACCTGCACTTTTTTGAAAGTCTCCAAGATTTCTTTATCAAGTTCAATTTCCTTTTGTTTCCTTGGTTGGGTGGATCTTTGGGGAAATGGAAGAGGAATGCTTGGGCTTGGTAACTCATCAATAGACACACTCTTTACTTTGGTAGGACTTCTCTCAAGACAAGGTTCCACCTCATTTGAACCTTTTTCAGTGGTTGGGATGGTGGTTTCCTTAGGATAGTATGACTCTAATGGAGGGTTCATTTGGATTTTAAGTTGAGTTCCACTCCTAAGGGTGATGGCACTAACATTTCCCTTATCCCTAGGGTTGACAAGTGGTTGAGATGGTAGTTTACCAGACCCATGGATTTGGATTTCACCCACTGAGTTAGCTAGTTGGCCTAATTGGGTTTTGAGGTATTGTATGGCTTCTTGGGTGGTTTGTTGGAACTGGAGATTATTGGAAGCCATTTGTTTCATCATATCTTCTATTCTAGGATCGGGTTTTGGAGGGGGTTGTTGGAAAGGCCTTTGGAGTGGTTGAAAATTTCTGGGTGGTGGTGGTTGATGACTACTTTGCCCTGGTTGGTTCCATGGTTGATGAGGCTGGTTTTAATACCCCCCTTTCCTATAGGCTTGGTTGTCTTTCCACCCAGGGTTGGATGGATAGTAAGGTTCTTGCCTAAGGGGTTGGTTATAGGGGCGTCCTGGGAATATTGCCTCACAACTCTTAGAAGTTTCTCTCAATTGGGGGCATTGGTCAGAATAGTGGGTATTAGAAGAGCATATACCACAATGTATGGGAGGAGGAGATTGGAATTTACCTTGGGAAAGAGCAAGTTGTCGTACAAGGGTACTTACCTCTTCAAACTTTGTGTCCACCTTCTTCTCGAATTCAGTACATTGCACCTCATGGACACCTCGAATGGGTACACTGGACCTTGAACTGAATTGTTGAGTGTTCTGTGTCATGGTCTCAATTAGGGTCCTTGCAGCGATTGGGGTTTTATCCACTAGTGTACCACCTACAGCAGCATCAATCATGTTATTATCTATTGGAATTAAACCTTCATAAAAATATTGTATTAAAAGTTGATCGCTTATTTGGTGGTGTGGAAAACTTGAACATAATATTTTAAAGTATTCCCAATATTCATGAAGGTTTTCTCCTTGAGATTGTCTTATCCAACATATTTCTTTCCTTATTGTTGCAGTTTGAGAGGCTGGGAAGTATTTTTCAAGAAAAAGTCATTTCATGTCCGTCCAACCTCTAATAGGTGAATTAACATAATACAACCAATCTTTAGCCGTTTCTTCTAATGAAAATAGAAATTCCATAAGTTTTACTTGTTCTTCATCCACGTTAGTAGGTTTTAATGTTGAACACATAGTGTGAAATTCTTTAAAATGCTTATGTGGATCTTCTCCAGGCAGTCCATGAAATCTTGGTAATAAATGAATTAAACCAGATTTTAGTTCAAAATTGGGTGTCTCGCTGTGTAATTGAATGTAAGTGGGTCAGATATCAACATCAGGCGAGGTTAGTTCTTTTAGTGTTCTATCATTTTCATCCATGTTATACAAGTTATGTTCAGTTTTAACATTGGTTTCAGAAGAAGAATAAGGATCAAGAAGAATTTTAAGATGTGATGTCTCCTCCTTCAAAGTGTTGTCTTGCGTGTCTCGATTTCATTGATGTAGGATCCTCTCCAGTTCAGGTTCAAAAGTTTGTAGGCCTCCCGGAGTAGAACGCATCATACACAGAACCTAAACAATAAATAAATTAGAACACAAAAATAAATGCAAAGGTATAAGATAAAACAAACAAAAATTTACAAAAATTACAAAAAAATTATCAAAAACACGCACAAAAAACCAAAGCGCTCCCTGGAAACGACGCCAAAAGTTGACCGTGTTGTTGTGACACATCAAATTGATTATATTTTTAAGGTTGATTTATAGTCTAGGGCAGACCATAGGTTGTCTCTCAAGGAGCGTTGGTGGGTTCAGAGTGTGCGTTTTTAATAAGAAGTGCTAAAAGAGGGTTGGCTTTAAAACAGTTTAAAGAAAATGAATTGATTTAAAGAGTTTAATAGTTAATAAAAAGTGGTTTTTTAGAATTATGAGATAAAAGGGTTAATTTTGAGTTCACTACACACTTTCAAGTTCATCATTCTTGGAGATTAATTTAAGGTTGGAGTAATTCTTTGGTTGAAATTAATTAGAATCCCGATTAATTCCTAAGACATTATTTCATTGCTCAAAGAACCAAACCTTGACATAAAAATCATATTGTCAAGGTCTAGAACTTATACATGAAATAAGAGCTTCCAAATCAGATTTAAATCTCAAGAAAGTGGGTAATAAAAGTATTCTTGTGTTACCCAATCGGAACAACACAAGTCACGCACTCAAAACCTCACACCGATCGGCTAGAAATTAAGAGCATCTCATCCGCACGCATCAAAACAAGAATTCAAATATGAAAGTATGTAAGATACATGGAAAGAAATGTTTTAACACACAAATTACTCCAAACCAGTAGCTAATATATGTATTGTAACTCCCTTGACATGTGTGTAGGTCCCTCACAATGAACGCCCACCATTTAGCTCAACATCGGGTGGAGGAGGAAGCCCGGGTGGAACTCCTTCTTCATTGTTGATCCCCCTATGAGGATAGGGGCCTCCAGAACCTCCAAGATAATTAGGAGACTCCTCTAGGACTCCAAATTGGTAGCACTTTACTCCTTGGCTGAACTTTCAAATGGGGAGCCCAAGGTTCCATTTTATAGGAAAATTGGAAGGTGGTTTTAGGCACACAGATTTCTTCAATCCACTTGTACCACGAGTTTCGGCATTCATACAGCCTTATATAGCTTTGGATAAAATAGAAAATTTGTATCCCCACATCTTATATGTCTCCATAAAAATTTTGGCACCATTTGGACAACTAAAGCTCTAGATATTAATAAAATACAGAACACCGCATTTGACTTGGTCCATATTCAGTGGCTTGGACAGATCAGTTCATATGGGCCCCGTAGAAGCCGAATCAGGATTTTGTTCCTTAATATTAAATGTATCCTATTAAATTTTGGACAGGACCACAAAATTTCATCCCATTTGGATCCACGGATTTCGTGTACTATGAAAAACAGTGGACATATGTCTATGGATCAATGCAATTTTGGCCCATTTTTCTTCCACTTCATCAAGGGCCCTCCAAATCACCTCCAACTACATTGAAATAATAATAAAAAGTAACATTTACCATTATAATATTGATTAAAATTAATTAATTGATTCAAACATAAAGTAAAATTTATTATTATATTTGGAATATTCATTACAAAACTAGTTTAAAACAACGGTGTAAGGGTGGAATAAAATAGTGAATCATGGTACGATCAATGACATAGAGGTCCAAGTGGACCAGAACTTCTGGTGGATGACACCAGGATATAGGTTTAGAGGTTTGAGGCTCACAAGGTAGAGCAGGCTAGCAGAGGATCAGACTGTACTTCACGTGCGACGGACAGGGTCACATGGCTCACGACTGCTCGACCAGCCGCATTGACGACCAACAGAAGTTTAAGGGATCGTTGAGGCATAGGCATAGATTCGAGCGAGGAGGTCCAAAGGGTGTCAGATGTGGAAGATGAGCTATCCATGTAGCAGGCGGTGGGAAGTGATTTGAGGTTCAACTGCCACCGCCTCCAGGTGGTCCACCCCGACCATAGGGAGCAGGTGGACAGGGACGAGCTCAGCTCCAAGAAGCTGAGGCCTACAACCACGGTGATCCATAGATTATTTGAGGTATGATATGTGTCTAATCTACCTTATCTACAGTACATATAGACATAGTTTCTAGTTACTCTTTCATTTCCACGGCTCTCATTCGAATCTCTGAGATTCTGGTGGAGTCGTTGGCCCGATCCTTGCGATTATAGACTCCTATGGGAGAAGATTTGATGATTACACACTGGTTCCGATAGTGTGAGATTACTCAAGGAGGTGAGAGCTTAGGATGGGATCTTCTAGTAGTGGCGTTGAGGCCTTACGATGTCATCTTGGGTATGGACTAGGTATCCATAGTCTATGCTAAGATTGACTGCATTATGTGCAAAGTGCAGTGTGTCCGTGGGGATGGGACCAGTTTTTCCTTCACTAGTGAGAAGGGAACCTTTGAAGCACAGGATGGGAATAATCAAATGAGGGTGCAGCCGATCACACATCAGTTGGCTAGCCTTACCCTCAAATTAGTTGATGTTGAGAGTATGAGATATCCTATAGTGGTGGACCAGTATGTCGATATCTTCCCTGATGATGTTATGGGACTACCTCCTCGCAAAGAGGTGGAATTCTACATAGACCTGTACCCTGGGATGACACCAATATCTACACCAACATATCAGATGGATCCTATGGAGCTTCGTGATTTACTAGTATAGTTGGAGGACTTGTAGAGGAAGGTGTTTATAAGGCCCAGTGTTTCTCCATGGGCAGCCCCGATTTTGTTCGCCAAGAAGGAAGATGGGAGTTTGAGGATTTGTGTGGATTATTGGCACCTGGATCAGGTGACCGTGAAGAGAAAGTATCTACTTCTGAGGATTGATTATCTCTTTGATCAGATTAAGGGAGCTCGTTGGTTTTCCAAGATAGACCTCAGATCAGGCTATCATCATCTTAGGGTGCGAGATGAGGATGTGCAGAAGATGGATTTCATATGTCGGTATGGCCACTATGAGTTATTGGTTATTCTATTCGTCATGACCAACGCCCCTATGGTGTTCATGGGACTCATGAACAGGATCTTTCAGCTATACCTCGATCACTTTGTGGTGGTATTCATATATGAAATCTTGATCTACTCAGCATTGGAGGAGTAGCATGCCTATCATCTGCAAATAGTTTTGGATACACTCTGAGAGCACCATCTTTATGGTAAGCTCTCAATATGCCTTCAGGCCATAGGGAGTTTAGGTCACGTAGACCATGGAGTAGCCCAGTTCACACAGTACAGACCCTAGAAGAGGATTAGAGAAACAGGAGTAGCAGCCACCAGATACAGAGCTAACCGGATTGAAAGAATGAGAGGGTATGGTAGCTGTCATCGGGACCAGGCACCGTGCAGCTTTGTACGGGGCATTACTAGTCGATCAGCAATGCAAGGTGGGGAGCTAAGGTGATCAATGATGCAAGATTCTGGGGGAGGGGCAGTTCTAGTGAGCAGGGCCTACAGGTCATGTAATGGGCATGGTATGCCTCTGGGCCTTCAGTTCATGTATTGCGGGTCAGGTTGGGCCTTGTGCCTTGGTCCTACGGGTCATGTGCAGGTTCCCCTTCAACCCTTAAAAGGGGGATTATCTATAATAAAAATAAAAAATAAGGCCTTCGGGCCATTCAGAGATGGAGAAGCTTACCTTCAGTCTATGACAGTTACTCTCCTACTCCTTTATTGAGTTAGGGAGGCACAAATTGGGGATATTGACTGCGAGACTCGACGTGATCAGATATCCTCAGGACAGGCACCTGATGGATTTTCTGAATGTGGGGATCACATCATCCTCTTTAGAGGATGCACCATGGTACTGGTGGTGCTGTGGGAGGAGGTTTTGAGGTAGTTCCATGCGTCCCCTCTAGCGGTACATCCTGGTGTGGCGAAGATGTACCAGGACCTCTGACGTTAGAATTGGTGACCAGGGATGAAGAAAGCAGTGGCAGAGTTTGTTTCATGATGCCTCACTTGTCAGCAAGTGAAGGTTGAGCATCAGGTTCTAGCAGACTTAGAATATCCATTAGAGGTACCGGAGTGGAAGTGGGATGGTATTTCCATGGATTTCGTGACAGGGCTACCACGTACGTCCAGGGGCCACGATTCCATAAGGGTGATCATTGTCTAACTCACCAAGTTAGCCCACTTCCTACCCATCTGAGAGCAGGGATCAGTAGAGGGCTTGGGACGCCTCTACGTTCAGTAGATTGTACGGCTACATGGGGTGTCATCAATGATATTCTCTGACTATGACACACATTTTACATCCCGGTTGTGGAATGGATTGTAGGAGGTGTTTGGGACTCATCTACGTTTGAGCACAGAATTTCATCCACATATGGATGGTCAGACGGAGCGGACCATTCAGATACTGGCGGACATGCCCCATGCTTGCATCCTAGATTTTGGCTGTAGATGGGAGGATCACTTTCCCTTGGTGGATTTTACATACAAAAAAATATATCACTCCACCATCAGTATGGAACCATTTGATGCCTTGTATGGTCGACCATGAAGATCACCTCTATGCTGGAAAGACTTGGGGGAGTAAGCACTTATGGGTCCAGAGTTGGTACTGGCTACCACTGAGAAGGTGCAGATCATCCAGGAGAGGATGAAGACTGCACAGAGTAGACATAAGTCTTATGTTGACAGGAGACGAAGACCTTTGGAGTTAGAGGAGGGATACCATGTCTTCCTACAGGTCTCACCTCGACGAGGTATGTGGAGATTTGGTCAGGGCGACAATCTATCTCTAAGGTTCATCGAACCCTTTCAGGTTCATAGTAGAGTTAGTGAGGTGGAAAATCGCCTAGATCTTCCCCCATAGATGCATTGGTTGCATGACATTTTCCACATGTCGCAAATGAGGAAGTACGTGCATGATCCATCGCACGTTATCGATTGGGGCGAGATGGACATTGATGATGGGGAGATGTTTACAGAGGTTCTGGTAGAGATTGAGGGTCAAAAGAAGCGCATCCTTCGTGGATAATCAATTCCTCTAGTGCATGTTCGCTAGAAACACAAAAACATCCAGGAGAGAACATGGGAGTGGGAGGCTCAGATTCATGCTCAGTACCCCCATTTGTTTCCTTAGTCTATGTTGTGGCTTTCGAGGATGAAAAACCCTAAGGTGGGGAAAATTTAAAAGACCTGAATTTTCCATGTAATTTTTTTATAATATGGAATTATTATGAGTCTACGAAATTTGAAGGCACATGATTCTGAGGCCCGGAGTTCCTATAATAAATTCATAAACATTTTTTAAGGTACGTTCAGTAAACGCACGAGTGGCATTTTCTAACTTTTGAACTGATGCTAGGATTAAAAATCTGAGGGAACCATTGAATCTGTAGTGCTAAGATTCGCTTAAGGGAGGCTTCACTTCGACCATAG
Organism: Viscum album; assembly: GCA_963277665.1. Lineage (NCBI taxonomy): Eukaryota > Viridiplantae > Streptophyta > Magnoliopsida > Santalales > Viscaceae > Viscum > Viscum album. The sequence goes on from OY728133.1 coordinate 819,303,194, forward strand.
TAGGTCGGGAGAAAAATATTGTTTTTGTACATTTAAAGTAATAATAAAATAATAATGTTATTTTATTTATCTTTTTATCTTCCTTCAACGGACGATCGGCGGCAGCGGGACCGACGACATGTCAAGCCATTAAATGGCTTGACTCCCCTTTATTTTTTTAACCACACTATTAGAACTTGGAAGGTTCATTAATTAAATGAACCTCATTAATTACACGTGTGTTACTCACCATTCCCCTCTTCTATTTATATGGAGCTTGGGGTGGAGTGTTGGCATGGATTCACCAAGCAACGAAGCTCTGGAAAAGTACCATGACGCCAACCACTTGGAGGATGAGACCGGTTTTAGCGAGCGGTGACGAGCGCCACCGAATCACGAACCGACGACAATGACAAAGGAGTTATGTCGATCGTTTCCAGCGAATGTCTCTTCCAGGTAGGGGGATTGTTTAAAAGTTATCTTTGGTGTTTTACCTTGATCTCGCTTTCTATCACATTAACGCGGAGGGCACAGGCCAAAGGAACAAGGTCGGACCCTCTGCCGCTTCACTCATGCCTCATTATTTGGGAAAAATTTCCTCAGATTGACGACAACATGAAATAGTGGGTCACACTATGACGATGGTAGTGCAAGGGAGTCGTAGGCGCAGACGGTACCAAGAACGGACCACCAAAGCATGTCCGATGGCCCATGAAAGAAACTGTCGGTGTGCCATGTCAGTGGTGGCCAGAGGAGACTCGCGACAACCAGCCATGGGTGGAGGAAGGTGGTGCTTGACGGTGTTCCATGGTGGCCGAAGGTGACTGGCCTGAGCCGGCCACGTGGGACAAGGGAGGTGCTCGCAGGCACCACTGACGACGCGAAGTAGCCACGGCCAGCAAGCCTCGGCCGAAGGGGGTGGCGTGAAGCAGCCTAGGCCAGCGGGCCATGGCAGGAAGGAGTGGGGCGGCCCCACGCCATGCCGCATTAGAAAAACTCGTTCGGCCAAATGATCGATCGTTTGTGTGATGGGGCAGCGCCCCACTGGCTAGAAAAATAGCCCTACCACCACGGGGCCAGCAGGACACAATGGTCCGCCTTGGGGTGGACTGAACTGGTCACCGGTTGGCCAAGCGAGTCGGACCCGCCCAGCAGAACAGGCCCACCAGCGGGCCTGAGAACCGAACCGATCTGACCCCGATAGGCCAAAATCAATAAATTGGGTCGACCCTTAACAGGCTAGACCTGGGCAGGGTTAAATAGAACTTGGGACCCATTGCGTCAGGCTGGTCTGACTGAGTCAGACTGGGCCCAGACCCAATCAGTCCCGAAATAAATAAACGCATGTAACTGACGATCCAGGTATCTTTTTGACACGTCATAAAAGGATTTGAGACCCCTTTTGGGAAGCATTCCCTTTGGAATATTCCAGCAGGCCCGACCGATCTGGGCCGGACCGAGGTGTGATCACCCCCATTTCATGAAAAGGGATGTAACTAACAGACCGGGCGTCCGAACGACGCGTCGTCTCGGGCATAAGGACCCTTGTGACAAGGTGGTCCTTTGGAGATACTCTAAGTGAGTTTTGATGGAGTTTTAAGTGTTAATTGGGTTGGATCAGACTTGAATCCAACCAGAACCTTTTTACAAAAGTTTCCATATCTCATAGACCAGGCATTCGATCGACGCACCGTCTGTCATGTTGGGACCCCTATGACAGGGGAGATCCCTTGGGTATGATTTTTGTGAGACTTCGTACTGGTTGAAATAAGAACAATGGATTAAGGAGTAGTTATCTCAGAATCAATCATGCTATGAGCTAGAATCTTGTGGCTGGCTGTCAATTAAAGTAGTGATTCTGTTTGGATCAGTATCATAGCGACCTTGTATGGAAAAACATCATAGCTACCCAACAATGACCAGTTTTAGAGTGGCCCGTCATGGATTAGAAAATAGCAACCCTATGTGGATCAGCATCGAGTGACCCTATGTGGATCAACATTTCAGTGAACCTATGTGGATCAGCATACCAGTGACCCTGTGTGGATCAACATTCCAGTGACCCTATGTGAATGAACATTCTAGTGACCCTGTGTGGATCAGTAGTAGCGTGACCCGATGAGGACTCACCTTATAGTGTCCCGTCATGGAATAATGACTTACGTCCAAGAGTGGACTGATAGTAGAACAACTTCTTGTGGTTCATTTGAGGAAATTCAAAATGGAATAAGATGATATAGCTTATGACTAATCATCTATATTCTTGAACTCTGAGTTATATACCTGGTGTGAGCTGAATATTGCTTCGTGCTTTTTGGTTGAGGTCTTTCCTTGTGGTTTTTCCTTTTTGTAACTCTAGGAGACCTTCAAGGGTCCCGAGGTCCCTACTGAGTATTTTTATACTCACCCATGCACGGGCTTAGCCCGTACCTTGTTGTGTCTTATGCAGATGACGAGCAGCTGGGCTAAGACTTGAGAGAGCCATGACCAAAAGATACACGGAGGAGATGGGATGATGTGGAGATCTATGGAGATGATCTGTACCTACCCTTCAGTTAGGATCTTCAGTGGACAATCTAGGAGTTGTTTTCTCTTTTCAATTGTACATGTACTTTTCAATTGGGCTTGTATTCTAGCCCCTTTACTTTTAGTACACTTTTTACTATAGCAGTTTACTTCGTAGTTTCTTCTTGTTGTGTTATTAGATTGTGTGTTTGTATAGGTTTAAAGGCAATGCCTTCCTGTTAAAGAGATATGAATTTTTTGGTGCTAGTCTCCAACCCCTGGCCTATGGAAGGTGGGCTTGGGGTAGTCACGGCATGGACCCCAGGGGACAGGTCATGACATAGGACAAGAGTTTGGTGAAATTTTGAGTCATTCGAATTTTGATAGAATATTTAATATTGAATTAATTAAATATTAATTTATTCACATGGGTTTAGATGGTGATATATTTTTAATAAATCACTGAATTCAGATTTTGTCTCCTTGATTGATTTTGGAACATGTGGTTTTTCCTAGGTGAGGTATAACCTCGATTCGGGTGTCGGGCTCAGGCCCGGGCCCGGGCCCCCTTTTCATTTCCTTTTTCCCTTTTTATTTTTCTTTTATCCTCTCATAACTTTTCTTCTCATGTATGTACCCTCATTGGGTCTTCCCTTAATCATGACCGAGATAGATAGGTATAGGTAGGTGATTCCATGAAGTTTGAGACACACTAGATCGTTGTGTTGCAACTACGGTGTGCAGATATAGGCGAAGATTCAACAGATTCCACCCAGAGGTAGGCCCTATTTTAATTTTAAGTTATATATCACCCATATTGTTGTTTTTTTAATTTTAAAGTTCTATTCTGATTTCTTGGGATCCCATGGAGGTCTATTTGTAGTTATTTTTTTAAAATAGGCATTTCAGGAGGATCGTAGGGGTTTCCTGATCGGAAAACTCAATCACATGACATATAGTTTCAAGAACGCAAACTATGTGTTATTCTTATTTGGGGAAGATATGGTTTTTGAGACTACATGTCATGTATTCTGAGTACACGACATATAGTTTCATATGTCCATGTGTCTAAGTACTTGGGTAGACACCCCATGTTAGGGGGACATGGCCATGTAGTAGTACACAGTCAGACCCCAGGTGTGCCTTGGCCTTGTAGTAGTACACAACCAGACCCCAAGTGTGCCCTAGCCCTATAATAGCACATGGATAGACCTAGGGTGTAGCTAGGCAATGTATAAGTACATATACATGGTGAAGATTTTGGATTACATGTTGTGTACTCAGGGTAAACGATGTGTATTTATTCTGTGTTACCCATTTGAGGTTTTTAGGTGATTTTGAACCCCAAAGATATAATTATACATAATAGGAGTCCATTCTGGGTGTTTTTCTACATAGAACATGATGGTGGAACCCTTGTAGTGTTTTGAGAACTTCTAAGAGGCGGTTTGGTGTGAGAAAGTTATGAAAAAGAGTTTTTCTTCTAGTAATTAAATCCAACGGTCTCCTAAGAGAGAGACATGAGATGAGATGTCACGACCCGTCCCAATGGGGACTATGACATGAATCCCCAAACCCACATCCAATAGGCTAGGGGATGGTGACTAGCGCCGAGTAGAAATATCACTAACATGGGAGGCCTTAGCCTAAAGTACATGTATGCACGCACACATATCAAAGCCCATACAATGCTGAAATGTAAAACAAATGATAAACCATGCATGCATACATATAAATCACACAACCATAGTATGAAAATAAGTAATGGAAAGTAAATAGGACTAAATACAAGCCCACTAAAAATATTCTAAAAACAAGTCCAATCTAAAACTAAATATGGGTGATTCTGTCAAGATAACTATAGGAACACGCCTCAGTCTGTCCAGATCACTAAGCGCTACTTGGTCCTAGTCCTTCTAGGACCCCATGAAAAGGTCGGTTATTTTCACAAGACATGAAACATGCGGTAAAACTCCATTCATGGGTGAGTATAAAAATACCCAGTAGGAAAACCCAAAACCACACAAAATATAACAGAATAATAACAATCATCTCTACATTGGTATACATATACAACACATATAATAAGAATATCCATATATACTAAACAAACACACATATTCTCAAGGTTAATTCACAACTGAAATGCTCACCTAGGATTCCTGCTTGAAGGTTCCACATAGCACTTATCCTGAAGAACACACTCCACAAGTAATATATCACTGATGATGTCCACCCGATAGGTCATGCTCATTGGGTCTCATCATAGGCAGTATATGCTAGAAGTATAAAGAGATATGATACACATATTGGATCACACCCAAGGACATGGGGTATACTAACAAATAAATTTGGAATAACCCACTAAGTAGAGGATTGGAACCCATGTAGTGTTAGTCCTGAAAATATCAAGGACTCCACCTAGGGAAAGAAGATGATAGAGTATCTCACTCTAGGTCTCAGGGAAGGATTCCAACAACTCTATCTAAGAATTCCTACTGAAGGGATCACTATCCTATGTGTAAGATGAAATTCCATACTAAACTTTGGGGAATGGATATAAGTAATGCACCCCAATGAAACTTTTCCAAGATATAAAGTATGAGGGCTCTAAGAAAAATTTGAATGAGTACACGACATGTACTAGGAGTACATGGCGTGTCCCTTCGGCATCAGGTCCTGCCTATGTAAACGGCTCGTGCCCATGTCCATGTAAAAGTACATTGTGTTCCCATGCTCGTGTACTTCTTCCTATGTCCAAGTACATGGATATACCCATGTACACCTATCTAGGCCATTTTTGTGTCAGAGTACACGGTGTGCCCATGCCTGTGTACTTCTAGTCATTTATGTGTACCATCCTAGGTACATTTCGAGTCATCAGGGAGAGATCACACACTGTATGATACTTAAATCCATCCTCAAACCCTAACCACCACTATGAGGGTCCCACATGTTGTGAATCCCCCACAGTACACACCGTGTTATTTGGAATTTCTCTAGAATTCCATATTTGGAATTGTGCATCTTATTCACTCTTCCATCCATCGATCCAGCCGCGCCCCATTTCAGAAACCAAGGAATACTGTTGGCCAAGACTTAGTGTATTCAAACACCGAGATCTGACCTTTGAATCTATTCAGAAAATGTTCTTGAACACCATCCATTATCATGTTCCAAATAATAAATAATCAGGGATCCAAAACCATCTGATCTACTGCTTCTTCCCTCCTTGCATGATCCCCTCACCGCACCAAGTCTGGATTTGTGATATATAATTTTTTCACCAAGAAATAGGTGTGTAATGTTTGATTCCTTAGGTTTTCATCGAACCACAGACCAAGATATTTCCCACAATGAACAAATAATGGGAAAAGGGAAAGCACAAATAATAACCATGTGGATAATACCCCAGTTGATGTTCGTATCACCCTCGATTCATTTCTGTTATAATGAAAAACAAAGATATATAGAATAAAAAATAATAAATCCCCAATCCCAGATAAAATATATCCCATACCCACAAAATTTACTATAAGTCCCTCACCTTAAACAATACAAAATATTGAGTTTTAGTCAAGAATTTAATTTGTTTCACATTGAAGATATTTTCAGGTATAGAGTTTTAGAGAATTAGGTCATTATCCATAAATAACATCCCCTATTCATACAAAGTGGATACTTTTAAAATAGTATCCATTTATTCCATAATATAAAATATTTAAAATAAAACATGATTTATTTTTCATGAAAAATCTTCATAACTTTCAACTGTACTTCCTCATTTATCTTACCCATCCTTATACCCTGTGAAAACATTTTAAAAATTGGTATGATCACCAAAATCTCAGTAATGTAAATAAAAAATAAATAAATAATTTTTTTTCCATGAATACTTTAAACCCATGAAAACATTTTCACAAAGTGATACTTTTCACCCATAAAATATAATCTCTTTAGCTTACGTCATAAAATCATAATATTCCTGTGAAACTCCATATAAAACATAAATCATAAAGTTAACTTGTGTCTTTAATTCCATCACACTCTTACATTTACTATAGCTATCATGTCTACATATAGAGTAACCTTTATGGTTATATTTTGAATACCCATCACAGTATATTCCATTAATCTCTTAGGAGAAACCCAACTGATTAACTCTGTCTCATTACCCAATGCATTGGAGAGATATAACGGGCTCACCTGCACTTGGTTTATCTTATAAATACCTATAATCATAAACAATTACCAATAACCATAACATAATCATAACACATAAATCATTCATAAAAGAAAAATAACTTTTTCACTTTGAAATCACTTTTCATTTTTACAAAGTCGTGCACTCATAAATGAAAATACATTATTTGAAAATAAAATTGTAAACTTATAAAGTAAGAATAAAAATATTAAAGAGACATGAAATATAGAAATTCAATTCATTCTGTATATGTTAAAAACATTCCTTTTGTCTTTTGTAAAAATAGTTGAAAAGGTAACTTTAAAAGAGGTTTTTAAGAGAAATTCTCTTACCTTGAATCTGACTTATCATGTAAAATCTTTATCTCCTTGAATAATAAACTTATGTTAATTATTTAATTTCTTGAGAACTTTTTTAATGTTTATTATTCCTTTTATATCACTTATTATCATGTTATAACAATACTTAATTATTTAAGTTCATGTCTGGCGTTTTGTCGATATTCGGTACTTGAGTCCAAAATGAATTTGGTATGATGTCAATAGTCAAAGTGTTCATAATTCCATAATATCCAGAATAATATTCATAAAATTATTATAATTTTTATACATAAATTAAACTTTTAAATCAAACCATTATGTATGGTTATGAAAGATAAACTACATTATAATCATGAAGATGGTAGGACGTACGTACGCATGAGTAACGTTTTCATTTTCAGTGATCATTATGGAAAGAAGGTAAGTATAATTTTATCCTTCCATAATGATCATATATAATTAATAATTTATTAATTATTTAAATATACTTATATATATCATCCATGTGACGTGGTTATGAAAAATGATTTTCATCATTTCATGGAGATGATAATTCACACATATGCACGAAGAATGTTATCATATTTATATGAATGGAAAGGTAAGAAATTAAATGATATATTATTCTTTAATAATGATAAATATTTCATTAATATCATATAGAAATATTAATTTCATCATTATAACTAGTATTTAAAGGTGGTGGTGGAAAATGAATTATATCGATTCATGAGGTGGTAGTATGTCGTACACACAAATGAATAATTATTTTCTCATTTCATGAAAGTGGAGATGGATTTAGGTGATGAAATTAACATAATAACATATAATTATATTGATTATACTAGATTTATTATTTCACCATGTTTTAAGATGATTTGAAGGAAGTGGAAGAATAAATAAAATAAAAACACTTAATTAAAAATGATACCACTTCTTCGGACGATCTCCTTTTATTAAAACCTTAACACATATAAGGAAGGTTTTATGCCTAAAATAAGGCCTATAGAATGTTTTTATGTATTATATAAAGTGATTTGGGTAGATCTTATCTGAACCAAATAGGTTTTTAAGTGTGAAGAAAAGAGAAGAAGAGGTTCCCTTTTATAAGAGAGGAGAGGGGCACTCCTGGAATTCTTCAAAATATTAAATTAATATAAACTAATTTTCTATTAAAAATGGGTCCAAAGTGATTTATTTCAAATATATTATAAGTATGGTTAAAAATAAATTCATAAAATAAAAATTAGACGCGTTTTGAATATTTTTAATCCTTATATTTTTGTTTTAACCCTTATTTAACCCCTATAACTCTTACCATGGTATCATGTAATTTATAAATTGAGGGTTAATACAATTAATATAAAATTAAAAACTACCAATAAATGAGTAATTTATGACATTTTAAGACTTCTCACAATAATTTTTCTGAATTTTATATTTTTAGAAATTTTATATCATTTAATAAAATTCTATTTATTTTAAAATATTATTAATGTCAATTTTGAAACTATTCATTATTTTTTCTTTTAAAAAATCAAAACAAAAAGATAAATTCAAACCAAGACTTCTATAACATCACTAACATGTAAAAGTAATCTAAAAAATCATGTATGACATTAATCATCTAAAATTATATTTATTTTAATATTTTTATTATCATTTATTTGATATTTCCATTAATTAAACAATTATTTCATCATCATTGTGCAAGATTGTAATTTAATTATTTCTTCCCTAAAATTTTAACATAAAATAACATGATGAATATAAAAATTTTAGATTTGAAAATACTACTTATAGTTGAACATATCCCCTATATAACTCCATATTAAAAATATTTCACTTGTTAAAAACAAAAGTATGACAAAATTGAATTTTATTTGAATAAAATACTATAAATAGATTAAAGTCATCCAAGTGTCTCCAATATCTCACAAAATTGGCCCAAGTATGATTTTGGTCATCAATCACTCATCCATTAAAATTAGGACAAGTTTTAGTGTAACATCCCAACCTGAACCATGGGGTCAGTGCCGGAATGCCACATATCCTCATGTGCTCCTCCCTATATGCAAGAGGTTTCCAACTAGTAATGAGGATATAAAGTATAATCATGGGGATATTATACCCTAAGTATTATTTCATAGGATCGATAATCATAAATAAACAATAAGATAAATAATCAGAGGAAACATGCGGAAAGGTAAAGATGGCATACATGTAATGCAATAAAACAGCTCACAAAGTGGAAAGAAAAACCAAAGTAATAAGAAGTAAAAGATAAATAGAGTTCCTATAGATTCTATACTATTCCTATAATATCTCCAACATTAAATTCTCATCCATCCACCATATGTCCTATGCCCTTCATTGGGTCCCTCGTGAAATCTACAAGTGAATCAAAATTCCCAAGTAGAGTGTGAGTAAAAGAATCAATATGACACCACCAATGCATCCTTAACATGATGTGTTCAAGTATACAAGTGTATTCCATAATAAAATGAATTCTTAACAATCATAATAACAAAAAATCTAAACTTTAGTGGTCGTACACTAACCAAGCTTCTACAAACCTCTGGTCATACCTACTTTAGCTCCATACTGGAAATGGTATGTCGATAAGTATCCAAAACCAGCCACAAGGCTATTGGAAAGTCACTCAGAATCCACAAGGAATCAAGTGAAAACAAACTACCCAAAATATAAATGGCATAAGGTAATACTTAGAATCCACATGGCATCATGTATCTAAAACCTACCCAGAATCCACAAGGCATTGGGTAACACTCAGAATCTACAAGGAATCAAGTGTCAGTCATCTACTTAGAATTCACAAGGCATCAAGTAAATTCTAGGTTACAAGGTTATCATGTTTCACCATCATCTTCATAAGACATCATGCACGCACCCCACAAGGAATAATCATACCATGATGACCACCTTTCAAGTATACACATACCAATCCTCTAAAGGAAAACATTACAAGTCATAGCATTATAAAAACCATAGCACGCATCATGATAAATAAAGAATCATCATATACATAAACATGTGAATCAAACATCATCATAGAATCAAGATATCACATCAATATCATGGAATCAAATCATACCATATTAGGGCTACACACACCCACATGCAATCACAAGTCAAGCATGGTATCAAACAAGCCAATACATAAATCAAGTATGGAAACATGTGTAAACAAGAACCCAAAAAGATAAAGAACTTCCTACCTCAAAATCCATCGATGTAAAAAGGTGGGAATAAACCGATCAATAACACCACTTCATGGATTTATTATATAATTTCAACACTTGAGGTTCGTCAAGGTTTCCTAGAACCAAAAAAATAACTATTTTATTTCCAAAAGAAATAAAATATCACATGTGATAATAATTTCTCTCTCCTAGAAAATTTTCGAATTATCATAAAAATATCACATTCGATGATATTTTTATCACTCTTGAATAATTTACAATTTATCATTTAGGTGGATGCAATTTCTTACAAAATTATCCTCAAAATTAATTATCTCTTAATAATTTCTCAAAAATTATCCTTTAAAAAATCATCCTTTTATAATCTTGCAATTATCATTTGATAATTTTAATAATTATCGTTTAACAATACACATAATTATCCTAGGATAATCTTGATAATATTGTCATGTGATAATTATAATTTAATTATCCTTTAATGAATTGAATAAAATTACCTTTTATAATCTCATGCAATTTTTCTTTGATAATATCTCATGATTATCTTTTGATAATAACTATTTTACAATTATCCTTTGATAAGATGATGAAACCAATTCTTGATAATTCTTTACCCATATTCAAATAATTTTCATAATTATAATTTTATAATTCATTTAATAATTATGATAAAAATATGTTTTATTTATTTATTTGTTCAAAACCCCATTTTTTCCAAAATTTTAAGAAATATTAGAAAAAGGTATAAAATAAATAAATGAATGAAAAATAAAGAAAAACCAATTTGGTATAGTGCCTAAATGTATAGGAGGAAGATGACCCACACTGTAGCACCAAGATTAAAGGGGATCGCTCGAGACTTGATGGATCATATACAAGGGAGTCCCGGGTTCGGTCAAATTCGATGAGATCAACCCCAAAATGTAGGGTGAATCATTCGGGTATTTGAAGAAGAACTAAATGGGTATCTCATCCCTATATTTTCAAAACCCCCAAATTGATTCACTGTTTCAACTTAGTATTTAACAAAGTCATTAATTTCTTCTATTTAAGGTGTTTCAATTTGAACGGATCAAAACAATTAATTTTCCATGATTTTAGGATCATGGAGGTGTTGCTATGGTGGTTTTAATGGAATAAGAATAGAATGAATAGCAAAATATGATTTTTTAATTAAAATAATAATAAAATTAAATAATAAAATTAATTATTAAATATAATAATAAAATAACTTAAAATTTATGAGCAACCTGACCAAACACGTGTTGCTCATAAAAGTTATGCCCCACCTAGGGTAAACCCCGCATTCTAGATCTAACAGTGATATCATATTTCATATATGATGCATCGTTTGAGAGATATTGATTATTTATTACTTAAAAATGGATTAAATAATTAATTAATTATAAAAATGGTTTTTTCACGAGTGAGGAATCCAAACGTCCGATGATTATAAATTTTATACTTTTTATAGGGTAAACACTATGTCCTAGACCTAATGGTGGTATCATATTTCTCATATGATGCACTGTTTTTGATTTATTAAATTACTTTCAAAAATAATATAATAAAAATTATTAAATAATTTATTTTCATGAGAAAGGAATCCAAATGTCCGACGCTTACAAATGTTATACCCCGCCTAGAGTAACAACCATGTTCCAGAACTAATGGTGGACTTAGATTTCTTATATGACAAGTTATTTTGAATAAATTATGTGTGATTAATATAATATATTTAATAATTATATTTTGTCTTCAACAAGGCTTTATGGGCCTCAGAACATCACACCAACTTAGCATTCAACTCTAAAAATATTCGATTGAATATTCTAAAGAGTTAACTGGGCTTTTAACCTTAAAAAAAATCCTTTTAACACATTTATTAAGTTATTTTCACTGATAAATCATTTTTTCCTCATAAGTCACTTATAATTAATCAATAAGGGGTTTTTTATTATCTTTTTAAAAATAAGGATATTACGATTATCCCCCTATATCGACTTCTCATCCTTGAGAAGTATCTCTAGTGGTCTTGCTCAAAAAACTTAGACCACTAAGCTTAAACATCAAACTCACACTCCCATGTATCTTCTTGGATTCATCCATGTTGTCACCAAATATAGACTAGTGGTACCATATTTCCATGAAACACCTTCTCACTTCAATCTATAATCCATAATAAACACTCCTCATAAGATGCATCAGTCTCTAGATCAATGTCCCCACAATGAATAACATGTCCAGGTTCAGGTATGTACCTATGAAGTTGTGACACATGGAACATGTCGTGAATGCCTCGATAGAGAGAAGGTAGGTATAGAAAATACTCCACTATCCTTATCCACTCAGTGATCTCAAAGGGTCCAACAAAACATGGTGCAAGCTTTCCCTACTTCCCCAAATGTCTGTGCCCCAACCAAGGAGTCACCCTAAAAAAACCTGATCTCCCACAAAAAACTCCAAGGGTCTCCTACTTCGGTCATCATATGATCTATGTCTACTCTGAGTGGTGATAAATCTCTTCCATATCATTTTTACTCTTTTAGAGGTCTCCTAAACCATACTGGGTCCAACAACTGTTGCCTTGCCTACCTCATACCAACACAACAGTGAATGACCCGACCTCCCATAAAGAGCCTCATAAGGTACCATCTAAATCAAAGCTTGATAAATATTATTGTATGAAAAATAAATCAAGGATAGGTTATCATCCCATTCTCCACCAATTTTTATCATACAAGCTCGAAGCATATCCTACAATATGTGTATGGTCTACTTATACTGTCCATCAGTCTGAGGATAGTACGTCATGCTCAATCTCAGCCGAGTCCCTAGGGATTTTTGTAAGACCTACCAAAAGTGAGATATAAAACATGCATATCTATCTAAAACAATTCCAAAATGGGATCTATGAAGTTGCATGATCTCTTAGACATATAGCTTACCTAGAACTTCCAATGAGTGAGTATTTTTGATCGGTAAGATGTGAGCAGACTTCGTTAATCAATCAACAATATCCAAAACTACATCACAAATCCTCAAGGTCCTGGGTGACCCCATCATAAATTCCATATTTATGTTTTACCACTTCCATAAAGGTGTAGAGAGTGGTTGTAATAACCCACCAGGATGTTGGTGCTAAACCTTCACCCTCTAACCGGTGAGGCATCGAGAGACAAAATCAGCAATGTCTCTCTTCATCCCTGGCCACCAGAACTATTTCCTGAAGTTATGATACATATTGTTTTCAATAGGGTGAGATTCCCATCTAGATTTATGGTAATCCCTCATCAAATCCTCTCTAATGGGGGTAGGGACTACTACTCTCCCATGTACCAAGATCAAATCATCGTCATCCATAGACCATTCGAACATCAATTCATCGTCATCTTGTTGTTCCCTCATTACAGTGCACTCTGAGTCTAAATACTATTCAGGTTTTACCTAGTCCACAAGTGAGGATGTGACTATCAAGGGAGAAAAAGTCATAATATCATGGTCCTCTAAGTCATCCATCCTCTAATCAGCTAATAAAATCATCAAACACCACTTCTTCTTTGAGGACCTCTCGTAAAGTTCATGCTCAGCCTGAGTCTTACAGCTAAAGAAATATACTATGATATTTACCTTCCCAGCTAAATATTCCATCTCAAAGTAAAAAAAATAGATACTCAACCTAGATCCTTTTCCTTGGATTTTGGTCCCTCTATGTGAAAATATAATGAAGGCTCTTGTGGTATGTGTAAACAATAAATCTCTCATTAAAGAGATAGTGTCTCCAGCACTTAAGAGTGTAAACTTCCACTACCATATCTAAGTCATGTGTAGGGAGGTTCTTCTAATGGGGTCATAGTTGACGATACCCATAGGCAACTACCAGCTCTCTTTGCATCAGCACCGCTCCCAGACCAATTTCTGGTGTATCATAATACACTGCATAACCAATCCCAAGCTCAGAGAGTGTTAGTACTGGAGCTGTTTTCAACCTTTTATTTAGCTCAAGGAAAGACTCTTCACACTGTTCTGACCACTGTAACTTTTCTCTCTTCTTTTTCAGTGTTTTCATGGGTGTCGATAATTGAAATAAGTCCTGGATAATCCTATAATAATATCCTTCCAAACCTAGAAAGCTCCTAATCTCAAACACATTTCGGGGACGTGTCCAAGACATAATTTCCTTGACATTTTTTGGGTTTACTGATATACCGGTCTTAGACTCCACATGTCCTATGAAATTCACCTATTAAATCCAAAAGTCACATTTTGACAGCTTGGTATAAATCCTGGGTACTTGAAGCATACTCAGGACTATCTCTAGGTGCCTAGAATGTTTCTCTGGTGTTGGTGAGTAGATGAGGATATCATCGATAAAAACCATGATGAAAGAGTCCAAGTATGGATGAAAGATCTTGTTCATGAGGTCCATGAACACTTATGGTGTGTTTTTCATCCTGAAAGACATCACCAAATACTCATATAGTCTATATCTTCTTTAAAACTCCATCTTTTAAATGTCCTCCTCCCTAGATCGCAACTGGTGGTAGCCCAATCGAAGATCAATCAAGGGGAAACACCAAACTCCCCACAACTGATAAAAAATATCATCAATCCTAGGCAATAGTTATCAATTCTTCATTATCACCTAGTTTAACTTTCTATAATCAACACATAGTCAAATACCCCCATGTTACTTCTTTGTGAACAAAATAGGTGCACCCCATGGTGAAGTACTAGGTCTGATAAATCCATTCCTCTCCAAGTCATCTGGTTTTACTATGAGCTCCTTCATCTTGGTTGGAGCCATATGATATAGGGGTATCTAAATGGATTGTGCACCTGGTATGATCTCTATATCAAAGTCAACCCCCTATTAAGAGGAAATTATATGAATTCATCTGGAAAGATGTCCTAATAGATATCCACAACTAAAAGAAAGTATGAGGGAGTTTCTACTGATACTATTGAAAGGGCCAAGCCTTCCATCTATGTTGTGATTGTCCTGAGCAAGATCAAGTATGGTCTAACTTTTCATGATCCCAGTTCCCACACTCTAGACATCAAGAACTTCTATCCCTTGGGTGAAGTAAAATATACCCCTCTACAATAGAAATCAATGTGAGATTGAAAGTTGGTAATCTAGTCCATGAAGAGAATCACATCGAAATTCATCATATTTAGAATCATGAATTCCCACATATGTCCATATCTGGTGATGACTAGTGGAAACTCTAGGAATCGGTGAAGATGGTCCACTCTCGTAACCAATGCTGTGTCAAGGGAGACTAACTTAGATTATAACTTGACTGGTAAGTCAATTCTAGAAACTACTTGTGAATATATGAAAGAATAAGAAGCACCAGTATCAAATAAGGAAGTAGATAAAGTAGAGGTGATCGGGACTGTACCTCGAATAGTGGATGGTACCTCTCCACCATATGCTAGAGTCTGGTCCATAGTGTACATGCGACCTTCCTCAAATCCTCTTCCTTTTCCCTGGGATGCATGATTAGTTTGAGTCCACTGATGAGAACACTGGTCATATACCTGTGTCTGGCCCCTTACTCTATGATAGCTTGGTCTATAAATCCTGAAGAAAATGTATTGAAGAAGCCCCTTCTTCCCGCATTTCTGACATGTGCTCTGAGGTGTAGTACATAACCTATGAAAGTGTCCAACCTTTCCATAGTTAAAACATTGTGAAACTCCTTCAAAAGGGTCTAATGAAGCTACACTCTTCTCCCCTAGCATATTGGTACTCCCCTAAATGTCTCTAGTCCTCCACTTCTTATTACCAAAAAGAACTCCCATGGTAGTGAGAAGAAACTCAATCACTATCCCTACATGAGCTGGGAGTAATCCCGATATCGTAACCTCATCCAATCCCTTTTAAAAGGTCATGTCCTTGTGAAAAAACTATGTATACATCATCAGGTCATAGCCACTAACCAGATGTTTGAGTTCCATTTGAAGGTATATCTCAAAATTATGATTCTTATGCACCTCGTTCCTAGCTAACAAAAGAGAAAAATAAAGAAACTCAATAAATCATATAGAATTTGAAGAGACCATCATGGAACCCTATCATAATTCCATGAACTCATGGGCATGGTTAAGCTTCATCATGTTTGGAAAATAATGCTTGAGAAAAATCTCCTTGAAGGTCTCTCAAGTAAGTCCCTCTCATCTCCTAGATTAGTTCATAACAGTCCACCATCTCCTGGAGGGTCCCTGAAACATGAAGGTCACCAAGATCACACACCCTTATTTAGGAGTCTAGACTAGTTCAAATATGATCTAAATAAAATCCTTCCATTCCTCTATATCTTTCAGGACACCAGTTCCCTAAAATTCTATAGGGCTCTGAAGATGGAAATCCCAAGCATGGTCGGTCATGCTCTTCTGTGTGGATTCACCCTGGATAGGAACTATCTGAAAAATTCTTGGCTAAATGGGATCTGTAGCCTGAATTTCCCATGCTGATATAGAAGCATTTTGGGGTATATCCCCTTGTTTCACTGGTGATGGAATGGTAGCATCTTAGGCTTCCAAAGCTAGCGGTCCCATCAGACGTCTCCAAGGCGGCATCTTTTTCAATAAAAGGAACATCAAGAACATTAATAGATCCTAACTAGTCTATGGGATTACAAAAGGGTTTTCTTAATAGTATACCATCAACTCAAGGTATAACTCTCCTAGCACTAACCCTTGTCTCCATCCCTACACGCTAGTCAAATTTGTCACATAAATATGCTAACACAACAACATTCTTAGTTCAAATAATTAATTCCAATAAAGATATATCACATATCATGGAAACACAAATCTATCACACAGAACAAATTATCCCAAACATGTAGTACAAATCAAGTAATTTAATTAATGAATGATTATTCAGCAGAACAACAGGTATATTTATGGAATGTGAACCTACGTGCCTAGTTATGATGCATGAACATACACGAAATTTCATAAATAACATGTAACATAATATGCATCACCCAAGGTGAATTTAATCAAAGGTAAAAACAAAACAAAATTTCCCATTTATGGAAATTTGGAGGTCCACAATGTAGTGCTGACTAGACACTAACATAGTTCCCCTACCTGAGTCCCAACCATTCTACCTCTTGTCTAACATATCCCAACCCAAAGAAAGAGAAGAACAAGTTATTTAATCCCAATGATCTGATAACATTTTATAACATCCCAACCCGAACCATGGGGTCTGTGCGGAAATTCTACATGTCCTCATGTACACCTCCCCATAAATGTCATAGGATCGATAATAAACAAAAAATAATCAGATAAATAATCATATAAAATGTTCAGAAAGGTAAATATGACATACATGTCATGTAATAAAATAGCTCACAAAGTGGAATGAAAAACTAAAGTACTAAGGAGTAAAAGATAAACAGCAGTCCTCTAGATTCCATCCCGATCTACTACTAGATCCACACTCTACTACTCATCCATCCATCATTGTTCCCTTACCCTTCATTGTATTCCTCGTGAAATCTACAAGAACATTGAAATTCCCAAGTAGGGTGTGAGTATAAGACTCAGTAGGACACCGCCAATGCATCCTTAACCTAATGTGATCATGTATACAAGAGTATTCCATAATAAAATAAATGTGTAACAAGAATAATAACACACAATCCAATATAGAGCAGTTGTGCGCTAACCAATCTTCCATAAACCCCTGGTCATACCATCTTTAGATCAATGCTCGAAATGTACTTTATGTCGATAAGTATCCAAAACTAGCCACAAGGTTGTTGGTGAATCACTTGGAATCCACAAGGCATCGAGTGAAAACAACCTACCTAAAATCCACAAGGCATCGGGTAATACGTAGAATCCACAAGACATCGAGTATCTGTAACCTACTCAGAATTCACAAGGCATCGGGTAACACTTTGAATCCACAAGGCATCAAGTGTCGGTTATCTACTCGGAATCCACAATGCATCAAGTAAATTCCAGGTTACAAGGTTATCATGTTGTGTAGTATTCTTCGCTACACATCATGCGCGAACCCCACAAGGAGTAATCATACCACAATGACCACCTGTCAAGTATACACATACCAATCCTCTAAAGTAAAACATGACAAGTCATAGCACGCATCATGAGAAATATAGCATCATCATATACATTAACATGTGAATTAAACATCATCATGGAATCAAGCTATCACATCAATATCATGGAATCAAATCATACCATATCAAGGGCTACACACACCCACATGTGATCACAAGTCAAGCACGGTATCAAACAATCCAACACATAAATCAAGTATGGAAACATGTGTTAACAAGAGCCTAAATAGATAAAGAACTTCCTACCTTAAAATATGTTGATGTAAAAAGGTGTGAAAAAACCAATCAATAACACCTCTTCATGGATTTATTATAGAAATTTGACACTTGAGGTCCATCAAGGTTTCTTAGAACCAAAAAATATTTATTTTATTTCCAAGAGAAATAAAATATCACACGTGATGATACTTTCTCTCTCCTATAATTTTTTTGAATTATCATAAAAATATCAAATGTGGTGATATTTTTATCTCTCTTGAATAATTTCCAATTTATCATTTAGGTAGACACATGTGCTCTCAATATTCTCCTCATGATTAATTATCTCTTAATAGTTTCTCAGAAATTATCCTTTAAAAAAATTATACTTTGATAATATCACAATTATCATTTAATAATTTTAATAATTACCCATTGAAAATATATGTAATTATCCTAGGAAAATATTGATAATCTTATCACGTGATAATTATAATTTAATTATCCTTTAATGAATTTAATAATATTACCTCTGATAATCTCATGCAATTTTTCTTTGATAATATCTCATGATTATCTTTTGATAATGATTTTTTTAAGGTTATCCATTTATAAGATGACAAACCCAATTCTTGATAATTTTTTACCCATCTAACGATAATTTTCATAATTATAATTTTATTATTCGTTTAAGAATTATGACAAAAATAGGTTTCATTTATTTATTTATTTTAAACCCCCATTTTTCCATAATTTTAAGAAATAATAGAAAATGGAATTAAATAAATGAATGAATGAAAAATAAAAAAACCAACCTAGTGCAGCAGCTAAATGTAGAGGAGGAAGATGATTCGTGTTGTAGCACCAGGAACAAAGGGGACCGCTCATGACTTTATGGATTGTGTCGAAGGGAGTTCTGAGTTTGATCATATTTGATGAGATCAACCCTAAAAAAGAAGGGTGAATCATTAAGGTATTTGAGGAAGTACTAAACTGGTATCTCATCCCTATATTTTCAAAACCCACAAAATGATTCACAATTTCAACTTAGGATTTAAATGGAGTCATTAATTTCTTCCATTTAAGGTGTTTCAATTTGAACAGAGTAAAACAATTAATTTTCCATGATTTTAGGATCATGAGGGTGTGGCTATGGTGGTTTCAATGGCTGAAGAATAGAATGAATAGTAAAATCTGATTTATGAATTAAAATAATAAAATTAATTATTTAATATAGTTATTAAATAACTTAAAATTTACGAGTGACCTAACCAAACGTTTTTTGCTCATGAAAGTTATGTCCCGCCTAGGGAAAACCCCATGTTTCAAATCTAAGGGTGGTCTCAGATTTCTCATACGCCACACCGTTTGAGAGATATTAATTATTTATTATTTAAAAAATGTATTAAATAATTAATTAAATATAAAAAGGTTTTTTTCACAAGTGATGATTCCAAACATCTGATGCTTACAAACTTTATACCCTTTATAGGGTAAAAATTGTGTCTCGGACCTAAGGGTAGTCTCATATTTCTCATACGATACACCATTTTAGAGTTATTAAATTACTTTCAAAAATAATATAATAAAAATTATTAAATAAATTATTTTCAAAAGCGAGGAATCCAAATGTATGATTCCTAAAAATGTTATACCCCCTAGGGTGAACACCATGCCCCATACCTAATGGTGGTCTCATGTTTCTCATATGATGCATCATTTTGGAGTTATTCAATTATTTTGAATAAATTGCCCAAGATTAATATAATATATTTAATAATTTTATTCTGTATTCTCCAAGGATTTATGGTCCTTGGAATCTCACACCAACTTAGCATCTGACTCCAAAAATATTCGATTGAATATTCCAAAGCATTAATTGGGCTTTTACCCATACGCAAAGCCTTCAATGCATTTATTAAGTTATTTTTACTGATAAATCATTTTTTTCACATAAGGAACTTATAATTTATCAAAAAGGGGGATTTTATTATTGTTTTTAAAATCATTATATTATAGTTAGGGTAATTTTATAATATTTATAATATTATGTTTACCCTTAATTACCCAATTTACCCATAACTGTGGTATTAAAAATTACCAAAGTTACTAGTCATATTGTCTAAAAATAAAAGGGACCTATTTACTAAATTTGGAAGTTAAGATTATAAATATTTAATCCATTTTTCAAAATTCAAAACACATAATTGGCTAAAATTAATTTAAAATTAAATCCATTGATGGGGTGAGAAAACAGGTTATTAATGTGAAAATGTTCAATATTAAAAAAAAATTATTTCCAAATTCAATGTGAAATTGATTCTAATGACCTAAATTGGATTAAAATATATAAAATTGATCTAAATATACTTTAAAACCAATTAAAAATATAATTTAACAATATAAATTATTTAGATGAAAAAAATGTTTTCAATTAAAATGCAGTATTTTTTACTATTCATCAAAACATGAAACTTATTAGAAAAATACCAAAAAATCACCCAAAATAAATTTTGATATTACTATTTCAATGAAGAATTTTATTTTTAAAATTGAATCTACAAAATTGTCAAAATTTATTTTTGAAACAAGTATGCCATTAAATTAAGATAAAACCATTTTTTAGAAAAATACAGTTTTTAACCATAAAACTAGGTTTATCATATACACTATTGAAAATAGTGACCCTTTTTAATTGAAAATTACTATATAATTCATAAATATTAATCAACGTGAAAAAAAAGAGTTATTCTATCATTACCTAGGTTGTTACATGCACGATCCGCAAACCAATTCATTAGTTGATTGATTCACGTTCATCATAGGAATCATTAGTGGGGAAGAAAACCACATAAATCAACATCCTACCTCGATATGGATCAATCAATGATTAAGAATGAAGTTTTTTCATTATCATTAGAAATATTTTTGAATCTCGTTGTGCACTGATCATCGAGCTACGATCATGTTGTCATTCACCCACAGAATCTCCTTTAATGGATCTTCAACGGTCCTTTGGATCTATAGGTTTTAGCAGTTAAACCTAATAATCCCCCATAACTATATAATTATAGAATAGGTTAGTTCATTGTGTTAATGTATTAAAATAAAATATTTTATTTTATTATTTTATTCATTTTATGCCCACAATGAATTTTTCACAAACGCCTCATGCCGAAAAAGGTTATGTCGTGCCTATGGTAAAACCCACACTCTGAACTCAATGATGATCTCAGATTTATGATTCAGGCCTCTATTTATAAGTTATTCTACTTTTTCAAAAAAAATGCGCGTGCGTGCTATTTAATATATTTCAAACATTTATTTTGGGCACACCGGGCCTCAAAATTACACAATGTCTCGTCACTTGGTCTCAAAAATAATCCATACAATATCCAAAAATAATACAAGGAAAATTTGAGTCATTAATTTATTCTCACCTTGGGTCTTTACATCCTGAAAATCCAAAACAAGTGGCTACACAAAAAAGATGTGGGTGTTGAGCATGCATCTGAGCCTCCCGCTCACAAGTGCTCTCCTGAAGATACTCGTGTCGCCACTAGACATGCACTAAAGGAATCTCCCACCCAAGAAGGATCATCTCCTGTCGATCCTCAATATCTATCAGGTACTCAGTAAAGATAGCTACATCCTCAATGTCCTGATCACCCAATCGATAATGTATGATGGTTCATGCACGTACCTCATCATATGTGACACATGGAAGATGTCTTGTATGTGGTATAACTATGGTGGTAGAGATAAGTGGTATGCCACCTCACCAACTCCATATAGTATCTATAAAATAATAATGAATCTTATATATAGCTTTCCACCCCTTCCAAATATCTATAATCCACATCAAGGTGAAACCCATAGGAAAACATAGTCTCCCTCCTCGAACTCTAAGGGATTGTATTATCAGTCAACATAAGACTTATGATACCTCTTTGTAGTCTTCATCCACTCTTGGGTGATCTGCACCTACTCAGTAATGGATCACACCAACTTTGGTCCCATAAGTGTTGACTCTCCTGGGTCAGTCCAGTAAAGTGGTGACCTACAGGGTTGCTCATACAAAGCCTCAGATGGATCAATAATAATGGAATATGGTAAATATTATTGTATGTAAAATCCACCAAAGGTAGGTGATCCTCCCAACTATGAACAAAGTCCAACATGCAAGCTCGCAGCATGTCATCCAGAACTTGAATGGTCTGCTCAGTCTGGCTGAAAATCTGGGGGTGAAAAGTCATTCTCAAACATAGTTGAGTCCCAAAATCCTCCCACAATCCATTACATAACTAATATGTGAAGGGATCACCACAATCATAAATTATCATCAAGGGAACTCCATTAAGTTGAACTATCTCTTATACGTAGAGGCATTTCAAGCTCTCTACTGAACTCTTCTCTCAAATAAATAGGAAGTGGGCTGACTTGGTGAGTTAGTATATGATAACCCATATGTAATCATGTCCCCTGGATGTACATGGTAATCCCATCACTAAGTCCATGGATATCTCATCCCACTTCCACTCTGAAACCTTGAGGGGTTGAGCTAAAACCTCTAGAACTTGGTGCTCATCCTTCATTTACAGACAAGTAAGGCATCAAGAGACAAACTCAGTAAATCCCTTATTCATCTCTAGTCACCAAAACTGACATTGGGGGTCCTGGTACATGGATATGTCAACCGCCACCCCAACACTGGAGTCCCTGGCCTGAAATCTGAACTCGAAACACTTAACAGTATTGTCCCAAACCAATCTCAAGGACTTCATTCCTATAGTAGAACTGAATCCTTTGATACCACTATGTCATGACCCGTCCCAATGGGGCCCATGTCATGACTCCCCAATCCCACCTCTAATAGTTCAGGGGCTGGAGACTAGTACCGAGTAATAATATCACTAACATGGGAGGCCTTAGACTAAAGTTCATATACAAACATACACATCTTCAAGCCTATACAATGTTGAAATTTAAAACAACTGATAACCCATGAATTCATACATCTAAATCCCACAACCAAATTATGGAAAGAAGTAATGGAAATTAAATAGGACCAAAATAAAATCCCACCACAAAGAGTATGAAAAAAATTCCAACCTGAAAGTAAATATGGGGACTATTGTCAAGATAACCATAGGAACACACCTCCGTCTATCTAGCTCACTAAGTGTCACCTAGTCCTGGTCCCTCTAGGACTCCATCAAAAGGTCGATCATGTGCACAAGACATGACACATGCAAGAAAATCCCATTCATGGGTGAGTATAACAATAGCTAGTAGGACACCATGAAACCAAAAATAATATAAAAAAGGAATAATAGTCATCTCTACACAGGTATATGTATACAACACATATAATAAGAATATCCAGATATACTCAACAAATACACACGGTCTCAAGGTAAATTTGCAACCTTAATGTAAGCCTAGGATTCCTTCTTGAAGGTTTTACATAGTACTCATCTAGAATAACACACTCCATAAGTCATATATCAGTAATGACATCTGATCGAGAGGTCATTCTCATCAGGTCTCATCATATGAAGTATACGCTGGAAGTCTGAAGAGATATGATATACAGATGAGGATCACACCCAAGGCCATGGGGTATACCAACAACTCAATCTGGAATAACCTGGTAAGTATAGGATCAGATCCCTCATAGTGTTGGTCACAATGATACCAAGAACTCCACTTAGGGCAATAAAATGATAGAGGATCTCACTATGGGCCTCACAGAAGGATTCCAACAACTTTATCCAAGAAGTCATACTGAAGGGATCACTATCCTATGTGTAGGAAGTGATTTCATACTGACCCTCAATGAATGGATATAGGTAAGACACCCTAACATAACTTGTCCAATATATAGAGGAAAAGGGATCCAAGCCAACTTTGAAGGAGTGCATGGCATGCACTAAGAGTGCACGGTGTGTCCCTTCAACATCGGGTCATGCCTGTGTAAATGGACCATACCCATGTCTATATAAAATTGCATGGTGTTCCCATGCTTGTTTACTTATGTCTATGTCCAAGTACACAACTATACTCATGTACACCTGGACTAGTCATGTCTGCGTCGGAGTACACGATGTGCATATTCTTGTGTACTCCTAGTCGTGTCCGTCTGCCATCACAAGTACATGTTTAGACATTGGGGAGGGGTCACACACCATGTGATATAGTCACACGTTGTGTGATACTTAACTCCATACTCAAACCCTATCCACTATTTTGAGGGTTCCACACAGTGTGTAACTCTACAGTACACGCCATGTTCTTCAGAATTTCTCTAGAATTCCATATATGGAATCGCGCATCTTCTCCACTACTCTAGCCATTTATCCATCTTTTCCCCATTCCAAAAACCAAGTAATACTATCATTCAACCCTTTACATAATTAAAAATCTGGATCCATCCTTTGAATCCATTCGGAAAACAGTCTTTCACACCATCCATCATCACGCACAAAAGAAAACAAAATTAGGTATCCAAAACTATCTGATCCATTTCCGCTTCTACCATCGCATGATCCCCTAATTACACCAAGTCTAGATCTATGAAATCGAATCATTGTTCCAAGAAACATGGGTGCAATGTTCTATTCCTTGGTTATTTTTAGAACCACAGGCCAAGGGATTACCTTTAATGAACGAAGAATGGGGAAAAGGGAAATCACAAAGCACAACCATGAGGAATGTAACTCAACCAATGTTTGTGTTGGCCTAGATTCATCTCTATTAGAAAAATTAATGAATAGATACATAATAAACAACAATAAATCCCAATCTTGGATAAAATCTATTCCATACCCACAAGATGCATGATCTGTGAATAAATTTGTTAGTTGATTGATTCACGTTCACCAGAGGAATCATAAATGGGGAAGAAAACAAAATAAATCAATATACTAACTCAATGTGGATTGATCACTAATGAAAAAAAAATTGTGTCATTGTTTTTGGTGAGATCCTTGAATCTCGTTACACACTAATCATCAAGATATGATCGACTGTTGTTCGCCCACAGAATCTCCTCCAACAACTCTCCAATGGTACTCTAGATCTATATGTTTTTGAGACTAAACCTAGTAATCCCCCATAATCATATACTTATAGAATTGTTTAGGTCACTATGTCAATGAATTAAAACAAAAATATTTTATTTAATTATTTTATTAATTTTATGCCCGCGGTGAATTTTTCACAAACACCTCACGTCGACAAGGGTTATGTCGTAACTAGGGTAAAACCCACAATCTGGACTTAATGGTACCCTCAGATTTTTGATCTGATCCTACATTTAAAAATTATTCTACGTTTTCAGGAAAACTATGCACGCATTCTATTTAATATATTTAATATATTTCAAACATTTATTCCAAGTGCACTGAGTCTTAGAATCACACATCATCTCAGCGCTTGATCTCAAAAATAATCCATAAAATATCCAAAAATAATATAAGGAAAATTTGAGTTGCTATATGAGACCCTGATGAGGGTCGTGAGAATGGTTGGATAATGTGTCATGGGATCACCAGGGTCCTTAGCTAGTGTAGCTTGGGTCATTTTATGGATAATGGAATTGGGTTGTGACTCGAGGAGACATATCGATTGAAAATTGATTTTTTAATTATTCAAATATGGGCTAACTGCCCATTCATCAAAGAAATTTTCACAGAAATATAAAATGATGTATTCCAAGGTCATCCCCTTGCAAAAAAATTATTACATTCCCAAGGTAATGATCCCAAACTAGAGAACACAATCAATGGATCCTACGGACTACACCCCTGAGAGAGGGAATCTGTAGTGAATTTGGCTTCCCTATGCACATGTTGAACTGAGTAACCACATCTAAGCTCCAAGGAGAAACTATGAACAAGGTAAGTTAGGTTCCAAGGGGGTTCCACCTGTCTGTTTAAGGCTCATACAACAGTTTTAGAATCTAACTCCACCTCTGAACACATCAACACTAAGCTCTTGCAAAGCATGATACTAGTATGAATAAATCTCATATCTGTACCCAAAAAACCCCTCAGACCATAAAAACTGTTGAATGCGAACATCACTGAACCATACATATCCCGCAGTAAACCATCCCCATGCATTATTCCATTCATATCCATCCACGTTAAGTTTATATCCGTGTAGAAGTGGTCTCCATCTGATCCAACTTCCCTGAGAACTAGATGGAGCAAGTGGTTTGTTGAGTAACCCGCATATAACATGAGACTGATGTCCACCTTTAACCAAAGATCCCAACTCATAAATCAGCCCCTTCATTCTAACATGAATAAAGGAAACCAAAGGTCTCACCTCTATCCTCACCTTGTTCCTTGCCTCCCATAACATCTAGAAAATAGAAATAACAATGATGTTGCGGCTCTTGTATTCCATTTCTTGGGTTCCGGCTCCAAAAAACTAGCTACCAATGAAGTCCTGCATGGAAGAACAAGATGGATTGAAGCGACCCCAGTTGGCCATACTAGACCACAAGTTTTTGGCCCATTTTCTCTTGATAAAAAAGTGAAAGGTCAACTTCGACTGTGGGTTAGTATAATATTAGAAGTGTAGGGCAATGGAAATCCCCTTCTTTTGTACATTATCCTCCATTGGAAGTTCTTAGTTTCATGCCCTCCACACAAGAAAATTCATTTTTGTTGGAACCTCTTTGCACCATAACTGATCAGCCCATTCATCATGATCCCCTCTATTCTGAAGCAGAATCCTATAATCATGCTTACTAAACTGTCCTGAAGCAGAACCTGTAAAACAAACTCGACCGGCCTCCTCATTAAACACAATCTCCTTGCAGGTTACCAACTACTCTTCACTCAGAAGATATTCCATAAGTCTCAAATACCGAGAAGCCTCCCTAACCGTCATAACAGGCATAGGACAGGATGGAAAAATAGCTTCTCACCAACCAAGTTATCATGCCATAAATTAATCTCTCCTCTCCCCACCACCCAACATGAGAAGTCCTAAAGAATCTCCAGATGATATAGGATGGTTTTCTCCAAGCTAGACAGCTTCTGTCTATCCAACTCCTCTCAATGTTATCCATATTTTTTTAAGGAATTTGGCCCACAACGATTCACCAATAATAAAACCCCATGTCATACAAGCCTGCATGGACTGCATTGTTAATGACATGTCCCTGAGACCAATTCCTCCCTCCTCGATTGGTTTTGCAAGACGACTCCATGAATCCTAATGAGCCCTGCCCATGGATTTGGCATCCCAAAGGAAACAATTTATAATTTTTTCCATCAACTCAATAACATCTTTGGGTGGGGAAATAACAGACATTACATGCGTCAGAATTTAAGATAGAACATTGTTGATCAATGACACACATCCACCGAAATAAAGGAATATACTCTTCCATCTAAAATCCTCCCAAGCGTTCTATTGATGAGGTCATCAAAGAGTAAGTTTTTAACATGCCCATTAGCAATAGGCGTCCCGGGGTAAATCATTGGAAACTGCTTCTGATAGACTCCCAGAATGTATTGGATGTCCCGAGCCCTTCTTCTTGAACATTTATTTGAAATTAAAACACTTCTCTTCCTCACATTGATACATTGTCCGCTTAACCTACCATAGACTTCCATAATTACCATAAGACTAAGAATAGAAGACTTCATGTCATTCAAGAAAATCAGAATATCATCAGCAAACATAATATGTGAAAGGGAACCATCTGAGGCTTTGGTGTGATAAGGTTGTATCCTCCTTCCCTCAATGCCTTTATGTAAATTCTGTGAAAGAGCCTCCTGGGAAATGATAAACACAATGGGCGACAAGGGATCCCCCTACCTCACCCCCCGCACACTTTTGAAATAACCAAATCCCTTACCCATAAGAGAGATGGTAAGTCACGGTGATGAATAACAACAGAAGAAAAGATCACACACCCATTCAGTAAAGCCCAGTTTCCTCATGACTTGTATAATAAAACTCTAATTCAGCTTGTCATATGCCTTGTCCATATATACTTGGATGATAATGTTGGACCCAGTCACCCTTTTATTATCATATTCCACCAACTCTTTGGCAATTCCAATCACCCATTAGATTCTTATACCCTTAATAAATCTGTGTTGCTCCTAGGAAATCACTTTCGGGATCACCTTGTTCAACCCCCTAGCAAGCAGACTTGCCAAAATATTGTAAGAGAATTTACATAAACAAATGGATCTAAAATGATCGATAGAGGGAGGGTCTTTGATTTTCGATAACAGAACCACTCTATAAGAACAAATGTTCCTATTGATGGCTCCTCCCCTAAAAAAATCTTGGATATCCACAATCACATGAATCCCCACAAAATCCCACACCGCCACAAAGAAAATCCCGAGAAAGTTGTCCGGGCCAGGTGCACTATCCAAAGACATGTTGCGGACTGTGTCCCAAACCTCATCGCCTGCCAGAACAACCATGAGGGCATTGTTATCCTCCACTTCAATCCTGATAGGAATATCCCCCATAAATGACTCATGCTCCTCCACTGAAACACCATTCACCGGGTTCCCCTGGTTATCACCTGCAAGTAACATCTCGAAGTGCTCTAAGGCCAACCTTCCTGCTACATTGACATCATAGGTGTAAGAGTCGTCCTCAAGTTTAATGTTGATTTTCATATTCTATCGTTCCTTCAAACATGCATGAAATAAAGCAGTATTGTGATCACCCTCTTTAAGCCATCAGACCCTGGAACGCTGCCTGTAGCCTCTTTCAATCTCAAGTAGCCTCTTAGAAAGGAAGGCACGTTTATCACATAATATGAGGAAGATACCCTCATCCCATCTCCACTATAGCTGGTCCTGCAAATTATTGATTTCCACCTGAATGGAATCCACAGAAATATCCACAATTGGGTTACTAATAAGCCAATGAGAAATATATGCCTTAAGCCACTTCAACCGCCCAGCTAACCCCACCCAGGCCCTCCCATCAATCTTTTGATCCCAAGAGTTCCTCATCATTTGTAAGAAACCCTCCAAACTATGTCAGTTCGATGAATATATGAAAGTATTATTCTCCTGGCCCCCTCATTTGAGCTCAACCAGCAGTGAGGCATGGTCCGATAAAGCTCGAGATAGGTGTGAAATAGAAGAAAGAGCAAAGGAATTTAACCCTTGGATGTTGTAAATACATCTGCCCAGACAACTCCAAATGTGCCTAGTCCCTTTGCGGTTGTTACACCAGATATACTTGCACCCTTTGAAGGCCAGATCCAGAAGGCCTTTACTAGACATGAAATTCCTGAAGTCGACCATACCGCTGATGGAACTCTCTGATCCACCTCTCTTTTCTGAAACATCAACAATCATATTGAAGTCCCCACCGATAAACCAAGGTAAGCTCGTTGGATCAACAGCCTCCAGATCATCCCACATGATCCTTCTTTCCTTCATATCGTTACTAGCGTAAATGAGAGAAAAACATATCTCAATACCTTTGAACCCGATCTTCACCATTATACACTAGTTCGTTGCCTGCATTAACTCCACCTGTATGTTCCGTTTCCAAAATAAACATATGTGTTTGTTTGTGGGATGGCCATGCATGAACTAAGCGAACCCCATCTTCTTCGTGAAATAGCTGATTTTACTGACATCCTGTTTAGGTTCCAGAATCACAGCCAAGGAAACACTATATCTCTGAGACTTAGAAGCAGAAGGCACATTTTTCATGTACTTCGAAACCCTGAGCATTCCATATAATCAAAGATACCATTAAAAAAATAGAATTATTGGCCCTACAACCATTGTTACCTGGACTCGTTGTAAACAACGTTCTTCAGCACTCGTCCTTGGACATCAAATGAGTGATCGGACGAGAATATCCTTCTGACAAGGAACCCTTCTTTGGCACGAGAATCTTCTTTTTCAACGGACTATCCGCTTCTTCCAACAAGGAGATCTTATTCCTCACGGATGATTGAAGAGGAAATGGATCTTCCTCCTGGTGTAGGCCAGCCAACACCAACTGAGCAGGTGACCTACGGGATGCAACCATTTCCATCACCACCCCACCTAGAAAGTTTAGTATTATCATCTCTGGGGTAACCCGTCCTGGCCAAAATGGGATATTTAAGTGATTCGGGAAGCATAGGAGAAGGTATCTGTGCAGGATTTTTTTTTTAAATACGTTTTTAAAAAAAAAAAATTAAAAACGCCCAGGTTAAAAATATTTTTAAAACTGCCCCTCAAAGGCGGCAGGCGCGATGCCGCCTTTGCGTTTTGGGGAAAAGGCGGCATCGCGCCTGCCGCCTTTGGCCTTTACCCGAAAGGCGGCATCCGCGATGCCGCCTTCCCCCTAAAAAAATTTAATTTTTTTTTTGAAATTTTTTATTTTTATTTTGTTTTGTTTTGTTTATATATATATATATATATATATATATATAAAACAAAAAATTTCAGCAGAATTTCTCTGCTACTAAATATCCAGCGGTACTGCCATTACAGCAGTCTGGATTCTGACAGAAACCCTCACCCAGACCTTCCTTTTATAAGATGGCTTGCCCTGGAAATCATTCTGCATTTTCGATGTGGGATTCAGGTTCTCTCTTTCCTGCGCAGTACATTCTGCATTTTCGATGTGGGATTCTGTTTCAAGTGCGTGACTTTGAAAGACAATAAAATATAAACTATAAGACCAATATAAATGAAATTTTAAATATTGATTAAACATATAAGAAATAGTTGAAAACAAAAAGAATTTCCTTAAAAATGATAATGCAAAATAATTTATAAGGTTTCAAAACCGCTTACCTGAAATTTAAAAAAGTTTCAAGTACGTAAATTTGAAAGACTATAAAATATAAAATATAAAACGAATATAATTGAAACTTTAAAGATTGATTAAACATATAAGAAATAGTTTAAAACAAAAGGAATTTCATAAAAAGGTTGATAGAAAATAATTTATAACCTCTCAAAACCGCTTACTTGAAATTTAAAAATGTTTCAAGCACGTGAATTTGAGTGACTATAAAATATAAACTATAGAACAAATATAATTGAAACTTTAAACATTGATTAAACATATAATAAATAGTTGAAAACAAGAGGAATTTCATAAAAAATGTTAATGAAAAATAATTTATAAGCTCTCAAAACCGCCTACTTGAAACTTAAAAACGCTTCAAATACGTAAATTTGAACGAGTATAATTATATAAGTAATAATTAATAAGTAATAAGTAATAATTATAATGAATAATAATAATTAATATTTATATAACTTATTAATAATTAATAATTAATAATTACTAATTACTAACTAATTAATTATAATTATTAATTATATTACCAATTAACTAAATAATTAGTATATATATAATAATTAATAAGTAATAAGTAATAATTATTAATTATTAATTATAATAAATAATAATAATAATTAATATTTATATTACCAATTACTAATTAATAATTAATAATTAATAATTACTAATTAATTACTAATAATTATAATGAATAATAATAATAATTAATTACTAATAATTACAAATTAATTATTAATTAATTACTAATAATTATAATGAATAATAATAATAATTAATATTTATATTACTAATGAACTAATTAATAATTAATTTGTAATTAGTTAATTAGTAATATAAATATTAATTATTAATTAGTTAATTAGTAATATAAATATTAATTATTATTATTTATTATAATTATTAGTAATTATTTAGTTAATTGGTAATATAAATATTAATTATTATTATTCATTATATATGTAATAATTAATAAATAATTATTAATTAGTTAATTATTAATTAGTTAATTAATAATTATTAATTAATTACTAATAATTATTAATTAATTACTAATAATGATTAATTAATTACTAATAATTATTAGTTAATTATTATTAGTTAATTATTAATTAGTTAATTAATAATTATTAATTAATTATTAATTAGTTAATTATTAATAATTGTTAATTAGTTAATTATTAATTAATTATTAATTAGTTAATTATTAATTAATTACTAATAATTATTAATTAATTACTAATATGATTAATTAATTATTAATTAGTTAATTATTAATAATTATTAATTAGTTAATTATTATTAATTACTAATTAATTATTAATTAGTTAATTATTAATTAGTTAATTATTAATTAATTACTAATAATTATTAATTAATTACTAATAATGATTAATTAATTACTAATAATTATTAGTAATAATTAGTAATATAAATATTAATTAACTAATTAATAATTAATTAATAATTATTAATTAACTAATTAATAATTAACTAATAATAATAATTAATTAATTATTAATTAACTAACTAATAATTAATTAACTAATTAACAATTATTAGTAATATAATTAATAATGATTAATTAATTATTAATTAATAATTATTAATGATTAATTAACTAATTTATAATTATTAATTAACTAATTAATAATTATTAATTAACTAATTAATAGTTATTAATTAAGTAATTAATAATTATTAGTAATATAATTAATAATTATTAATTAATTATTAATTAATTATTAATTAATAATTACTAATTAATAATTAATAATGATTAATTAATTATTAATTAATAATTATTAGTAATATAATTAATAATCATTTAGTTAATTAGTAATATAATTAATAATTGTAACTAATTAATTAGTAATTAGTAATTAGTAATTATTAATTATTAATTATTAATTAGTAATTGGTAATATAAATATTAATTATTATTATTATTTATTATAATTAATAATTAATAATTATTACTTATTACTTATTAATTATTATATATATAATAATTATTTAGTTAATTGGTAATATAATTAATAATTATTACTAATTAATTAGTAATTAGTAATTATTAATTATTAATTATTAATAAGTAATATAAATATTAATTATTATTATTCATTATAATTATTAATTATTACTTATTAATAATTACTTATATAATTATACTCGTTCAAATTTACGTATTTGAAGCGTTTTTAAGTTTCAAGTAGGCGGTTTTGAGAGCTTATAAATTATTTTCCATTAATATTTTTTATGAAATTCCTTTTGTTTTCAACTATTTCTTATATGTTTAATCAATGTTTAAAGTTTCAATTATATTTGTTCTATAGTTTATATTTTATAGTCACTCAGTTTCACGTGCTTGAAACATTTTTAAATTTCAAGTAAGCGGTTTTGAGAGGTTATAAATTATTTTCTATCAATCTTTTTTATGAAAATCCTTTTGCTTTCAACTATTTCTTATATCTTTAATCAATCTTTAAAGTTTCAATTATATTCGTTTTATATTTTATATTTTATAGTCTTTCAAATTCACGTACTTTTAACTTTTTTAAATTTCAAGTAAGCGGTTTTGAAACCTTATAAATTATTTTGCATCATCATTTTTAAGGAAATTCTTTTTGATTTCAACTATTAATTATATGTTTAATCAATATTTAAAATTTCATTTATATTGGTCTTATAGTTTATATTTTATTGTCTTTCAAAGTCACGCACTTGAAACAGAATCTCACATCGGAAATGCAGAATGTACTGCGCAGGAAAGGGAGAACCTGAATCTCACATCGAAAATGCAGAATGATTTCCAGGGCAAGACATCTTATAAAAGGGAGGTCTGGGTGAGGGTTTCTGTCAGAATCCAAACTGCTGTAATGGCAGTACCGCTGGATATTTAGTAGCAGAGAAATTCTGCTGAAAATTTTTGTTTTATATATATATATATATATATATATAAACAAAACAAAACAAAAAATAAAAATATTCAAAAAAAAAATTAGAATTTTTTTAGGGGAAAGGCGTCATCGCGGATGCCGCCTTTCGGGTAAAGGCCAAAGTCGGAAGACACGATGCCGCCTTTGCCCCGAAACGAAAAGGCGGCATCGCGATGCCGCCTTTAAGGGGCAGTTTTAAAAATATTTTTAACCTGGGTGTTTTTTAAAAAATATTTTTTTTTTAAACGTATTTAAAAAAAAAATCCTATCTGTGCACGTGTAAAGGGTGGCAATAGATCCTTGGGTATGCCCGCAACCACACATGCAAGGTAGAATCCCATCCTTCCGGAGCACAAGGAAGCGATCGTCGTCAGATTTAGTTCTGTGAAACCCACCACCGAGAACGCCAATGATGGTCCATTGGGTTGTAATGGTAACATGATGGACAACGCCCTTTCCTCCGACAAAAAGCTTCCCACCTCAGAATTGAAAATCTTTTCTGCCACGAGTCCTATAGGATTCGAAAATTCAAAAATATCCGTTGTCCCGTTGACTTTTACCACCCCTTCGAGGAAGACGATGGTTTATCCCGTGAAGATGACGTCACACCGGCGCCTCCCTGTAATTCCATCTTACCACAAGATCCAACCACAGACCCAGACGTAGAAGACTCCAGACGAACACTATGACCATGCAGGGACCCCTGATGTTGAGGCCTTGGCTTCCCCCGTCTACAGATCTCCACCGAAAGCCTTTGAAAACCACAAACCGAGCAAAATATGGGTGGAGCTTGGAGCACCAAACGCTGCCACCATTTAAAACCCTCAGGGAACTTTATGAGAAGATGAGAAGGGAATTTCACCGATAGGTTCATCTCAACACAGATGCCCGGGTTAGCCACATCCAGTAACACACACATCTGTGTTCGGATCAGGACAAAGGAACCTCCCCAGGGAATCCCCCACCGCCGCCAATATTGAAGGATTATGGAAAGGAATGGGGAGCCCCATAAGTTTGATCCAAACCGCAGCCATGGAGTATTCTCTACCATAGTGACACTCCCAAGACCAGTGTGAGAGAGTAAACCAGCGAGGACCGTAGCGCCTTTCCTCCCGCGCCCACGCACGCACAAAATCTTCTTTGTTGAAGAGATGAATGAAAAACGCAAACCAGGAGAGTTATGAAACCGCTGGGTGTTGAAAACCCCAAAATTCCACAAAGGACCTGAACACCTCCAGCGAGGGTTTCAACGGACCAAAACGGGCCACCAAGGAGAGATTATGAAACTCCGCAGCCTCCTGGATCTCCTTTTCCGAAACCACAATGACTGGGACCCGTCCATAGGTTTGACGCTTCTTTGCTGGCATTTTTGGGCGGATGGGTTTTTTTTTTTTTTTTTATTAAAATGGGTCTAGGTTAGAATTAATTAGGTAAAGGGGTTTGTTGAGCGCCACTTGAAGTGGCGCTCAACAATTCGGGTGGCTAGCGCCACTTCAAGTGGCGCTCCACCTTTTTTTTTTTTTCCGGTTCTGTTTTTTTTTTCTGGTTTTGTTTTATTTCTTTTTTTTTAATTGTTTTTCACCTCATCTCTTTTTAATAAATAATTTCAAAATAAATAAATAAAATTTTAAAAATAATCTTATAAATATGTATTTAAAAATGCTAAATTAATTATTATTATATTTATAATTATATAATTATGAAATTATATTTATGTATATATATAATTATATGTGTGTGTATAAATATAATTATGTATATATATAATTAAAAATAAATATTTATAAATATAAATCTATTTATATATATTTTTTAAATAAAAAATATATTTGTAATTATATAATTATAAACTAATCTTTAAATATAAATATTTATAATTATATGAATATGAATATATTTAAAATATATAATTATGAAAATATTGTTACATATATATCTAAAATTTATTTATAAATATATTTAATATTCATATATAAATATATATATATGTGTGTGTGTGTATGTGTGTGTGTAGAATTATATTTATAATTATATTTAGA
This sequence comes from Viscum album, assembly GCA_963277665.1. Classification (NCBI taxonomy): domain Eukaryota; kingdom Viridiplantae; phylum Streptophyta; class Magnoliopsida; order Santalales; family Viscaceae; genus Viscum; species Viscum album. The sequence goes on from OY728133.1 coordinate 819,339,526, forward strand.
ATTATATTGTAATTATAGTTATACTTGTATATATATAATTATATATTTATACATGTATATATTTACATAGTTATAAGTAACTATTTATAAAAAAAATTGAAATATTGTTAAACATATAGTCTTTCAATACCACCTACTTGAAACTTAAAAATGTTTCAAGTATGTGACTTTGAAAGCCTATAAAATATAATCTAAATGACCAATATGAATGAAACTTAAAACATGTATTAAAAATATACTAAATAGATAAAAATAAAAAAATTACGTAAAAAATGTCGATAGAAAATATTTTATAGGCTTTTAAAACCACCTAGTTGTAACTTAAAAATGTTTCAACTATGTGACTTTGAACGTCTATAAAACATAATTCATATGACCAATATGAATGAAACTTAAAACTTGGATTAAACATATACTGAATAGATGAAAATAAAAAAATTACGTAAAAAATGTCGATAGAAAATATTTTATAGGCTTTCAAAACCACCAAGTTGTAACTTAAAAATGTTTCAACTATGTGACTTTGAACGTCTATAAAACATAATCCATATGACTAATATGAATGAAACTTGAAACTTGGATTAAACATATACTAAATAGATGAAAATAAAAAAAATACGTAAAAAATGTCGATAGAAAATATTTTATAGGCTTTCAAAACCACCTAGTTGTAACTTAAAAATGTTTCAACTATGTGACTTTAAACGTCTATAAAACATAATTCATATGACCAATATGAATGAAACTTGAAACTTGGATTAAACATATACTGAATAGATGAAAATAAAAAAATTACGTAAAAAATGTCGATAGAAAATATTTTATAGGCTTTCAAAACCACCTAGTTGTAACTTAAAAATGTTTCAACTATGTGACTTTGAACGTCTATAAAATATTATTATTTTATATACAATAATTAATTAGTTAGTAATATAATTATTAATTATTATTTGTCATTATAATTATTAATTATTAATGGTTAACTCGCTGTGACAAATTTTGTTTATATTGTACCTGTACTTTATAATTTAATAGTTAATTGAAATAAGTTTGTATTTAATAGATTTTTGATTTTCTTGTTTGACTTAAACAACAATTACTTATCATAGTGAATAAGTTTTTTAATATATACAACATCACATCCAAAAACATCAACGACGATGTCCTCCAGTACCACAACGCGGTGTCTGAATGTCACGTCCTCTCCGCGTCCGACGTCCATGTCGCTCCGGTGTCCTCTCTGCAGGTTCCTCCTCTTCCGGTGCTTCTGGTGCCTCCTCATGATGCTGTGTAGAGGACTGACCAAAATCATGTGAGGACGCCCCAAAATCATGTGAGGATGCCCCAAAACCATATGGGGTGACATATGGCTCTGAAGCCCCTATAAATGGTAGAAATGGGGTACTGAAGAAGGCCTCGTCGGGAGGAGAGGGGGCCGCCATAAGCTGTGTGACTGCACCCAGATCGAAGTCCATAGTAGTCTGCGGAGACGCCATATGCGGTATATAAATGTCTCCCTGCTGTGCAAAATCATCAGTCGGCTGGGCGTGATCGTCTGTCTGTGGTGCGACGACATCTGCAGGAGCCGCTCTCGGATGTCGATGTGGTCGCCTCTGCCCCCCCGGATGTGCTCGTCTCTGTCGTCCAGCTGGCGGCGGCGGTGGCGGTGCATCCTCCTCAGCAGGCATAGCAGGGACATCGTCATCCTCAGGTGCTTCTGCCTGAAGATATGGATCAGGATATATCTGTGGCTCCTCATCAAAAAAACTGTCACGTATCAACCGGAGATGATCCAATAGAGCCACCACATCCCGATGAACTACCTCCCGCAGAATATATGCATGCTCCTGAGGCTGTGTGGAATGTGCAAGCTGACCAATGGCGTCTGCCTGCAAATGAAATGACAATCAAATTAATATCAAAAATGAGTTAAACAAAATTAATAAATCTTAGTAAACATACCAATCGCTGAATGCCAATCCCCTGACGTGTAAGGTACATGATGGTATGTCGTCGATACCAGTGTGCATAATCCCCCTGATCAGATAAATCAGAGTGTGATGTGATATATCCCTGTGGAAAGATACTGAATCGTGCACGCCTGTCCCAAAGCTGGATATAAGATGCATGATGTCGTCGCCAGTCTGTCGTCTGTCTACCTATAAGCACAATCGAATGTAGCTCGATAGTCTGTCGTGGTGCCAAGGGGATATGCTGTATAAAACCGAACTGGCGCATGACCCGGTCTGGCTGGTGCCACTCAACGATGTGGAAGTGAATGAGTGGTACTACTGCAGCACGATCTCCAGCCAAAGATGTGCAGTATAGTGGAAGTGATGCGTAGACATAACCTGTATAAGGAGTCCATGAAACCTGAAATGTAAACTCAAAAAATAAGTCATATAGTAGCATGATAATTTTACTGAGATTATATTGAAATAACTTAAAATAGTGATAACAAAACAAATTTTCCTACAAAAAAGTACTGTTTAACTTACATCAGCCGGCACTAGAGCATCGAATATCTGTCTGAAGCTGTGCACACTATGTCTCGGAGTATGTGCAAACTTCTGAGACTGACTCCACCTGGTGAAAAAAGAGTAACCTACGGTAAGTTTATAAAAAACAATAACAAAAGTACTAAATAACCGAAAGTAATGACGTAGACATACCATCGTCCCCGAGGACAGTCCTGAAGTAGCTCCGGTGCAAGCGGTGCGACAACTCGAGGAGTGATGCGTGGAAAACGCTCCCAGGCCCACATCTGTACTAACACCATGCAACCTGCAATCTGATGTGAATCGGCCTGACAACTGGTGCAGAGAGATCTGTACAGATGTGCTAATACAGCGGATCCCCAACTGTATGTAGCAGTCTGATCCAGATCCTCAAGTAATGGGAGGTACATCATGTGTACCAAAGCGGTGGAGTAGTCGACGCACAACATGCCTCCGAGCAGCCGCAAAATATATGCACGTGTGTGCTGAAGAAGCGTCTCCTCGTCTGCATCATCTGGAATGACGTCGAAATGCTGATCGAGCCACCTCATTCGCAAGCGCGAACCCTGGAGGACACCTCGTGCGCCGATGATGTCAATGCCTAGCAGCCTCTGTATGACTGCAACCCAATCGCCGGTACTGGCCCCCGTAATTGCATCTCCATGGATAGGTAACCCCAGCATGTAGGCGACGTCCTCTAATGTAATAGTCATCTCCCCCTCTGGGAGATGAAATGTGTGTGTCTCTGGCCGCCATCTCTCAACCAATGCAGCTATCAAATGATGGTCGATGGTCTTGAAGTCACACATAGCGACTCCATAAAAGCCTGCACGTCTAAGGTATGGAAAAATAGCTGCCGGCGGTGCCTCATGATGGAAACGGTGCGCTCTCCGAACATGAAGATGTCTAACAGGTCGTCGCGCCAACACATCGCGCGACACGTGCGTCTCCTGGCAAGATAAAAGTGGCTGCTCCATCTGAATGTGCAAACAATAAAACATTAATTTCATGTAAGTTATGACTTTTATCATGTAAGATATGTAATTTATCATATAAATTTTAAAGAAGCATAAACACATTGGTTTAGTTGTTGTCTCCCGTGTTGGGGTGTTGGGGTGAAGACGTTCAGAGTTTCCTCGTTTTTGTTTTGTAGTCACTATAAGTTCATCTTTCATTATAAAAAACTGATGACATTTTCATTTAATAGTTCAAATGGTTTTGGTTTCTTATACAGGTACATTCCTTTTTTTGAGTTGGCGTTGTTTGTTTAAAGTTACTCATGTAATGTTGATCGTTCGACAAAAAATGTCACGTGAAATCGTGGTACATTTTCCAAAAATTACCCTATTTACAAGTACAACAAATATGATTAAAAATGGTGAAATGATAAAAATAATTACATGTACAAAGTTTTACAGTAACTGATAGAGTACGTGATTCATTTTAACCATTAGATGATTGCCCTATGTGTCTAGTAACAATAGAAACATCTTTGCAATTTTGTCATGCCCCTGAGTATAAATCAACCTCAAAACCTCTAGATAATTTTTCTTGGTAAGGTGAGATGAGAAGGGAGGTATTATACCATCAGGAAGAGAGATTCTAGAAATGTGCAATGTTATGACAAACCTTTAGATGAAATGTGTCAGTTCCCCACTAGATGTGCATGTTTCTTCAAAATTTTCAGGCTGGAGATAATCCACCATAAGTTTCACATAGCCTTATGTCTTCCATGGATTAATGTCAAACACTTCAACCAATTTGTTTACTTTATGGGTAAGTAAAACCTCATTCCTTTGAATATGCACATTACCATGAACATATAAAATCATAATTTTGCAAGGAAAACTACTAATCTCATGTTCACTGAAATACCCCTTAACGTAAGAATGATACAAATAGTGTAAGTACCCAATAGCAAGATTCTAATCCATTTTGAAGGATAATGGGGATGACAAGGAAACATCAACCCCCAGGCCCACCCCTTCCACCCATTCAACCAACTTCGGTAACTCCTATAGAAGTAGTTTTTCAAAAAAATGAAATGTCACCCCACCACAGCTTCCTACATCCATATTAACCCCCCAATTCAGTTTCATTAAATGTGGACAGCCCTCATTTTTACCAAAGTTAATGATGCACTATTAAACCACCACTTTTGACCCCCCCCCCCTCAAATATACAAAATGATTTGAGGGATGAGAAATGATTCGACACATTTCAATGTTCTAAAATGCACCGAATCATTTCTCATCCCTCAAAGCATTTTGTATTTTTGAGGCGGGGGTTGAAAAGTGATGGTTTAATAGTGCATCATTGACTTTGGTAAAAATGGGGACTGTCCACATTTAATGAAACTGAATTGGGGGGTTAATATGGATGTAGAAAGCTGTGGTGGTGTGACATTTCATTTTTTTGAAAAACTACTTCTATAGGAGTTACCGAAGTTGGTTGAATGGGTGGAAGGGGTGGGCCTGGGGGTTGATGTTTCCTTGTCATCCCCATTATCCTTCAAAATGGATTGGAATCTTGCTATTGGGTACTTACACTATTTGTATCATTCTTACGTTAAGGGGTATTTCAGTGAACATGAGATTAGTAGTTTTCCTTGCAAAATTATGATTTTATATGTTCATGGTAATGTGCATATTCAAAGGAATGAGGTTTTACTTCCCCATAAAGTAAACAAATTGGTTGAAGTGTTTGACATTAATCCATGGAAGACATAAGGCTATGTGAAACTTATGGTGGATTATCTCCAGCCTGAAAATTTTGAAGAAACATGCACATCTAGTGGGGAACTGACACATTTCATCTAAAGGTTTGTCATAACATTGCACATTTCTAGAATCTCTCTTCCTGATGGTATAATACCTCCCTTCAAATGGTTTTGTTTTCTTATACAGGTACATTCCTTTTTTTGAGTTGGTGTTGTTTGTTTAAATCTACTCATGTAATGTTGATCGTTCGACAAAAAATGTCACGTGAAATCGTGGTACATTTTCAAAAAATTACCCTATTTACAAGTAAGACAAATATGATTAAAAATGGTGAAATGATAAAAATAATTACATGTACAAAGTTTTACAGTAACTGATAGAATACATGATTCATTTTAACCATTAGATGATTGCCCTATGTGTCTAGGGCAACGTGTCTTCGTATGACCTTCCTGGCGGCATATGCTGCACCGCCGTCCAGCTGGATGTTCACTAGGCCAATCCATCTCATTCCGAATACGAGTCGACTTTGGCCTCCCTTTAGGTCGAAGTCTGTTGCTGTTTGGTAGAAGCGTGGGTGCGCCATCAGGCAGCTGAAAATTCTGATATTCCCCGATTGGCATCCACGGAGTATTGTAGCAGGAGTTGATGCTCTCGAGCCGATAAGCTGGATCAACGAACTGCTCCCAAGATACGTGTACGTAAGCACATGCAGCAATCACATGGCCGCAGGGATATCTCAGTGCCTGAAAGTTGCCACAATCACAGTAACGCTTCTCCAATAAAACAACTCGCACACGAACATTGCTACATGCCATAGCATCACCGGGCTCAGCGACCTCAAATCGTTGCTCTGGACGATTAAATGCAGTTACACGGTAAGTTGCGGCCTCCTGAAGAATTGTATCTAGCTCGCGTTGGAAATGGTGTCCATAGCGCATCCCTCTGTTCAAGCCCTCTTCAGCTTGCTTTCCTCGTTCCAGAAAGTACTTTACACTACGATAGAAAGTCTCTTGTACCAACCCTGAAATTTAGATTTACGACATTATACAAATATTATATTATAATAGTAACTCTTCTGAGTAACATATATTGAAATATTCGTATTTACCTGTGATAGGTAGTTTTCGAACACCCTTGAAAACTCCATTTATACATTCTACGATGTTGGTCGTCATATGACCATATCTCCTCCCATCATCATATGCCAACGACCATTTCTGCTTTGGAATTTGCATCATGTAATCATACACTTCTGGATTCACTCTGTGGATATCTTGAAGACGCTCCTCCATCCTTTGTTGTTGAGGCTCATATGCTATCATACAAGAAGTCATCTGAACAGTTATGAAAATAACTACGACAAAAACATTTTAAACAGAAAAGGATGTTCATACCAATTTTTAAGATTGCCTTTTTCATCGACTCATTCTTGAACTTCTTTCGCAAATTGCTGGCAATGTGTCGAATACAGTATCGATGATGGGCATATGGTGGTCTCCACGAAAGACCCTCAGACTGTATCGCCTCCTTGATTGCACGGTGGCGATCAGAAATAAGACAAATCCCTTCTGCATCCGTAACAAACTCTCGGAGACATGCCAGAAACCAGCTCCATGATGAGAAGTTCTCTTTATCCACAATTGCAAATGCTATAGGCAGAGGGGCTCGATTTCCATCTTGTGTGGCGGCAATCAATAAAGTTCCGGTATACTTTCCATACAGAAATGTGCCATCAATTTGTATGAACTGCTTGCAATGTCTAAAAGCCGCCACACATGGTAAAAATGTCCAAAATAATCTATCAAACACAACCATTGAGCGGTCAAGTTGGTTCTGTTGGTTAACATATTCAACTGTATGTAACCGATAGACTATTTGATTATTGTGGCGTAGAAGCTCCAACAGTTGTGGTAGAACTCGATAAGAGTCATCCCAATCACCATACACTTTCACAATAGCCTTTTGTCGTGCTGCCCATGCCTTCCAGTAAGAGATTCGATACCCAAAAAGCTGTTTGATTCGCTCAATGACCAGAACCACGGGGACATCTTGACATGCTCTAATCATTTCAACAATAATAGTTGAAACAAACTCAACATCTAATGAAGAGTGTTCCTGTGCCAAGCTTGGGTTCACACATGTGTGTGGAGTAAATCTAGTGATGCGCCAGCTGTGAAAAGTGTTATCAATAATAGCTCGCAGACGCATTTGACAGTTCGATTCAAATTTGTCACAACGGATCAAATAATAAGATCTCTTTGCCTCTTCTACAACATATGAGTAATGTCTTTCAATGTGATATTGTTTTATCACATTTTTCATTGCTTCTTTGCTCTCAAACTCTCTGCCAATATACAGAACATCGTTATCTGACACTCGATTTATGCCACCAATGATTCCTGGAAATTCTGAACTGGGAGTGATAACTGAATAATCAAATTCTGGCAAGCGATTCATGCCTTCAGTCGACCAGGAAGCCAATAGTGGCGGATGGTTCAATGGTCGGTTGAACCTCGCATGAGTTGGTACAGACTGATCTTCCGCATGCTCTTCTTCTTCTTCAACTTCCTCTTCATCTTGTTCAAAATTGTCATCATCCTCAAATTCATCAACCAATGCATCTAAAGTATGTGGAGGACTATCCATTGAAACTGTGGCTGATGGAAATGATGGAATAACTACTGATGCTGATGGAACGTCTTGATGTGAAGGAGCATATGACATAGTTTCATGAATTTGAGATGGGTCAACTTCCAATGTCGATGGAACCTCCATTGTAGCTATAGTGACATACAACTCCATCATTTGATTCTCAGGTATATACTTAACCAATGAAAGTATATATTCCCAATCATCATCATCATTTACCGGATATGGCACATGCCAAAACCTATCTATAAATTGAAGATGTCTGAATGTAATGGACTCTATTACTTGATTCCTCGCGAGTTTTAACCTCCGATGGATTTTCCTTTGCACAGCTTCCAAAGTAGTACATCCTCCAAGCATCACAACAGCTTCTGGATGTATACTATAACTGCATCCTTGTTCTGTCTCAATTATTTGACCGTTGCAATAAATATAAGCGGCGACCATCTTTTTTATCTAAAAGAAACCACTGTTATTAATTAAATCTGATTAAAGTATCAATTTATGTATGCATGCTTCTAGTAATTTATGTTGGAATCCTAATCCCTCCACCAAATCAATATGTTCAAACCATATTGATGTGTAACTATTTACACAACCCACAAGTTTGTGTTACTTACCCAAAAATAGAAGTCAAATATATTTATACATATCCACATGCATTATATGCATGAGGTACACGAACATGTCATGTAAAAGCATAGAGTTATATGAAATTGAAAGTCTCCACATGAGTAAGCCCGGAGCGACAGATAGCCAACCCCATTCACTTTCCTAGACAAGGCAAGCCTCCAGGAAAGTAGGTGGTCCGACCCAAAGCCCCTCTACCCGAGGATACTTTACTCAAGAGAGCAATCATTTCATGATAACTCTAACACTTAATATGCAAAAAATATATTGAACTACTAAATTCAAGTTCATAACTTCAATTACAAACCGAGGTCAAGGTAGATTGAAAACTAAATTCATTATCATTCCTAGAATGTAATGCAAAGTTATATTCCATAGGCAATTTACTACTACTTGGCTAATTAATATAACTACTTCGCTAATTAATATAACTACTTCGCTGATTAATATAACTACTTCACTGAATAATATAACTACTTCGCTAATAACATAATTATGATAAATTAATTACCTTATGGTTAACTAATTACCTAATTATGGTTAACTAATAACCTAATTATGGTTAACTAATTACCTAATTATGGTTAATTAATTACCTAATTATGATTAATTAATTAACTAATTATGTTCCATTAATTACCTAATTACGATTAATTAATTACCTTATGGTTAACTAATTACCTAATTATGGTTAACTAATAACCTAATTATGGTTAACTAATTACCTAATTATGGTTAACTAATTACCTAATTATGATTAATTAATTAACTAATTATGTTCCATTAATTACCTAATTACGATTAATTAATTACCTAATTATGTTTCATTAATAACCTAATTAGGATTAATTAATAACCTAATTAGGATTAATTAATAACCTAATTAGGATTAATTAATAACCTAATTATGATTAATTAATAACCTAATTATGATTAATTAATAACCTAATTATGATTAATTAATAACCTAATTATGATTAATTAATAACCTAATTAGGATATATTAATAACCTAATTATGATTAATTAATAACCTAATTATGATTAATTAATAACCTAATTATGATTAATTAATAACCTAATTATGATTAATTAATAACCTAATTATGATTAATTAATAACCTAAATAGGATTAATTAATAACCTAAATAGGATTAATTAATAACCTAAATAGGATTAATTAATTAACTACTAATGATTAATTAATTAACTAATTATGATTAATTAATTAACTAATTATGATTAATTAATTACCTAATTATGATTACTTAATTAACTAATTATGCTTAATTAATTACCTAATTACGATTATTTAATTACCTAATTATGATTAATTAATTACCTAATTATGTTTCATTAATAACCTAATTATGATTTATTAATTACCTAATTAGGATTAATTAATAACCTAATTATGATTAATTAATAACCTAATTATGATTAATTAATAACCTAATTAGGATATATTAATAACCTAATTATGATTAATTAATAACCTAATTATGATTAATTAATAACCTAATTATGATTAATTAATAACCTAATTATGATTAATTAATAACCTAATTATGATTAATTAATAACCTAATTATGATTAATTAATAACCTAATTATGAATAATTAATAACCTAAATAGGATTAATTAATAACCTAAATAGGATTAATTAATAACCTAATTATGATTAATTAATTAACTACTAATGATTAATTAATTAACTAATTTTGATTAATTAATTAACTAATTATGATTAATTAATTAACTAATTTTGATTAATTAATTAACTACTAATGATTACTTAATTAACTAATTATGCTTAATTAATTACCTAATTATGATTAATTAATTAACTAATTATGTTTCATTAATTACCTAATGATGATTAATTAATTAGCTAATTATGATTAATTAATAACCTATTATGTTTCATTAATTACCTAATTAGGATTAATTAATTACCTAATTATGATTAATTAATAACCTAATTATGATTAATTAATTACCTAATTATGACTAATTAATTACCTAATTATGACTAATTAATAACCTAATTAGGATTAATTAATAGCCTAATTAGGATTAATTAATTACCTAATTATGATTAATTAATTACCTAATTATGATTAATTAATTAACTAATTATGATTAATTAATAACCTAATTACGGTTAATTAATAACCTAATTATGATTAATTAATTAACTACTAATGATTAATTAATTAACTAATTATGATTAATTAATAACCTAATTATGATTAATTAATAACCTAATTATGATTAATTAATTTACTAATTACGATTAATTACTTAACTAATTATGATTAATTAATTTACTAATAATGATTAATTACTTAACTAATTATGATTAATTAATTAACTAATTACCATGATTAATTAATTACCTAATTACGATTAATTACTTAACTAATTATGATTAATTAATTAACAAATTATGATTAATTAATTAACTAGTTATGATTAATTAATTAATTAATTATGATATTAACTAATTATGATTATTTAATTAACTAATTATGATTATTTATTACCTACTTACCATTAATTAATAACCTAATTATAATGAATTAATTAACTAATTATGATTCATTAATTAAATAATTATGATTAATTAATTTGCTAATTATGATTAATTAATTAGCTAATAATCATTAATTAATAATCTAATTACATTTAACTATTTACCTAATTATGATTAATTAATAACTTAATTAGCATTGATTAATCAACTAATTATGATTAATTATTTAACTAACTAATCATTTCATTATCTAATTACATTAAAAAAAAACCATACTATTTATAAAATACAAACATTATATACTAATTCTATAAATTAAACAACTAAATTATTAAATAAAACTATTAAATAAATTTAAAGAAAGATTTACCTCAAATTTGTGACGACGTAGGTACACAGGCAGAGCAACCGAAGAGGCAAGGCTTCACCGCAACCGAAGAACGCAAGAAAAAACTTTGAGAGAGAGAGAGAGGAAGGGATAGGGAGGGAGAAATGGGGGTGGGTGAGGTAGGAATGAGGAATGGGGTGGGGGGCGAGGGTCCTATTTATAGGATGGGGTGGAGTTTCGGCGCCACTTCAAGTGGCGCCGAATTCATTAGGAAGAAGGGTGCAGCGCCACTTGAAGTGGCGCTGCACGGTTTGAAGTTCTTTTTTCAGCGCCACTTCAAGTGGCGCTGAGCTTTTTTTCCGGCAAATTGGTGGAGCGCCACTTGAAGTGGCGCTCCAATTCCAAAACTCTTGAGCGCCAGACCATGTGGCACTCAAGAGACCCATTTCCCTAATTAATTTAAAACCTACCCCATAAAATTAAAAAAAAAACCCTATCCCCTAAAATTGCCTGGGCTTGCTTCATCGGTATCGGCGAGATACTATACAGCTCATATGGTGTCAGTAGAATATTTTCCACAGACAGTGGTCGCCCCCTTGTTTGTCAAAGGGGGCAGGCATTTCTGGTGGATTGTGGGTGGCCAACCCCACCAATTGATCGAGGATGGCGGGGGAGATGCATCCTATATAAAGGGCTCTCTCCTATCGGTTTTATCATCCCTCATCAATCCTCATCAACACCAGAAGATCCCATCATCACATTCATCTGGTTTATCTCATCCGGTTCTATTCGAGCGGTATTTAGTGAGGCAGTTTTCCCCTTTATTCAAAAGAGAATATTACGAGGGTTTTCTCCCTGTAGAAGTGAAGAGTGTGTACTTACTTTACCTATAGTGATCCTTCTATTTGCCGGTGGTTTTTTACCCCTTTCATTTTGGGGGTTTTCCACGTTACATATGGTATCCCATTTATTTCTGCATTTTGCACTTTATTTTTATCTCGTAATTATCGCTCCACCAGTGGGCCAATCATTTACGGTCCCAACAAGTGGTATCAGAACCAACGTTCTGGCCCGGTGTTGTTCATGTTTTCAAGTATTAATAATTCTCGTAAATTTTAGTATGTTCTGTGATTGCTACTCCGGTTGATCTTTCACATCAGAAAAAGAATTATTGAGATTATTAAATACACCAATGTGAAATGAAGGAGGTTCTGGACTGACGGCGTGTCCAGATGGCGGTGAAATTTGAGATCAAAAAATTCAATGGGAATAATTTTTCTTTGTGAAAAATAAAGATGCAGGTAGTGATGCAGAAGGATAATTGCCTACCGGCAATTGGTGAAAAGTCTGCGAGTGTGACAGAGAAGAAATAGAATGATATGGATGGAAATGTTATTGCCAACATTCATTTGGTTTTGGCAGACGGAGTCCTATCGAGCATTGTAGTGAAAAAGACGACAAAGGAAATATGGGATACTCTGACGAAGCTATACAAGGCCAAGTCACTGCACAACAAAATTTTCCTGAAGAGAAAATTGTACTCTTCAGATAGCGGAGTCATCATCAGTGACTGACTACATCAACAACCTCAATACCATGTTCGCTCAACTCACAGCGTTGGGCTATAAAATTGTGGATACTGAATGTGCGGAGATTCTACTCCGGAGTTTGCCAAATTCATATAACCAATTCATCATCAACCTCACCAACAATATCCCGACGGATATGTTGGCCTTCAATGATGTTGCAGCCACTGCTCTTGAAGAAGAAAGTCAGTGCAAGAACAAGGAGGACAGACAGACAACTTCACACCAAGCAGAGGCTCTGTCAATGGAGAGAGGAAGGATGATGGAGCGTGGTTCCAGTGGGAGCCAAAATCAAGGGAGGTCTAAATCAAGGAGTAAGAAGAAGAACGTCACATGTTTCAATTGTGGCAAGAAGGGGCACATCAAGAAGGATTGTTGGAATAAGAAGAGTGGTGAAAAGAGATCTCAGTGGAATGTGGTGAGTACTTCTAGAAAAGGAGATATAAAGTCAGTTAAGCGGCAACAACTACTGGAAGTAGGAAGCATCTCGACGATGCATGGATTATCAACTCAAGAGAAACATGGCACATGATTCTCGACGGGAATGGTTTGACCAATATGAAACTATCCCGAAATAACTTGTGTACATGGGGAATGATCACACTCTGAAGATCATTGGAGTCGGTACCATCAAATTGAAGATGCATGATGGTATTGTTCAGACCTTCCAAGGAGTAAGTTATGTGAAGGGCCTGAAGAAGAACATATTTTCTTTGGAATAATTTGATGACATCAGATGCAAGACTCACACAGAGAATGGAGTGATGAGAATTGTGAAGGGTGCGCTTGTGGTAATGAAGGCGGAGAAGATCTCAAAGAACCAGTACGTGCTTATGGGAGAAACATACAAGGAGGTATAGATAGTTATTGCATCAACTACCTCGACGGAAGCGTTGATGACGTTATGAAATCAGAAGCTTGGCCATATGTCAGAACGAGGCCTGAAGATTCTGTCAGATCAGAAGTTGCTGCCTGGGCTAACAAAGGTATCCATACCATTTTGTAAGCATTGTTTTTTGATCAAGTAACACAGGTTAAAGTTTGGGACGTCAACAACAAGAAGTCAGGAGATCTTGGATTTGATCCATTCCGATGTTTGGAAAGTACCGGTTATATCCCTAGGAGGAACAAGGTACTTTGTATCATTCAATGATGATTATTCCAGGAGATGTTGGGTGTACCCAATCAGGAGGAAGGTAGATGTTTTTGAAGTCTTCAAAACATTCAAAGCATGGAAGGAGCTTGACTCTGGAAAGAAGATCAAGTGTCTGAGGACATACTATGGTAGAGAATATACAAATGAGGAGTTTGATACTTTTTGTCAATAGGAAGGGATCAAGAGAAAATTCATGGTGGCGTACACTCCTCAGCAGAATGGAGTGGTAGAGCGGATGAACAGAACCATGTTGGATAGAACAAGGGTGATGCTGAAGACTGCAGGTATTGCCAAAACTTTTTGGGCAGAAGCAGTGAATACCACCTATTATGTGATCAACCGATCTCCTTCAATGGCGATTGAGCTGAAGACATCGATGGAGATGTGGACTGGTAAACCCACTGACTATTCTTGGTTACGTACTTTTGGAAGTCTTGTATATGCAATGTTTAATGACTAGGAATGATCGAAGTTGGATTTGAGATCCAAGAAATGTATCTTCTTGGGGTACATTGATGGTGTGAAGGGGTATCATTTGTGGGATCCCACTGCCCACAAATTTATCATCAGTAGAGATGTCATTTTTGCATAATGCAAGGTGCAAATGACAACTGATCAAGACATGGAGAAGGATAATACTGAAACTAAAACATTATAAGTAGAGGACAAATCCAAGGAAGAACTAGTTTCCTATGAGGCATTACCAGAGCACGATGATCAAGTACCGGTTGAGTCTGGACCACAGCGGTTAACTCAAGAGAAAAGAGTACCAGTATGGCACTCAGACTATGTCATTGAGAGCAATATTGCATATTTCTTATTGACAGAGGATGGAGAGCCATCTTCTTTTGTGGAGGCAACCCTGAGTCCAGATGTATCCTCATGGATGGAGGTGATGTAGGATAAACTTGAAGCCCAACACAGGAACAAGACTTGGGATCTTGTTCCATTACCTCATAGAAGGAAGGATATCAGAAACAAATGGGTCTTTAAGATCAAACGGGATGGGAAAGACCAGGTGGAAAGATATCGTGCAAGATTGGTGGTCAAAGGATTTTCTTAGAAGGAAGGTATTTATTTCAATGAAATATTTTCTCCTTTTGTTAGACTGATGATTGTTCGGTTAGTTCTGGCGATGTGTGAAACATACAGTTTACATCTAGAGCAAGAGGATGTGAAGACTGCTTTTCTCCATAGTGATCTTGATGAAGAGATCTATATGCTCCAACTGGAAG
Organism: Viscum album; assembly: GCA_963277665.1. NCBI lineage: Eukaryota > Viridiplantae > Streptophyta > Magnoliopsida > Santalales > Viscaceae > Viscum > Viscum album. The sequence goes on from OY728133.1 coordinate 819,354,867, forward strand.
GTTTTTTAGAAGAAGTAAAAGTGAACTTGGTTTTCAGGTTGAACAAATCTATGTACGGTCTCAAACAGGCGCTGAGGTGTTGGTACAAGAGATTTGATTCCTATAACATTTTCCTTGGATATAACAGACTTCATTCAGATCCTTGTGCATATTTCAAGGGTTCAGATGGTAATGATTTCATCATTCTTTTGTTGTATGTGGATGACATGTTGGTTGCAGGCCCCAACAAAGATCAGATCTAGGAGACAAAGGCACAATTGGCTAGGGAGTTTGATATGAAGAACTTGGGACCATCAAACAAGATTCTTGGGATGCAGATTTACCGAGACAGAAATAATGGGAAGATTTGGCTATCAAGAATAGTTACTTACAGAGAGTCTTTAAACGCTTCAACATGCAAGACTGTAAGCCAATCTCTACCCCTATTCCCGTTAATTTCAAGTTATCATCCACGATGAGTCCTAGTAATGAAGTAGAGAGGATGGAAATGTCGCGAGTATCGTATGCATCAGCAGTGGGTAGTCTAATATTCTCTATGGTCTATACTAGACCAGACATTGCACATGCAGTGGGAGAAGTTAGTCAGTACATGGCGAATCCAGGACGCACTACTGGAAAATAAGGTTATACCAACAGTTCTAAATCGTTGGTATAGGCTGGAAAACCATTGGTATAGCCTATACCAACGGTTTTCTAAATCGTAGGGCAGTAAGCCGTGAGGAAAGCCCTATACCAATGGTTTGATCTAAATCATTGGTATATTCCACTGTATGTATTAATTTACCAACAGTTGTAGGCTAACCGTTGGTATATGTTTGTATAGAATTTTTACCAATGGTTTCAATGAAACCGTTGGTATATATTGAAAACTAAACACTATATCAACGGTTTTAAAACCGTTGGGATAGTTTTTAAATTTTTCTCAAAGTATACCAACGGTTTAAAACTGTTGGTATTGTGTATTTCCAGAACTATTGCATAGCATCCCCTTCAGTAGACCCTCCAGTATACACCTTCATAAAAAATAGAACAAAAAACACATACAAACAGACTTAAAATAGCACACAAAACACCTGCAATAGCATAAAAAACACATAAAACCATCAAACTCTTCCAACCATGTCATGTACTACAATTCCCTATTTCAATATTCATATGACAATAATCTTCTAGTAGAGTTGAATAACAGTTTCAATAACTCAAAAATTATTTACACCCATTTCAATCTTCATATGACAACCACTCTTCTGGTAGTAATTCACCTCACCCCTGCACAACCCCCCCAACCAGCACAGCCCCCCCACCTCCCCATCAAATTCTAATAGGCAGAATAGTCTGAGAAATACTTATTAGAGTTGAATAAGAGTTTGAAATTGGCTCAAATCCCAATTTTTTTTTTCTGATCCTAGATTTGGGTATGTAATTATTTGTCATGCATTTTGCATTGAACTTGTATTTTTTATAATATATAGTGAAAAGTTATTTTCTTAGGAGTCTCATCACTTATGACCCCATGAGTGAAACTACCCAAATCATGAAAAAGAGTTTGCGACTATCGTTGATGAGTGTAAATTTCAGAGACACCACCTCTTTGATTAGAGACATGTTATATATACAATCTGAAATGTTTTGTGGTTTTCAAATACATTTGTCCGGTTTTCCGTATGTCAGTTGTTGTTTTCACTTAAAATGTTGTTCATTTAAAAAAAGACATTTAGAGTGATACCGGCCACACTGTGCCTCAGATGGAGATGGGGTTGACCCATACACGTCACAAATGACACATGTATCGTTGTCCTAAAGTATTAATACAATCTTAAAGTATTTGGTTAGTTTTCTGTATGCAAGTTGTTGTTTTCACTTAAAATATTGTCCATTTCAAAAAAAATACACTTTGAGTGATACCGGCCACACCGTGCCCTGGATTGAGGCGGGGTTGACTCGTACACGTCACAGATGACTCATGAATCGTTTTGATAAAGTATCAATAGTATCTGAATGTGTTTAGTCGTCTTTCCGTATACCAGTTGTTGTTTTCACTTAAAATGTTTTCCATTTCAAATAAAGGTGAGACACTTTGAGTGGTGTCGGCCACACCACACCTCATATTGAGACGGGGTTGACTCGTAAACGTAACATAAAACCCATGGATTCTAAATTATCAACACAATCCGAATACATTTGGTTGGTTTTCCATATGTCAGTTGTTTTTACTTAAAATGATGTCCATTTTAAACAAAAGAGAGACATTTAGAGTGATACCGGCCACACTGCACCTTGGATTGAGGTGGGGTTGACTTTTACAAATCACATATGACCCATGGATCGTTTTCCTAAAGTTTCAATAGAATCCAAATGCGTTTGGTCAGTTTTCTATATGTCAGTTGTTGTTTTCACTTAAAATGATGTCCATTTTAAACAAAAGAGATACACTTTGAGTGGTGTTGGACACACCATGACTCGGATTGAGGCAGGGTTGACTCATACAAGTCAAAAATGACCCATGGATCTTTTTCCTAAATTTTCAATAGAATCCAAATGAATTTGGTTGGTTTTCCGTATGTCAATTGTTGTTTTCACTTAAAATGATGTTCATTTTAAACAAAAGAGAGACACTTTGAGTGGTGCTAGCCACGATGCGCTTTGAATTGAGGAAGGTTTGACTCTTACACATCACATATGACCCATGGATCATTGTTCTAAAGTTTCAACATAAACCAAATGTGTTTGGTTGGTTTTCCGTATTTCAGTTGTTGTTTTCACTTAAAATGATGTCCATTTTAAACAAAAGAGAGACATTTTGAGTGGTGTTGGCCACACTGTGCCTCATATTGAGGCGGGGTTGACTCGTACATGTCAAAAATGACCCATTTATTATTTTACTAAAGTATTAACACAATCTAAATGCGTTTGGTCGGTTTTCCGTATTCCAGTTTTTTTCACTTAAAATCCTATCCATTTCAAATAAAAGTGATATAGTTTGAGTGGTGACAGACACACCGGAGCTCGTATTGAGGAGGGGTTGACTCTTACACATCACATATGAGTCATGGATAATTTTTCTAAAGTTTCAACATAATTAGAATGCCTTTGGTCGGTTTTCCGTATGTCAGTTGTTGTATTCACTTAAAATGATGTCATTTTGAAATAAAAGAGAGGCACTTTGAGTAGTGCCGACCACACCACGCCTCGGATTGATGCGTGGTTGACTCTTACATGTCACAAATGACTCATAGATCATTTTCCTAAAGTATCAACACAATTAAAATGTGTTTGGTCAGTTTTCCATATGCCAGTTGTTTTTACTTAAAAGAGTATCCATTTTAAACAAAAGAAAGACACTTTGAGTGGTACCAGCCACACCGTACCTAGGATGGAGGTGGGGTTGACTCATATACATCAAAAATGACTCATGGATCCTTTTCCTAAAGTATCAACATAATCTGAATGCGTTTGGTCAGTTTTCTGTATGCCGGTTGTTGTTTTCACTTAAACTGTTGTCCATTTCAATGAAAAGTGAGACACTTTGAGTGGTGTCGGCCACAACACACCTCAGATTGAGGCGAAGTTGACTCGTACACATAAAAAATGACCCATGGATCATTTTTTTGAAGTATCAACACAATCCAAATGTGTTTGTTTTGTTTTCTGTATGCCAGTTGTTTTTTTCATTTAAAATATTGTCCATTTCAAATAAAAGTGAGACACTTTGAGTGGTATTGGCCACACTATGCCTCAGATTGAGGCATAGTTAACTCTTACACGTCACAAATGACTCATGGATCTTTTTCCTAAAGTATCAACCCAATCCGAATGCATTTGGTTGGTTTTCCATATGCCAGTTTTTTTCACTTAAAATCCTTTCCATTTCAAATAAAAGTGAGATAGTTTGAGTGGTGTCAGCCACACCGGCCCTCGGATTGAGGTGGGGTTGACTCGTACACGTCACATATGACCCATGGATCGTTTTCCTAAAGTTTCAATAGAATTAGAATTCATTTGGTCAGTTTTTCGTATGCCAGTTGTTTTATTCACTTAAAATGATGTCCTTTTGAAACAAAAGAGAGACACTTTGAGTGGTTCTAGCCACACCACACCTACAATACCACAAAACAGGGAAAGGGAATCACTTCCCTTTATCAGCGCTAAATAGAAAGCACTGATAAAGGGGTATGCCTTTATCAGCGCTAGTTAAAAGCATTGATAAATCTAACCTTTATCAGCGCTCAAATAGGCGCTGATAAAGGTATACCCTTTATCAGCACCTTTTTTAGTGCTGATAAAAGGTTACATTTATTAGAGCTTATTTTAGCGCTGATAAAAGTTTTTATTCTTAATTTATATAAAATTATAATATTTATCAGCGCTAAAATAAAAGTGCTGATAAAACATAAATTTATCAGCACTTTTTCAGCATGGATAAAGAGATACCTTTATCAGCGCTAAAAAAGAACTGATAAAATACATATTTATCAGCGCTATATCAGCGCTTTTTTAGCACTAATAAAGGTATCTCTTTATCCACACTGAAAAAGCGCTGATAAATTTATGTTTTATCAACTCTTTTATTTTAGCACTGATAAAACATACCTTTATCAGCGCTTTCAACGAGCTCTGATAAAGGTTCCAGCAGTTTCTATTTAATAACCCTAATAGGCCCTCCCCTCTCGCACATGGTCAAGCTTTCACAGAAGCTGAACCAGGACCCTCCTCTATCGCGACCTCTCCTCCTCGTCCTCCTCCTCTTCCACGTCCTCATCCTCCTCCTCCTCTTCCTCCTTGTCCTCCTCTTCCTCCTCCTCCTCCACCGCCGTCGTTGGGTTTTGCTCCTCTGTCACTGCCTCCACCGCCATTGAGTTTTTCTCCTCCACCGCGATTGTAGTTGCCTCCACTGCTGCTGGGTTTTCCTCCTCCGCCGCGACCGCCGCTGCCTCCACCGCCACTGCCTTCACTACCGCTGCCTCCGCCACCGCTAGTCAGTGTAGGAGTATTTTTCCTTCTCTTGGGTTAATATAAATGAGAAATGATGATCCTTGAATGATTATGATGACTTATAGTTTTTTTATAAGTGATTTGAACCTATGTATGGGTAGTTGGGGCAAGAGTGAGAGCCCAGGTGGTGAGACCCTTGTATTGTAGGTTGTTTTAGATATCGGGATGCTATCATGCTACATTTTCAGTTTGAGTAGTGACACTAACAGTTATGATATGTTATGTTGAGTTATGATTACTTATGACCCTTGTGGGTCTATGTATGGCCCAAAAGTGGGTACGATTGATTGAACTTAAACATTGTTATGTGTAATACCCATAGTTGGTTCCCTGGGCAGATAGTACTCAATGATGATAAGTATATGGGTGTTTGAGAACCTATAGTAAGTGGTTGGTTTGGTTCACTAGATGATGTGTGTTTTGAGGTGGGGATAAGAGTGGCACCCATGGGCTAAGGATTTTGTAAGAACTAATGCAAGGGGTTTGTGTGAGATCCCATTGGTCGTTAGCATGTGACTCGGGATGGTAGCGAGTTAGTGAGTTTTGGTGTTTGTGGGAGACTAATGAGTGGGGTTATCTTGGTGTTATGAATACCTTAGATACATAAATCCAGGGTAGATTCTTTTACATGAGGTATTGATGCATATTAGGTGTTATCAAGTTGATAGCAAAGGAATGGTCATGCCTTGGATTTGTATAAGGGAAGCAATCTCTATTCTTGAGTTTTGGTGTTATGACTGGGTTGAGGGACATGATCATTTGGATTCCTAACCCTATTGATTTATATCATGGTTTTAATGTGACCATCACTATTGAACCTAGATGGATGGGTTTAGGGTGATAAAGCATGGGTATATTCCTTTGGTTTTGGAATAATGTTGGGTAACTGGTGATCGTGTGGTGAGTTTTGGCATAGTGTGATGTTAAGATTGGAAAAGAGTACTAGGGGTGCCCCATTGGAAATATGTGTGTTCCCCCTAATTTTTGTCAAGATGTACAGGTAGTCTCATTGAGTTTGAATAGGGATATGATCCTACTCACTAGATACCATGTGTTGTGTTGGGAAACTTATTATGGGGAAGTGGGGATATGAACTTTCTCCCTATGATCAATAGATCTTAATTCCTAGAGAGATCTCATAGCTTCTTGGATCTAAGAGATTAGGGAAGGGGTCTGCATTGTATTGCCCTCAACAGGCTTCTAAGGGTTAGTGGTCACATGATGTTGGCGATAGTGGTGATTGTTAGGAGCCCTACTGGGTGACCCTTGAACTAAGTTGCGGTCATGGATGACTTCTTGATCCACCTTCCTAAGATAAGTAATATAATGAATATCATTCTCTAGGGATATAATTTTGAATTAATTAATTTTGGTGGATGGTTCCACTTGCTTTATTATAGTTTCCCTATAATGGGGTGGGTTGTGAGGCTTCAACACATGAAGACCCTCATATGAAACTTCAAGAGTAGGGACAGTATTGTGTTAGTGGTACCCCCTTACCATCATGTCATCCACCTAGTTTTGAGGTCTCCAAATAGGTGATGTATTTCTTTGGATCGTGGGGGTTGTAGATTTGGAATATATTAAAGCATGGGAACATCTAGTTTAAGGGAAATAGTTTAAGGTTGTTTGAAAAGATTGTACCATGAAGTTTAAAGTCATGTGATTAGGATGTATGTGTCGTGAAAGGTGTGATAACAGAGGATTGATCAGGGCTTAGTCATTTGGAATATGATATCTAGAATAAACTTGGGGATTATACCTATTAAGGAGGACCTATTGGTCAGGGCTTACCCATTGTATGTTTATCTTTTATATTTTAAAAAGTCTGTTGAACTCATTCTATCGAAGGTGGGTTCTATAATTTCTTTTTATCTTAAGGTGTGTTTAACTATGGTGTGGGTTGATTTCAGTTTTAGTGGGTTCTTGGGGTTTGTGGGATGTAGTAAATGGTGTACTCAGTTTTAGATTATTTTATTCTCATGGGTTTCCCCTATTTTATGTTTTCTTTTCAGTTGGAAATCTCCTCTGTTGTGCGCCTCTCCTCTGCCACGAACGCACCTCTTCCGTGTGCTTAACAACACCTTCACGATGAGTTTTCTCCTGTTACTCATTGGTTTCCTCTTGTTCTCATGTTATTATTGTTTGATATTGATGGTTATAATGTGAAATTTATGGGCTAAACGCCCCGCTGAAAATCATGGTCGTTGGTGGTCCTTGTTTGCGCACTAAATGAATTGCATGTTGGTTAGTTCTTGTTGAACATTTGAATATAAAAATTGGTAATTTACGTATACTTGACTTATGAATGAACGCCCCAGGATGATAAAAATTCGGTGATAACCCCTGAATTAACAAAAAAATTGAATAAGGGATGCTTTTTAAAATCTAAAATTGTGATTGTTTAGTTTGTATGGTGTTGCGATTGTGAGCAAGATTGTGTTTTTGTATGGTGTTGCGGTTTTTTGCATGATTGATATTCCATTTGGTTTCCATGTTGTAGTTCTTACACCATTGAATATCAATCCAAACTTTACCCATTTCAATGGAACCGCCACTTTGTTACTAGTGTAATTCTACTGAATCCTAAAAAACCACTTCTAGAGGACTCTATGAGACACTTTATGGTGTAAAGATGATGTTTTTCAGATTCTATATATTTTTAAAATACATGGTATGTGGTCTTGTTAAATGGAACATGCTTCACCATACATGGATTTCATATAGATTTTAATGCCAGAAAATAGTTATCTCCTAAATTTACACCACATGACTCATCTTCTGACTCAAACTTGGAATAAGTTTTATTTTAAATGTTATATGTCATGTGAACGTTTGGTCGGTTTTCCATATGCCAGTTGTTTTTACTTAGAATAGTATCCATTTTAAACAAAATAAAGACACTTTGATTGGTATCAGCCACACCATGCCTCGGATTGAGGTGAGGTTGACTCTTACACGTCACAAATGACTCATGGATCCTTTTCCTAAAGTATCAATAGAATCCAAATGCATTTGGTTGGTTTTCCGTATGCCAGTTGTTGTTTTCACTTAAAATGTTGTCCATTTCAAAGAAAAGTGAGACACTTTGAGTGGTGCCGGCCACACCGCATCTTGGATTGAGGCGAGGTTGACTCGTACACGTCAAAAATGACTCATGGATCGTTTTGTTTAATTATCAACACAATACGAATGTTTTTGTTTGGTTTTCCGTATTCCAATTGTTGTTTTCACTTAAAATGTTGTCCATTTCAAATAAAAGTGAGACACTTTGAGTGGTACTGGCCACATCGTGCCTCATATTGAGACGAGGTTGACTCGTACATGTCCAAAATGACCCATGGATCATTGTGTTGAAGTATCAAAACAATCCAAATGTGTTTGGTTGGTTTTCCGTATGTCAGTTGTTGTTTTCACTTAAAATGTTGTCCATTTCAAATAAAAGTGAGATACTTAGAGTGATACTGGCCACATTGTGCCTCAGATTGAGGCTCGGTTGACTCGTACACGTCACAAATGACCCATGGATCATTGTCCTAAAGTATCAACAGAATCTGATTATGTTTGGTTAGTTTTCTGTATGTCAGTTGTTGTTTTCACTTAAAATGTTGTCCATTTCAAATAAAAGTGAAACACTTTGAGTGGTATCGGCCACACCATGCCTCGGATTGAGGCGGGGTTGACTCGTACACATCGCAAATGATTCATGGATTTTTTTCTAAAGTATCAACACAATCTGAATCTGTTTGGTTAGTTTTCCGTATGTCAGTTGTTGTTTTCATTTAAAATGTTATCCATTTCAAATAAAAGTGAGACACTTTGAGTGGTACCGGCCACACTGTGCCGCGGTTTGAGGCGGGGTTGAATCGTACACGTCACTTGGGAGTTTTTAGTGTCATCAAGTCCCCCCCCCATTAACTATGGGAGGATAATGTATCTAAAACTCTATCTAGGTATCATACATAGAATTCTGACAGGACTGTGAACCGTCGCGGGGTGTCGTCCTAGAGCAGGGCCAAATCACGGCATTATTGCGGTATGACCATAGTGTGACCGCGGTGTGACTGTGGTGTGACCGTGGCATGACTACGGCATGACCGCGGCATGACCACGGTGTGACTGCGGCATGACTGCGGCATGTTGGCCCGATCCAGCGACATCCGCGGGGCAGCATCTTCTGCCCATGAGCAAAGGGAGTGGGAGGAAGCGGGGCAACATTCCAGTTGTCGCCTCCCTCCCCATTAACTATGGATGGGTAGTGTATCTAAAACTTTATTTATGTATCATACATCGAATTCTGATAGGACTACGAACCGCCATGGGGTATCGTCCTGTAGCAGGGCCAAATCACGACATTACCGCGGCATGACTGCGGCATGTTATCCCTGTCCAGCGACATCCGCGGGGCAGCATCTTTCGGCCAGGATTCCAAATAAATCCTATGTAGGTGTCCTTTAAATTATATAAACTGGTCTTATGTTATAAAAAACAGACTCTTGATTCAGGATTGTGGTATGATAAAGATATATATTTTATATTCGTTGTTTTTAAAAGTGGTACTAGGTAGATGAAACTACTGATTGAGAGTCAAATTATACAGGTGTATTACTTATCAATGGTATATGAATTTCTTGGAACTCTAATAATAAAACTTCAGTCACCTTGAGAACAATATAATTTGAGTATGTTTTAACATCTTAGGATGCAACACAAATCTTATGGGAGAATTCATATATGTAAAAAATTAGATGTGCATCGAGGCCAGGAAAACACCCCAAATAGTGTTAAGATGAGGCTTATGGTGGGGAGCACCATAAACCTGACAGGTGTTAAATAATGACACCATCAGTGTTTTTAGATATATAGGCTCGGTTAAACACCATAAGGGGTGGCCAAGAGGCCAGGAAAACACCTGAAATGGGTTTCGCCATAAGATAAGGTCACAACAAACATGATAGAACAAATAAACTATTTAATATGATATAAAAAGGGATCGTATGAAGGTTTTAGTGAGCGGCACAATGATGCAATGTCTAAAGGGAAACGAAATGATAGAAAAGAATCATACACCCTAAATAATCACTGTGAGTTTTCGCAGACAGTGCACCTCCGTTGGAGGGGTTTTATTATAAAAACATGACTTTATTTATCAAATGAAACAATTATATTAAATAACACTTATTCAAGATATGCAATTAAATATAATTAAGTAGAATTAAGAAAGAATCTAAATTCAATTTAAAGCATTCTTAAATTAAAGAGGCTACAAGAGGGAATCTACCTCAAGGTGGAACCAAGTCATCCACTTTGGCTCTTGGAGCTTTCTAACTAAAAGCTGCTGCTCCTCCACTGGGTATACGCACCTTCACACACATGCAAGGACACCTAGCCCCTATACACACACCTGTGTGGCCATGAGCATGTGCAAGGGGATCCTTGAACATATTGTTATATGCATATATCAGTCTCCACTCACCTGCGTATGCATTTATATATATATATATATATGGGAACACCTAGCCCCATACATGAATAATCACTACCATGGGTGACTATACACGTAACGGGAGAACCCACATACATATACTTACTTATCTATGCACACGCAGGAGAGTCTCCCTTGACTTAGCAACTCGAAACCAACGAGCAGGGATCAACGCACTACACAAAGGATATTAAGAACCTTAAAACACATGAAGGACACTACATAACCAGTGAGAAACCAACCAATGGCATTAAAGTCTTACCTAGATTGGCAGCGAAGAACCAAATCCACATGAACCAACACGAAATGATCCAACGCCCTATCTAAAACATAATATGGAGTAAAAAACACTAAATCCCCAAATACATGAGGTGTGAGACAAGTGGTAACCATAGAATCTTACCTCGGATCAAAGCCAGTGGACTGAATCAATCTGAACTCCTTCTGGCACCCTTCTTAGAATATAACTACCCTATGTCCATAGAAATCATTCAAAGATCTAAGTGACCAATGTGATAAAGAAAATAAAATAAAAACTAAACTAAAACATACCTGTCTCCTGTGACTATACCTGTCACCACCCAACATATAAGTACCACAGCGCTCCATGGGTCAAATCATGTTCCTGCAAGTAAAGGGGAAACAGATCAATGTTTCAAAATGATACTATCAAATAGTAAATTCCTATTAATTAACAATTACTCTTCCTATTAATGGTATATAATCAATTTGGCCCAAGTTTCAACTTAGTTTGGTTTTGTTCGATATAATGGATGAGGTCTTATTATTCTTGGTTTTTATGTTTACACTTGAGATATTTATTTAAAAATGATGCATGTATTTGGCATTATTATTTATGGTTTTAGTTCTTAGTATGTTGCCATGGGGCCTGTCCACATGAATAATTCTTGTAATGTAGGGTTCAGTTGAAATTTATGCACTTTAATGTGATTGATGTCACTAATGATGAGGATTTAGATCAATTAAAATATTCCTAAGAGAATTGGGCCTTGTAGTGATAGGTGTGGCAATTGTACATCTAGCGTTTGATGAGGAAATACTTATGAGGATGGATTGGAATCTTGGTAGGTTCTTAGAGTGGGACGGTCCCTCTAAGTATATAAAATGTATTATGAAAGGTTTTACTCCATTTAAGGATTCAAGATTTCAACTAAAGAGATGAAGGATGAGATGCTAGTGTGGTTATTGGGTATTGTCGGACAGATTGGCATTATAATTCCAAGAGGCATGGTGTGATTTAGCTTAGGATGGAACCTAGTTAGTGAGGCTAGGTTATAATACATGATTTTGATGAGGTTCTTGGCCAGATTGTTGAGAATATAATGTAGATGGGTTCGACATGGTGTGCTTTTGTGACTAGGACAATCATAAGGTGAATAATCCTCTTTGTCTAGTTGGATGATGAGATGTGCATCGAGGCATGGGATAATCCCCCGAGAGATGAGTCTAGAATATGTGATTGAGAGGATATACTAGGATAGGTTTGATAGGATTGGGTGAGTGACCAACCCATGCAAGGATGATATGATGTATGGAGACACTTAGAGACACTTGGGGTTATTTATGCTATCTCATGGAGACACTTGGGGTTATTTCATGACTCCAACATACTCCAAAAATGTTCCCACATAATTTTTTAGAAAAACAATTCCATATCATGGAAGACCCCAAGGCTTCTCTATCTTCCAATTTTTCCTCACACTCACACCTCATGGTATTACATTATACAAGTGATCTACGCCAACTAGTTAGGATAGCATCACTACCCTTCGTCCGTAGAAAGAAGTAAAATACCTAAGTGGACAATTCAATAAAGAAAATAAAATAAAAACTAAAAAAAACATACCTGTATCCTGTGACTATACATGTCACCGCCCAATATATAATAACAACACCACCCCATGGGTCAAATCATGTTCCTGGAAGTAAGGGGGAAATAATTCCATTTAATAATCTCTTCATTTTTCATTATGTTCTTTATATAGCATGCTGTTGGAAACACCATACTAGTACACTTAGCCATTTAATATTCACCTATGCTACATTAGTTGAGTTGAAGATTTTTCACATAACCCTCTTCACTATGGAAAGAACCTTAGAGGTGCCACAATCAATGTTTAGTAGTTGATCCTACTCTTGATCCTGGTTGGGCACCAGTCCATGAACCAGATGGTCTACTTGGTCATGCGGGTGTAAACCATTTCATTATACTATACTAAGAATAAAGGTGTTGGTATCTTTTCTACTAGAAATGGGAATTTCTCAAGTCTTGAGTTCCAATCAACTTCAGTTCCTAAGTTAATGGCCCCTTAATTATCCGTAGATGTCAAGGGGTGTCTCCCATGGGTGTCTTGTGGTGTGTAGTGTCTATCTATGATTTATGTGGTGCTTCTGTATTATGGGAAATGTGTATTGCATGGTCAGTTTAATAAATACATTAGTCAATTATAAAATACACCCATAGTTAATAGAGATATACCCACTTTTGATAGAGAATACCATCCAAATAACCAACTCAGAAATCTGAGACCAACATTTTACTTTACCAATTCCAATTACATAATATATGGATCACCAACTTATGTTTTATGAACCAATCAATTAAAGGGAAAAAAACTCCTCACAATAACCCATAAAATCTCATATAACATCACTCACCTCTAATTAGTTCATATGGTTCACTAACTACACATAAGGAGTGGTTATTAAGACTTCAAATAAATTTGATCCATACAATAATGACACTTAAGTGTTGAACAAAAATAGAAAACAAATCAAAGTTCACTTATTGGTGCCATTCCAGGGACATCACGACATGGTTTAGACAAAATCAAAATAGAAAATAAAAAAATAGATGAAAAACATTAAAACTAAGGTAGTACTTATAGATTTGGAGTGTATAACTATTTTTTTATTTAAGATGGCTTTATCGGGTGGAAGAAGTTTCCTAGCCTGGTTAAAGAGAAAGCCCTCTCGTTTAGGCCAAATCAAAATAGAGAAGAAAAAAATATATTAAGAACATTAAAATTAATTTTGGAATTATAGATTTGATGTCTATTGAAGAGGATGGAAGGATTTTCCCAGCCTGGGTAACTAGAGAGCTTTGGCAGATCTCATTTTTAGGGCTGCAGTCGCGCGGACAGAGGAGAATTGGGGCTGCTATATTTTTTGGGGAAACCTTTCCCAACGGTTTTTAAAAACCGTTGGGAAATGTATTATATACCAACGGTTTTTAAAAACCATTGGTATAGGTTCTTGTAATGGGAATTTAATCAATGGTTTCATTGAAACCATTGGGAAAAGGAGGCATTTCCCAACAGTTTTCTCAAACCATTGGGAAATGCTGGTAATAATGGGAGTTTACCAACAGTTTGTTCAAACTGTTGGAGTAGTCCACCTATGCCAATGGTTTGTTCAAACCATTGGCATCAAAGTGTTGGTATATCTCCAAATTCCAGTGGTGACGGGAGCATTGGAACACAGTGAAGAGGATCCTGAGATACATCATGGAGACCTCAAATGTTGCATTATGTTATGGAGGATCAGATTACACTATCAGAGGCTACATTGATTCAGATTTTGCAGGTGATTCTGACCGGAGGAAATCCACTAATGGCTATGTGTTTACTCTTGTAGGAGGAGCTGTGAGCTATAATTCAATGTTACAGTCAGTTGTGGCTTTATCCACGATAGATTCAGATTATATGGAAGCTACATAGACTTGCAAAGAGGTGATTTGGATGAGAAGGTTGTTGGAGGAGCTTGGGCACAGACATACACAGATTCCTTTGTTTTGTGATAGTCATAGCACCTTGCACATTACAAGGAATCCATATTTTCATTTCAGGATGAAGCACATTGGGGTACAGTATCACTTTTTCCAATATGTGGTGGAGGAAGGAAGTGTGGATATGTAGGAAATTCATACTAAAGAAAATCTGGCATATTTCCTGATGAAGGCGATTAACTTTGATAAGTTCAGATGGTACAGATCCTTGAGCGGCCTTGCAGATACTTGAGCAGCATGTTTGGAAGATAGAAAGTATGTGTGGAGATTTTATTAGTTCTCAATAAAATCTCCAAGTGGGAGATGTGTCGACAGAATATTTTCCACGGACAGTGGCCGCCCCCTTGTTTGTCAAAGGGGGCAGGTGTGTCTGGTGGATGGTGGGTGGAAAACCCCACCAATTGATCCAGCAGGGAGAGGATGTAAGGGGAAGATGCAGCCTATATAAATGGCTCTCTCCCATTAGTTTTATTATCCCTCATCGATCCTCTTCAACACCAGAAGATCCCATCATCACATTCATCTGGTTTATCTCATCCGGTTCTATTCGAGCGGTATTCAGTGAGGTAGTTTTCCTATTTATTCAAGAGAGAATATTACGAGGGTTTTCTTCTTGTAATAAGTGAGGGAGTGTGTACCTACTTTACCTATAGTGATCCTTCTATTTTCCCGTGGTTTTTTACCCCTTTCATTTTGGGGGTTTTCCACGTTACATCTGGTGTCCCATTTATTTCCGCATTTTTCACTTTATTTTTATCTCGTAATTATCACTGCACCGGTGGGCCAATCATTTACAATCCCAACATATTCACCCACAGAGGAACCCCCAATGACAACCTCCTTGAAGGACTTCTCCATGACTTTTCTCTTTTTAGATGTGATTCCCTCGAGGAGACAGATAATTTGGGTGTTTGGTCCAATATATAGTGACCTATAAAGGGGATGGTCTTAAGGTCATTTCCCTTAATTTTTTTCTATTAGTTCTGTGAGGCTGTAAGATGGTAGAGACTATATTATGGGATGTTCTACCCATAAATGATGGTAATTGGCCTGAGATACTAGTTGCGACCAAGGATCCCAAGAGGGATACCTCTTCTTGTACACTGACCCTAAGGATCCTAAGAGGGATTACTCTTCTGATGTTCCAACTTAGAGGATCCCAAGAGGGATGCCTTAACTTGTGTATTTAACCATAAGAATCCCAAGTGGTATGCCTATTCTATAGTGATGACTTAGGGAATTCATATGGGTTCCCCTCCATGAGATAACCCTGAGTGAGTGAATATGGATGTGGGTAGAGATGCTAGCGAGTGTCACCTTAGGAATTATACTTATGATGTGAGTATGATGGGATGTGGGCAGTGGCGATGGGTTTAGGTACTCAGCTAACCCTTGTTTTTTAATTATGCTTTCACTCATTTATTTTTGATGCGATGATAGTTTCTGATATGTACTTCCTAGGACCAACCCTTTAGGCCTGATATAATTATGGTATGGTGTGGATTCCCAAAGATGCTTTTTGGGATCCAACTTATGAGCCTTAAGTGATATGATGGTGATTATGGGGATGCTCAGAGGTGATTCCTAGGATCTGACTTTAGGCCTCATGTGATATTGATGTGATATGTCTTGGACACAATGACATAATAATGGATGCTCGATGTCACTTGGGATCCATATGCTGAGCTATTTAAAGAATGCTTGAGATGAAAGGATTTGAACTTAGGTCTATATGAGATTCCCTGAACACTACAAGTCCATAGGATTCCCAACCTATCTAGGATCCATCCATGTAGTCTTGGGGAATTATAATCCCTATTATTATTTTTATGATGATGATAATCCTAGGGAATCCCTAGGATTTGGCCAGTTGTTCCTAATGATATTACATATTCTTGATAGGGATACTCAGGATGTCTGGTATTTGGCCATTTGTCATGGTGGCTTGGAGGATGACTTTTATTTAGTGATTTTTGTGATACTTAGGAATCATCTTTGATCCATTAATTATACTTAGAGTTTGGAGAGATTCCTAGGATTCCCATTATCTGGCTTTCGAGCTGTTCATGATGTTTTATTTTCCATTTGAGCCTAAAGATTGGAGATTCCTAGGTTACACCCTAGGATCTTGTTTTTATATGGTTGGAATGATATCAAAATAGGCTTAGAGACACCTCGACACTAGCCAAAGTAGGTATAGTTGATTGAGTTTGTGGACCAAAGGATCAATGGTGGTTTTTGTTGTTTATTTTTATTTCAGTTATTTTTTGGCTAGGCTAGGAATATTTCATAAGCATGCACTTACGAAAACATGTCATAGGATCATCATTGGGGGGTGGCCCACTGAGATTTCTTTCTCACCCCCTATATGTTCACCTTAGTGTGCATACAAACTTTATATATTATTTCAGGTTAAGCACATATATACAACAGATTAGGAGGAGGACCGATGTTGTATGACTAAGAGAAGTTTTTCATGTGGTGTTGTATGATCAGGCTGGAGTAACTTGATAGGGTTTTTGAGACCATGAATGTAGTATGACTCAAAGTTGATAGAAGAGCCTTGTATATTTATTTTCATTTTATTTATCTTGTATGCGTGGTTGACCTAATGGGAAACCAATTGATGTGTATAGAATGACCATTTGAGTGGTATACTACTTTTAATTTTATTACAACATATTTATTTTATTTATTTTTTCTACATACTCTGATGTGTATGATTCTTGGTTATTTATATTGTTATTGTGTACTCTGATATAGGTGTTATAGTCTCCCCATGGTACCATCTTATACCCCCACTTCAATTTGTTATCCTCTAACATATGAGGAGGTTCACATGAGGTCATGAGGTGAATCGGACCAGGGTGCCATTTGAGCAGCCTCCAAACCGAGGAATTACAATACTTTAACATGGTGAATTATATTTTTTTGTAGACCATTATCTCTATGGTCCAAGATATTCAATGATCTCTCCTCATAAGAGATATCATTTTTAAACTATACCACCTATAGGTTTAGTATATGTGATGGATTAGGTATGTACTTCCTTAATAGGGATACATGGAACACATCATGCACTTGAGACATGTTTAGTAAAAGTGATAGTTGATAGGACAAAACTCTAATGTGGTCAAGAATATCAAATAGGCTAGTGTATATGGTACTTAGATTTCACTTCTTCCCAAAACTCATGAATCTTTTCCATGAGGATATATTAAGGAACACTTTTTATCCAACTTCAAACTTAAAGACTCATCAATGATTGTCAACATAACTCTTTTATTGACTCTTTAATGGTTTAATGTGTTACTAAATGACTTTGAACTTATCTACCATTTATTCAACTAGTTCAGGTCCTAATAGATTCATACTCTAACTTTATCTTAACATGTTGGATTTATAAATTTCATTCTATAGAGGGATTAAAAATAATCCATCTGAATGATCGAGTGGAAACTATTGTTGTATGATAACTTGACCAGAGGAAGATTTTTATCCCAACTTCCTTTAAAGTTCATATAGAATTGTCTTAGTATATCCTAAAGTATTTGGATAGTACTTTAATATTGACCATCATTCTAGGGATGATAGGAAATATTGTAGTTCAACTATGTGTTCTCATGTTGATGCCTTTTTTAGAACTTTTAGGTGAACCTCATATCCCAATTAGATACAATTTATAATAGTGTTCCATGTAGCCTCACCACTTATCTAATGTATATTTTTTCAAGTTAATTGAGTAATAATTCCTCATGGATAAGGATGAAGTGATAAGTATTTATGAGATGGTCTACTAAACCCATATGGAATTATTTTATTTATATGTATTTGGAAGACCTTTGAAAAAATTCATAGTGATGTTCTCTCATTTCTATATTGTTATGGGTAATGGTTGCATCATCCCATTATAATTATGCCATTATGCCTTCACTTGTTGGCATACCAAGAACTTCTATGTATATCCAAAAATATCCTTCTTCATATTTTCCTGTCATTAGTAATCTTATAGATCACTAGACATCTTTTTTCTTCCTAGGTGGATAAAGAATGTTGATCTATGATGATCAGTTAATAACTCCTATATATCAGTATATGTGGGTATACATAGTCATATTCCAAATAACACAACTCCTTATCCATCAATGTTGAACTGTAAGACTTTCCCCTTTCTTAAAAAATCCACCTTATTTTGTATCTCAACATAACCACTTTTATCTTTTTTAATTTTCTCTAAAATGGATGGTTGAGTGATCATTTGAGAAAGATATGATATTTTACCTCCCTTTATGATTCTCATGTCTATCCTTTTCATGTCTAATAAGATTATATCCTTTATGATTGTAAGATCCCATATTTTTTCAAGTATGTTCTTCTATAGTTTTAATTTGTTTGGTTTGGACCTTGGTAAATGGTTGTTTTGGACTTTTTGGGTTGGATCTATGAGGAAGAAGCTTATAGAGAAGTTTCTATCTTGCAGAAAATTTTACATCAGAAAATTTTAATTTACGATGAAAGTTATAAATTTATGATATAATTCATGTTTTAGAAGACCCCATAAAAAAGGATATTTACAACATAAATTTCCTATTTATTCCATAAATACCCCAGGAGTGTTAAAAATAAAGGTTGTAATTACCGTTCCACCTCTTATTCCATTAACCCTTTCTTCCTCTTACTCCCACATTTCCCATGCATAAAATCCACTCAAGATCCCCCCCCCCCTTGGCCCTCCTCTAGGATTTGATAGATCTCTCTTGTCCGAGATCATAATCGAATGCCATCAGTTGCATCAAATCGCCCTCAGTTACTCTATGATTCCTCCTCCTTCCTTTATTCATTTATTCTACTGTGGTGTATTCTTTTTACATGTAATCTCATATACCCTATTTTCAGGGTGTTTTTCTATTCTTTTGATTTATCTTGTTTCATATTGAATGATATCCTGATAATAGATGATTGAATCATAATAAGCATGAATTAGGTGGTATATATGAATTTCTCTTAAAGTTCATTGTTTATAAAATGCATTGTAGTGCCACACACCATACTTTTTGTGTGTTTATCCTAAAATGTGAAATGAATTAAATTAAATTATTATACCACAACCATGATGTTATTTAGACCCCATTAACATAGTTTTAGATCGACGACCTCGACCTGAACCACCATGTAAGGTGAGTTCGATTAAATGCTTATAATAATCATTATTTCCCATTCTACCAAACCACCCCATGTGTGTAATTAGTTTGACACTTCTTAGTGAAATGACTTAATGAATTAAATTAAAGGTAAGTGGTGTGGTTACACACTTGGACTTTGGTCTTTTATAAATTAATTAACTAATAAATAAATCATGATGTATTGTAATTTGGCATAAATACATTCATGGTCCTTTTTATCACTTGTGAGTGATTTGGTAAATGGATGTTGAAATAAAGATTTGCATGGATTCTTCCCATGACCTATGTAAAATTATTAAGGGAAATACTTGATTATTATTAATTTTACATTATAATTATATTATTCTTGAATGAAGTATGAAAGATTAATTGATGTCGGACATGATGTTCCATATTTATTTATAGAAATTTTCAGACATGATGTTCCATATTTATTTATTGAATTTTTTAGACATGATGTTCCTTATTTATTTATTGAAATTTTTGAACATGATGTTCTATATTTATTTATTGAACCATTCATACATGATGTTCCTTATTTATTTATAGAACCCATCAGACATGAAATTACTTATTTATTTATTAAACTTGTTGTACATGATGTTCCATATTTATTTATTGAACCTATCGGACATGAAGTTCCTTATTTATTTATAGAACATGTTGGACATGAAGTTACTTATTTATTTATTGAACCAGTTGTACATGGTGTTCCTTATTCATTTCTTAAAATTTCTATACATAATGTTCCTTATTTAATTATTTTAATTGTTGTACATGAAGATCCTCCTTTTTTATTGAAATTTTTGAACTTGATTCTCCTTAATTAAATTTGAAATACCCATGTGATTATCTTACATGGACACCTTGGTTATACTCTATAAGTCCCAGGTTCATTTATGTAAAATGTAAATTCTTATAGATATTATGGATTAGGAAAAAGTAGGTATAGTCAGCCAGGGATCCTATAAGGAGCCTAAGACCGACGCAATTTATATTTTCTTTACTTATTTATCTTGATATACCTACACACCACTTCATTTTAAATTCATATGATGGATAGCATCAAACACTATTGGTGATGGATTAATGAGCTTTACTCACACCCTATTCAAACTACCATTTGGAACCTAGACAGATTTCTTGGTTGCAGTTTAATACCCTAGATTGTGCCTCTTTGTTGTTACTCTTTATGGAATAGGAATTGACATAGAGATGGGGTTCGATCGTGTACTCAGGATACCTATAAGAGTTGGGTATTTTATTTATTTATTTACTTATTTGTCTAGTCATGTTTCATGTATCATCTATTATATGATTTCTACCTTGTATTTTTGGGCATAACATGTTCATGTATGGTTGAATTATTTAGCACTTTATGGGGTATCTATTTATTATTATATACTAGGGATTCATTATTATCTTCTGATTTATTTCTTTTATTTATTCCTCTTCTGTGTTTATTACTAATCTAGAGGGTATAGTCCTCCCAATATACCACCTTTAAACCCTCCATACTAGTCAAAAGCCTATGGAATATGGGGAGGCATGCTTAAGGTCTTGTTGCTAACTGGCTCGAGGAACCATTTTTGTGGATCCTGGCTCAGGACATAATAAATTGGTATCAAAGGATTTCTTTTATTTGGATTACTATTTTGGGCTGGTGGAAAGGAGACTAGAAATGTATTCAAACTTGGTAAATAGATTGTTTCTAGGAATATCTAACCCACACACAGGGGAAAGGTCAAGTATCTAGGGTTGGGAAAATTGTTTATGTTGTTCGTTATTACAGTTGATTATTACTTTAACTTGAGTGATAGATGTACTTTTCTACTGGATACTGATTTATGAGATTTACCTATATTCCCAGTATAGAAAGATATGGACACATGGGGGAAAGGTCAAGTTTCTAAGGCTGAGAAAACTATTTACCTGTTTTAGAAAAAAAAATTGAAAAATGACAAAAGGGGTTTTCTATTCTTGATGTACATGGAGACAATGAATTTTCCACTGCTATGACTATTATTTGATTTCTAACTTCCTTTTTCATCTTATATGTTTTCTTAAATGAAAACACTTTTTCCCTTTTTTGGTTATTTTGGTATTGAAAATGGTTTTTCAATGAAAGTGGTGTTTTGGTATTGAAAATGGTGTTTTGGTATTGAAAATGGGTTTTTAAAATAAAATGGTATTTTTGTCAAAAGTGTTTTTCATATGGGTTAAAAAGAGTTTTTCAAAGTGTTTTATGATGAAATTGTTTTATCTGTGATATGGTACTTGAGCATTATATGAAATGAGTGAGCCTGATATAGCTTATACAAAGTGTTGAGATTTATTATAGCTCACAGGTGAGCCCGATATAGCTTATACGAAGGGTTGATCCCCATTATAGCTCATGAGAAATGGATGAGCCTGATATAGCTTATACGAAGGGTTGAGCTCAATTGTAGCTCACAGATGTGCCTGATATAGTTTATATGAAAGGTGATCCCCATTATAGATCTCAAATACATTAGGTAATGATTATAGTGGAATTCGATTATATGGTTATTACAATTAAAAGATTTTTGAAAGGGTTTTATGGATATGATGCTCTAAGTCACCAAAAAGGAGTTTTAATTGATTGATATGGGTTTTAAAGGATTTCTTTAAGAAAAACATGTGTGTGTTCTCTTGTGAAAATTATTTATTTCTTTTTCTTAAAGAACATCGATGTAAAGGTAAATATTTCATGGGTTTTAATATTTTTACTTAATTAATGGTTTCCTTTCTTTTATATCTCTTACTGAGCTTTTGTGCTCATCCCAACTTTTTTAAAATGTTTTCACGGGGTTTAAGGATGTGTAAGGGAAAGGAAGAAGTCATGTCGAAATTCCTGGAGATTTTACATGAAAATAAATCATGCTTTATTTTAAATGTTTTATATTATGAGAAAAATGGATACTAATAAAAAGTTTCCACTTTGTATTATATGGTTTTTTTATGTATGAGTTATGACCTAATTCTCTAAAAAGCTAAACCTAAAAAGATCCGCACAGTTAAAGAAATTAAATTCTTAACTAAAACTCAATATCATGTAATGTTTAAGCTAGGGTCCATATATTTGATATCAAAGGATGGTTTAGACAACTTTAGAGGTTATTTTGTGTTAATATCATGCCCTTGGAAGATTTTACTTTATGGTTAAGTTTAAATGATATAGTATTTTAAGATTTCCATGTTGGTTCATCTAAACTATGTATGTTCAGAATGGTTTTCCATAGAGGAAACTAGAAAGTTGTAGTGGGAAGGCACCAAGAGGAAAATATCCTTCCAAATAATCATCCTGAGATGGTTGGAATTGGAACAGAATAGTTTTTTACAGTGATGGATTAGTTGATACAAGATATAAATGGTGGTGGTATCCATGCCAAAGAAGAACTTGATCTACCATTAAGGGACATGTCTATAGTGGTGGATCAATTAACATAAGTTATATGAAGGGTGAGCCCCATTATAGTCTCTAATACATTAGGTAATGATTATATTTGAAGTCGGTGATGTGGTTATTCCAATTAAAAGGGTTTTATGAATTTGATTCTTTAAGTTACTGAAAAGGGTTTTAATTTCTTATTATGGGTTTTAAAGAATTTATTTGAGTAAAATTTGTGTTTTTGTGCATGTGTTTATGTGAAAATGTTTTAATTCATACACTCAAAGAACATTGAAGTTAAAGGTAAACGTTATGTGAGTTTTCTTATTTTTCACTGGATTAATGGTTTTCTTTATTTTTATGGCCTTTACTGAGATTTTTTTGTTCATACCATGTTTTAAAATGTTTTAAGTAGGGTTTAAGGATGGTAAGGGAAAAGAAGAAGCCATGTTGAAAGTCATGGATACTTTATATGAAAAGAAATCATGCTTTGTTTTAAAAAAATAATATTATGGGAAAAATAGATACTAATCTAAAGTGTCCACTTTCTATTTCATGGTTTTTTTATGTATTTTTTATTTCCTAATTCTCTAAAACTCTAAACCTAAAAAGATCCTCAAATGTAAGAGAATGAATTCTTGACTTAAAACTCAAGATTATATAATGTTTAAGGTCGGGTCCATATATAAATGATAAATAAAAAAACTCATAGGTAAGTAAGATCCTCCTTCTTGTTGGACCAAACTTCCTCTAGAAATTATTGTGCCAACAGTTTAGAAGGATGTCTATTCACAAGACAAGCTTCACAGTTAACCATTTCAGCTCAAAATTCCTTCAGGAATCTAGAACTTAACACATTATCTTGGATATATCATTTAGTGTTTGATTCATCTATTCCATGACATTATTCTACTCACATATTCCAATCATAGACTTCAACATTCATATTTCATTCATCCAACAAAATGTTTGTAACTCCCTTCCTCCACACTCACCTCCATTATCAGATTGAAGACATTTCAGGTTCATTCTGATCTTGACTTCCACCATGTATCTCCATCTTATAAAAGTTTGGAAGACCTCAGACTTAGGTTTGAGGAAAAACACCAACTCCTTTGTGGAATCATTTATGAAGGTAGTGAAATACGGTGCACCCTCGTGAGATAGAACCAGTGATAGTCCTCATATATCTGTATGAACCAACTAGAGATTTTAATTATATAGTGTCATTTTATCCAAATTGATCAACACCTTATGATGATTCTCTTTGATGAAACCCTCATGGGTTCTTTACTCCATGATATTGTGCTTCAATAGTCCTCTAGTGGCCAAGGTTCATAGACCTTTCTCACCAATGTGACCAAGACAGTCATGCCACAACTTTGTTGTTCTGAAAGTTGTTATTCTCGCATACATGATACCATCTAAACCCCATTTGGGTAAAAATCTCTATCTTTCACACCACGGGTCACTTCCATGGAACCTCATATGATCTTCCACACATCACCCACAAACATAGTACAGAACCCCACATCATCAAGCTGCCCAACAAAAATTAGGTTCTTCCATTAAACCTAGGATATGTCAAATACCTTGAAAATGAAACAAACATTTTCTATTCATTTGAATACTCACATATCCTTTTCCAACAATGAAAAGAACCACTACATTTGTAAGATGAACTTTTCCGCAGCTTTTGAACAAATAATTGTGCATGCATCCACTTTTTTAAGTTGAATGAAATGAGATCTCGAATCAAGGATCCATGACTTCATCAAACTCATAATGAATAGAACCAAAGTTTCACCATCCCCTTTAGCTGTAGAATCCGTGAATGATTTGGAAGAATACTTCCCAAAGTTCTCATGGCAGTCCTTCCATAGGTTTCCCTTCTTTCCATTGTGCCAACATGCAGAGTCATCAGGA
This sequence comes from Viscum album, assembly GCA_963277665.1. Taxonomy (NCBI): domain Eukaryota; kingdom Viridiplantae; phylum Streptophyta; class Magnoliopsida; order Santalales; family Viscaceae; genus Viscum; species Viscum album. The sequence goes on from OY728133.1 coordinate 819,379,673, forward strand.
TTAACTGACTTTTCATGTAACTTTATCTCTTTTGTTTCCTCCTTTATTCTGATGACTTATTTGAGTGAAGTGTCCCCTATCTTCCAAGAAACTAAATGCACATCCAGAAGTTTTTGAGACCTCTTTCTTCTAAATATCCTCAATAAATATTAGAGATTGGGTCTCCTCAAAATCCAGGTCATTCTTTCCATTGGAATTACACAAAGCGATCACCATTACATCCCATGATTTCAGAAGCAATGGTAGAAGAATAAATGTCCACGCGCCTTTAGAGAAATTCACTCCAACAAACTCCAACTAACTATGAATCACATTAAAATCATTTATATGATCAGTCTCTAGGCTTCATTCTGACATTTTCATGCTAAAAAGTCATCGCAACATGAACACTTTGTTCATTGTTGAAAACTGCTCATATATGTTCACAATCTTGGCCATAAATTTTGTAGTTGTTTCAACATAATTGGTGTTGAAGGCCATAATCTAGGATAGCATCATCCGAGGAACACCTAGTTACTTCTTATCAAGTCTTTTCCATTCAGTATTCTCCATTTCTTTTGGATTATTCCTAATTAACAAAAGATCAAGATCCTTTTTTTCATAGGCAGTCCTCCACCTACATCTTATGAAATCCAAACTCTAATCCATCCAAATTATCCATCCTCAGCTTTCCCTCTTCCAATGCCATTTTCCAAAGATAGAGAAACTCTCACTGAATTCGAAGAGGGTAAAGTACAATTATCTCATGATTTAGTTTCCCTTCATAACTCTGAACCAAGTTGTGATACCACTTATTGTGTTGGAAGCCCTATCTTTTGATCGATTCAACCTATGGGCCTCAGGCCTGGAACAAGGACACTGGAAGGTTCAAAAGATATTGGTGCCATAAAATATGTATCTAGAACTGAAAAGCCACACATAGACACATGCCTTGACCACACACCTTCTAAAACTCTAAATAGACCCTCACAATGGACATTCAAAGAGAAACATGCAATGAATGGAAGTAAAACAAATAAATAAGGAACAAAAGAAGCTTATGTCGTTTGGATGAAGTCCAAATCCATGAGAAACAACAAATTCACTTGAAAGAGAAAACACAAGATTACAATGGAAAACTCAACTCCAAGGCATGACCTGAAACAAGCTTGAGCTCGAGTAAATCACCCAACCCAGTACAAATTATCTCAACACCATTTATATTATCCATATTTCGGTAATCCTAGTTCCACCACAAAACAAACTTCACTAAGAGATAGTCGCGTAGCTCTAATCTTTGAGGACATCAAACCACTCATTTAAAGTCATTCATCACGTCAATTGAATCACTCAGTGAATAGTGCATGTTTTTTAAGACTCCAAGGATTGACTCTTACTTTTCGTTCAAAATAACCTTATGTATCATCATGAATGAATCTTATATAATTCCTTTGTGCTTCTGCCGCCTCATCATTCGTATCAACACCATCTTCTAGAACTCATCCTCCAGCTGAGGCACTTACATCCTCCTTCACTTACATCGTCGGCGTTACTGTGTTCCGGACTTTTGGTTATGAGAGAATTGGCACCTTAACATTTGGTATATGTATGAACTTCTAGAAGTCACTTCTTTCCAAAAACTTTAATACTTAACCAAAAAAATGGATTTTGACACCTAGGGGTGCTTAACGGGATAGACCAATGTGGTGTAGGTCAAGCCCACGTGTATCAAGCCTGAAAATTTTCAATTCATTTAAGCCCATGTTCAATACAAGCTCCAAAAGAATTGAGTTCGTTTTAAGCAGGTTGGTCCATGGACTGGCCCACATATGTCAAGTTTAAAAATAATTTTTAAAAAATAAAGAAATTAATATTAAGGAATATTAAATATTAAACACATTTTATATATATACAGACATCATATAATTTAAAATTATACAATTATATATCACATAATTTTCAACTTATATATATATATATATATATATATTCATCACATATTTAAAATAAATATATATGTTTTTCATGAAAAAAATTTACATTCAATTGAAATAACATTAAAATAAAAAAATAAAAAAATATTTTTGATGGGGCTGACTTTCATATTTTGAACTAGCCCGCAAATCGTGGGAGGTTTTTCTCTAATTAATTAAAATCTATTTAAAATATGAGTTATATTTTTGTATTCCAACTCGAGTGAGACAGATCGGCGGGGCTAGGGACCCGTTAACCTAGGTTTTATCGTCTCTAATAACTTGAAATAATGGACATCTCATAACACGATGGGATGATGAAACCTGGTATTTTTTCCTCATATCATGATTGGGTAAGGGAATGGAGTGAAGGGTATATTGGTCTTGCCGAAAAAAATTATTACGATAGATGTTCTCCATCCAATCAACAGGATCTCCTCTATCCAATTTATAATATTATATTATGTATTAAAAAAATAATAAATTTTTTGATATATTTTAAAACTGAATATATTTTTAAATGAAATTATATTTGTGTTATATAAAAAAATTATTACGCATTTCTAAAAAATGAGCATATAATATGTGTTTTCATTTTTTTGATTATTTGAATAAAATAAATATATTTTAGTTAATATTTTTAAGTGCATACATTTTTTAAAAACATGTTAAATATTAATGAGTTAATTATATTTTAAAACCAATAATATTTGTAATTGAAATAATTTTTATTTTGTTTAAAAAAAGCATGTTAAGTTTTTTAAAAATAATTAAAAAAATATGTGATAAAAATAGATTTTTAATCATTTTCAAGAAAATTAATAAATTTTATTTGATATGATTAAAGTCATACAATTTTTTTGAAATGAATAAAAGAATATTGAGTTTATTATATTCTAAATACAGTTATAATTGTATATGGATTGAAATTTTTATGTAAAAAAGGTTTTATGTCATTTTCAAATGACAATAATTTATCTTTAAAAAATAGTTTTTTTAGTTATTTGAATAAAACTAATAAATTTTCTTTAATATTTTTAAATACATGCCATTTTTTTAAACGTATAAGAATTTTTGGTTTGATCAATTAAATTATTAACATTTTACAAATCCTCTTAAAAAATACTATTTATTCAAAAGTATAAAAAATAATGTTGTATAAACGGATATAGAAGATATTTTTTTGTAAAGATAAAATATTATTATTTATTTAAAAAAAATTATTTTTTTTAATTTATAATTTTATTACTCATTATAATAAATACTATTTGTATAAATTTGTTAAAAGAAACGTTCTTCTCTAAAAGGTTAAACAATTTTTGTTTAAGTAATAAAAATCCATAGAAAATTTTAACTAAAAATGTTCAGGACAAATTTCTAGAAAGAATTTTAGGTAAAATTACTCTATAGATTTTCATTGAATAACTTTAATGAAAATTATATTAAAAAATTTCAATGATGAATTTTATTACAAAACTTCACTTGAAAATTTCTAGTAGAATCATTAAATTTTTTATGAAAACTTTTTCTTTGAGTTGTCTACTTGATTTTTTTAGTGAAAGAGTTTTCATTGAAGATCCGTGTAGATTTCTAGTGTACACTGGAATGTTCCAGAGGAAGTTTTGCTGGAATTTTTAGTGGAAGTTTCACTATAATTTATAATGGAAGTTGCATTGAAATTCCCATGAGAGTTTTATTAAAATTTCCAGTGAAACCATTTCTGGTATACTGATTTTTTTAGTAAAAATATACTTTTTTGTATTGTGAAACTTTCACTCGAAGTTATACTAGAGCTTCCACTAAAACATCTATTGGAATTCCCACTTAATGAATTTATAATTGTTATTGATTTAAATTTTTTATTATGGAACTTCCACTGGAATTTCCACTTAATGTATTTATAATTTTTATTAATATAAATTTCCTAAAAAATATATTAAATATATCTTATAAGTTTCATTGAAATTTCCCGTGGGAGTTTCATTGAAATTTCTAGTGGCACCATCTCTGCTATACTGAATTTTTCAAAAAAAATATATACTTTTATTGTATTGTGAAACTTTCACTAGAACTTCTATTGGAACTTCCACTAAAACATCTATTGGAATTACCACTTAATGAATTTATAATAGTTATTAATATAATTTTTTTATTGTGAAACTTCCACTGAAACTCTCACTGGAACTTCCACTAAAACTTACACTGGAATTTCCATTTAATAGATTTATAATTATTATTAATACAAATTTATTAAAAAAATATGTGTAACACCCCACGAATTTACAAATAAATTTAATATAGAATGCATGAAATATTGAGTCTCTACAAAACACCACTTCGTTATAACCTAGCCATTAAACTTAAATTTTCCAATTCTGTGATTTGAATTTTGAAAATCTAACATACATGGTTCTATTCAGAATGATATTTAGAGTCTGATAAAATTAACTTGATTTTTGGTGAATAGTAACCTACCCTTATGAATAGTAACTTACCCTTATGAATAGTAATATGACTCGTATGAATGGTATACATACCCTTTAATGTATAAATAAATTTAGGCACCTTAAAAATGAAGATGAATATTTTAAGTGTTTATATTTTTCGATTAAATAATGATTTTAATTAAAAAATAAATTTATAATATTTAGAAAATTATTTTTGAAAAATTCAGTTCATTTTTGGATTCTACACGTCGAAAAATGGTTAGGGTGAATTTTTGGGATTTTTCTGAAATACTTGAATTTTTGGTGAATAGTAAAATACATTAATTTACTGTATAAATATGTTATAATTTAAATTAACTATTTCTAGCATCATGAGTGATGAAAGAACCCAAATCTCAAACTCACATGCATATATTACTATTCTTGGTCATGGAATACTCACTATTTCTTACCTTGAGAGGAAATAATAAATTAATGATTATAATATTAAGAAAACTCTTCCCCCTCCACTATATAAACCACCCCTCACCCCCTCTTCCTCCCACACCACTCAAGCTTCAAGCCTTGCCTAAATTCTACTCAAATATCTCTCTAACATCCTTCCCCACATCCAAGACCTGTTGGTCTCACCAAAAGGCCAAAAACAAAGTCCTTAAAGAGATTCTCAAGGAGGAGTACTCAAGAGGTGAACCTCTCTTCTCTTTTCTTTCAATTTCTTTTACAAAGTTTCATTATTTTGTTCTCTCTTCTCACCTACCCTAATCCAAATGCCGTGATAATTCCAGTAACTTACATGTACTTAATTTTCATTATTCTAATGGAATATTTCATCATAATCTCTCTTTTTCCCTTCCTTTTATACTATAAATGCAAACATCATCCCAGATGTGTTAATTTATCACACTCAAGGAAGACGGGTTTTCAATTTGCATTAATATCTTCAAGACTGGTCATGAAACCTTTTAAATGGTTTAACCAGATCATAATATATGTATTTTATCTTTTTTAATGTTCTGGATCCTTACACACTCATAATATGGAATAATAATACAAAACAAGTTCATTATGTGCAAAACCGCCAAGCCAAATCCAAGCGTTTATCATTAACTCGTCGAATGAGTCATCCTCGTGGTATATAACCAGAATAACTATAATATCATCTATATCTATTTAATTTCACTAATATTATATATTAACAATTCTATATGTGTAACCAAATTTCAAACGAACTTCCATTCATGAATACAAGTAAATGGATCATGAAAACAAAGTGAGAAAATACTTCCAAAACAATAAAATTGAATCTCTTAAACCCATAAAAAAGGCCATTAATGAACTTAATAAGGTTATAACATATCAATTATATATTTATGAGGTTTTGGAATTATTAATTAATAAGGATAAATTTGATTATTCAGGTTGTTAAGAACAATCAAGAACACCTTCAAGCATAAGGTAAGGGATTGCTTAACTCAGTTTTCATTCTTTGAGTTAAACATCTATTTCATTGGTTACATTGTTCCAAGAATATGTGTGAATGTAATTTTATTGTTTTATATTTTATATCCACTTATATTTTGTGGATTTTTATTTGTCACACATAAATATTTCATTAACTTATACTCAATCTATTGATACGTTCTTGGTAAGGGATCATCGCTCTCACTTTTATTCAAGAATCTCTCTTATGTTGTGCTCTTTTATTTTTAATACCAAATGATGGAGTATGTTTTAACACCTCCCCCATACTGACCTTATGATATATAAATAATGGGATTCCAATTTACCTCTCATTAATCCCTCGCAAGAACACTCGTTACCATGCCAAAATGTTTGTAAGGGTTTTTCTCATCTCACTTTCAAGGTGTACTTCCATTTGATATATATTATTATGATTCACTTTATATTCATGGTATTCTGTGATTCATTTGGTGGTTATTAACTTTTGTTCATATGACTCAATTGATTACAACGTGGTAACGAGCTTTCTCTCAATTTTCACTTCGTTGTGACTTGCTTAGTATTGTGCACCTACTCTTTCTTATGTGGTGTACCTACTTCCCATTTGAGATCACTTTTAAATTGAAATTATATTCCATTTAAATTTTCATATTCTCATATCATGGATATGATTATTGTCTAATTCATATACGATTTTACATACGGTATTTATTTTGAATGTTGTTTTGACTATGGAAATATTGATGAATATGTATCCTCTATTCTATACGGATAATATAAAGGAATATTGATCTTGTGTTGAATCTATGTATAAAGAATTATTCGGACATGCAGTGGTGGGTGGGGCCTGCTACAGCCCCTCAATGCATCGACAGATCTCATGAGACAATCAGTTTGGCGAAAAATCCTTCGAGTTTATTTCCAAAAATCATACGGGTTTCTACCCACAAAACTAAACCGTTTTTAATGGTATTATGGTATCATGTGCCAGATACATGACGTCCAATTAATAATAATTCTCTTTATTTATTATCATTTATTACTATCCATGAGGTTTTCACTAGGACAAAATCTATGGATGCAGTTTCATTCTCAGTTTATTAATGGTGTGAATTTTTCATTTATTCACCATGCCATATTGATTATGTCAAATTGATTACAATTTAGTTATTATTGATTCATGATTCTACTATTTGTAACCCTTAATGATTGTTTTAGCTCACCCCTTTCATTTTTTACTTTGAATAGGTGATGAAGAGGAGGTCATTTATTGAGTTCTTGTAGATACAGTTTTTAGTTTTTGTTATGTATTGTATTTTGTAACCTTTTCCAATGTAATTTGAGTTACATCTATGTATCTAGTTTCTTTAATACTACTAAAATGATCGTTCTTTTGGGATTTTCATTCCTTATAACCATTCCAATATAACAAGTAATGCACCAGCTTTGGTCTAGAGGGGTTGAGGCATTACAGTTGGTATCAGAAGAAGTTTAGTAGAAAACTTGAAAACTATATTAGAAAACGTAGATTAGGGGAAAAAATCCATAAGGTAGTATTTGAGGACAAACATACAAGAACGTCCTGGTACTTTGGTAAGGAAAATATTGGGTGGATCTTTCAAACAATATGTCCCTATATGGATACGAGCAGGTAGAGGTGACTCCGACACAGATGTACCTAGGAGTGAAAGCTCTGACAAGGAGTTTTGGGCCGGACCCGGGGTATCCCAGTACATGACAATGGGCCTTACTTCACTCTTGGTTACGACACTCCCAGGGGATATGCTTAGGATAATTCATATTTTCTTTACAATCCATTATGAAGTATTGAAATGTAAATTTTTCCTCAGAGAAACCATGTTTATGAGATTAACTATGCATAGAATGTCAATCTATGTTAAGTGCCCTTTTGTTTTATATTCATAACATAATCTAGAGTATGTCATTATTTAGAAATTGTGCCTAATGGAAGAAGGGGAATCAATACTCGTAGACAACTTTGGGGATTATGAGTTTTCGTTAAACATATGGTTAGTCTCTATGTATATTCTTTAAGTTAAATCCTTGTTTTATAACTTTTCATATTAAAGAAAGTCAATTAAAAATGGAAGGAGGAAGATCTCAAACGACATTCTTATCCCTTCCTAATGACTTGATTGCAATAATTATTGCAAAGTCATGTCCTGGCAATTCTGAAACATTTTCTAACATACAACTCGCTTGTAAGCAATTGTTTGAGATATCAAACACCTCCACTATACCTCGATACCATCGTGGATCATGGGTTGTATTTAATCAAATCCTATTTTCTCAATATTCTCATATTTTCAAGAAAGGTAAATATTATCAAGGAATTTTCAAATATTTTACCTTATCACAAGATTTTGAAGCATATTATGATTTTGAAAAAGGTGCTAAAGAAGGAGACCCTTGAGAAACCTATTTATATTTGCTTTTAAAATATAGTCTTTCAGCACATACGTATGGAATTTTAAAAGGACCATTGATTTAAAGTTTCAACTCAAACTCGATTCGACTATTTTATAAAAATCAAGTTTTATCATATGTTTTGAAATTATATGTCATACAGGATTATTTTCCGAAACTATTTTTCTGTGAACACCCATATGACCCAAGTTGTACAAGGTGTATCTGGATGAAGGAAGCAAATGATTTTTAAGGATCTCTAAATCATTTTTGCAATGCATGGACCTTCTATTTACATGATCAGGATGATGATGAAACCAAATGAAGACCATGATCAAGGTACCCTCACTTTTTTAATAAGTAAATAAAATTGTGAGGATCCAATTTCTTGATGGTGAGGATAATGTAACACCCCAAGAATTTACAAATAAATTTAATATAGAATTTATGAAACACTGAGTCTCTACAAAACATAAATTTGTTATAACAAAGCCATTAAACTTAAATTTTCTAGCTCTGTGATTTGAATTTTGAAAATTTGACATACACGGTTGTGTTCAGGATGATATTTAGAGTCTGATAGAATTAACTTAATTTTCGGTGAATAGTAACCTACCCTTATGAATAGTAACCTACCTTTATGAATAGTACATTACCCTTATGAATAGTAATATAAATCTTATGAATGTTATCCATACCCTTTAATTTATAAATAAATTTAGACACCTTAAAAATGAAGATGAATATTTTAAGTGTTTATATTTTTCGATTAAATAATGATTTTAATTAAAAATTAAATTTATAATATTTAGAAAATTATTTTTGAAAAATGGAGTTCATTTTTAGATTCTACGTGTCAAAAAATGGTTAGGGTAAATTTTTGGGATTTTTCTGAAATACTTGAATTTTTTGTGAATAGTAAAATACATTAATTTACCATATAAATACGTTATAATTTAAATTAACTATTTCAAGAATCATGAGTGATGTAAGTACCCAAATATATAACTCACATGCATATATTACTATTCATGGACATGGAATACTCATTATTGCTTGTCTTGAGAGGAAATGATAAATTAATGATTATAATATTAAGAAAACTCTTCCCCCTCCACTATATAAAACACTTCTCACCCCCTCTTCCTCCCACACCATTTAAGCTTTGATCCTTGCCTAAATTCTGCTCAAATATCTCCCTAACCTCCTTCCCCACGTCCAATACCTGCTGGTCTCACCAAAAGTCCAAAAACAAAGGCCTTAAAGAGATTCTCAAGGAGTACCCAAGAGGTGAACCTCTGTTCTCTTTTCTTTCAATTTCTTTTACAAAGTTCCATTCCTTTGTTCTCTCTTCTCAACTCCCCTAATCCAAATGCCATGATAATTCCAGTACCTTACATGAACTATATTTTAAATATGATAATGGAATATTTCATCATAATATCTCTTTTTCCCTTCCTTTTATACAGTTAATGCAAACATCGTCTGAGATGTGTTAATTTATCACACTCAAGGAAGACGGGTTTTCAATTTGCATTACTATCTTTAAAAATGGTCATGAAACATTTTAAATGGTTGAAAAAAATCATAATATATTTATTTTATCTTGTTTAATGTTCTGGAATCCTTACACACTCATAATATGGAATAATAATACAAAATAAGTTCATTGTGCACAAAACCGCCAAGCCAAATCCAAGTGTTTATCATTAACTCCTCAAATGATTCATCCTCGTGGTATATAACTAGAATCATTATAAGATAATTTATATCTATTTAATGTCACTAATATTATATATTAACAATTTTAGATGTTTAACCACATTTCAAACGAACTTCCATTCATGAATACAAGTAAACGAATCATGAAAACTAAGTGAGAAAATGCTTCCAAAACAATAAAATTGAATCTCTTAAACCCATAAAAAGGCCATTAATGAACTTAATAAGGTTATACCATATCAATTAAATGTTTATGAGGTTCTGAAATTATTAATTAATGAATCTAATTTTGATTATTCAGATTGTTAAGAACAATCAAGAACACCTTCAAGCATAAGGTAAGGGATTGCTTAACTCAGTTTTCATTCTTTGAGTTAAACATCTATTTCATCAGTTACATTATTCTAAGAATAAGTGTGAATGTAATTTTATTTTTTTATATTGTATATCCACTTATATTTTTTGGATTTTAATTTGTCACACATAAATATTTCATTGACTTATCCTCAATCTATTGATACATTCTTGGTAAGGGATCCTCTCTCTCACTTTTGTTCAAGAATCTCCCCTATGTTGTGCTTCTTTATTTTTAATACCTAATGATGGGGTATGTTTTCTCACATCTCCCATACTGCCTTATGATATATAAATAATGGGATACCCCTTTACCTCTCATTAAACCCTCGTAAGAACACTAGTTATCATGCCGAAATGTTTGTAAGGGGTTTTCTCATCTCACTTTCAATTTTGTGGGATTTCCATTAATCGTCTCTTATTTCTTATATGTGGTATAGGTGTACTCCCATTTGATATATATTATCATGATTATCTTTATATTCATGGTATTATATGATTCATTTGGTGGTTATTAACTTTTGGTCATACGACTCAATTGATTACAACTTGGTAACGAGTTTTGTCTCAATTTTCACTTCGTTGTGACTTACTTAGTATTGCGCACCTACTCTTTCTTATGTGGTGTACCTACTTCCCATTTGAGATAACATTTCAATTAAAATTATATTATATTTAAATTTACATATTCTCATATCATGGATATGATTATTGTCTAAGTCGTATACCATTTTACATATGGTATTTATTTTGAATGTTGTTTTGACTGTGGAAATATTGATGAATCTGTATCCTCTATTCTATATGGATAATGTAAAGGCATATTGCTCTTGTGTTGAATCTATGTATAAAGAATGATTTGAACATGAAGCAGTAGATGGGGTCTGCTACAGCCCCTCGATGCATCGGTAGGTCTCATGAGACAAATCAGTTGGCGACAAATCCTTTGAGTTTGTTTCCAAAAATCAGACGGGTTTCTACCCACAGAACTAAACCGTTTTAACGGTATTATGGTATCATGTTCTAGATACATAACGTCCAATTAATAATCATTCTATTTATTCATTATCAGTTATTACTATCCATGAGGTTTTCGCTATGACAAAATCTATGGATGCAGTTTCATTCTCAGTTTATTAATGGTGTGAGTTTTTCATTTATTCACCATGCCATTTTGATTATGTCAAATTGTTTACAATTTAGTTATTATTGATTCATGCTTCCCCTATTTTTAACCCTTAATGAGCATTTTATCTCACCCCTTTCATTGTTTACTTTCAACAGGTGATGAAGAGGAGATCATTTATTGAGTTCTTGTGGATGCAGTTTTTAGTTTTTGTTATGAATTGTATATTGAATCCTTTTCCAATGTAATTTCAGTTATAACTATGTATCTATTTTCTTCAAGACTACTAAACTGATCATTCCTTCGGGATTTTCATTCCTTCTAACCATGTCAATGTAATTAATAATGCACCGGCTCTAATTTAGAGGGGTTGGGGAATTACAATTGGTATCAGAGGAAGTTTAGTAGCAAACATGGAAACTATATAAGAAAACGTAGATTAGGGAACAAATCCCTAAGGTAGTATTTGAGGACAAACATACAAGAACATCCTGGTATTTTGGTAAGGAAAGGATTATGTGGATCTTTTAAACAATACATCCATGTCTGGATACGAGCAGGTAGAGGTGGCTCTGGCATAGATGTACCTAGGAGTGAAAGCTCCAACAAAGAGTTTCAGGCTGGACCCTGGGTATCCTGGTACATGACAATGGGTCTTCCTGCACTCTTGGTTACGACATCCCCAAGGGATATTCTTAGGATAATTCATATTTTCTTTACAAGCTATTATGAAGGATTGAAATGTAAATTTTTCCTCATAGAAACCATGTTTATGAGATTAGCTATACAAAGAATGTCAATCTATGTTAAGTGCCCTTCTGTTTTATATTCATAACTTAATCTAGTGTATGCCATTATTTAGAAATAGCACCAAATGGAAGAAGGGAAATCAATACTCGTAGACAACTTTAGGGATTATGAGTTTTCATTAAACATATGGTTACTCTCTATGTCTATTCTTTAAGTTAAATCCTTGTTTTATAATTTTTCAGATCAAGGAAAGTGATTTACAAATGGAAGGAGGAAGATCTCAAACAACATTCTTATCCCTTCCTGATGACTTGATTGCAATAATTATTTCAAAGTCATGTCCTGACAATTCTGAAACATTTTATAACATACAACTCACTTGCAAGCAATTGTTTGAGATATCAAACACCTCCATTGTACTTTGATACCATCCTAGATCACGGGTTGTATTTAATCAAATCTTATTTTCTAAATATTCTCATATTTTCAAGAAAGGTAAATATTATCAAGGAATTTTCAAATATTTTACCTTATCACAAGATTTTGTAGCATATTATGATTTTAAAAAAGGTGCTGAAGAAGGAGACCCTTGCACAACCTATTTATATTTTCTTTTAAAATATAGTCTTTCAGCACATACTTATGGAATTTTAAAAGGACCATTGATTGAAAGTTTCAACTCAAACTCGATCTGACTATTTTATGAAAATCAAGTTTTATCAGATGTTTTGAAATTATATGTCATATGTGATTATTTTCTGAAACCATTTTTGTGTGAACACTCATATGACCCAAGTTGTACAAGGTGTATCTAGATGAAGGAAGCAAATGATTTTGAAGGATCTATAAATCATTATTGCAATGCATGGACCTTCTATTTACGTGAGCAAGATGATGATGAAACCAGGTGGACACCATGATCAAGGTACCCTCACTTTTTTAATAAGTAAATAAAATTGCGAGGATGTAATTTCCCGAAGGTGGGGATAATGTAACGCCTCAAGAATTTACAAATAAATTTAATATAGAATGCATAAAACACTGAGTCTCTACAAAACACCATTTCATTATAATCTAGCCATTAAACTCAAATTTTCCAGCTCTGTGATTTGAATTTTGAAAATCTGACATACACGGTTGTGTTCAGGATGATATTTAGAGTTTGATAGAATTAACTTAATTTTTGGTGAATAGTAACCTACCCTTATGAATATTTACCTACCCTTATGAATAGTAATTTACCCTTATGAATAGTAATATGACTCTTATGAATGTTATCCATACCCTTGAATGTATAAATAAATTTAGGCACCTTAAAAATGAAGATGAATATTTTAAGTGTTTATATTTTTTGCTTAAATGGTGATTTTAATTAAAAATTAAATTTATAATATTTAGAAAATTATTTTTGAAAAATGGAGTTCATTTTTGGATTCTACACGCCAAAAAATGGTTAGGGTGAATTTTTTAGATTTTTCTGAAATACTTGAATTTTTTGTGAATAGTAAAATACATTAATTTACCGTATAAATACGTTATAATTTAAATTAACTATTCCTAGATTAATGAGTGATGTAAGCACCCAAATATCAAACTCACATGAATATATTACTATTCTTGATCATGGAATACTCACTATTTCTTGTCTTGAGAGGAAATAATAAATTAATGGTTATAATATTAAGAAAACTTTTCCCCCTTCACTATATAAACCACCCCTCACCCTCTCTTCCTCCCACACCACTCAAGCTTCAATTATTGCCTAAATTCTACTCAAATGTCTCCCTAACCTCATTCCCCACGTCCAAGACCTATTGGTCTCACCAAAAGGCCAAAAACAAAGGCCTTTAGAAGATTCTCAAGGAGTACTCAAGAGGTGAACCTCTCTTCTCTTTTCTTTCAATTTATTTTACAAAGTTCCATTCTTTTGTTCTCTCTTCTCACCTCCCCTAATCCAAATGCCATGATAATTCCAGTACCTTACATGTACTAGATTTTCATTATGCTAATGGAATATTTCATCATAATCACTCTTTTTTCCTTCCTTTTATACTATAAATGCAAACACCGTCCGAGATGTGTTAATTTATCACACTCAAGGAAGACGGGTTTTCAATTTGCATTACTATCTTCAAGACAGGTCATGAAAACTTTTCAATGGTTGAAAAAATCATAATATATTTATTTTATCTTGTTTAATTTTCTAGAATCCTTACACTCATAATATGGAATAATAATACAAAAAAAGTCCATTGTGCGCAAAACTGCCAAGCCAAATCCAAGCGTTTATCATTAACTCGTTGAATGAGTCATCCTCATGGTATATAACCAGAATTATTATAAGATTTTTTATATCTGTTTAATGTCACTAATATTATATATTAATAATTCTATATGTTTAACCACATTTCAAATGAACTTCCATTCATGAATACAAGTAAACGGATCATGAAATCCAAGTGAGAAAATGCTTCCAAAATAATAAAATTGAATCTCTTAAACCCGTCAAAAAGGTCATTAATGAACTTAATAAGGTTATACCATATCAATTACATGTTTATTCGGTTCTAAAATTATTAATTAATGAAGCTAAATTTGATTATTCATGTTGTTAAGAACAATCAAGAACACCTTCAAGCGTAAGGTAAGGGATTGCTTAACTCAGTTTTCATTCTTTGAGTTAAACTTCTATTTCATCGGTTACATTGTTCCAAGAATAAGTGTGAATGTCATTTTATTGTTTTATACTATATATCCACTTATATTTTGTGTATTTTAATTTGTCACACCTAAATATTTCATTGACTTATCATCAATCTATTGATACGTTCTTGAAGGGATCCTCTCTCTCGCTTTTGTTCAAGAATCTCCCCTATGTTGTGCTCTTTTATTTTTAATACCTAATGATGGGGTATGTTTTTGAACCTCCCACATACTACCCTTATGATGTATAAATAATGGGATACCTCTTTACCTCTCATTAAACCCTCTCAAGAACACTCATTACCATGCCGAAATGTTTGTAAGGGGTTTTCTCGTCTCACTTTCAATTTTGTGGGATTTCCATTGTTTGCCTCTTATTTATTATATGTGGTATAGGTGTACTTCCATTTGATATATATTATCATGATTATCTTTATATTCATGGTATTCCGTGATTCTTTTTGTGGTTATTAACTTTTGGTCATATGACTCAATTGATTACAACGTGGTAATAAGCTTTGTCTCAATTTTCACTTCGTTGTGACTTGCTTAGTATTGCGCACCTACTCTTTCTTATGTGGTGTACCTACTGCCCATTTGAGATCACTTTTCAATTGAAATTATATTCCATTTAAATTTCCATATTCTCATATCATGGATATGATTATTGTCTAATTCATATACAATTTTACATACGGTATTTATTTTGAATGTTATTTTGACTGTGGAAATATTGATGAATTTGTATCCTCTATTCTATACAGATAATGTAAAGACATATTGCTCTTGTGTTGAATCTATGTATAAAGAATGTTTTGGACATGCAGCGGCGGGTGGGGCCTGCTACAGCCCCTCGATGCATCGACAGGTCTCATGAGACAATGAGTTTGGCGACAAACCCTTAGAGTTTGTTTCCAAAAATCAGACGAGTTTCTACCCACAGAACTAAATCGTTTTTAACGGTACTATGGTATCATGTGAGACATACAAGACGTCCAATTAATAAGTATTCTCTTTATTCATTATCAGTTATTACTATCCATGAGGTTTTCCCTATGACAAAATATATGGATGCAGTTTCATTCTCAGTTTATTAATGGCGTGATTTATTCATTTATTCACCATGCCATATTGATTATGTCAAATTGATACAAATTAGTTAATATTGATTCATGATTCTGATATTTGTAACCCTTACTGAGCATTTTAACTCACCCATTTTATTGTTTACTTTCAACAGGTGATGAAGAGGAGATCATTTATTGAGTTTTTGTGGATGTAGTTTTTAGTTTTTGTTATGTATTGTATTTTGTAACATTTTCTAATGTAATTTTAGTTACAACTATGTATATAGTTTCTTCAAGACTACTAAACTGGCCGTTCCTTCAGGATTTTCATTCCTTCTAACCATGCCAATGTAATTAATAACGCACCGGCTCCGATCTAGAGGGGTAGGGGCATTACAATATTAAATATATCTTATAAGTTGCATTGAAATTTCCCATGGGAGTTTCATTGAAATTTCTAGTGGCACCATCTCTGCTATACTAATTTTTTAGTAAAAATATGCTTTTGTTGTATTGTGAAACTTTTACTAGAACTTCTACTGGAACCTCCACTGAAACATCTATTGGAATTCCCACTTAATGAATTTATAATTTTTATTAATATAAATTTTTTATTGTGGGACTTTCACTAGAACTTTCACTAGAACTTTCACTAGAACTTTCACTGGAACTTCAACTGGAACCACTACAACAAAACTGGCTTTAACTATCCTGGCATTTATCAGCGCTAGAAAAATGCGCTGAGAAATTCAATCTTTATCAGCGCTAAAATAAGCACTGATGAAGGGGGTCTTTATCAGTGTTAAAAAAATTATTGATAAAGGGAACCATTTATCAGCACATTTTGTTTAGCGCTGATAAACGTTCACCTTGATCAACGCTTTATTTTTAGCACTGATAAAAGTTACCCTTTATGAGTGCTAAAAATAAAGTGCTGATAAATGGTAACATTTATCATTACTTTATTAGCACTGATAAAGGTTCAAAAAATAAAATTAAAAAAATTAGAAATTTCATTAATTAAATAATTATTATTAAAAATGAATAAACATATATATAAATTTTAAAAATTATTAAATAGTATATATTAAATATATAGATACATAAAATGAATAAAATTAAATAATTAAACAAATAAAAATTTAAAATGAGTAAATTAATAAAAATATTAAACATTTTATTAATTAAATATTTACTGATAAAAATGAATTAATTTAATATATATATTATAAATATTGATAAATAGTATATTTTAAATGTAGATATATAAATGAATATATAATAAACAAATTAATGAATAAATTACAAAATTATTTAAAAATTTATTAATGAAACAATTATTAATAAAAATGAGTAAGTATAATATATATATATTAATTATAAATCGTAATGAATAATAATATGAAATATAAATATATATATATATAATGAATAAAATGTTGATTAAAAACATATTAATGTCTTATTCATTTTTAATATTGTTTGATTTTTCAATTTAACATATATCAAATGTCATGTTCTACATTGATTTCACGTACATATATATTTGTAATTAATGCATTTTATATGAAAACGCACACACAAATATATTTAAGCAATATATAGAAACACATACACCTAATATTTATGTAATTTATTCAAATTTCAGTATATTTTAGAATTTCATTGTTAACATGATACATTTAATATATTAGGTTTTTATTTAGTCAATTTTATTTATTTATTTATAATACTATTACAGTTAGGGCATTCATTTTTAATATTTTTTTATTTTTTATTTTATTTTTGAATTTGATCATTTTCTATTATTTATTTATATTTATTTATTTATTATGTTTTAGTATTTTTAATATGTATTCATCTTTACTTCAGGATATATATATATATATATATATATATATATCCATATTTTTTTAATAATTTATATTTAATTAATAAAAATTATCCATTTTTCAATATTTTTAAAGTGCACTCGTTTTGAATTAGTCAATTTCACTCGTTTTTAAAATGAATGTATTTTAGATTATAAATCCACTAATAATGTTAAAAATATATTTTTAAATAAGTATTTATAAATAAATATATTTATAAATGTATATTTAATATATTTGTAAATTTATATATTTATAATTATTATAAATAAATAATTACTATTTTTTAAATAAGTATTTATATAATTATAAATAAATAATTATATTTATTTAATAATTATAAAATTATAATAGATTTATTTAAATAAATCCTTTATCAGCGCTAAAATTTTAACGCTGATAAAGATCAATATTTATCAACGCTAAAAAGCGTTGTTAAAAAGAATTTTTATCAGCGCTAAATTATTAGTGCTGATAAAGATTTATTTATCAGTGCTTTCTGAGTGATGATAAATCTCGAGATTTATCAGCGCTTATCAATTTAGCACTGATAAAAGGAATCTTTATCGGTGCTTCTCCAAAATCATTGTTAAAAGTTTTCTTGATCTATTTAAAAAACCCTAATCGGTACTCACTCATCGCGATTCTAAAGCTCTCACGGAACTCCTCTGCTGTCGGTGCGACTCCACTACGATCCATCGAATGAATCAAGGATAGAATCCAATGTATGTTAGTTTCTACTTTTTCTATATCATTGTTTGATCTTTTGGGTTCTGCGTTTTGTGTTTTTGCACTGATCTTAACATTGACGAACCCTACATCTCATCTCTTCACCACTGCCGACACGACTCCTCTGTGCATTTTAATGGCTTGCTGAAAAGATGAATATCTGTGATTTAACTTTATGCAACCAGGATGAGAGACGTTGTGCAATTTAACTTCCTACTGTTAGGATGAATTTGTGCAGTTTAATGTCATGCAACCAAGGTGAGAGATGCTGTGAAGTTTAACGTCTTTCTTCTAGAATGAATTTGTGTAGTTTAACGTCCTATAACCTGGATGAGATACAGTGTGTAGTTTAACCTCTTGCTGCCATGATCAATTTGTGTAGTTTAACATCATGAAAATAGGATGAGAGACACTATGCAGTTTAACGTCTTTCTTTTAGGATGAATTTGTGCAATTTAACATCATAGAAGCATGACGAGAGATGATTGATGACCACTATGCAAAGTATTTAATAAGAAATATTGTATTAGTGTGGGTTTTGACTCATTCCTCATCCATTGTGGTCAATGTGCATGCTCTGTTTTGTGGATCATCTTGGCTTGGTTTTCAAAATTGGTTTTTGGAAAAGAGAAAAATGATTTCTGTAATTGGCTTTGCTTTAAAAACATGGGTTATTATATTGTCAAAAGTGGCCTTAGAAGAAGGTGGTTTGAAATTGAAAATGAAATAGTAGTTTTCGAAGAGAGAATTATTATTTTGTTATGAAATTTGGCTTGTGATCCCGTTGTTTTGGCTCAAGATTTTCCTTTCGGTTGTGTTTCAAATTGATTCTAAACCTGATTTTATGATTTTTATGTTATTCAGAATATGTCACCCAGAAAGATCCCCGAAGTTTCTAGTGGATCTCGCCCTGTTTATGGTTCTCACTTGTTGCCCATCTTCTGTGGAAATCGAGGTTCGTTAAAGGCAGTTAAGTGGCTTGAGGAAGTTGAGCATGTCTTCAGAGTGTTTGGAACTCCCAAAGTTGTTAGAGTCTGGGTTGTTCTGGGTCTTCTTGGGGGTCCATCTTTGGAATAATGGGAGTTGTTTGCCCCACCAACGATGCAAGTTGGGATGATGTGGTAATATTTTAAGTATCTCTTTGCCCTATGGTTTATACCTAAGGAGGTGAAGACGAAGAAAGGAGAAGAGCTCATGAGTGTCCAGTAAGGTCAGCAGACAGTGAAGGCTTATGTTGAACACTTTAAAGAGCTGGTTTCCTTTTGTCCAGAGGTGGTGTCGTAGTATCTGTTGAAAGCTTCTCTTTTCATTGGGGATCTTCATCCAGAGATCAAGGAGCAAGTCCTCTTCTCCAAGGATCTCCATTTTGAGAAGTTGGTGGAGGAAGAGTTTTTGGATGAGTTGTTGTGAAAGAAGCATAAACACATTGGCTCAGTCGTTATCTCCTGTGTTGGGGTGAAGACGTTCGGAGTTTCCTCATTTTTGATTTGTGGTTGTTGTAAGTTCATCTTTCATTATAAAATTCTGATGAAATTATCCTTTCGTAGATCAAATGGTTTTGTTTTTTTTTAATGTGAACCTTTAAATGGTTAGTCATTCATTAATTAGTTTCCCACTTTCTATTGTGCTTGTTTGGAGATGTCTATTTTTTGTGGAAATCGCTCTTTATGCCTTGTGTACAGGTTCATTTATATTCTGTATTTTGATCATTTCTAATGTGGTTTCTACTGATGTGGTGTGTTGGAAGAATATTGATGCATATTTGGCTCTATTGATCAATGAATCCAAAACATGGATTGGTTGTGCATCACTCACAAATTTAATAACAAAACTAAGGATTCTCTGTGCACTTCACTATTGTTGGTTAATTGCCGCTTAACATAGCATCTGACCTGAACTTCCTACCCGGTGTCCCTGTGATGCTATCATCTAACACACACTTGCCACCATCTCTATCATGTTACCATATTCACTTTTCCTTCTCTTCCTTCACCCATTTACTATATGCATGCAGCTGCATGCATTATGCATCTTTACAAGTAGTAAATGGGTGCAAGAAGAGAAGGAAAAATGAATATTGAATGGTGATATGATAGAGATGGTGGCGAGCATGTGTGGGATAAGAGCATCATGAGGACGTTGGGCAGGAAGTTCAGGTCAGATTGTATGCTAAGCAGTAGTTAACCAACAGTAGTGAAGTGCACAAAGAATCCTTAGTTTTGTTATTAGCTTATATCTATATCAAATAAACCCTTTGGAAAGATGTAAAGGTAATGTTATGATATACCTTCTCTATTTTATCAAAAAATTATATAATGAAACGTTGATTTAATTTTCATTATTCCTTGCAGAGTTCGTTTATTTTAGAAGATTTATGTCCATGTGTCATGTCTTTGCAGGAAGAACAATGAAGTTGTCTCTACTCAATCACAGAGGTAATCTTAATGTTTTCACAGTAAAATCATTGTCCATAGAATTAATGCATTGTTTCATATTTATGTTTAATTTATTTCTTTTTATTATTATTCACGTAATAATTGTTTTCTAATACATGTGGATTTTTTTATTCGAGTTGGGGTGTTCTCTCCAACTTTCATACTTCTTCTCCCTCAGAACCTTTTCACCCCTACAGTGTTGCATTTATCACTTTCTTTCAAGTTCTCTCCATTTCCTTTGCAGGAAGAGCAATGCCGCTGCCTCTGCTCAATTACAAAGGTAATCTTGATATTTGTACAGCAAAATCATTATCCATAGAATTAATGCATTATTTCATATTTATGTTTAATTTATTTCTTTTTAGTATTACTCATAATAATTGTTTTCTTATACAGGTAGATTATTTTTTCTGAGTTGATGTGGTTTGTTTGAAGCTGCTCATGTAGTGTTGGCAGTTCAACAAAGAAAGTCAATGGTAATCGTGGTAACATTGACAGTTACGATTGTTTTCGAATGTATGTAATAATTTTTATTTATGTAATTGTATAAATCAATGTTTGAAATGTTTATAATATAGTGTTTTTTTTTGTATTTGTGTTGTAAATTTCATTTTATTTAAATTCATATTGGGACTTATTTTTGTTGATATCTAGTGTGTTTTCGGTGTGTTTTTTGGTGTGTTTCTGGTGTTGCGGTGTGTTGTTACAGCACACTGCAGTGGTGTTGCAGTGTGTTGTTACAGCACACTGCAGTATAGCCCTTTATCAGTGCTTTTAAAAGTGCTGATAAAGAACACATTTATCAACGCTTTTAAAAGCGCTGATAAAGGAAACATTTATCAGCGCTTCTAAAAGTGATGATAAAGGTATACTTTATCAGCACTTCTATAGCGCTGATAAAAAGTCATTTATCAGCGCTAAATAAAAGCAATGATAAATGTACCCTTCATCGGCACTGATAAAAGTCATGGGCTTTTAACGTCGCCCACGTTGTCAGCACTTTTCTAGCACTGATAAAGACTATTTCTAGCGTTGTTAAAGGCCAGTTTTATAGTAGTGAACTTCCACTGAAATTTCCACTGCAAATTCTTCCACTGGAATTTCCACTTAATGGATTTATAATTGTTATTATTACAAATTTCTTAAAAACTATATTAAATATATCTTATAAGTTTCATTGAAATTTCCAAAGGCACAATCTCTGCTATACTGAAATTTTCAGTAAAAATATATTTTTGTTGTATTGTGAAACTTTCACTAGAACTTCTACTGGAACTTATACTAAAACATTTATTGGAATTCCCACTTAATGAATTTATAATTGTTATTAATATAAATTTTGTATTGTGTAACTTTCACTGGAACTTGCACTGGAATTTCCGCTGAAACTTCCACTGGAATTTCCGCTGAAACTTCCACTCGAACTTCTCCCACTGGAATTTCCACTTAATGGATTTATAATTTTTATTAATAAAAATTTATTAAAAAAATATATTAAATATATCTTATAAGTGCATTTATTATAAAATTAGTTTTAGTTATAATTTCATATTTTATTTACATTTTTTTCCTATAGAATATGCATTCTTAAATGGTAAATTATATAATATTTATAAAAAATGTGTAACAAATATAATACATATTCTATATCATTGCATTTATTATAAATATATTTATTAAAATTTAATATTTTTTAATATTTTTTTTTATAAATATATACTTTTATTGTATTGTGAAACTTCTACTGGAACTTCCACTAGAACTTCAACTAGAACTTCTATTGAAACTTCCACTTAATAGATTTATAATTGTTATTAGTACAGATCTTGAAAAAACAATATTACATATATCTTCTTAGTGAATTTATTATAAACATTATTTTAATTATAATTTCATATTTTATTTATGTTTGTATTCATATAGAATATACATTCTTAAATGGTAAATTATATTATATTTATAAAAATTATATAACAGATATAATACATATTGCATATAATTGAATTTATTATAAATATATTTATTAAAGTTAATTTTTTATTATTATATTTTTTAGTTTTATAATTGTTATTAATACAGATTTCTTAAAAAAAATATACTAAATATGTCTTATAAGTGCATTTATTATAAAATTAGTTTTAGTTATAATTTCATATTTTATTTACATTTTTATTCATACAGAATATGCATTCTTAAATGATAAATTATATAATATTTATAAAAATTATGTAACAAATATAATACATATTTTATATCATTGCATTTATTATAAATATATTTATTAATATTTAATATTTATTAATATATTTTTTGGTTTTATAAATATATACTTTTTTTTATTGTGAAACTTCTACTATAACTTTCACTCAAACTTCCACTGAAACTTCCACTAAAAGTTCTGCTGGAATTTTCACTTAATAGATTTATAATTGTTATTAGTATAGATTTTGAATAAAATGTATTACATATATCTTGTAAGTGCATTTATTATAAATTTAGTTTTAGTTATAATTTTAAATTTTATTTACTTTTGTATTCATATAGAATATACATTCTTAATTGGTAAGTTATATTATATTTCTAAAAATTATGCAACAAGTATAATACATATTGCATGTAATTGAATTTATTATAAATATATTTACTAAATTTAATTTTTTTATTAATATATTCATTAGTTTTATAAATATATACTTTTATTGTATTGTGAAACTTGCACTGGAACTTCCCCTGAAACTTCTGGTGGAACTTCCACTAGAATTTCTTCCACCGAAACTTTCATTTAATTGATTTATAATTGTTATTAATACAGATTTTGTAAAAAATATATTAAATATATCTTCTAAGTGAATTTATTATAAAATTAATTTTAGTTATAATTTCATATTATATTTATTAAAATTTATTTTTTATTAATGGCTTCATTTTTTTTATTATTTTTGATAATCCGCCTTTCAAGGGGTGAGGTGGAACCCTTATAATGTCCGAAGGCTTACAAGACAATTATATGACTCGTAGGTCTTAATAGAATCACCCAGACAAGACAACTTGGAACTACTTTTCATCAGAAAATGTCAGGAAATCAACACTCCACCTTCGCAAAGCTGGTCGGCTAGGTGTCCTGTGTAGAGCTGCACAGGCCTGGTACCGATGGCAATGTCATACCCTCTCAAACATCCAATTCTGATTAGCTCTGCTCTGGTGAATGCGTCTACTCTGAATCCTCATCTGGAGTCTTTATCCCTTGTAATCTGACTGGTACATCTGCATATTTCATGTGGCCCGAAGGCTTTGGGGTGGCATGAAGGCCTTGAGGTGGCCCGAAGGCCTTGAGAGACAACTGGCCCGAATGACTTGGGTGGCCCGAAAGCCATGCAGGACCCGAGGACCAAACCAGTGGCCCGAATGCCCAAATGGATAAATAGTTCTGGTTGTTACAGTGCCGAACAATAACTGTTGTTGGACCTGTGACGCTCCCAACAACGGACCAGAACCCCACAGAGCCCACTCACTGGGGATGCACTCAACTGGGCCACTAACTGGGTCAGGTTCAAGCATTGTCCCCCTGCCAGCGGGGGATTTAATCTCGCCTCCGTCGAGAATCGAACCCGGGGCTGACTGGCATAATAGCCATCGGGGAGCTTACTCGACTACCACTAAGCTAGTGGTACCAGAGATGCTCCCCGATGACTATTATGCCAGTCAGTCACGGGTTCAACAACTGCTACAGTACTGCTACAATACCCGGAAATATGTCTCCACCCGGATTTGATCTCGGGTCTCTTGGATGTGTTTGCCGAGTCCTCACCAACCGGGATGAGGCTCATGTGCATTCTTTAGTTTTATAAATATATACTTTTATCGTATTGTGAAAGTTTCAGTGGAAGTTCCAGTCAAATTTCCACTAGAACTGACACTGAAACTTCCACTGAAATTTCCACTTGAAGTTCCAGTGAAACTTTCATCAGAACTTCCCTTAAAATGAAGTTGAACTTTCCACTAAAATTTCCTATTGAAAACATTGTGCCTTTCACTATAATATCCCTTTAAAAAATTTCAGCTAAGATCGGAGTTACTTGAGATAAACATCGGAAAATTAACACGTTCTGTTCGGGTGCATCGTAATAGAGAAAAAGTGAGATAAATTTAGATTGAATACAGACGAGTGAATTGCAAGTATCAAAAAAACTCACAGGGATTCAAGTCTCTCTATGATAGGATCTCTGCCTTCGAATCTCTACGAGACAGTAGTGATCTCATCGATGAGTCGTTCCACGTAGATGAATTGAAAAACAATTAATGAAACGAAAATAGGATGAGAACAAAGCGACAATAAATTTGCAACGAACACAATCGCTCGCCTTTAGGGGCCATCGTCATCCATATCAATCGGGGAAGATACCTGTGAGCTGGAGAGAGAGGATTCTAAAGAACCCATATAGAATCGGCATGATTATATATATATATAGTAGACCAGCAACATACAAACGACTGCTCCACGACACAGAAGTGTTGCGGAGTGAGAATCTAGTTTCAGGAGGAAGATGGAAGCACCAATACCATTATTCGTGTTTTGCCTTTAAAACAATTTCAAAATTTTATTTTTAAGGATAATTTTTTCCATATTTTTTAATTGCATGTCAAATTATTATTTTCAACATATTATTACAAATTATTATTTTTATATGGTTTTAAAAAAATTAATATGCAATGCTTGTCAGTAAAAAAAATTATAGTAATAAACAAAAAATTAGTTTTTTATACTATAGTTTTTTAATTATTTGAAAATAATTTTTCACATTTTCATTACTTCAATTATAAAATATTTCTTTAAAGCATAATTTCAAGTTATTTAGTTTTAAATGTTTTCAAAAATCAGTAAATAACTATAAATGTATAAATATGGATAAACAAATTTTTTTTTTTTTAAGTTTTTCAATTTGGTTAAATCTTTTAAATTAATTTTTTTACCATTTCTTTAGGTTTGACACACCTGTCCACCGTCAAGGGTATAACCGGATTTTTCAAAATTGTCTGACAACCGTATTTTTTTATTTCATTTCAATCATTCAGTATATTAGATATTCCGATTATCGTTAACCACCCCTACCCACACTTTCAACCCTAATTCGATTCTTAAGACGATAGAGAAACCAAATAGAACCAAGACGATTTGGCAGTTTAGGAGGAAGAGGAGATTTCTAATTAAGGATGTGTTTTATTTTTATAAATATATCTAATCATTTATTAAATAACCAAACAAAACGAAGAGCTTAGTTGAATTCAATGCTATCGAATTTTAAAAAAGATTTTGGAGCCGCTTGTTAAAAAAAAACTATTTAAAAACATGTGCAGTTTTCTCATCAAGTTTGAACCCACTTAACTTCTGAATACAGGTTTACAAATAAATGAATAAAGTCTCCTCGCCGACTACGCATAAATAAACATTAAATTTGCGTTACATATGAATTTCAACCCCCATGTATTCCTCTTCATTTTTTTTTTAATTCATTTCATTTTTCATGTTCTCATCCAGCGCATCCCCATCCTCTTACTGAGCTTTCGATTTTTATTATTTTAAGTCATATTGGGGGATGTATGACCTCCCACATCAAAGCAATCCCCATTATAATAATTATATTTTTTAAAATTAATGTTCAACTACAATAATTAATTTTATTAAATTATTATGATAAAAACATTTTATTTGTTTTATTGAGATATTTTTTTATCATGTCTAATATTTTAATATTATTTTAATTTTTTTAATAAAATAATGCCACAATAACATTTAACGAATAATCCATTTTTTTGGACCTGCGGGATAGTTGAATAAAAAACGAAACCTAGTTTTTTCTGATAGAAAATGGACAAAATCATGGTGCTTGGGTGAAAATTGATCCCTTAGCAAAATCATTGTGGGGAATCATTGAGCGTGTCTTTAATTATTATACTTAAACAAATCATTTCTATAAATAGTATAAATACATTTGCTTTGGCAGTTGACAACTACAAAAGAGGCTTCAACCAGACACTTGTTATTCATCAGTCTCAGCACAAGGGACATTATTTGCCCATACTAAAAAAGCCTACGCTAAAATTTAACATGTGGTCACATTAAAACTCATATAACATGGGAAAAACAATGCAAAAAAAATTCTGAAAAAAACAACATAAATCTTTCAGCTTATAACATAAAACATCAGGAGAGATCAGTAATCACCCGTTCGCATTTGTCTTCCAATATCTTTACGGCTTCCGTAAACAGAACTTCAGGAGACAGCACACCGGTTGATTCGATTGTAACTAGAAAGAAAAAAACAAACACAAATTGTATCCATTAAATTCCTCAAATCAATCTGTTATTCAAATTTTAAGGCTACGTTTGGTTTTGGAGAATGATTCTAGTTTTCATTTTCTAAGAATGTATTAGAAAATGTATCCAATTATATAAATGTAAAAGATTTTTTTAGTTTTGTTTTCTCCTACCACCCAAAGTGTTTTCCAACACAATTTTTAATACATTTTTAGAAAAACGGAGCCAGAAACATAAGGGTTCGTTTTCTAAGAATGTATTAGAAAATGTATCATAAGTGCATTTTTTATTAAGTGCAGACAAACGGAGTCAGAAACATACAAAATAAAAGTCATTGCAAGGTAGCATAGTTATTTAATAACATATTGAATGACATACTTACATATGAAATGATCTTTCACACGCCGAATTGAAATGTATTTTCTCCATTCATCTTCCCGGATGCATTCTCTACAGAGGGTGCAAGCACGTGGTCGTGCTACAATTGCCCGCTTACTACCTATTAAAAAGACTTTAATAATAATTATGCATTCTCTACAAAGGGTGCAAGCACGTGGTCGTGTTACAATTGCCCGCTTACTACCTATTAAAAAGACTTTAATAATAATTAAAGCATGCTTGCACTAAGGGTTCATTTGACAATGCTTATTGAAAACTATTTATACCACTTATCAATAATGATAAGCAGTTTGAATAAGTGAGGTCAAACAGAGCCTAAAGAATTATGCAGTAGATTGAGTGATCGCCAATACCATTGCCCATATCTTCAATGTCGAATACGTTCACCGGACATTTCTTTATTAATTTTTCTGCCATCACATCCACAACTTCTTCCAATAAAACAACCTAAACCCCATTTTCAAAAGTTAGTTTAATATATTATATATATTACTTTCGAAAATTACACGCACTATTATATTGCAGGTTACCTCGGGAAGCATCCTGTACCAAGCAGTAGCCACTGGGGACCACTTTGCATGAGTCTTGCCCACGCCTTTTACAGCGTGAGCTTCTAGCTCAATTTCCTGGAAAAGCAGCAACAAAAGAGCTCTATAATGAAAACACACACTGTAACTTATAAAAAAACATCGTACATAGTGCAACAGGTTTTTTTCCATTAAATTATCGGGTTAAAAAATTAAGGCTTAAAGCACAACAAAGTAGATCATTCCGCTTTCAATGATTCAATAAACCAGAAAGACTAAGATTTCCTGCAGAGATGCGTCGCGGGCTACAAGATTACTGTTGGAGTATGTGTAACTTCCTGCCCCACTTCGCTTGTAACTTCCTGCCCCACTTACTTTGTAACTTCTCTTTGTAACTTCCCTATCTTTTCTATAAATAAGGGCCCTCTCCTCACCTTGAGAATGGTGGGGGATTTCTGATTTTACATGGTATCAAAGGGAACTTAATCCCGATCCCCCCTCCCATCTATTTTTTTTTCTATTCCGCGCTCTAGGGTTTAATATTTTTTTTTCTCCCCCACAGGGGGCGGCGGCTTCCATGGCCTACGAGCCTTAGTTTTTTTTTTATTTTCCCGTCTGCCCCCTGTGGCTTTCCTCGGCGGCCCGACTCCGCGGCTCCCTCCATGACGGCTCCTCTCCCGGCGGATCGCTGCTGCCCTCTTACAGCTTACCGCCTCTGCGATGGCTTCCTCCCCAGGCGGACCTCAAGTGCGCGCAGCGCTTCCCGCGGATCCCCTGGCTTCCTGCACGTGACTCCATCCGCGCGGCTCCCTCCATCCCCGGCAAATCTCCCTCCTGTCCGACGACTCCTCCAAGATCTCCCTCTTGTCCGGCGACTCCTCATCCCGGCGGATCCCGAGCGGGATTTCTCTGCAACTGCCCGCACCATGTCCCGCTTCACCAGGCGATCCCGAGCGGGATTTCTCCCCGCTGCGCACTGCCTCGACGGAAGCCTTCCCCCCTCGGCAGCCCTCCCTACCGCCGGCCCTCTCTCCCGGCAGCTCTCCCTACTGACGCGGCAGCATCCCGTCGCAACGCGCCTCCCGTCCAGATCCAGTGCGCCAGCCCTGCCGGCGATCCCTCCCGGCGGATTTCCCTTCAGGCGCCCGCTCCTCCTGCGCGCAGTCCCTCTCCGCCTCGGCTCGGCTTCGCACCGTCCCTGCGCGCTTCTCCAGCGGCACGCGTCCTCCTGTCTGTCGGCATCCCTCCTCTCCCGGCGGATCTCTCCAGCAGCGGGTCTCCTTCCCCTGCGGACTCCCAGCGCCGCCGCTCCCGCGACGCCTCCCCGTCGATCCCGGCAACCACGGCTCCCGCGCCTCCCGCTGCTGCCCGCGACGCCTCCCGTCGCCCCTCGCGGTCCCGCTCGCGCTCATCCCGGCGCCCGCTCATCCCTGCGGCCTTCCCCCCCGGCGGCCCTCCTCCTTTGCGAGTCGCGGATCACCCAGCGCCTCCCGCAGATCACCCGCGGCTCACCCGGCAGCTCTCCTGCGGATTTCCCGGCGACCCTTCCGGTTGGCCGGCTGCGCCTTTCCCGCCTTGTTCTTCCCGGCGGACCTCCCTTCCCCGGCTACTCCCTGCCGGACGACTCCCCGCGTCGGCAACCTCCCTTCCCCGGCTTGCGGCTCTTTCCGGCAGCCCGCCTCCTGTGTGAGTCTCCCGCCGGCTCTGTTGACGATCGGCCTCCACCCCTGCCGGCCTCCACTCCTGCCGGCTCCTCCAGCAGCTGGCCTCCATTCCTGCCGGCTCCTCCAGCAGTCGGCCAACAGCCCTGCCGGCCTCCCGTGCCACCTCTGCTCAACTGCTCCCTCCATGCCGACCTCCTCCTGCATCCTGCGGAATCCCCGCCTCTCTGCCCGGTGCCTCCTGCGGAATCCCCGCCTCTCTGCCCGGCATCTCCTGCGGAATCACCGCATCTCATCGTCGGCCTCCTCCTGCGGATTTCCCGGCGCTTCGACGACCGGCACCCGCCATTGCGGATTTTCTCGGCGCTTTGACGATCGGCCCGACATTACGGTTTACCGGCGCTCTGACGACCAGCCCGTAGTGCGGATTTTCCCGACGCTCTGACGACCGACACCCGCCAGTGTGGATTTCCCGGCGCTCTGTTGTCCGGCCCCGCACTTTTCCGGCGATGACCCATCATTTTCAGCGGCATCACATTACAATCTTGAGGGAGAGCGGCATCATCAACGATTTTATTATTTCTGTTTCTTCTGTTTTCGTCTTGTTTTGTCATCAAGCTGGGTATGTCCAGCTTGAGGGGGAGTGTTGCGGTCTTTTTATTGATTTGTCTGTTTTTCATTATGTGTCCAAGCTAGGTACACCTAGCTTGAGGGGGAGTGTTGGAGTATGTGTAACTTCCTGCCCCACTTCCTTTGTAACTTCCTGCCCCACTTCCTTTGTAACTTCCTGCCCCACTTACTTTGTAACTTCTCTTTGTAACTTCCCTATCTTTTCTATAAATGAGGGCCCTCTCCTCACCTTGAGAAGGGTGGGGGATTTCTGATTTTACAATTACAAAAAAAACTGTACATAAAATAGAAACTGGATTGAAGTAACCACCAATAGTACATTGAAGGATTACCTTGCTGACTTATCCTGAACCACAACTACCACTAAATAAAAAAAATTAAATAAACCCAAAATAAGCAGGAAAAAAACAAATTAGCAAACGGAAATGATACCAGTCCTGGGCCAAGCCTAGCTATAATAATTCCGTCTTTATCATTTGTATTGGAATCGGCTGTTCTAATGGGATTGCTGGCAAATGCTGGCAAGGAATCTTGGCTGCAAGTAAATGAAGTGTAAGTTTTTGGTTTTGAATTAGAGGCTGGAGCGGGATTTTCTGCTACCAATGCAAATTCACTCCTTTAGCGTCTGTTTTGTTGATTTCTTTTCATTATCTGTCCAATCTAGGTACACCTAGCTTGAGGGGGAGTGTTGGAGTCTGTATCCCACATCGGACCAGTGGAGTTTATCATTCATTATAAAAGAACGCCTCCTCCTCATTTTGAGGTAAGGAGGTAAGGGGGTTTTCTCAACCTACATGGTATCAGAGGGCTTGGTTCCATCCTAACTTAACCCCCCGCCCTTCAATTTTTTCCCCCCTCTCTATCTAGGTTTTTTGCTTTTCCCCCGTGGGGGGTGGCGGCCTCAAATTCCCGTAGGGTTACCGCCGCCGCCCCTCCGCCTCTGCCCTGCGCGGCTCCCAGGCGGGTCTCCCTTCCCATTCGGCGCGTCGCAACTCCTCCCGCGCGGCTCCCTCCTACGGTTTCCCGACGCCCTCCCGCTGCGCCATCCGATTCCCTCCGCCGCCCCCTGCCGGCGATCCCTTCCCGGCGGATTTCCCATCCCGACGGCTCTGTCCGGCGGCCCGCTCGTCGCCGCCACATCCCGCCGCGCCTCCTGCCGTCTTCCCTCCCGATGCGGCGTATCCCGACGGCTTTCCTCCCTCCCGCGGCGGCTCCTGCATGCGATGGTTCCTGCGCACGACCCCTGCGGCGATATTTCCGGCTCCCCACAACTACCAGCACCCGCTTGCGCCCTTCCCGGCGATCTTTTCCGACTCCAGCAACTGCCAAAACCGGCTCCCGCTTCTCCAGGCGACCGGAACAGACGGCTCCGCCTCTACCGCAACCACTCCCGCATCTCCCGGCGAGAAGAACGGTCGGTTCCCGCAGATCCCGTGGACGGTTCTTCCCGGAGGCGGTTCTGGGCGCGATTCCCGGCGGCCCTCCTGTCCCCGCGACTCCCTGCGCGCTCCTCCAGCGGCGCCCCGCTCCTCCAGCCGCGCCTCCCAGCCGCGACCTCACTTGCCCGGCTGCTCTCTTCACCAGCGGCCTCCGAGCGCGACTCTCCAGCGCCTCCGAGCGCGACTCCCTTGCCCGCTTGCTCTCTTTCACCAGCGGCCTCCCATCCCCGGCGATCTTCCCCCTGCCGGCGATCTTCGACAGCCGACCTCCAGCAACCGGCCTCCACCCTTGTCGGCCCCTCCATGCCGGCGGCCTCCTCCGGCTTCCAGCAATGCCTCCCCGCTGTCCTGCTCCTTCGTCGGCCTCTCTCTTCCGGCAGCCAGCCGACTCCAGTTTCTCCCAGCGGCTGCCCAACTTCAGTTTCGGCTCTCCGGCACCTCCTGCGGCATCCCCGCCTCGCCGGCGGCTCCCATCCTCATCATCTGGCGCGACTCCCAGCTTCCTGCGTGTGACTCCATCCGCGCGGCTCCCTCCATCCCCGGCGGATCTCCCTCCTGTCCGGCGACCCCACTCCGACGGCATCTCCCGTCCCGCAACCCTCCCGTGCGCCCCTGCGCGACGGCCCCTCGCGCGACGACTCCCGGCAGTCGCGCCCTCTTTTTGCGATCCTGTATGCCCTGCGCTACTGCACCTCGTCGTTGCGAGTCTTCCTCATCCCAACGGCGCTCCAGACTCTCTCCAGGTGAACCCGAGTGGGATTCCTCCCAGCGCGACCCACCCTCGTCCAGCGGCTCCATCCCGGGCGGCACTCTTCAAACGCGCGGTTTCCAGCCCCCCGCATCTGCCGGCTCCTGCTCCCACTTCTCCCGACAAGAAGAACAGCCGGCTTTGCCCTTCCCGGTGGCCCTCCCTCCTGTGCCCGGTTGCTTCCTTCCGGGCAGCTCCCTAGCGCCGGCCCCTCAACGTCCGGCTGCTTCCTTCTCGGCGCCGAGTCCTTCCTGCGCGCCGCCTCCTGTGCGGACATCCAGCCCCACCTCCCTCCGGCCGGACTCAACTGCTCTCTCCATGTCGGCCTCTTCCTGCTTCCCGCGGCATTCCCGCCTCAATTGCCGGCCTCCTACTGCGGTTTCCCGGCGGTTCAACGACCGGCCCGCCCGTGCGGTTTCCCGGCGCTTCGACGACCGGCACCGCCACTACGGCTTCCTCGGCACTTTGACGACCGGCCCTCCCGAGCGGATTTCTCGGCGCTTTGACGATCGGCCCGACATTACGGATTTCCTGACGCTCTGACGACCGGCTCGTAGTGCGGATTTTCCCGACGCTCTGACGACCGGCTCATAGTGCGGATTTTCCCGACGCTCTGACGACCGACCCACCAGTGTGGATTTCCCGGCACTCTGTTGTCCGGCCCCGCACTTTTCCGACGATGACCCGTCTTTCTTTTTTTTTCAGCAGCATCACATTACCATCGTGAGGGGGAGCATCATCCTTGCCGCTTTTATCTTTTATTTTTGCTTTGTCTTGTTTTGTCATCAAGCTGGGCATGTCCAGCTTGAGGGGGAGTGTTAGCGTCTGTTTTGTTGATTTCTTTTCATTATTTGTCCAAGCTAGGTATACCTAGCTTGAGGGGGAGTGTTGGAGTCTGTATCCCACATCGGACTTGTGGTCCGATGTGGAGTTTATCATTCATTATAAAAGAACGCCTCCTCCTCACTTTGAGGTAAGGAGGTAAGGGGGGTTTCTCAACCTACAACTCCCATTTGGCACTCATTTCAATTCATCCGTTCTCACTGCAATATTGATTAAGTTTAAAAAAAGAATAACAACCATGAGTCAGATACGCCAAAAAAAAACTCTCACTTAAATATTGGATTAGATTATATGCAAATAGAAAGAGGACGGGTTACCTGTTAGGCGAGGCCCTCTTCGATCACAACAAACATGAAGTTTAAATACAATGGTGTTTTTTTCATGTGCTGTGTCATTTTCTGCAGAAAGAAGGAGATCAGCTTGGCTCATGTTGAGTTTCCCTATGCCCTTTCTATTATCTCAGCAAAAGTTCTGCTTTGAGAGAAAATCATATTAACCTGATTTATAATCAAACAGTCTAGGGTCTGCCTTGATTGGTATGAGACCCAGCCGATGAGCAAGCACTTCATCTTGGATGAGAGAAGTGTTATTTGCTACAAAAACCTTCTCGATAGCCATGGCTGGAACCTGAACACGACATGAACAGACCAAAAGGAAGCAAATTAAAGAACACAAATTGAATGAACCTGGATCAACCCTGCATTCTAGTAGAGCTTTCAATGGTCGAACAACTCATCAACATACACTTTATACTTGTATTCATAAATGCTGTAGTTTATATGGTTATCACTATACAACTCTACTATTACATTTGTTAGGAATAAGTGGGCAGTGTGGGCTGTCAGTGATATTAAAAGAGGTGGGGCTGTCAGTGTATGTGCTGAAGTAGGCAATAACTGCTTAGGGGCTGTATTGTATTTTGCCTTTTTAGTAGCTAGGGGCAGTTGTGAGTTGTTGGCTGGGCTGGTAGAGTATTAACTAGGGGAATTGATGTGGGGGAGGGGATACAGATTCATTTTTGCAATTTCCAGCAGCAGCTGTGGGGCTTGGACGTCGGAGAAGTGGTCTTCCACGGGTTCCTTTCTTTCTTCTTCCACTACTTTTCTCTTCCCCCCAAACTGTAATTCTCTCTCTCTACCGGTACTGCTTGCTCTCAAAATAGAAATATACCGTTGTTCTTATTTTTCTCCTCTCTCAATATTATTCCTGACAGCATTGTTTTCTAATAAACTGTACTGCATCACACACTCATCGAGTTTGCTGAAAATTATCATAAATACTAGCCTCATGCCGCATAAGATTCATGCAACTGAGTCTATGCTTCAAGGTTTTCAACATTAATTGCTTGAAATCCAATAAGATTATATGTTTTTTATACCCTGCTGATCCACACAACTGCAGTTTTTAGTTACAATCTATTCGGATCTCATACAAATCAGTGTGTATGATCTGAGCAACAAATTATCAAGATTTCGCAATTATATTAACCCAGTTGACTGGATGGGTATTCAAAGGAAGAGCTTAGACCCAAGTACCCATAATGTGCCTGTATGCCTCATCTTGTGAAGGTACCGGGCAGGCAGCTGAAGCCCCAAAAAAGGGTATTTTAAAAAAATTCACTGACATACGACATGAACTCGTCGACGTTGACGAATTGCTGTCCAGTTTAAGCCGAGGATCTCACGTGAAGAGTTTTAAGCACAAAATTAAAACCGTAAAATACATGGTTTAGATCCGAAGCCGCGCACAACGTCTGCTCGTCGTTGGCGATCGCTGCTCGAATAATTCGAAGCCGAATTCCTCTAGATCGTCCGCACGCGCTTCAAGAAACTGCAGAAGCACCGATCGTCGAAATCCGGGTGCTAGCGTGGAGTTCCGACAACGCCTTCGACGCTCTGACGATCACCGCATCGCCGTGCTTGCGATGCCTAGGAGAGAACTCGATCCGAGCTCCTGAATCCAGAGCCTCTCTCTCTGGAACATGGAAGAGAGAAGAAGAGAGAGAAAGCTCATGAATCGTCCCTGGTGGGAGGCTCTCCTCTTCTATATATAGTGTGTAATTAAATTACCCAAAATTGTCTCTCCGGCCCCCGAATACTTAATGCGCTATAAACGACATGTTATGACTACTGAACTGAGTCATAAATATTATTATCACTTTCTTGTAATATATCAAATATATTACGTGATAATAAATGAGTCATTAACTCGACTCGTTGTTCCCACAAAAATTAATTGAAGCTTAAATATATTAATATTCATTCGATTAATATTTTCATGTATTTACTTAAAAACTTGTAAATACATTTAATAAATAAATTTAATGTCCGTTATTCTTAACTTGAATAATATGAATTTATTTATTACATTGATGATCGTATCTCCTTGGACAAATCCCAGACCCCAGCGGTGGGGCCCATCGTGTCCGGTATACCTATTCAACTGAATAGGGCAGATTCTTGAATACGCTATTGTGTGTGACCCCCTCTAAGCCCTTATCTCGAAAACAGTAAATATTATCCACAGACCAAAAGCGGGATCTAGCAACTTATCATGGCCCCTAAAGAGATAAGGATTGTCATAGCAGCGACAACCAACCTACGAACACGTACTATGTAATATAATTTCTTTGTCATAAATATCTCATAAAGCAGGACGCACATCTGTGTCATCGCCTTTTTCTTGCTTTATTATTTGTTGAACTGGACGTATTTACCCTCGACTGTAATGGTCATGGTCTTATGAAGGTACTACCATCATGATCAATATGGCCCGAGATATATTAGTTCCTTAACCTGGAAGTGACAAATCTTTTTTTGACCATTCAACCAATGTCATGCCACCAATAACACACCCAACACAAACTACCTCACCACGATTTCAATATCATGGTTTTCGTCTTGCATCAAAGTACGCAATCAAATGACATACATTGATAATGATCTCAAGTCAGAAGGCCATTATACATGTTCGTAGATAGAAACATCCAATGACACCCAAAACATGTGTTGTTTCTATTGGCGGGTATGTCCTCATGATCTCTACTAGAGATCACCAAGTGCAAATTTCATGAGAAGAAGTCTCAATGCTTATAACCCCCCAGCACCTGATAGTCAGACATCTATTGTGTCCAATCAGTAAAATGTATATAGACCATAGGACTTTTCTTTAAGATTAATGTCATAGTATCTCAAGGTTCTCATTATAGCATAAGATTTGTTATAACCTTTCGATACGACAATTAATCTGTGAACATTACCATTAAATAGTGGATGCAGAAATATCTACATTATAATGGTAAGAATACATCATGTATATCTAGCTGTATACATAATATGGTAATTGTAGAAGGATAAAAAATAGGTAGACTCGAATCCCCAAGCTCCTCTCTAGAGGAGACTTTGAAGTTCTTTTATAATGAATAATAAAGACCACATCGGACCATAAGTCTGATGTGAGATACAGACTCCAACACTCCCCCTCAAACTAGGTGTACCTAGCTTGGGCACATAAAGAAAAGAGATCAAAGCAACAACAATACAAAGCAAACAAAAAACGCTGCAAACACTCTCCCTCAAGCTGGACATACCCAGCTTAATGATAAAATAAGACAAAACAGAATAAAATAAAGATAAATCGTCATGGCTGCTGCTCCCCCTCACGAAGATGGATGATGCTGCTGAAAATGATTTGTCAAGCCGCTCTAGCGGTGCCGGTCGACGGAGCGCCGGGAAAGCCGCACTGGCGGTGTCGATCGACCGAGTGCTGGGAAATCCGCACAGGCGGGCTGATCGTCAGAGTCGCCGGGAATACCGCACGGGCGGGCCGGTCGTCAGAGTCACCGGGAAAACCGCACGGGCATGCCGGCTGATTCACGCTCAAATTTACCCAAGAGATGAAGGTAGAACGGTCCTTGTAGTCTAACTTGGGTTGTCGAATCCACTGAGACCTAAGAAGATACCTAAGATACACAACCTATGAGATGGATTTTTGGCTATGAAGTGGCCAACTTGGTTTTGATTTTAGATAGTCTTAAAGAACACTAAGAGACTTGAGTGAATTAAAATTAAAATAATGAGTTGATCCTATGTTATCACTTGGGGGTGGATTGGATGAAATTCTTTTTTTAACGGTTTCAACTTCTTATATTCGAGTTTATTCAAAAAGATCAAACAACTTCATCACTTACTGGTTTAATTCCAACAAACCATAATACTAATCTCCTATACACTTGGAGGATCAAATTTATGATCACTCCAAGGTAAAGATTCGTATTAGCACTTGAAGTATGTGGCCTTAAAATTTAACAAGGACGAAGAAGTTTTAAAATCATCAAATAAAAAATCTCAATTAAAAGAAGTGATTAGAAATTAATGGGGTGATAAATAACATCTAATCCAGCTTACTTCCTTGGATCAACCCATAAGTGGGTTAGCCCTCCATTGATTCTATGGTTTCAATGGAAGCGGAAAGTAGACTCATGAGTGAGAAATTGGAGAAGTAAAAAAAAACAATAAAATAACAATCACTTCACCGTTGTGTGATAATTTCACAAGGTTTGGTGTGAATAAATTCACACCTTGAACCAACGGTATCAACGTGATATGAAGAAGAACAAAATAAGAGTAGAAAAAGAAATTCGATTAAGAAACTAAGGTGAATTGAACAATTTACATGAGAAAGACAAACTCAAGGCAACAAATTCGCAACATAACATTACAATTAAACAAAGCACCAAAGATGTCCAACTCCTCCACCACCACTGCCTTAAATAGGCATTTTTGAAGCCTTGGGTCGAGCCTCCAATAGTCCAAGTCTCCTCAATTAATTGTGGTAGGCCATAAGTGGATGGAAAGTTGAGGGAGAGTTGATTTTTCCATCCTTGACAAACAATCCGAGCCAACTAGCACGACTCGACAGATGTGTTCAAACGAGCATCTAGATGGCCGAATTTTGGTGGGACATAGAAGACAAAAATGAAGATACGGAGGTCCCCTGATAGCCTGTAAAATTTCAGCCCACAATAGTTTATGGTTTGCGAGATATGATTAAATGTGTGAGCTGTTTTTCAGGGCCGCAGAATCTGGCCCATAATTTTATCTCCAAATTGGGCCGCATGAAACTCCATTTAAAACTCCGAATTAGCTCTTGTCATTGTTGGATGAAATGTTCCTCTTGATGTCTTAAAGCATCTCACAAAATTTGGGCTTTAGTGGGCCTGTATTGTGGGCCCCACATTCTCATCAGTGGGCTGGTGTCCAATCTGCCTTCTCCAAAATTGATTTCTTTCATCGTCAAATATCTCCATTATCCTTTATGAATCCTCCATTGATCCCTGAATGAAAAATGTTCATATTGAAGTGTAGATCCATTTATCAAAATATAAAATTAAAATATGAATAATTATATTTCTTAAAATCAGATTAATCATTGGGCCTAAATTGGTGTACATTAGGCATGAAGTGCACAAATGATGAGAATGAATGTTCAAAATTAAAATCCACTAACTCAAACCCATAAGATCAAAAATGAACATTTAATACCATTAAAATGTAATTAACCTATGTGTTTTTATTGGCTAATCACACCCCCAACTTGAGATTTGTTAGTCTCGAGCAAAATGTATCTCAACAATATGAAATTCAAATTCCCTTTTTCAAAAACATTTTAATACATAATGATCACAAAAAACCCTTATACCAAACAATCATGAAACTCATCAAAATATTTTAATACAAGATAGTTTCATAAGCAGATCTCAATCCGAAGCACATTCCTTTGTTCAAATTCATCGCCATATTTCATCCAATATCAATTAAGAGTGATGATGTGTTGTGCATCGCAATAGACATGGGGGGTTCATCTTTATTCAAGGGGGAAATGATAGAAGCGCTAGGTGGAATCACATTTCAATATTAAGATAAGTATTCAAATTCTTTTTATTGTATTTTTTTTTTTTTTTTGCGATTTTGCCATTTTGAAATTGCATTCAAAAGAGTCAACTCATATAGCGAGACTTTGCCGATGACTCCCAGGCTCAAATACCTCAAGGCACCAAATGAAATCCACATACTCGGGCATCATCTCGAGTTAACTCAGTAAAAAACAAAGTCAAATTACCACAAGTAGAGATAAAATTACTAACTCTAGGCCAGAAAACTATGGAGTCACGATTCCCAAGTACCGAAGCCACATATTTGGTCATTTCATTGTTCTACGCGCAAATTTATTGTTTTTTTTGTTTTTTTTATTATTGAATATTCATATTAAAACTAAAATGATCACCAAACATATGCTATTTATTTGGAGGACCCCATGAACTCAAACTAATACCCCATTATCCAAAGGACGTGCGTTGTGATCTTTTTTTTTATTTGGATGAAAATATAAACGATGAAATTTCATATTAAACAGTCACACTTCCCAAAATCTATGCTCATTAAATTATACATGGATTAAAATCAGAATCAGGGCATGCTAAATTATTTGATATTCAGTTTCAAAGTGCACAATGTCTATTATCATGTTCAAGGTTAAAGAAAATTTCCCTTCCATTAAAGCACACTTTTTTTTTTAAATCATTCATTTTTTTTTTGACACAAAAGCAATTTTTTTTTATTTCATCTCCCCCCAACTTAAAATAACACTGTTCCCAAGTATTTAAAGAAAAGAAATTTTAGAAGGGGGTAGAGGCAGAGAATGGGAGTTCAAAAAAGAAATTGAAAACGAGGATCATGGAATAAAGTCATCTGGTGGTTCAAGTTGAAATTCTTGTTGCTCCCTTTTAATCTCTTGATCTCTATGTCACTCTGAGAATTCCCTAGCGGAAGGAAAAAAACAAAACAAAACTATATATATATATAGATATATATATTTATTCATGTAATAAAAAAAAGTAAAATATAAGTATATATACAAAAATTATAGAATAAGGAAAACTATAAGTCGTAGGTTAGTGGTAAGCACGTGCCCCTGTCTCCTTTCAGTCCCGGGTTCGAGTCCCCGCGGCTTCGCCAGTTGTGACGGGGTTTGCCCCACGACCTACGATGTGGCCTTTTAATTTTATTATTTTTTTTTTAACCTACAAACACATGAAAATAAAATAAACTGATGATACATTGTCTTCTTTTTAAATTTTTGAGTAAGATATTACTCAAGGATCACACCACGTGACACGGATGAATATGATGCTCCTCTTTCATACTCATCCATACTCATAATAGAAGAACGGGTCAACAGTTTATTTTTTTTATATTATTTTTAAATATCAAAATGATTCATTAATCCTAAAAAAATGATTCACAAAGATGAAAACCATGGGTTGCCTCCCGTGCAACGCTTTGGTTTAATGTCGCTAGCTCGACTTAAACCCTTAATTATTTAAGTATTTTCCTCATCTAAAGTTGGTTCACACAAGTTTTCATCAACTTCATTTTTTTGGAATGGTTCAATGAATGGTTTGACTCTATGACCATTAACTTTAAAGGTTTGACAATTGGTGGGATCTTGAATTTCTACAACCCCATGGGGGTACACCTTATGCACTATGTATGGACCTGACCATCTAGACCTCAACTTTCCCGGGTGTAAATGAAGTTTAGAACTATACAAAAGAATAGGTTTATCCGGTACAATATGTTTGGTTTTAAGATTTCGAGATTGGTAGGCTTGTACTTTAGCTTTATTGATCCTTGAATTTTCATAAGCCCTCCATCCTAAGTTCCTCAAGTTCATTGAGATCTAATTTCCTTTTTGTTTCGGCCAATGAGAGGTCATAATTCATTTTCTTAATTGCCCAAAAGGCCTTATGTTCAATCTCCACTGGCAAATGGCATGCTTTACCATAAACCAACCTATATGGGGGACATTCCTAAAATGGTTTTATATGCGGTTTGATGGGCTCAAAGAGCATCTAAGAGTTTGCTCGACCAATCTTTCCTAGATGGATTAACAGTTTTCTCAAGAATTTGTTTGATTTCTCGATTGGCTAACTCAACTTGACCATTGGTCTGTGGGTGGTAAGCAGTGGACACTTCGTGAAAAATTCCATACTTTTCCATGAGTGCTGAGAATGGACGATTGCAAAAATGAGTTCCACGATCACTAATGATAGCCCTAGTAATTCCAAATCTAGAGAGGATGTTTTCCTTGAGAAATATAATCACAGTTTGATGATCATTGGATTTTGTAGGAATGACCTCAACCCATTTGGAGACATAATTGACAGCTAAAAGGATGTACAGATATCCCCTAGAGTTTGGGAAGGGACCCATGAAATCAATTCCCCAGCAATCAAAGATTTCAACCACTAAGATGGGAGTGAGTGGCATTTGATTCCTTTTTGTGATGAACCCTACTTGTTGACACTTAGGACAGCTTTGACAAAATGTGTAGGAGTCCCTTGAGAGGGTGGACCAGAAGAGACCACACTGAAGAATCTTAGAAGATGTTTTCTTAGAGGAAAAATGACCTCCACATGCCTCACTAAGACATAATTTAAGGATGGACTCTTGTTCA
Organism: Viscum album; assembly: GCA_963277665.1. Lineage (NCBI taxonomy): Eukaryota > Viridiplantae > Streptophyta > Magnoliopsida > Santalales > Viscaceae > Viscum > Viscum album. The sequence continues at coordinate 819,421,797 of OY728133.1, forward strand.
TATTCTGGGACACACCTCCTAATGACTAGGTCAGGACAGAACTTATAGAGGTATGGATCATCAAACACATAGTGCTTGACATCAGAAAGAAATTTCCTTCGAGCTTGAGTCCCTAAGAATTTTGGAATGACACCTGTAACTAAGAAGTTGGCTATGTCGGCATACCATGGGCAATCACTCACTGAATCGAGGTGCTCATCGGGAAATGAATCAGACACGGAAAGGTGATTTGAGTTGTCATTTAATTCCATCTTAGAGAGATGATCAGTTACAACATTTTCAACACCCTTTTTATCCTTGATTGTGAGGTCAAATTCTAGTAATAGAAGGACCCACCCAATCAGTCTAGCCTTGACATCTTGTTTCTGGAAGAGGTATTTTAGTGCAGAATGGTCAATGAACACAATGATGGGGGATCCTAAGAGGTAGGACCTAAACTTTTCTAAGGCAAACACAATAGCAAGTAACTCCTTTTCAGTGATGGTGTAGTTGATTTGGGCATCATTTAAGGATTTACTTGCATAAGCAATGACATAAGGAGTTTTATCACAACGTTATCCTAACACAGCTCCTACAGCAAAGTCACCGGCATCACACATAAGTTCGAAAGGAAGGTTCCAATTTGGAGATTTCATAATGGGAGGAGAGGTGAGAGAGGATTTGAGGGTTGAGAATGAACCCCCGCAGCTTTCTGTCCAAACAAATGGAGCATCTTTCACCAATAGAGCACAAAGTGGTCGAGAAATAGAGCTGAAATTCCTAATGAACCTTCTATAAAACCCAGTATGTTCTAAGAAAGACCTCACTTCCTTGACAGTTTTGGGTGATAGAAGGTGACGAATGATGTCAAACTTGGCTTTATCAACTTCAATCCCCCTACTCGAGACTAAATGGCCAAGGACTATTCCCTCTTTAACCATGAAATGACATTTTTCCCAGTTTAGGACTAGATTCTTTTCTTCACATCTTGACAAGACTCTCCACATTCCTCAGACATCCCTCAAATGTATCCCCAAACACAGAGAAGTCATCCATGAAGACCTCAAAAAAATCCCCTACCATTTCTGAGAATATTTCCATCATCCACCATTGGAAGGTTCCCGGGGCATTGCATAACCCAAAGGGCATGCGTTTGAAAGCAAAGGTGCCGAATGGACATGTGAATGTAGTCTTCCCCTGATCCTCTAGGGAGACCTCAATTTGATTATACCCCGAGTACCCATCTAAGAAACAGTAGAAGGTGTGACCTGCGACTCTCTCAAAGACTTGGTCAATGAATGGTAAGGGGAAATGGTCCTTGGTAAATGCATTTAGCTTCCTATAGTCGATGCAGACTCTCCAGCCACTACTCACCCTTGTTGGAAGAATCTCTCCATCCTTATTGGTTATCACTGTGATTCCAGCCTGTTTGGGAACCACTTGGATTGGGCTGACCCACTCACTCTCAGCTATGGGATATATGATACCAACTTTTAACAATTTCATAAGTTCTTTTCTCAATACTTCCATGAGATTAGGATTGAGTCGTCGTTGAGGTTGACGACATGGCTTTGAATCAGATTTCAGAACAATCCTATGAGTCCCGATAAGTGGGCTAATCTCAGGAATATCAGACAGGGTTCATCCAATGACTTTCTTGTGTTTCTTAAGGACATCTAGAAGCATCCTCTCATGATCGGCTTGAAGAGAAGAAGAAATGACAATAGGATATGTTCCATTTTCTCTTAGGAAGGCATACTTAAGTGCAGAAGGAAGTTCTTTCAATTCAAGATCAGGTTGGTTCAAAATTTCAGCAGAAAATTGGGACATTGGCTCAAGATCAATTTCTTTTTTTAGAGTTTCAGATAGGATTGATTCCCCACGTGTAGAAGTTTCAGCTACTAGATTGGATTGATCAGTGTTAGGGAAGGGAGTTGGAGTGGTCTCCATGAATGTGGTTTCCTGAAAGATTTCAGTAATTGTTGGTCTTAAGATTTCATCATAGGAGAAATCTGAAAGTGATTCTAGCCAAGGAGATAAACTTCCTTCATGTGAACAAAGGAAATTAATCTCATCCTGACTTAAACATTCCTCAAATATTCCTTAATGTTCTATGGATTCATTATCAACGCTTCCTTTCATGTTTACTTCATGAATATTCTCATCACCCCCTATTTGTGAGCTTGCATTATAGATGTTCAAGTCTAGACTCATGTTTCCAAAGGTGATAGTCATGTTCCCATTTCGGACTCAGATAACAGAGTTGATTGTTGCAAGGGACTACCAAGGATGATTGGGGTTTGTTCCTTGTTGCGTAAGGATTGTTGTCAAGGACAATGAAGTCAGCAGGGTAGATGAAGTTTTCTACTTTTACCAGAACATCCTTTAAAATCCTCTTTGGAACCCTAATGCTACGATCAACAAGTTGAAGTGTGACAGATGTGGGTTGGAACTCTTCCAGGCCTAACTGGCAGTACACAGCATAGGGAATGAGATTGACACTGGCACCTAGGTCACACAAGGCTTTGACAACTTTGTTCTCTCCTAGTTCAACATTGATGTAAGGGCATCCTGGGTCTTTCATCTTTGGTGGAAGGGTTCCTTGGATTGTTGTGCTAACATTTGATGTCAGAAGGACTTGGTTCTTATGTGAGAATTTCCTTTTAAATGTGAAGAGGTCCTTAAGGTATTTTGAGTATGCAGGAATAGTTTGAATAGCATCGAGGAGTAGAATGTTCAACTTGACTTGTGAGAATATTTCCCTCAATGTTTCATTCAATTCAGGCTTGGTTTTCCCCCTCATGCGTTGAGGAAATGGTGCAGGTTGTGAGTTTGTTTGTTGAAGGGTTGTTTCTTTCACATTGTTATCAGTATCCTCAGTTTGATCAAGTGGTTCATTTGAATTTTCATTAGATATCGAAGCTTCACATGGTATCTGACTTATTTGTTCAGGTTTCTCAATTGATTTCCCACCTCTTAAAACTGTCACAGCCTTTAGTTGTTCATGAGTTGTTTGAGTGCAACTTGACTCTCCTCTTAAAGTTGAGGATGGTACCGTCTGAGTAGGCATGGGTGCCTTTCCAGTTTTGATGGTTTGAAGTTCTTGTGTAAGGGAAGAGAATTCTGAGTTCATTTTGTCCATTTGTTTACACAATTGTTCAAGGATTGGAAGAGGGACAGATTGAGTGGGGGCTTGTGTTGGCTGGTTTATCCCAGGATGATACTTTGGTTGTTGGATGGGTTGTTGGTATTAGATAGGAGGATGTTGGTAATGGACTGGTTGTGGTTGGAATAGGTTATGGTTTTGGAAATTTTGTGTAGGGTAGGGGTTTGGTCCTTGTGGTTGGCTAGGTTGTTGGTTATCTTTCCAGCGGAAGCCTGGGTGGTTATTATACCTTGGGTTGAATGTGTTTTGGTATTGGGGCTTTTGAAAGTTCAGAGCATTGACCTTTGCTGGTGGTCCTCCTAGAAGAACATCTTTAATGGAAGGGATGGTTGGGCAGTTGTCAGTCTTGTGGTCATGTTTGTCACAAATTGTGCAAACCAGGTCAACAATTTGAATTTCATGGACCTTCCTAAGATCGATCTCCTCGACCTTCCTAGTGAGTGCAGCAAGTTTCACCCTAAGGCTTTCCTCCTCCCTAAGTGTGAATTCCACCAGATTTGGGTGGCTTCTCATAGTAAGGTGATGTCCCCCATGTTTGGTTTTGTTCGGCAAGGCCTTCTAAATAATCGTAAGCATCATTTGAGGCTTTGTTTTTAAAGGTTCCATTACACATCATGTCGATGAATTGTTTGTTCCCCGGGCCCAACCCTTCATAAAAAATTCGAACTTGTTCAGGAATAGAAAAACCATGGTGTGGAACCATGTTTAGGGTGTCTTTGAACCTCTCTCATGTTTCATAGAATGACTCTCCCTCTTTTTCAAAAAAAGTTTTGGATGCTTTTTTTATGTGCAATTGTTTTGTAGTGGGGAAAATATTTTTTGTAAAATTCTCTTCCATTTTTTTGCTTGATCCTTTAGTGAGAAAGGAAAGAGCCTCATCTTAGCTGACTCAAGTTGATGTGGTGGTCACATGGTTTCAACAATGTCATTTGTTAAACCCTCTTTTTTATTCTTTTTATTATTATGGGTATTTCTGAGTCCCACATCGGAATACTCCTTTGTGTATTCCTCTTTCTCAATCTATAAAAGAAGTCATCCGCCTCACCTTGAAGGTAAGGGAGGTAAGGGGGTTTCCCATTCTACATGGTGCCAGAGGGAAATTAATCCCGAACCCTCCCTCCCCTGCGGATTCCCGGTTCTGTTCGGCCCCACCTCTCTCCTCCCGGTTCTGTCTGGTGTGATCAGCCCCTCGGGTCTGCCCTACGTGGCCACCCCCTCCCCTCCGGCTCTGACCTACATAGCGGCTCCCTTCCCGACGGCCCTCCCTCCTGTGTGCGCGGCTCCCTTCCCGGCGGCCCTCCCTCCTGTGCGCACGACGCTACCCAGCGGCCCTCCTCTTTTGCGCTCGGCGCCTCCCGCGCCCCCCACCCCCCGGCGCAACGGCCCCAACCCTCACCGCGCAACACCCCATCCTCCCCGCACGACGGCCCCCGCCCTCCCAGCGCGCTCCGTCCAGTTGCTCCCTTCCCGGAGGGATCCCTCCCGGCGCCCGCCCGTCCGATTTCTTCCATTCCAGCAGCGGCTCCCTCCAGGCGAACTGGCTCCCTCCCGGCGAACCGGTCCAGGCGGACCGGTCCAAACGGCTCCCTCCAGGCGACCCGACTCCCTCTAGACGAACAGGCATCCTCCCGGCTCTTCCTGCGCACAGCTTGCACAGACTCCCGGCGCCCCACCCGTTGTCCGCTACCTCTCGCTGCTCCACACGGCTTCCCGGCACGCCCGAACCCCCGCTGATTCCAGCACTACCCGCAACTGCGTCCTAGACCGCTACCCGACGCTTCAATGGCAGACTCCTCCCCTCTGCCTCAGATGATCACCGCTCCACCCGCCTCGTCGATGACTGGTTGGACTCCACAAATTTCTCCGTCTGGCGGAAGACTGTGGTGATGTCCCTGACCGGGATGGATCTTGATCATCACCTTGAGGATCCTCCCCCGACTTTGACTGACCCCAAATACTGTTCCTGGAAGCTTGCTGATAGCAAGATCTTTGCTCTGCTGGTCAATTCAATGGACCGCTTGGTCAAGGATGTCACCCGAACGGCGAATACAGTCAAGGAGTTCTGGGACTCCTTAAACATCATGTATTCCGAGACCAACAACCTGGCTCGGGTTTCCGATATCCTCCAGCGCTTGTCCCATATTCGACAGCAGGACCAGTCCTTCACCGCATACTTCATGGAATGGAAAGGGTTTCGTGATGAGTTGCAGGAGTTGTGGCCCGTTCCCCAGACACTGGCAGAGGCTCAGACACAGCGGGACCAACTCTGCATCTTCACTCTTCTCAGCGGCCTCGCTCCGGAGTTTGCTACCACGGCAACCGAGCTGCTCGTCAGCCCTTCATCGCTAGAAATCACACAAGTTTATCATCGGCTGAGCAAGGCCCATCGGGCTCTTCCCCCTCCCGCCCCGGTTATCGACCACTCCGCTCTCATCGGTCATGGCGGTGGACGCTTCTCGGGCCCTCGTGGACGTGGTCGTGTGGAAGGTCGTGCACGTCCTCTCTGTCAACATTGTGGCAAGTTTGGCCACCTGATCGACCGATGTTGGGTTCTGCATGGACGTCCATCTCAGCGCCCGAGGCAGGGACAAACAGCGGTCCAGGAGGCTTCCTCGGAGGTCGCTACTCTTCCACCAGCTCTGGACCTTTCTATGGCCAACATCCAGCTGACTCATGATCCTCGGGACCCCACCGGACCCGGTCCATCCTCGGCTTCTCTGGCCCATTCTGTTCGCTCCGCTGCCTTTGTCGATCGTCGCTCCCCTGCATAGATGCTCGACTCAGGTGCCTCCGATCACCTCATCGGTGATGCAGGTATGTTGACCTCCTACTACCCTTATACCGGTTCATCAGCCATCACCGTCGCTGATGGCTCCACTATCCCCATTGCGGGCTTCGGCGCATGCTCCCTGACTCCATCGATTCACCTACCATCTGTGGCACATGTGCCCCGCAGTCCATTTAATCTTCTTTCCATCGGTAAGCTGACACGAGATTATAACTGTGTTGCCATATTTACCTCCTCTCGTGTTGTATTTCAGGAGCGGACTACGAACCGAGAACTTGGTAGAGGCCAGCTTCAGGACGGGGTCTACATGTTCGATGGACCGGCACCCATCGCTTGCACGTCTGCCTCTGCTCGAGCATTGGATCTTCATTCCCGGTTGGGACACCCCCCTGCCTCCACCATTCATCAGCTTTTTCCAGACTTTAGTAGACATCACTCTTTTCATTGTGAGTCGTGTACATTTGTGAAACATCATCGCACTACATACATTCCTCGAGAGGATACAAGGGCCCCTTTTGATCTGGTTCATTCAGACGTATGGGGTCCTTGTACCATTTCAAGTCATTTGGGGTACAAATATTATATCTCTTTCATTGATGATTTTTCCCGAATGACTTGGCTTTACCTCCTTCGAGAACGCTCTGAAGTGTTTTCCACATTCCAAACCATTTACAATGAAATTCAAAATCAATTTTTCATCTCTGTAAAATGTCTCCGCACGGATAATGGGCGTGAGTATCTCTCCACTCCCTTTCGGCAGTTTCTCCAGACAAAAGACATCCTTCATCAGACCTCCTGTCCTGATACACCCCAACAGAATTGCGTGGCCAAGCGGAAACACAGACACATTTTGGAGACTGCTCGTGCCCTCCTCTTCCACCGACAGGTGCTTCTGCATTTTTGGGGCGATGCAATTCTCACTGCCACCTACCATATAAACTGTCTTTCGTCCTCTATCCTTCAGGGGGAGACTCTTTTTCGGGCTTTGTTCTCCTCTCCCTCTTCACTCCCTTCCTCTTCGAGTGTTTGGATGCCTCTGTTACGTTCGCAACACACGTCCCAGCCTCTCCAAACTCTCCCAAATCCCTCCGATGCATTTTTCTTGGTTACTCCCGCACTCAGCGAGGGTATCGCTGCTTCTCACCCGACCTACGGCGGTATGTCATCTCAGCCGACGTCGCATTTGTTGAGAGCTCTTCGTTCTCCCTTCCCTCTCCTCATCCTGACCCCGCCATCGATGATTGTCTCTCTCTCATCATCCACCCTCCACCAGTGTCAACCCTGTTGACACCCATTTTGGTCAGGTCTACTCCCGTCGTCCATCAGTTGTATCCCCCGTCCCGGCCAATGACACCATCGTCCCCGCTTCGTCCGATGCTCCTGCCCCGCCACCCGAGGACTTGCCCATTGCCTTGCGGAAAGGTACTCGCTCCTGCCAGAGTACTCCTCTATTTGTATCTTCATACAGGGGTTTGTTCGCTCTGGAGACAGTTTCTATTCCTCGCACAGTTGGTGAAGCCAAATCTCACCCCGGGTGGTTAGCAGCAATGCGGGATGAATTGCAGGCTCTGGAAGAAAACCATACTTGGGATCTTGTCCCCCTTCCAGCAGAGAAACAGGCGGTCGACAGCAAATGGATTTACACAGTCAGGCCGAATCCCGATGGCATTCTCCATTACCTAAAAGTCCGCCTAGTGGCCAAGGGTTTCACGCAGACTTACGGTATTGACTACTTTGATACCTTCTCACCAGTTGCCAAGATGGCCTCCATACGATTATTCATCTCTCTGGTCGCCCATCATCATTGGCCTCTTCATCAACTGAATGTCAAGAATGTCTTCCTACATGGCTTCCTTGAGGAAGAAGTTTATCTGCAGCAACCCCCCGGATTTTGTGCTTCTGGCGCCGAGTCTGAAGTCTGCCGACTCTGCCGCTCTCTTTACGATCTCAAGCAGTCTCCCTGTGCTTGGTTCGGCCGCTTTAGCACGGTCGTCACCGAATTTGGGCTCTCTCGCAGCATGAAGGACCACACTGTGTTCTACAGAACGACCTTCGTTGGCTGCATCCTACTGGTCGTTTATGTGGATGATATCATCATCACTGGCAGCGACTCTGCGGGTATCACCCATCTCAATGGGCATCTTCACCAGCACTTCCACACTAAGGATCTCGGTCCCCTCACATACTTCCTCGGCATCGAGGTCTCCTATTCTTCGGGCACCATCTCCCTCTGCCAACGGAAGCATGCATTGGATATTATGCAGGATGCTGGGCTGACAAAGGTCACTGCCGTCGACACTCCTCTGGAGCCAGGAGAACGGTCTCTTTATGCCTCCTCGGCACTGTATCCACATCCAGAGCGGTACCGTCGACTAGTGGGTAAACTCAATTATCTTACCATGACTCGTCCCGACATTGCCTGTGTTGTTGGCAAAGTGAGTCAGTTTATGAAGCATTCAACCACCTCGCATTGGGATGTTGTCCTCCGCATCGCCAAATACATCAAGCGAGATCCTGGCCGAGGTCTTCGCTACTCCCAGCATCCTCATCTGCATATTGAAGCCTTTTGTAATGCTGATTATGCTGGTTGTCTTGTTACTCAGAGATCTAATTCTGGGTTTGTCATATTCTTGGCAGGCAACCTCATCTCTTGGCGCAGCAAGAAACAGACTGTCGTCTCCCGATCCAGTGCGGAGTCTAAGTACCGTGCCATGGCCACCGTCACTACGAAGATCATTTGGCTTCGCCAACTCATCCAGGAGTTTGACTTTCCTCAGCAGACATCTGCTCACGTCTGGTGTGACAATCAGGCAGCCACCAAGATTGCTTCGAATCCCGTCTTCCATGAACGCACGAAGCATATTGAGGTGGACTGCCACTTTCTTCGACACCACCTGGAGCACGATCATGTCAGCTTTAGCCACATTCCGACGGCAGACCAGCTTGCTGACATCTTCACCAAAGGCCTCCCAGGGGCTCGCCTAGCCTCGCTCAGTTCCAAGTTGGGCATCCACCGCATCTACTGCCCAGCTTGAGGGGGGGTGTCTGGTCTTGTATGATGTCATTTTTTGTGGGACTCGTTGCCCAAGCTGGGCTGGACATGTCCAACTTGAGGGGAAGTGTTAAACCCTCTTTTTTTATTCTTTTTATTATTATGGGTATTTCCGAGTCCCACATCGGAATACTCCTTTGTGTATTCCTCTTTCTCAATCTATAAAAGAAGTCATCCGTCTCACCTTGAAGGTAAAGAAGGTAAGGGGGTTTCCCATTCTACATCGTTGAACTCTTTGACATGAAGGTATGACATCTCAGACTTCATCCCGTGAAAGGTTGGAAGGTGGTTTAGGACATGGGGTTTAAAGATGTAATTAGTATCTCCTAGGGAATTGTGTCTAATGCATGAGAGGGCATTGGTTCAAGCTGGGGTGAGGTAGTCATTCATGGTTTGATCGACTACATTCCCTAGGTTTGGAGCTTCTTGATTTTGGTTTCCCATTTGATTTCCCCCAGGATTTACAATTTGATTTCTTGGAAGACCCTCCATTAGAATTGATTCAATTTTTGATTTTGGAGTATCAAGAAGATTAGGATCTAATGGAAACAATCCCCTAGGTTCACTTGACTCCCCTATCCTATGACTTTCCACCCTAACTAGTCTGTTTGAATTATCGCGGATGTAGGCGGACATGCGTCAAAAGGAAAAAAAGCGAGAAAAGGACAAGATAAGAGATCTTGGGTAAGAATAGAAGAATAGGGGTGAGGAAAAAAGGTTTTGGTCTAAGGTACTTACTTGGTCCCCAGCAACGGCGCCAAAATTTGATTCACGCTCAAATTTACCCAAGAGATAAAGGTAGAACGGTCCTTGTAGTCTAGCTTGGGTTGTTGAATCCACTGAGACCTAAGAAGATACCTAAGACACAACCTATGAGATGGATTTTTGGCTATGAAGTGGCCAACTTGGTTTTGATTTTAGATGGTTTTAAAGAACACTAAGAGACTTAAGTGAATTCAAATTAAAATAATGAGTTGATCCTAGGTTATCACTTGGGGGTGGATTGGATGAAATTCTTTTTTTAACGGTTTCAACTTCTTATATTCGAGATAGGTTTATTCAAGAAGATCAAACAACTTCATCAATGGTTTAATACCAACAAACCATAATACTAATCACCTATACACTTGGAGGATCAAATTAACGGGGTAATAAATAACATTCAATCCAGCCTCTTGCTACTACTTTGGATCAACCCATAAGTGGGTTAGCCCTCCATTGATTCTATGATTTCAATGGAAGCGAAAAGTAGACTCATGAGGGAGGGATTGAAGAAGTAAAAAAAACAATGAAATAACGATCGCTCCACCGTTGTGTGATAATTTCACAAGGTTCGGTATTAATAAATTCACACCTTGAACCAACGGTATCAACGTGATATGAAGAAGAACAAAATAAGAGTAGAAGAAGAAATTCTATTAAGAAACTAAGGTGAATTGAACAACTTAATGAGAAATGCAAACTCAAGGCAACAAATTCGCAGCATAACATTACAATTAAACAAAGCACCAAAGATGTCCAACTTCTCCACCACCACTGCCTTAAATAGGCATTTTTGAAGGCTTGGATCGAGCCTCCAATAGTCCAAGTCTCCTCAATTAATTGTGGTAGGCCATAAGTGGGTGGAAAGTTGAGGGAGAGTTGATTTTTCTATCCTTGACAAACAATCTGAGCCAACTTGCACGACTCGACAGATGTGTTCAAACAAGCATCTAGATGGCCGAATTTTGGTGGGCCATAGAAGACAAAAATGAAGATATGAATGTCCCCTGATAGCCTGTAAAATTTCAGCCCACAATAGTTTATGGTTTGTGAGATATGATTAAATGTGTGGGCTATTTTTCTGGGCTGCAGAATCTGACCCATAATTTTATCTCCAAATTGGGTCGCATGAAACTCCATTTAAAACTCCGAATTAGCTCTTGTCACTATTGGGCAAAATGTTCCTCTTGATGTCTTCTAGCATCCCACAAAATTTGGGCTTTAGTGAGCCTGTATTGTGGGCCTCACATTCTCATCAGTGGGCTGATGTCCAATCTGCCTTCTCCAGAATTGTTTCCTTTAATCAACAAATATCTCCATCATCCTTTATTAATCATCCATTGATCCCTGAATGAAAAATGTTCATATTGAAGTGTAAATCCATTTATCAAAATATAAAATTAAAATATGGATAATTATATTCCTTAAAATCAGATGAATCATTGGGCCTAAATTGGTGTACATTAGGCATGAAGTGCACAAATGATGAGAATGAATGTTCAAAATTAAAATCCACTAACTCAGGCCCATAAGATCAAAAATGAACATTTAACACCATTAAATTGTAATTAACATATGTGTTTTTATTGGCTAATCATCGATCGTCGGAGCTCCGGAAAAACCGCAGGAGGGTCAGTATGGAGGTGGGGGCTGCCACAAGAGGAGGCTGGCATGGAGGGAGCAACAGTGGACAGAGGAGTCGCAGGAGGGGTTCCGCTAGGAGACATGCATCAGTTGTCTGCTTCAGAAGCAGGCCGGGAGTCACGTCGGGAGGTCGCTGGAGGGCGGAGCGGAAGAATGGGGGTCGCCTAGTCCGGCGAGCGTCGCATGTAGGAAGCATCAGGGAGGAGGGCCACAGAAGGGTCGTCGCACAGGAAAAGGGGTGCGTTCTGGATGTGGCGCATAGGGGTAGGGAGGCGGAGAGACGGTGGAGGTTCGTCGGGCGTCTTGCACAGAAAAAGCACGCGCGGGAGGATGGCCGCGTGCGGGAGGGTGCCGCTCGGGCTGGACGGAGGTGTGTGAGCCGAACGAGGAGCGTCGGAGTGCGAGAGAAGAGGTTGTCGCAGGAGTTGCCGACGGAGGGGCGCGGGAGGGTTCCGCTGGGAGAGATGCACCAGGAGGGAAGAACGTCGGACGGAGGGTTCCATCGGGTGGGAGACGCGTCGTCGGGAGGGAAGAACGCCAGGGAGCCGCAACGGAGATGGAGGGAGACAGACTCAAACAGTAATCAAAAGCACTGCATAGTTGGGTTTAGGGCACCCACTATTTCAACATCTTGATCATGAGTGATAAACATCTGTCACTCCCTATATGCCCGTATGCATGATCTTGATCATGAGTGATAAACATCTGCCACCCCCCATAATCTGCCCGTGTGCCTAATCTTGGTCATGAGTGATAAATATCTACCACTCTGCACCTGCTTTAGGAGAAATAATAAGCTTAGATAAAGAAAACTCGGTCAAAGCATGTGTTGCCATTTTAAATCAGGAGAGAGAAGGCTTGAAGATAGGGGAAGCCTTGGCTATGCATGTGGATAACTATGCTTCTGTTTGAAATTAGGAGAGAAGGTTTGGAGATAGGGGAGGTCCACGTTATTAGCATGCATGTGTCCCTCTATTAGTTGATGGTTAAACCTGCTCACTAGCTAGTTGTATATTTTTTAGAGATTTGCCCATATATCAATTTTTTAGACTTATTTACCAAGAAGTCCAATTCACAGTTCAAAAAATTGAATCCTTTGGACCTCCTAGTAAATAAGTCTAAAGAATGAATAAATCAGAGATTTTCTGTATTTGTCATTAGCAGGAGGGATTTTTCATTTTTTTTGGGGTTGTGGTAACTATAAACACTAGTTGTAAGGTCTGCTTTCAAAAGTAGATTGGTTTTTTTTGTCAACTGTATTTGGAGGCTAGCCCACCCTCACACAGACCTCAATTATTGAAATTATTGGCATTTAGATGCTGACACTATTTCGTAAATAAATCTCATTTATTTTCCCCTCTTATATGTGATAGAACCAGACGAAACGACTGCTTGTACATATGAAGTAAACCAAAGAATTACAGCCGATGATGAAGGACAATTCGAGAGAGCACTTGCTCCTCGTCCAAGCCCACAGGCCGAATCCCAAGCCAAATGGCCGAACTCACCATATTCTTCTCCCCCCTCTTCACTCCCCCTTGCTTCTACTTTTATAACAATCCCCTCTGTGCCAAGTGGAGATGACTACTCCCCCCACTTCCAAAAAACTCCCCCGACTCCCCTATAACAAACTACCACATACAAAGACAACAATACCTCTTAACCAAACTTAATCGCTACAGGTCCCTAACAAACTAATCGACAGCAAACCTCTATCACTGTCACCGTCTCGAAAAACCACTTTATCCTTAAGGTGGTGGATCGCGCTGTAATGCCAAGGAATCTTCCATATTCGGCCCCCTGCACTGGCGCGTCGGGCCGAAGCAAGCAACATCGTTGACTGAGGACCAAGCCGCTGCGGTGTTGTATAAAGCGCTCGTGCCGAAGGTGCACGCCACGCAATTGTACCGAATACCGGCTGGTGGAAGCGTCATCAGTGGTTTCGGGCAGAGTCGTCGCAGCGCAAAGTGTTACCCCCATGATCATTGTGGATTGGACGTTACACTCATTTGGCAACCCATCTGGCAGCACTGGAACGGGTGTAATGTGCTCTGGGTGGTGCGGCAAGGGCAGCGCGGGTGCCCTCCGTTGCTGCTGTTAGAGTTAGTGTCTTAGAACCAACTGTTTGTACTTTGATTGCATAAATATTTGATGTATTAAATATTAAATTAAACATCTTATTACATATTGTTTATTGTTATGCATTACCATAATGTAATAATGTACTAGAGTATTTGTCGCATTGATAAGGTAAGGTAGTTTCATGCTATGATGAGAACTTTGAAGTGTTATGACAATATTCTCAATATAGTTCGGCGGTTGGATAACATACTATGATGGGACACATAGTATATAGATCGTCAGGTGCAAGTACTCGTAAGCAGATGAGATTTCTTCTCATAAAGTTCACACTTGGTAATCTCCAAGACGAAATATTATGAGAACAAACCCGCCGATAGAAATTCTGCATGTTTTGGTGTCATCGAATATTCCTATCTGCGAGCGTGTTATGGTCCTTAAACTTTAAGATTGTCATTAATGCATGTCATGACTCGCGCACTTAATTTGCTGACGAAAATTGTCAAGCCATATGTTGGTGAGAAGTAGGGTACGTTGGATGCGTCACGAATAACATATTATTAATGGATAAGTCAAGAAATGATTTTACCCTTCCATATTTATGGAAGTTGATATTTCAACCCTTTGATTGAAATAGAACCGCCGCCCTAAATTTCATGAACATGGTGTAACGATGAGTTTATTTCAGATAGTCAGAGAATGATGTATCAAGCATATAGGTTGATGACACCGTCATGCAACCTGCTTGGTGAGATATTGCGACAAAAGAATTATATGACACAGTGAGCATTTGTATGTGGTTGTCGTCGTTGCGACTTTAAGTTCTTTCTCTTGGGTGTTTTGACCCGTTGCTAAACAGTAATCTTGAACTTTAGACAAGTTCGTTTGATGCCAACAAAAAAGAATCCTAAAGTCTCACAAACTAAGTGTTCTTGGTGGTCTCGATTAAATTTTATTTGAATTTAATTAATAGAATAAATATTATTCTCAAGACTGTGGAATAATTTTATTTAAGTTATATTGATTACATAAATTAAATAAATATTTATTCACTGGATTGTGAATAAAATATATTTATTTAATTAATTAAATATTTAATAAATATTTAATTAGTAGTTTGTGAACAAAATATTTATTCAAGAGAATAAAATATTTATTCGGGTGTTCAATAAATTCAAGAGTTCGAGCGGACCAAGACCGTGTCCGGTGATAAAATAATTATTTACGAGTCGGTAAATATTATTTATCCATTTTGCGCAAGTTGGCGCACCACAAAATAATATTATTATTATTATTATGTGGTATGAGATTTCATTAATAGTTATAATTATATTTAATGGTTATGCAATTAAATTTTGTAACCGAAATCCCAACTCTATAAATAGACGGGTACGTCTATTGTATAATTCATTCGAAACCAATTCCAAGTTTGGGAATAGAGAATTGTTGTGCGCAACAAATTCTCTCTCGACTCCTCTATCCCTCTCAAGAACGAGAAACTCAAAAGAGCATTTCTTCAAGATCGAAGAACGAGCGATCAAGAACGAACGCAAGACATTCGATTCGCCGCGCTAGCACCCGGAGAACGAGTGGCATTGCTCGAAGACCATTGAAGCACGTGTGGATCACCGCTAGAGGGATTCTACCCTTGGATCCTCACAAACGCAACAAAGGCAATCCAGAAGGGCCTTTTCGGACGATCAAAAATTATCAACGAAAAAAGTTCCTAAACCCAGGAATTTATTTCTTCAGATATTAAATAAATTAATTATAAATTTGACGTGCAAGATTCTCGCTCTTGGTTTCAGGCAACGATTATTAAAAAATATATATATATCACCCACCAACGCACGCTTCTACTGCACCTGAAACAAACAGCTGCTCCGGATCACACCGTTGTTGGTGCAATGGGAGATCTTCCAGTTTGGTCGTCAAATGAGACATTCCGACTTTGACAAATCTCATGCACGAGACTATCTCATCAACTTGCCTCGGGTTTGCAGTCGGAGCGCCAGACCCCGCGGTATGTGCCGCAGGCAGCGTGGTCATGTGATAAGGCAGAGTTTCCTCCTTTTGCGGGAGTAGCATTCCAAGACGTTGCTCCAAAAGTTTGAGCGGCATTAAATTCTGTTTTCCCTTACGCCAATCGAATCAAGGCGCTCCTGATTTGCTGGTCGATCGCATCGAGGCATTTCTCCATAGCGGTGTCGGTCGTCCAATGGTTGCGTCGTCAAACAACCTGACCTCTTTTTCGTTTTTTTTCCTATGTTTCTCTTCCCCGACGGAAAAGTCGGTCCGCTTGAGGCCTTTTTTTTAAAAAAAACATGAGCTTGTATTGGCCGCCTCAGCCGATCGAGAAGAAAACTACAGTGTGTACCAGCGGGTTGCGTCGACTAGGCGCTGCTCGTTGACAAACCGGTACGCCTCCTCCGGATTAAGTTGCAGCGTGGGCATCAAAAGTTACCCCAACCTAGCACAACGTCCAAGCAAAACGTGTCGGAGAAGGGATCCGACGGTGCGCGCTGCCGCAAAAGAGAGTCGGCGGGGCGCCTTCTCTCGGAACGTGAGTCGGCAGAGGGTTTCCTCTCCCGGTGAAGTCGTGAAGCATCTTCTGTGCGACACCTGGGTGCGCCAGTTGTGCGTGCGGTTGCTGCGGAAGGTACCAGCAGAGCGCAACCGTGGTGGATGTGGCCCCGTGAGACTAGACGCAACAGAGGAACTGCGCGGCCTCCCATGCCGGTGTTGCTGGAAAGCGAGCATGTTGGTCGCTCAACGAACCACAATGCACGCCTCTCCGATGAGCGCAACAGGGCGGAGCACAGCGTAACAGAGAAGAGGAGTCGGCTGCCGAAGATGCACATGATGTTGCACGTCCCAGGGAGAAGAAACAGAAGTGCAGTGCGCCTCAAGGGGAAATCGAGGCAGAAAGGCAGGGCGGACCAATTGATAGAACTAGATGAAACGATTGCTTGTATATATAAAGTAAACCAGAGAATTACAGCAGATGAAGAAGGACAATTCGAGAGAGCACTTGCTCCCCGCCCGAGCCCGCAGACCGAATCCCAAGTCAAATGGTCAAACTCAACATATTCTTCTCCCCACTCTTCACTTCCCATTGCTTCTACTTTTATAACAATCCCCTCATTGCCACGTGGAGATGGCTACTCCCCCCACTTCCAACAAACTCCCCTGACTCCCCTATAGCAAACTATCTCATACAAAGACAACAACACCCCCTAACCAAACTTAATCGCTATAGGTCCCTAAAAAACTAATCGGCGGCAGCAGGTCTCTGTCAATCTGTTCAATCATTTGGTATCAGAGACAGGTTTTTGATCAGACATGGTTTCCACCCATGTATCTTTGCCCCACAATGAACCACCCCCTCACCCAGCTATCATCCCATCCCATTCCCCAACTGACCTTGATTTTATGGCCCAACAATTACACTTCATTGCCTCTCAACTTGAATCCCCAGACAGTTTAGTTGTTGAAGTAACCGCACTTCCAAATTGATGTTGTTCGACAAGGGAACACTAGTTTTAGTGGTTCTAACAAGGATAAGTCAAAGGTGAATCATCTTGATCCTCGAGAACGAGAAAGGTATCATTTGATGGATGTTACAAATGCTGATTCGAGGAATGACAAGGCAGAAAAATGTTGAGGTCACGTCGAAGTATTTAAAAGGTGATGCTCGAATTCATTATTGGGAAGAACTAATCACAACATTACATGAACACTATGTGTTGCGGAAAACGTCGGGAGCAATGAAAAGAAAAAAGGATCACAGAAGAGTAAAAGGAAAAAAAAAAGTACGAGAACATGAAGATTTACGTGGTTCGGGAAATGATCCATACGTCAACGGAGAGACAGAATAACTTCACTATGAAAAAATCTGGTAGCACAATTTACAGAGAGTATATCAAAGTTTTTCACACAAAACCCTATTTCAAAAATTGGCTACACAATGAGGAAAACGATCCACTCTTCCACCAACCGCACAGGAAGTCTGCATCACTACAGTGAAAGGTGGTTGCCCAAGCCAAAAGTGCTACAGTAGCCGGCGACAGGAAATCTACAGTACTGTTGACTTCAAAGTCCACAATGCTACAGTGTATTGTCGATATCGGTCGGTCAGCTCTACTACAGTGGTTAGAGTTGCTACAGCGCCTCAAAATTTGGGTTGGAGGCCAAAAGCCCCCGAGCTCCCAGACCAGGGGCACGTTGCCCCCTGTAACTCCCAACGAGCTCACCGCGGAGTTGACGGCCTTGTGCACCGGAAGCATTCGGCCCAATCATCTTCCGGAACGGATCGAACAACACCAATCCAACACTATGGACCATCAGAGTTTCAAAACCTGGATGAATATTTGAGTGCCATTAAACAAAATGGGATGGTTGAAAAATATCAGCAAGAATTTGCCAAATGTGCTGCTTGTATTCATGGCTGGCCAGAACACTGCCCACTTTCGGTGCACTCTTGAGCAGCGTAAAGAATGAACTCAAAACTGACGTTAGAATTAAGAAGCCGCATTCAGTTTATAAAGCGGTCAGTTTGGCCCTAGAATTGGAATCAAAACCAGCCCCAATTCATGCTTCAAAAAGGCTTATTTCTTCAGCCCTTTACAAGCCCAAGGTACCAGCCTCCGTATGAATAGAACTGCAACATGTTCCCCACTCTTCTATGCGAGATCCTGGACCTGGGCAACAAGAAATTGGGTATGATGGCTCACAAGGACTGGATGAAATTTCATTTCATGCCATTCTTGGAGAAAATTCAGGAGTGTTAGCGTCTGTTTTGTTGATTTCTTTTCATTATCTGTCCAAGCTAGGTACACCTAGCTTGAGGGGGAGTGTTGGAGTCTGTATCCCACATCGGACTTGTGGTCCGATGTGGAGTTTATCATTCATTATAAGTGAGGAGGCGGGATTCTTTTATAATGAATGATGAACTCCACATCGGACCACAAGTCCGATGTGGGATACAGACTCCAACACTCCCCCTCAAGCTAGATGTACCTAGCTTGGACAGATAATGAAAAGAAATCAACAAAACAGACGCTAACAAGGAGCAACAATGAAGTGTATGCTTGAAAACAGAGTAATAATTTTGATTGATAGTGGTTCTACTCACAATTTTACTTCAGATGCCCTGGTTGAAGCTTTAAATCTAGCTGTGAATATTCTTCAGACTTTTAGAATAGAAGTTGGAAATGGAGAAATAATCAAGTGCAATCAGGTTTGCCACAATGTCAATGTGCACTAAACACAATTAAAGATGTTGAACCCGGTTTATTATGTTTCCGGGTAAAGGGTATTTCCGAGTCCCACATCGGATTACTCCACCTTGTAATGCATTTAATCTATAAAAGAAGGTCACCACCTGGGAAATTCACCTACTACATGGTATCAAAGGAAGAAAAAAAATCCCAATATTTTTTCCGCTACCCTCATTCCTTCCGAAAAATCCCTCTAGGCGGAACCTTCCCGCCCTCCCTGCGGCGCTTCCTGCCCTGCCTTCCCAGCGGCGTCCCGGCACCGCCCTCCCTGCGGCTTCCCGGCTTCACCCAACCACACCTTCCCTTCAACCTTCCGGCATCGCCCAGCCCCGCCCTCCCACGATGCATCCCGGCCCACCCTCCACTACACACAACTCCTCCTATCGCGGCTCCCAGCTCCCTGCCTCCACCGTGGCCTCCCGACGACTCCAGGCCCCGCCTCCGCCCTCCAGTGGCGATACCGGCCCGCCTCCGCCCTCCACTACACACAACTCCTCCCTGCGGTTTCCCGACTACGCCCGGCCCCAACTCTCTCTCAGCTCCATCCAGGCGGCCCCTCCCGTCAGGCAAAAACCTCCGCCTCTTCCCGCGGTATCCCAGCCCGCCTCCTCGGCGCTTCTCGGCCCCACCTCGCTCGCGGTTTCCCAACCTCGCCTCCCTCGACGTTTTTTCCCGGCCTCGCTTCCCTGCGGCTCTCCCGGTGCCACCCCCCCCCCCTACGCGCCATCCCCTGCTGGATACTCGACGGTCTGGCAGCAGCATGCTCCCGTCGACACTCGACCCCCCCAGCGCGCAGCCCTCCTCGGCGTGTCCCAGCCCCCGCACTCCTCGGCGATTCCCGACCCCACCTCCGACTCGGTCTCTCACCCTCCCGCAGCAGCTCCATCCCCGCCTCAACCGCTTTCCCAGCGTCCCCTTGATCTCCCTACTTCCCTAAGCGCCCACCAACTCCTCAATGGTTGGCACTTCCGCCCGCGGCCCTACGGCACCACCTCCGGTCGCCGGGATTCCTAGCCAGTCAGGGTACAGTTATTATATTTCTTTTATTGATGATTACTCACGTATGACATGGCTTTACCTTCTTTGTGATCGGTCTGAAATCTTTTCTACCTTTCAGACCTTTTATTATGAAATTCATACTCAATTCTCCACCCCTTAAATTTCTCCACTCCGACAATGGACGGGAATATGTATCATCTTCCTTTCAGTAGTTTCTCAAGGATAAATCCATCATTCATCAAACATCCTGCCCCGATACACCTCAGCATAATGGAGTGGCCGAGCGTAAACATCGCCATATTCTGGAGACTGCTTGTACCGTCCTATTCCACAAGCAAGTGTCTCTTCTCTTTTGGAGGGATGCTTACTGCTACATACCTCCTAAATTGTCTTCCTTCTATTCTTCAGGGAGAGACTCATTTTTGGACTTTGTTCTACTCTCCCTCCTCACTCACTTTCGCTCCACGTGTTTGGGTGTCTGTGTTATGTCTATGACACTCGTCCCAACCTCTGCAAGATTTCTCTTAAATGCCTTCGTTGCATATTCCTCGGATATTCTCGCACTCAACGCGGATATCGATGTTTCTCTCCAAATTTGCGGGATATATCATCTATGTTGATGTCTCTTTTGTTGAGAGTTCTTCATTCTCTCCACCCTCTTCTCACCCAGACACCACTATCGATGATTGTCTTCCTCTCATCATTCACTCACCTCTGCCTCAGGTGTCTCACTCTGTTGATCATCATTTTGGCACCGTCTACTCCCGTCCACCATCGAATGTGTCCCCCGTCCAGGCTAAGGACACCATCTCCTCAGGTTCGTCCGTCGCTTCTGCTTCAACAACAGACGAATTGCCCATTGCATTGTGGAAAGATACTCGTTCTTGTCAGAATACTCTTCTTTACACATCCTCCTACAGAGGTCTTTCTGCTCCAGAGACGATATCACGGTTGGTGACGCAAAATCTCACCCTGGGTGGCTACAAGCAATGCGGGATAAATTGCAGGCTCTGAAAGACAATCATACTTGGGATCTGGTCCCTCTTCTGGCAGACAAACGAGTGGTCGGCAGCAAATGGATTTATACGGTTCGGCTCAATGTAGATGACACTCTTCATCGCCTCAAAGTCAGACTTGTGACAAATAGCTTTGTTCAGACATATGGTATCGACTATTTTGATATCCTCTCCGGTTGCAAAGATGGCATATGTCTGAATATTCATCTCTGCCCGCTCATCATCATTGGTCCCTTCATCAACTTGATGTAAAAAATGTCTTCCTCCATGGCTTCTTGAAGAAGAGGTGTATCTGCAACAACCTCCTAGATTTCATGCCTCAGGAGCTGACTCTCGTGTTTGTCGACTTCGTCGCTCTCTATATGGCCTCAAGCAGTCTCCTCGTGCTTGGTTTGGCTGATTCAGCATCGTCGTCACTACATTCGGGAGTCACAGCGACAAAACAACGATTCAAAGAAGAGTAAAAGGGAAAAAAAGAACGAGAACACAAGGATTTACGTGGTTCGGAAATAATCCCTACGTCCACAAAGAGCCAGAATAACTTCACTATAATCGGGAGCACAATTTACAGGAGTTTATCTTAGAGTTTTCTCTTACAGAAACCCTAGCCCGAAATGGGCTACAGATAGAGAAGAAGATCCATTGTTCCACCAACTGCATAGGATGTCCGCGTCGCTACAGTAAAATGCAGCCACCCAAGTCAAAAGTGCTACAGTGATTGTCGGCTGGAAGTCCGTACGAACCACAAGCATTCAGCCCAACTGAATCGGGCTACACCAATCCAACAGAGAATCGGTTTTTTACTCTTCCGGGAGTTCAACGTGCCGACAGGACAGCTTTATCTCTGGATCAGTGGGTTCTTGGGTAACGTTTCAGCTGTACACGTTGTCAGTTAATTGGCGGCAAGAGGGGTAGTGGGGAGCAGCATCTGTCTGACCATCCGGGCCGAGATTTACAGCAGATTTTCTGTCATTTCCCCTTGGTTTTTGATGAACCAAGTGGTCTACCAGCACAGTGGCAACGCGAACATGCAATAAACCTTTATCCAGGACAAGGAACAATTTCAGTTCGGCCATATAGGTACTCCTATTTTCAGAAAACTGAAATAGAAAGGCAGGTACAGGGAATGCTAGACAGTGGCACAATACGGTCCAGTTCTAGTGCCTTTTCGAGTCCAGTGTTATTGGTCAAAAAGAAAGATGGGACGTGGCGGCTATGTGTTGATTACCATGCATTAAATAAAGTGACCATACCAGAAAAACTTTCAATTCCGGTGGTAGAAGAATTACTTGATGAATTACATGGGGCTGCTTATTTTTCTAAGCTTGATCTCGGAGCAGGATATCATCAAATTCGCATGCGAGAGAGCGGTGTGGAAAATACTGCATTTCGGACTCATAGCGGCCATTATGAGTATTTAGTGATGTTTTTGGTTTAATGAGTGCTCCATCCACTTTTCAGGCCACTATGAATGAGTTATTCCGTTCTTTTCTCAGTCATTATGTTTTAATTTTTTTTTATGACATTCTTGTGCATAGCAGGGATTGGCCGACCCATTTGCAGCATGTGGCGGAGGTTCTTCGTTTTCTTCAGGACAATCAGTTTTTTTCCAACAGGAAGAAATGTCATTTTGGACAGCATAAAATTGAATATTTGGGCCACATCATCTCCACCGAGGGGTATCTATGGACCCAAGAAAAGTGCAGGTTATGCTTGATTGGTCAGCCCTTACTACAGTCAAAGGAGTCCGAGGTTTCCTTGGCCTTACCGGGTATTATTGAAAGTTTATCCGCGGATATGGCAAGGTGGCTCGACCCCTTCCCTTACTCACAAGGATAGTTTTCTTTGGTCGACCGATGCTCTCCATGCTTTCAATCAATTGTGTAAACTCAGAAATCCCCCCACACTCCTCAAAGTGAGGAGAGGGCCCTCATTTATAGAAAAGAAAGGGAAGTTACAAAGAGAAGTTACAAAGGAAGTGGGGCAGGAAGTTACCAAGGAAGTGGGGCAGGAAGTTACCAAGGAAGTGGGGCAGGAAGTTACACATACTTCAACACTCCCCCTCAAGCTAGGTGTACCTAGCTTGGACACATAATGAAAAACAGACAAATCAATAAAAAGACCGCAACACTCCCCCTCAAGCTGGACATACCCAGCTTGATGACAAAACAAGACGAAAACAGAAGAAACAGAAATAATAAAATCGTTGATGATGCCGCTCCCCCTCAAGAGTGTAATGTGATGCCGCTGAAAATGATGGGTCATCGCCGGAAAAGTGCGGGGCCGGACAACAGAGCGCCGGGAAATCCACACCGGCGGGTGCCGGTCGTCAGGGCGTCGGGAAAATCCGCACTACGGGCCGGTCGTCAGAGCGCCGGTAAACCGTAATGTCGGGCCGATCGTCAAAGCGCCGAGAAAATCCGCAATGGCGGGTGCCGGTCGTCGAAGCGCCGGGAAATCCGCAGGAGGAGGCCGGCGATGAGATGCGGTGATTCCGCAGGAGATGCCGGGCAGAGAGGCGGGGATTCCGCAGGAGGCACCGGGCATAGAGGCGGGGATTCCGCAGGATGCAGGAGGAGGTCGGCATGGAGGGAGCAGTTGAGCAGAGGTGGCACGGGAGGCCGGCAGGGCTGTTGGCCGACTGTTGGAGGAGCCGGCAGGAATGGAGGCCAGCTGCTGGAGGAGCCGGCAGGAGTGGAGGTCGGCAGGGGTGGAGGCCGATCGTCAACAGAGCCGGCGGTAGACTCGCACAGGAGGCGGGCTGCCGGAAAGAGCCGCAAGCTGGGGAAGGGAGGCCGCCGGCGCGGGGAGTGCCGCCTGGAGCAGCGGCGCGCTTGGGTGGAAGCTGGACGAGGCGACGGGAGGGTCGCTGTGGGGAGGTGCCGCTGCAAGGGGGGCTCACGCGCAGGAGAAGCAGCCGCCGTGAGGGAAGGCCACCTGGAGAGAGGGCCGCCGCAAGGGGAGCCGCCGCAAGGGAGCAGCCGGACGTTGAGGGAAGGCGCACCGGGGGAAGCCGCGACGGGGAGCAGCGCTGGAGAGCCGCCGGGACGGGAAATCCGCCGGGAAGGGATCGCCGGCAGGGGGCGGCGGAGAATTCCTATGGCTCGTAAGCCATGGAGGCCGCCGCCCCCACAGGAAAAAAAAAGATGGGAGACCCTAGAGCAGAATAAAAAAAAATAGATGGGAGGGGGGATCGGGATTAAGTTCCCTCTGATACCATGTAAACTCAGAAATCCCCCCACACTCCTCAAAGTGAGGAGAGGGCCCTCATTTATAGAAAAGAAAGGGAAGTTACAAAGAGAAGTTACAAAGGAAGTGGGGCAGGAAGTTACCAAGGAAGTGGGGCAGGAAGTTACCAAGGAAGTGGGGCAGGAAGTTACACATACTTCAACAAATTGAAACAATTAATGACTGAGGCCCCTGTCTTAGCATTACCGGATTTTTCCAAACGTTTTGAGCTTGAGTGTGATGCTTCAGGGTGGGGGATTGGAGTTGTCCTCATGCAGGAAGAACGACCCATTGTTTTCTTTAGCGCTGCTTTGTCAGGTCGGCATTTAGCTAAATCAGTTTATGAAAAGGAAATCATGGCACTCATCCTTTATATTCAGCATTGGCGGTCATACCTCTTGGGCCGCCCATTCACAATTTTTTCAGATCATCGTAGCTTAAAATACTTGCTTCAGCAGCGCATTACCACTGTAGATCAGCAGTGCTGAATCGCAAAATTGTTGGGATAGCAGTTTGAAATTTGTTATCAACCGGGCAAGGAAAACTCAGCGGCTGATGCTTTGTCCAGGAAGGATGAAGAGATGTCTCGACTTAGCCTGCTCGAGTCTCGGCCGGTTTGGAAGGAGGACCGCAACATCACCCAAGGGGTGTCTTCTAACCTGTTTGTGGGAAAAATTCTATGTGCGCTGCAAGTTGGGCAGCCTTCTGCTTCTGGTTTTTCCCTTCATCAGGGTGTGCTGCACTATCACGGGCGATTGGCTATACCAGCTACGTCTCCATGGGTCCCTGTCCTGCTAGCAGAATTTCATTCCACTCCTCAAGGGGGTCACATGGGTTTCTACTACACCTACTAAAAGCTGGTCAGCAATTTATATTGGGTAGGAATGAAGAGTGTTGTACGGAACTATGTTCAACAGTGTGAAGTTTGTCAGCAGTTTAAATATTCCACTTTATCTCCCGCGAGACTGCTACAGCCACTGGATATTCCTACAGCAGTATAGTCTCATATATCTATTGATTTTATTTTTGGCCTTCCCAAATCCAAAAGGTATGATTTGATCTTGGTGGTGGTCGACCATTTGTCCAAATATGCTCATTTCCTGCTCCTCAAGCACCCGTATACAGCCCGATCAGTAGCTGAACTCTTTCTCTGTGAGATAGTCCGTTTACATTGTGTACCGGCTTCTATTGTAAGTGACAGTGATCCACTTTTTCTCAAAAACTTTTGGACGGAATTATTCTGTCTTTATGGCACTACCTTTCGACTAAGTTCAGCCTACCTCCTTCAAACGGACGGACAAACGGAAGTCGTCAACCGTTGTCATAAAACCTGCCTGCGTTGTTTTGCTGGGACCAGCCACGGACTTGGTCTTATTGAATTCCATGGGCCGAATGGAGGTACAACACCACTTGGTACATCTCAATTCAAACTACGCTTTTCGAAATCGTCTATGGACGAAAGCCCCCAACCGTCCTTGGTTTTCTGCCTTCTGAAGTTCGGGTTCCAGCTGTCGTCGCTGCCCTAGGAGACCATGATGAATCCATTCGCCAACTCCGTCATCATTTGACCCGATCCCAGGATTATATGAAACGTACAGCAGATGAACACCGTCGTAATGTTGTTTTCCAGGTTGGGGATCAAGTTTACTTAAAACTACGACCCAATAAACAGCACACAGTAGCTCCCCGAATTCATCAAAAACTCGCTGCCAGGTTTTATGGCCCTTTCACCATCTTGGAACAGATTGGTCCTGTCACTTACCGGCTAGATTTTCCTGCTACTACATGGGTTCATCCGGTCTTTCATGTTCCTCAATTAAAAAAAGCAATTGATACACAGCACGTACACCCCTCCCTGCTGCCTGGAATAGACAATGACTCTGCTCCTTGTCCGGAGCCTTTGGTTGTTTTGTCTCGCCGCCTATTCATGAAGGAAGGCTTGGCCCAACCACAGTTTTTAATTCAGTAGACTGGTGACACGATGGATAATAAAACCTGGGAAGATGAGTTTACCCTCCGCAACCAGTTTCTTTCTTTCAGTCTTGGAGACAAGACTGATTTTCAAGGGGGTTCCAGTGTTAGAGTCGGAGGGGACCCTACCACCTGGCAGGTATATTCCAGAAGAAATAAAGCTACAGGAGGAGGTGTGGCCAATAGGGAGTCATGTGGAAGCCTCAGCACACATGCAGCCTTAACCGAAACAGAATAAAGTGGGGAGTGGGTTCAGTTGAGGTAGGCAGTTAGAAACGGATTGTTATGCGGCATTGTGCTTGGACAGGAGAGCAAAAGGGGTCTCCTGTGGTTTCGCCTAGTATTTCTCCTCTACTCCCTTCTTCAGAGTCTGTATTTTTCCAGAGTTTGTAATTCGAGGTATGTCCTAATCACTTTGAATACAATTGCAATTTACTGCATGTCTCGGTGCGGGGATCTATCAGTTAGCTTCTCTCAAAACTATCCAAGGCAATTGAAAAGAGACGTTTGTGATTTTCTATGTTAGTGGCCAAAGCTACGAGTTGTTGGGTGTTCTGATGAGGCTCAATTTACACTTAATTTTCATATAGATTTATTGAAAATACAATCAATTTTACCACTGATCTTGGTACATTGGTGATGGTTCGAAAGAATTCACGATTTTTGTTTGATCACAGTTTGAACTTTGAAACAAAGAAACATAAATTGAGCATCAACAGAAGAAAAATAAATATTGAAAATAACTACATGTCGTCTACTTTACACCCACACGCCATGTACAATAAAAGATACACGACAAAGCACGGGAGAAGTGTGCGACGGTAACATTCCAAACATGCACGACAAGTCTATCAGTGACAGACACGCTATGTACCACACCTATCCACTGCAATTAGTGGATGATACTGATGACACATACACGAGGTGTACTGTTGTCGTTGTCGTGATCTACACATCATGTACCTTGATCCTAACAACCGAAAACCGGCAAGAGTCAAGGATCAGTTAGTTGTCGCGTGAAAAAATTGCAAAAAAGCATCATTGACTGAGTACACGTCATGTACTTTTTTACGGGCCATGTAATTTCAAACACCAATAAATAAGATCATTCAGGTCCCAAGTTATTTCCATTTTCTTTTATTTTCTTCTTCATTTTCTATTTCTTTTCTTTTTCTCTAATCACTCTTCCATCTTCTACCCATGACATGAATTGTCAAACGCACAAAACAAAGTAAGGTGCAAATATCTTTTAAAGGTGCAACGTGAGGCGCAACACGCGTCAACCAAACTATAAAAAAATAATCAACCCTAAAGAACTAAACATCAAAATCACCATCAATGGAAGCCCCATCATGACGTTGCACCCTCCATTTGACACATGCCTCTGAATCTTACTCTTCTATATCATTCATCTTCTAACAACTCGTGCACATTTTGTGTTGTATGATTTGAAAAAAGTTGAAGTTGCTATGTGAAGGCCCGGATTTTCATTGCATATCATCATTTGCGTGCTTGTGGGAGTTGAGGAGGAAGACAAAGAGTTGAGTTTGAGGTGAATTTCATTTTGATGCGAAAATTATGTCTTAACAGCTTGCATTATGTCGTGATTTGTTCTGGTGGTGGTTGACCTTGTGTGTTGGAGTGGAAGGAAGGTATCACCACTGGCCATTACAACCCAGTCATTGCATCGTGGTCTATTTTATTACACCATAGCCATTATTATTATGCTATTATGGATTTTGGTTTCATGGATGGTCGTTGTGGGGAGGATGGTAAGGTTGTAGTATTAAGCCACGGTTTTCGAGAAATTCATTCATTACGCTGCAATATTTTAGTTACACTATGATAGAATTTTGAAGGGTGCAAATTTAAAAGGGGGAAATCGGTGATGGAATTAAGGAATCAAAGTCGCTATGTCATGAATTTGGGAGCGGTCCTTTAACTGAATAGATCATGGCGTGATGATAGACATCACACCGTAATGAGCTTTGAATTCGTTGAATTTGAAAGGTAACGGTCGACGAGATTTTAGAAAGGGATGAGTTTTAACGTCGTAATTTTCAAATCCCCGTTTGACCGACCGAGATCACATCGTAACGCCATGGTTTTTTATTCCTCCACTCTCTTTCTATTCAGTTTGTTGGAGTCTGCATCCCACATCGGACTTGAGGTCCGGTGTGGTCTTTCTTATTTGTTATAAAAGCACCCCAAGGGCTCCTTTAGAGGGAACACCTTGGGGGTTCGGTCTCTCTTATTTTCACCCTCTACATGGTATCAGAGGGAACCCAACTCCCCTCCTCCCATTTTATTCCCCTTATCTAGGGTTCTTTTTTTTTTCTCTTCTCCCCGTGGGGGGGCGGCGGCCCTCATGAAGGGCTAGGTTTATGTTTTTACCGCCGCCCCCCCCTCCGAGCTCGTTTTCTCCGGCGGATCTCCCCTGCCCGCGCCTGCTTCCCCGTTGCGCGCGGCGCTTCTCTCCTCCCGGCGGGCCTCCCTCCAGGCGCGGCACGCCGCCCCCTCGGGGCTCCTTTCCCTCGGCGGCCCTCCATGCCGGCGCCCGGCGGGCGCCTCTCCCTAGTTCTCCAGCCGCCGGCGCCTCCTCCTGCGGAGCGCTCCCTCCCCGCGGCTCTCCCACCCTGCGCGACGGCCCGCCTTCCGCAGCGGCTCCCTTCCGCGACGGCTCCCTGCGCGACGGCCCTGCCTCCTGCTGCGGCATCCCGACGCCGGCGCCCGCCTCTCCCACCCGGTGCGGCTCCACCTCCCGGCGGGCCTCCCTTAGGCGCGACACCCCGCCCAGCGCCCTTCCCCGGTGGCGCGGCTCCCGGCCCCGACGTCCGCCGTCCTCCCGCGGTGCGCCCTCGTCCCAGCGGGCCTTCGCCCGGCGCCCGCGCCTCTCCGTCGCGCTCACCCCTTTGTCGCGCTCGCCCGCTGCTCTCCGGCGTCCAGACCCGACGACCTCGGCGCGACTCTTCTCCAGTGGATCTCCTCCAGGTGCGCCTTCCCTCCCGGCGCGTCTCCTCCCGAGCGCGACCCTCCCGGCGCCCCTCTCTGCGCGGATCACCTCCCGGCTCCTGCGGCGTCCGCCTCCTGTGGCTTTCCCCGGCGGTTCCCCAGCACCGGCCCCTCAACGTTCGCCTGCATCCCGGCGATCTTCCCCTGCCGGCAGATCTTCCCCCGGCGGTTCTCTATTTCGACCTCCCGCAGCGCGGCTTCCCGGCTCCGCCTCCCTCCCGTTCCCCTTTCTCCCGATGCGGCCCCTTCTCCCCGGCGCTCCCGGCTCCCGACGGCGTCCCTCTCCGCCGAGCACTCCCAGCCGGCTCCATGCGCCGGTGCCTTCCTTCCCCGGCGGCTCCATCCCAGCCGGCTCTATGCGCTGGCGGACTCCCTTCTCCAGCCGGCCTCCATTCTTGCCGGCTCCTCTGGCAGCAGCCGGCCTCAAGCCTCGCCGGCCCCTCTCTGCGCGGCAGCCGGCCTCCTCCAGCTTCAAGCGCTGCCTCCCGTTGTCCTACTCCCTCGCCGGCCTCCTCTTGCGCTCCTCTTCAGGCAGCCAACCGGCTCCAGTTTCTCCCAGCGGCTGCCCTGCTTCCGTTTCGGCTCTCCGGCACCTCTAGCGGCATCCCCGCCTCGCCGGCATCTCCCGACGACTCCCGGCAGCCGCATCTCTATTCGCCGGCACGTCCATTCGCTGGCGCAGCAGCTCGACCACCTAGGATTTGGGTCTGTTGGCGCCGCCAGATCCCGCAACGATTTCTGCGGAGTCCCCGCCTCCCGTCGCCGGCCCCGCAAATGCGGTTTTCCCGGTGCTAGTTTGGATTTCCCGGCGTTTCATCGACCGGCCCCACTAGTGCGGCATTTCTGGCATTCCGACCATCGACCCGGTTTGAGTGGTTCATCTACTGCGTCCGCGACATCTTCCATCCATCATCCTGCGGAGGAGCTTCGATCGTGAGGAGGAGCAGCAGCCTTTGCCGCTTTCTTTTTTTATTTCGTCATGTTTTGTAATCAAGCTGGGTCTGTCCAGCTTGAGGGGGAGTGTTAGCGTCTGTTTTTTGTTGTTTTCTTTTCATTCTGTGTCCAAGCTAGGTACACCTAGCTTGAGGGGGGGTGTTGGAGTCTGCATCCCACATCGGACTTGAGGTCCGGTGTGGTCTTTCTTATTTGTTATAAAAGCACCCCAAGGGCTCCTTTAGAGGGAACACCTTGGGGGTTCGGTCTCTCTTATTTTCACCCTCTACACAGTTTATTCTCTTGGATGGCGTTTGACAACAGTGGGAGTTTCCTAGACGACCTTGAGTCCTTATTTGACAGCTTTTGATTTACTTCCTTCGTTGAGGTCAAGTCAGTGTGAATCAAGGTAATCTTTCCTTGAATCTTCTCCCTTCTTTCTTCCTTTTGTCTTCTTAAGGATTCATTAACATTTATTGATCTGTTGATGCAACATAGAATTGACATGGGATTGATGAATTATATAGTTGTTGTGGGTTCTTCGTGAGGACACAAGGATTTGACAATTGCGCTTTGTTTTTCAATGACGAGACCATTCAAGCATCGGTTTAAGGTATAGGTGATTTGAGAACTCTTTTTCATTTAATGTTATTTGTAACACCCCAACATTTTACAGTAAGTCTCTTTTTTTAAAATAAATTTAATCTCTTCAATAGATAATGTTGCACAAACACAGAGCTTAAACGAACTCCAAAATATTATTATTTTAACACGACCATTATAAACTAGCAGTTAAATTGACGGGAATAAATAGTATTAACCATATTATAAAATATATAATTGTCCAACACAATGTTAATGTATTAATTAATGTGAATATGCACATAATTTTTAGTAAAGTCGTTTTGTTCTTCAAATATATGTTCTCTTCAAAAAGAGATTTTTATTGCTTTCTATGAGAAAATAAATATAGTTAATTTTTGACACTTCTAGAAAATGTATTTGACAAAATAAGCTTCATTTTTTGAATCAGCATGTCAAAATTATCTTAGAATGAATTTTTAAGAATTTTCTAAAAAGTTTAATTTTTCAGTGAATAGTAAAAAAATACAGATTTTTATAACTTTCATTTTCTTTATATTTAAGTCATTTTATGATTTTAAATTGATTTCAAAGTAACTTAAGTAGTTTTTAGTTATATATAATCTAATTAATTATATTTAAACAGTCTTTAAACCTTGTTTTGGTATAAGTACAGTTTTGGACACTTGTCCAAAAAAAAATTTGTTTTCCGCTCAGTTTTGACAGTTTAATTTTAAATGTAATTTTGCAAATTCTGTTTTTTTAATTTTTAAAAATGGATTTCATATTTAGAATCAGAAGGTCCAAATTAGGTTATAAGGTCATTTTCATTTTTAGGCATAAAAAAATTACCGTGGTAAAAAAAGTTACCGCAGTATAGATAAAATAATGTAGCGGATTAAAGTTAAAAGGTAAAAGCTTAAAATATCTAAAAACTATAATATTAAATGGGTGGTTGATGTGTTGTTCGGCCTTAACCAACCTTTACAACATTAATTATCAACCAAATTTGTTGAAATTAATGTCAACCACATTGGTTTGCATTAAATATAAAATAATCATTATTTAATCACTTAAAACCACCTCTGCTTAAGTATAAATATCACTCATCACCACCCTCTTTCTCCTCACAAGCCTTGAAGTTTTTCAAATCTCTGCCAAATCCTCTCCTCCCCATTCTCCCCACGTTCAAGTGATGTCGGTCTCACCCAAAGACCAATTCCCAAAGTTCCTCAAGGGGTCCTTCAATGAGGTGATATTCAAAATGTAATTTTCTCAAACAACCTCTCTTAGTTTCTTTCCTTTTTCTACCTTCTCTTCACCTCCTTCACCCATCAAAGCATAACAACTTCAATATCATGTATGTACTGGAATGATATATTGTAATGGCCCGGACCTCTCTGGTCAATTCCTTTGTGAAAATCTGGTGTTTGAGGTGTTCTAGGAGGTCAAGGCGATTTATTCCGAACACTATCAAATTTCCAGTTCTGTGAACAGTGTTTCCAGGACGGTAGGTCATCTATCGATAGGTCATTTATCGGTAGGTCAACTATCGGTAGGTGTACAGTGTTTCCAGATCGGTAGGTGTACAGTGTTTCCAAAACGGTGAGTCGCGTTGGTGACTCGCGTCGGTGAACAGTGTTTCCAGCATCCTACAATTTCGCCCATTTGACGTTATCATTGACATAAAATGCATTCAGAACCTTATTTTAAGGGATTTAAGGCCGATTCAAAACTCATAACTCCTATCTTAATTTTACTAAGGGTTCGGGTGCCTTTACTCGGTCAAACCGCGTAGTCTTAACCAGCTCCGCCTTTAATGGCAAATCTAAATCGTATCTAAACCGCTGCTCCGTTTAGATTTTCAAAAGAGTCGAGACACCTTCCGCCCTTGTTCTTCCTCCTCCTTTCTCTTGATGTGAGGCGCCCCGAACCTTTGTTCCCGAGAAGTTGTGTGATTGTGCTATCCTTGGATCGTTTCCCCTTGGAGTTTTTCTTGATGCATGTGCACCCCCTGTTTTGGTGTAACCAGGAAGTGTTGATCCATCTTCGATATAAGGTATATTCTACCTCCATTCTTCTGGGTTCCTCAATCTGTTTCCCCCCGTTTCTCCTTTTCATATGATGGCATGTGACCTCCATGTTTCTAATGGAGCTTTCTTGGGTGTTGGTCGATGCGGTTGTGCTGCGGCGTCCTCGGGTGGATGCAGACTTTGCGGGAGAGGTGATCGTGATCCGTTGTGTTGGTCTGTTCTCATGCAAAGAACGTCGGGAACCTTTTGAGGTAGGGGATTCGTGGCTTCTCGATTTTATTTACGTGCAATTATAGAATTAACATGGTTGAGCCTCTGAATCACAATGGAATTGACATAATAAATATTGAACTAGATTAAAGAATCGATATCAATTGCTTAGCGATGTTGTTGCCTCTTGATTTGTTAGATAGTGTGATATCTATGTCTGACTTATTTAGCATGTCGTTCTTGATAAAATTGGTAAATAACGTTGTAGAAGGTGAATTCTTCTTACCTCAATGTGAGGCAGAGATATTCTTTCATAGATGGGTAGTATAAATTACGAGATATATTCCGATGTGGGACTCGGAAATACCCATTATAATAAAATGGGGTTCAACACTCCCCCTCAAGCTAGACATGTCCAGCTTGGACCAAGAGTCCCAAAAAAAAGAAAGACGACATCGAACAAGACCATACATACTCCCCCTCAAGTTGGGTCGCTAAGGTTGTGGATACCTAGCTTGGTAGTGAGAGTCCAAACAAGTTCTCGGGAGGCATTTTGTGAAGATGTCGGCAAGCTGATCCGCAGTCGGAATATGGCCGAAACTGATATGGGTCTGCTCAAGATGATGGCGAAGAAAGTAGCAGTCACCTCGATATGCTTCGATCGTTCATGGAAGACGGGATTCGATGCAATCTTCATGGCCGCTTAATTGTCACACCAGATATGAACAAAATGTCTGCAGTGGGAAACCAAACTCATGGAAGATATGACGAAGCCAGAGGATCTCAATGGTTACTGTGGCCATGGCGCAGTATTCAGACTCCGCACTAGATCGGAAGACGACATACTGCTTCTTACGGCGCCACGAGATGAGATTACCTGCCAAGAAAACGACAAATCCAGAACTAGACTTGCGGGTAGCAAGGCAACCAGCATAGTCCGCATCACAGAAGTCCTCAACATCCAGATGAGCGTGATGTGAGTACTGAACACCACAGGCAGAGTCTTTCTTGATGTATTTGGCAATGCGGAGGACAGCATCCCACTGAGATTTGGTCGGATGCTCCATGAACTGGCTCACTTTGCCAACAGTGCAGACAATGTCTGGTCGTACATGGTGAGGTAATTGAGTTTGTCCACCAAACGACGATAACTCGCTGGGTGAGGAAAGGGTGTCGTGTCGGCATAGAGAGAGTGTTCCCCGAGCTCAAGAGGAGTGTCCACAGCAGTCGCCTGACTCAACCCTGCATCCTGCGAGATATCCATGGCATATTTCCGTTGGCAGAGAAAGATAGTGTCCTCAAAATAGGAAACCTCGATGCCAATGAAGTATGTGAGAGAACCAAGATCTTTGGTGTGGAAGTGGTGGTTAAGGTGCCCCTTGAGTTGGGCGATTCTAGTGGAGTCGCTCCCTGTGATGATGATATCATCAACATAAACCACTAGCAAGATGCAACTGTTGGAAGTCGTACAATAGAAGACGGTGTGGTTCTTCATACTGCGAGGGAGTCCAAAGGCGGCGACGACAGTGCTGAAGCGGCCAAACCAAGAACAAGGCTGTTTAAGGCCATATAGAGATCGACGAAGGCGACAGACATGGAAGTCGGCCCCAGAGGCACGAAATCCAGGGGGCTGCTGCAAATAGACCTCTTCGTCAAGAAAGTCATAGAGAAAGACATTCTAGACATCCAGTTAATGAAGCGGTCAGTGATGATGAACGGTCAGAGGGATGGATAAGCGGACAGAGGTCATCTTGGCAACTGGAGAGAAGGTCTCAAAATAGTCGATGTCATATGTCTGAGCAAAGCCTTTTGCCACAAGTCAGGCTTTGAGGCAATGGAGAGTGTCATCGGCATTGAGACGGACCGTATAAATTCATTTGCAGTTGACTGTCTGTTTTCCGACTGGAAGAGGGACCAGATCTCAAGTATGGCTGTTATCCAGAACCTGCAGTTCATCTCGCATCGTCTGTAGCCACCCTGAGTGAGATTTGGCATCGTCAACCGTGCGGGGAATAGATAGTCTCCAGAGATGACAAACCTCTGTACGAAGATGTAAAGAGAGCAGTCTAGCAAGAGCGAGTACCTTTCTGGAGTGCAATAGGCAAGTCGTTTGGTGATGGGGCAGGAGCATCAGACGAAGTTGGGACGATGGTGTCCTCGGTCTGGACGGGGGGCACAGTCGATGGGCGACGGGAATAGACCATCCCAAAGCGGTGATCAGCAAAGGGAGACACCAGAGGAGGGTGAATGGTGAGAGGAAGGCACTCATCGATGGTAGTGTCTGAATGGGGAGAGGAAAGAGAGAATGAAGCGCTCTCAACAAACGATACGTCAGCGGAGATGATATACCGCCTTAAGTCCAGAGAGAAGCAACGGTATTTGTGTTGAGTGCGTGAATATCCTAGGAAAATGCAGCGAAGGGATTTAGGAAAGAGCTTGGAGAGGTTAGGATGAGTGTCACGGACATAGCAGAGACATCCGAACACACGGAGTGGAAGTGAGTGAGGAGTGAGAGGGGAACAGAGTCTGAAAAGGAATCTCTCCCTGAAGGATAGAAGAAGAAAGGCAATTGAGGAGGTATGTAGCAGTAAGGATGGCATCCCTCCAAAAGAGAAGAGGCACCTTGCGGTGGAATGAGAGGGCACGAGCAGTCTCTACAATATGTCGGTGTTTCCGCTCGTCCACTCCATTCTGTTGAGGGTTATCAGGACAGGAGGTTTGATGAATAATGTTGTTCGCCTGGAGAAACTGCTGAAAGGGGTGGACAAGTACTCTCGCCCATTTTCGGAGCAGAGACATTTAACAGAGGAAAAACTGGGAATGAATCTAATGGTAAAATATCTGAAAGGTGGAAAATAACTCAGTCCGATCGCGAAGAAGGTACAGCCAAGTCATACGCGAAAAATCATCAATGAAGGATATATAATATTTATATCCTAAGTGACTCGAGGTGGCAGAGGGACCTCATACATCTGAATGAAACAAATCAAAGGGTTTGGCGGCCCGTGTATCCACTCGAGGAAGATATGAAGTGCGATGATGTTTCGCAAATTTACAGGACTCACAATGAAAGGAAACATGCTAACTAATATCCGGAAAGAGCTGGTGAAGGGCAGAGGCGAGGCGGTGTCCCAACCGAGAATGGAGGTCCAAGGCACGAGCAGAGACAGACATGCAGGCGACTGATGTCGGTCCATCGAACATGTACACCCCGTCCCGAAGCTGGCCTCTACCAAGTTCCTAGTTCGTCGTCCGCTCCTGAAACACAACAGCAGACAATGTAAAGATAGCACTACAGTTGAAATCTTTTGTCAATTTACTAATGGAGAGAAGGTTCAAAGGAAAGCCCACAATGGAAATAGTGGAACCAAAGTGGGCAAGAGATGCGGAAGAAGAGCCCGGTGAGGAGGTGGCCCGATGATCGTGAATCATCTGGAGCTCAGCTATGGAGAGATCCAGAGATGAAGGAAGAGCGGCAACGGACGGGGAAGCATCTTGGACCGTAGTCTGACCCTGCCGCAGTTGCTGAGATGGACAACCATGAAGGACCCAACAACGATCGATTAGGTGGTCGAGTTTGCCACAGTGCTGACAGAGGGGACGAGGACGGCTCTCTCCACGGCCACGTCCATGAGTGCCTGAGGAGCGGTCACTGCCACGGCCCTGGAGGGCAGTGTGATCAAGGCTAGGGGTGGGTGGGGGAAGTGTCCGATGAGCTTTCCCAAGACGATGATACACATGTGGAATCTCTATCGAAGAGGGGTTGGCGAGCATCTTTGTAGCCGTCCTCGCATATTATGGGTCAAGGCCATGGAAGAGGCTGAATAGGCATAATTGGTCCCGCTGGGCTGAGCCTTCTGCCAGTATCTTTGGAATGGGTCAAAGCTCAAGCAATTCACCTCGTAGGGCCTTCCATTCCATGAAGTACGTCAAAAAGGGACGAGCTTGCTGGCGGAGGAGGGACAAGCGCTGAAGAAGATCGGAGACCCGAGCCAAATTATTGGTCTCGAAGTAAATGAGATTCAAGGAATCCCAGAGTTCCTTAACCGTGTTGGTTGTCCGGGTGACGTCTTTGACAGAGCGGTCCATGAAATTGACCAGCAAGACAAAGATCTTGTTGTCTTTAAGCTTCCACGGGCGGTATTTGGGATCGGTAGGCAGGGGTGGAGGAGCCTCAAGGTGGAAATCGAGGTCCATGCCAGTTAGTGACATCAGCACGGTCTTCCGCCAGACCGAGAAATTGGTGGAGTCGAGCCGCTAATCAACTAGGCAGGTGGAGGCAGTAATAAGCAGAGGCAGGACAGAGTCTACCATTGGATGGGCAGGTCTGGGACCTGCTGAGGAGAGCAGAACTCGAAGACGCAGGAGGGCGAGAGTGCCGAAGAGCCGTTGGGCGGGAGTGTCGCGGGAGGGAGGCGGCGATCAACGTCGGGAAGCCGCGCGGAGGACGGGGGCTTGGAAACGCCGAAGAGGGGCGGGGCCGGACAAAGCCGGGAAGCCGTTGGAGGGCGGGCAACCGCGTCTGAGGCGGTGGCTGGAAGCGTCGAGGAGGGCGGGAGGGCCAGGAGACCAGGAGGGGATGGCCGAGAGCCGCGACGGAGGAGCTGTAGCACAGGGAGACTAGCTGGCGGGATCCCGCTGGAAGTCAGGGCCGATCGCGGGATGTGGCGCGATCCGAAAGAAGGCCCGTGCGGAACAGCGACGGTCGTCGGGAGGGATGGGGGCGTCGGGATTGGGAGCCCGCTTCGAGGAGGCGGGCAGAGGAGTCAGGGAGGCCGACAGGAGGAGCCTCGTCGGGGAGCGGGAGACGGAGTAGCGGGGGCAGGGTCGGTCGTTCGCCTGGAGTACAATAGGAGGGTCGTCGCGTGCAGGAGGGAGGGGGTCTGGCAGTCGCGCGCAGAGGAAGCAGGGAGGGCGAGGCCGGACAGAACCAAGAATCTGCTGGAGGGCGGGGCCGGGCAGAACAGGGAGGCCGGGAATTTTTTGGCAACCCTAGACGAGAGAGAAAAAAAGAGGGAGGGTTCGGATTAGAGAGCACCCTTTGATACCATGTAGAAGGCGAATTCTCATTACCTCAATGTGAGGCGGAGATATTCTTTTATAGATGGTAATATAAATTACAATGAGAGATGTTCCGATGTGGGACTCGAAAATACCCATTATAATAAAATGGGGTTCAACAAATGTAGAGCCGGAATTAATTGATAAATTAATTGGCTAAGAGCTTAAGGAGGCGTGTTAATGAATCTGATTGTTGTTGTAATTTGATGATAATCAAATTGATGCAATAAGCATGTTTAATTTAATTGATTGATAAACCTGAAACATGTCGATGCTTGTTGATTAAAGGCATGTTAAATTAATTGTTTAATTAATTTGTTATAGCTTGAGATAGCTAGTTGTTTAGGTTGCCCGTAATTGAAACCTGTGATAATGAATCGGTTAATTCAAGATGGAATAAAGAATCGGTTGTGTGATAAAGTTAATGCATTTGCGAGGCCTGAGTTTCTCGTTTGCTTGTAAAGGTCAAGCGCCTTATGCTTTGGAGCTGTGAGAGCTCGTTGTGTGTGAAAGTTGAATGCCTTGTTTAGGGCCAAGAGCTCAGTTGCTTTGTTGTTTCCTGCTGCTTGTGATGTGATATGAGTCTAGATGGCTATTGCGGTTGTAGGGGCAGGGAGGCCCGAATGTGTTGTGAGCCTGGGATGGCTGAGCCTGGGATGGCTGAGCCTGAATAGTTGTTGTGATATTTGAGGCAGGAAGGCTCAATGGTTGTTGCAGCAGTTGACGCCTAGAGTGGCGAGATGCATCGGTTTATGCATATGGGTGTTAGGGAGGACACCAGAGGTGATGGAACGAGTTGAAACCGGGCTTACCCGTTGTTATGAAAGTGGGATGCCTGTTGAATCTGTTGTGTGTTATCTGCTTTACTTTTCCCACCGCCGGAGGCAGCTGGTCTTACTTAACCTCCTTCCAAAAGAGGCGAAGATGCGCAGGGTATGTCACGTGTTTTCCGTGTTTAGCTTCTCGAGGATGGATGGGTCTACGCTCCTGCTATAAGTGGCAAAGACTCGACGGGTAGTTCATCTACTCATCGTGTTGAGCCAGTAGCTTAGAATGTTTTTCTAGAATGCCTAGAATTATAGAAAGTGGAGATGTTATTAATAAATGATTGAATGAATGAATGTTGAACCTATGGGGTTGGAGCTTGTTGGGATGCAATATCGAGGTAATATTTCTGAGAAGTCGTGGACTCGGTTTGGTTATGCCTGGAGGGCATGGATCATGGTTGGAATGGTAATGAGATGCAATGTGGAAAATGATAATGGTTAATTAATGTTTAAAAAATTAATTAACGTAAAGTGCAACTGATAGAAAGGGATAAAATAATTTAATATAACTCTTTAAATGGTTGTGTGCTTATAGGATATCTAGTCTTAACGATGCCAGTCGGGAGTCCGAGAGACGTTACCTGCAGTTGAGTGTAAGACTGGGTTATGTCCATAGTGTGGTTGTGAGTTATATTATATTATGTGTTTTTTGTGTTTCTATACGCTACTTCACCCTATCTGTTACAGGAGGTCGTCCGACGATGGGGACCCACGCGAGAGGAGGAAGCCAGGACGAGGGAGTCGGCACTAGGGCGAGTGGCCAGATCCAGAGCCTGCGCGCAAAGACGAAGGGGGCCGGCGCAGGGGTTGACGCGCAGAGAAGAGCCGGAGATGGCGTCCGCCGGAGATGGCAGAGTTGTCGGGCCGGCGAGGGATGTGCAACACTGAGGGGCACCCGGAAGATGGCAAGGGGGGTGGCGCTGATGGTGGCCAAGGGCCTGGGGCCGTCGCCCCCCACCGCGGGGGGAAATACGTAGATGTCTACCGAAAAGAAAAGAGACAGGAGGGAGGGGTAGGGTTAGATAACCCGCTCTGATACCATGTAGAATGATATAGAGGAGAACTCAATACCTAAGATGGCTCTTAAGAGAGACCTTATTTATAAAGAAATATAAAGATGACGAAACACTCACTCCAACGCTACTAAAAACAGGAAATAATATGACAAAGGGCTATCAAAACAAGGAGGGGGAAATTAAATCATAAAATAGATACCCCAGAGGCATACAGTTAGTTTTGAATTATAATACAGGGCCTATTTCAAAGTAAGCATGGAAAGATGTTCCATTCATGAGGGGAAATTATTAAGAACGGACGAATAAAATTACAGAAATCGAACTTACCTCCGCTATAAGGATTCTACGAAATGCGTTTGCGAGGGCAGGATCGATACCAATCATATCAAACTCCATGTCCTCATCTGAAAGGCGAATCACTTCAGTCCTAAAATTATTGCAGAACCGAAGCAACTGCACGCTATTGTCGACGCCCATGGAGGCGTACGCTCCGGAGTACTGGATGGTATCTGTCTTTAATGGCGCAAAAAAAAACGTCAAAAAGACAGACAGAAAGTTGAACGCGGAGCAGCGGCAGGGGGGTGGGGCTAGGAGGAAGGGATGTTAGCATAAATACATGGATGGGAGCATCGGCGTTGCAGA
The DNA here is from genome assembly GCA_963277665.1 of Viscum album. Classification (NCBI taxonomy): domain Eukaryota; kingdom Viridiplantae; phylum Streptophyta; class Magnoliopsida; order Santalales; family Viscaceae; genus Viscum; species Viscum album. Next base: position 819,462,076 of record OY728133.1, read on the forward strand.
CGACAAGGGTTCTCTGAAGCTCCAGGTGAGGAGGAAGTTGGCCCATCGGCACATCGGGCATGTCTAGAGCAGAAACTGTCTCCCGCATAGTTTCTCTGCGTCGATAGGGTTTAACGTGGGGAGTGGGTTAAGTCGGGTAGCGTTTATGGAGGGCGTCGCGTCGGAGATCTTGATCGTGGCGACGTCGGGGAAAAGCGGGGCGGCGTCGGTGGGTGGAGTGGCGACAGAGATGTGGGTAGTGTCTCTGCTGCTGGTTTCTTCCGCTGCTTAGACTATCTCCAACCCAGCGGCAGAAACGCAATTTTGAAGTAAAAAGTTACCCCAACCAATCGCTATACCCTCCGTCGAATCGGAGATCCACTATAGCACCGCTATCCATTTTTTTTTTTTTTTTTTCCACTCATTTTATGTTTATAAATAGTTTAATATAAAGTGTTGAATAAAATTAATAATAAAATATATATATATATAAAGGAATATCCAAATAATATTCTTTTTGAAGTGGAAAGTGAAGTGGTTGGAGTTAATTTTCCTGTCTATACTTCAAAATGAAGTAAACTTACTTCAAAATGAAGTAAACTTACTTCAAAATGGCATTCACAGTTGGAGTTGCTCTTAGCCGTGTGAAACAAAGCACTCATCCGGGCTTGGTCGAGATTTTTGGGTTGGGCCTACCTCGAATTGGGAACTAGGCCCGGGGTTGGAATTTGGATTTGAATTGTTCGCCCAGTGTAAACCATGTTATGTATTATATTAATTTTGTTAATTTTAAAAGTATGTTTTTTTTTGTTTTTGTTTTAATGCCATGCTGGTGTATTTTTTTTTCTTGTGACATTATTGTATAAAACTATTGTTTGATGGGAAGACTTTCTATGGGTGGTTAACCTTCATGTTTTGTTTTTTTAATCTTTTCAAATTGAATGGTCACTGATAAAAAAATTAAAATAAATGATTGTTATGAAAATATAAATAAAAAGTTAATTAAAATAAACGAAAACAAAAAATATAGAGAGAAAGGGAGAGAGAATATTAATTTATGCGAAATTTATCAATAAATCCAAATGTTGACTCGCACATAGGTATGAAATTGGATACTCGTTAACTGTGCACCTGACACTACCCGGTCTGATCAAACAAGGTTAAGGTAGTGGTTAAGTGGGTATTTATAGGATTGTGATATCAAATTGAAAACCCAATTAATAAACAGGTAGGGTTAAGATGGTACTCTTAGAGTATTGTAAACCCGAACCCGTTTATACAAATTATTAATAATTAATTAATTATATATTTTTAAATGACACTATAATTATAAAAAATGTTTATTTATTCTGAGTCTAGTTCGTATTATATTTATAAGTAAATTTTAAATTTGAATTGGTTGACTGTGTGTTATTAAATAAAGTGTAATTGTAAAATATATTTACTCAATTATTTGATATGTTTATTCTAAATTTATAGATAAAATTTCAAAATTTTGAATTTATAATAAGGTGATTAAAAGGTTTAGGGTAGTTGAATGGGTGGTTAAAAATATAATAGAGTAAAGTAATGGCAGTGAATTTAAAAAATAAATGGATTAAGGTTATGGTTAAGATTTTGTAAAACTAAATATGTTAGGGTTCGGGTACCCCAAATTTCACTAGTACCCAACCCATTGTCATTCTTACTCTCATGAACATTTGATCCATTTTTCATCCATCATCAAATCACTTTTTAAGACATGATGACAATGGTTTTTATATATTTTGATGAAAATGACTTGTAATGAATGTTACAATACATATTTTTCCTTACTCGAGGCATGAATGTAATGACCCCACTTGATATGTAACGATTGTAACCTGATCACCCAAATGACACCGAGTTAGGTCGTTACAGGACCTCAGACGCACCTTTCAGTCACCAAAGGCGAACGTAAACGTCAGGGGGTTGAATAATACTTAAGTGTGAGGTGGTTTCCTCTTTTAAAAAACAAAAGAAGCAAACTAGGGATGCTCTAGACCCACCAACCCACATTTATGGGGTAGGGTGTACCATAAAAAATGATTTTCATTTTAAATTAGCTTAAATGGACTAGGGAAAAAAATGCGCAGGCTCAAGCGAACCAACCTCCAAATACGCGGGTCAGCCCGCAGGTTAGAAATAATTCCTTCATTTTTTATTTTAATGTTTGTTTCAATTTAATGTGATTTTTTTATGGAAACACATGTATTTTAAGTAAGTAATGAATGTATGTGTGTGTTTGTGTGTGTGTATGAGTCCGCATTAAATGCGTGCCTAAATGGACTAAACTTTTCTACACTCAGTCCATGCGAGCTTGGCCCGCACCGCCCCGGTCCGGTATGTTAAACACCCTTACCAGAAACCCATCGAAAATCCAACATGACCCTTGGGGTCAACAAACATGTTGACCTAGAAAACATCGTCACCCAACATAGGCATACCTGTTAGTCAAACCACACGACGAAACACGATGCAACCACTATATGAAACCCGATGCAACCACTATATGAAACAATGCATGCATACCAAACTAGACCAAAAGTCACATAAAGTCTATGGAGTATGATAAATAAAGCAAAAAACCCACTATGCACAAATGTGGCAACCCAAACACAACCTAAGGATCAAGTGGGGGGAGGTCTTTATGTGGAAACTTCATAAAACCATACGAGGACAACCCTTACATATCTGCTCTGCACCCTACCATGAACTCCAAAAGACTACCCATGTTTCAAACTATAGTAATACCCAATACCTATAAAGCCATAAACATTGTAATGCTCTGGATCAGTTCAATCTCCAATAACCAGACCAAAGTGTCGCAAGACCTCAGGCGCGTCTCCCCATACGTCAAAGGTCATTGACTAACAATAAAAGTCTAGGGTGTTGTCACAGAGAGACCACACCCACGTATCAGAGTAAGCAATAACACCAGAAATAACCAAACATCATGCATAATAAACAATCAAAATACATGAAATAGATAAAACAGTAATGTTATAACAATTACAATGTGGAAGCATACAGTCATACATCCCATTGTTCACCCACCGACTGATCACATATACAAAAATAAACAAAAAAATAAAATACAAAGAGGCTCTACTACTGTAAGGACTTGACCTTAAACATTACATATTTTAGTGTTTTTGAACTAGAATTAACATTTGAGGATCTTTTCGGTTTATAGTTTTAGAAAATTTGGACTAACTCTTACAAAGTAAACTCATACATTACAAGTGGACACTTCTATACAATATCCATTTTTTTCATAAAACAAATTTATTTAAAATAAAACATGATTTCTTATGATGATAAATCTTCACAATTTTCTCTTTGATCTCATCCTTGCCCCTACTCTTTGTTAAACTTTGTGAAAAACATTTTAAAACTTGGGATGAGCACAAAATCTCACTAAGGGACATAAAAAAACCATTAACCCAGTGAAAACCCATAGAAACATTTTTTTTAAAACACAACTTTTTACCATGAAAAGGGAATCATCTTTTCAAAAAGATCATTATCCCACCTTTTGAAAATCAAACAATTTTCATGAAAACTCATAAGCAAGCATATAAGATATAAGTAGGTAGCTTAAGATATAATTATACTCAAATGGAATAACCATGCAGTCAACTTTCATACATGTCACTCTTATAAATAGAATAACCATATGGTTGACTTCCATACCCAATGCATTGGAGGTTATAATGCAACCACCCATCCTTAATTTATCACAGAACCACTCGTCATCAGTTTATCACATAACCACCCATCAAATGTTCAAGTACCATTATATAATCATAACATATAAAATCTTGCAATCTTCAACATGTCACTCTTAAAATTTCATTTGCACTCATAAGAAAACGTTTCATGTTATTGAAACAATCAATCCATCATCAAAACCCATTTTCATTACCAAAATACCCCCAAAAAGGAAAGATGAGTTTATTTTTCTTTTAAAAACACGAAGGATTATAGAGGAAGCCAAATATCAAATAATTCTTATGGTGAAGGAGAATTTTTTGCCGCTGTATACATTAAAAAGAACATTCCTTTTGTCATTTTCAAAGAAAGTCAAACATTTCGTACAGAAAACATAAAAAGATTCCTTTTTTAAAATCTTCTTATGAAATTAAAAATAGACATAAAATTTCCTTTATAATACTTTTATTAAATAAAAATATAAAATAATATCAAGAATATTTACGTGGAGAAAAAGATTTGATAATTAAATCTTTAAACATTCAAGGTGTCTCGTACCACTTTGAACATTTAAAACATAAGCCCCATAGAAGAATAAAATTTAACAAAACATTAAATAACATGATAATGAATAAATTAATGACATGATAAGTCAAAGGGTTTATATATACACCTCATAAAAGAAGGTGGGTGTATAACATCAAACTACGCCTCAATGAAAGGAGATTAGGACGAAGTCCCTTACACTGGAGTCTGACTCGCCACATAAAATCTTTATATTCCTGAATAATAAAAATATATTAATTATTTACTTTATTTATAACTTTTTTCAAGTTTATTATTCCTTTATATTACTTATTAGCATGTTATAACAATTAATTAATTATTTAAGTTCACATCATACGTTTTGATGATATTCGGTACATGAGTCCAAAATGGCTTTGATATGATGTCTATGGTCAAAAGTGGTCATTAGTCCATCATCTATAGAATAATATTCATGAAATAATAATCAATTTTATACATTAATTATAATTTTAAATCCATCCATTAAATATGGATATGAAAAATGAACTACGTTACAATCATGAAGACGGTAAGTTGTACATACTCATGAGTAACGTTTCCATTTTTCGATGATCATTATGGAAAGAATGTAAGAATTATTTTATATTTAAAAAATTATAACAATATCATTAATATCATATTAATCATTTAAATATACTTATATGTATCATCCATGTGATGTGGTGCTAAAAAATGAATCGCATCACTTTGTGGAGGTGATAGTCCACACGTACGCACAAACGACGATATCATTTTTATGTGTATGCAAAGGTAAGAAAACACATGATATAATATTCTTTAATAATGATAAATATGTCATTAATATCATATATAAACATTAATTCAATCATTATAACCTATCTTGAGAGACGGTGAAGGAAAACAAATTATATCGGTTCGTGAGGTGGTAGTCTACACACAAACGATTAATTCTTCTCCCATTTGACGGAAGTGGAGATAGATTTTGGGGATTATATTAAAATAATAACATATTATTTTATTTATGATACTGAATTTATTATTTAATCATGTTTGAAGAATATTTTAAGTAAGTGGATGAAGAAATAAAATAGAAACACTTAATTAAAAACGATACATCTTCTTCGGACGATCTCCTTTTCTAAACACCTTAAGACCAATAAGGGCGCGGTGTTCTGCCTAAACTAAGAGATATAGAATGTGGTGAGGGATTATAGGAATTTATTTGGGTAGATATTGTCCAAAACTATTAGGTTTTTAAGTGTTAATAAAATATAATAAGAAGTTCCCTTTTAAAAGAGAGGGGAGAGACTCTTGAAATTCCCCAAAATATTAAATTAATATAAATTAATTTTATATTTAAAATGGATAAAAATTGATTTATTTAGAATATATGATTATTTTGGGTAAAAATACATTAATAAAATAAAAAATAGACAAGTTTTGACAATTTTTTAATCCTTATCTTTTTGTTTTGACCCTCATTTTACCTCTTCAATTCTTACCATGACAACATGTGTTTATACTTCTTAAGGGCTAATATTGTTACTATAAAATGCACAAAGAACCAAAAATGGATCATTTATGAAATTTTAAACCTTATCCCAATCATTTTTCTGAATTTTTATGAATTTTATATCATTTAATAAAATATTATTTATTTTAAAATATCATTTTTGTCAATTTTGACACTATTCATTGCTTGACTTTTTAAAAATATCATAACAATATGATATCTTCTAACCAAATATTTTAATTCATCACTAACATTTCAAATTAATATTTAAAATTTGTATATGACATTAATTATATAAAATTATATTTATTTTAATATTTTTAATAACATTTATTTGATATCTCCATTAATTAAATAATCGTTGCAACATCATTGTGTAAGCCTTTAATTTAATTATTTATTTCCTAAAAATTAAAAAAAAATCCATTATGAAGATAAAAATTTAGGTTTTAAAAGAATATTTATAGACAAATATTTCTTCTAAATTACCCTATATTAAAAATGTAATAGTTATTAAAAACATGAGTATGACATCTTTGACTTTTCTTTAAATAAAATATTATAAATATCATACTCTCATCCAAGTGGCCTACAAAGCATATAATTTTGGCTCAAGTATGATTTTGGTCGATACTCACTCATCCAATGAAATTAGGATAAGTGTTAGGGTAAGTTTATCATATTTATAATATTATTTTTACCCTTAATTACCTGATTTACCTTTAACCGTGGTAATAAAAAAATTACCAAAGTTACTATTCATATTATCCAAAAATAAAAGGGATATCTTTACTAAATTTGAAAATTATAATTCCAAATATGGAATCCATTTTTTCAAATTCAATTCACAGAATTTTCAGAAATTAATTAAAAATTAATTATGAAGACGAGATGAAACAATGAGTTTTTAAAGTAAATTTTTTCAAAATTTTGAAATGTTTTTATATCCAATTTCAATGTGAAATTGATTCAAATGGCCCACATTAAAATTATTTATGTATAGTTGAACTATGTATACTTTAAAACCAATCAAAAATATAATTTAATACTATAAATTATTTAGAAGAAAAATATGTTTTTAATTAAAATGCAGTATTTTTTCACTATTAATAAAAAAAATGAAGCTTATCAAAAAAATACCAAAAATTAAACCAAAGTAAATTTTGGTATTTTTTATTTTAAATTATAAGTTTATTTTGTTAAATATAATTTATAAATGTGTCAAAAACTCGATTTAAAACAAGTGACCATCAAAAGGCGACAAAAATATCTTTTAATAAAAATATATCTTTTATGAGTAAAAATGGATTTGTTCTTATATCATGTATAGGAAACACATATGATGAATTTTAAACCTTAGATTGAATATATTATATATTAATTTAATTAATACAATTAAATAAGATTAATTTTTTTATTTTTTGGTATACAACACACTTGTGCACATTTAAATAGTTTTTCAGAAAAACATTTCCTTTTATTTTAAAGAGGGTTTTATTTTCATTTATAATTAAATGGTCACCAAATAATTAATTATATATACTTGTGTAAAAAATATTTTCATAATTCAGTTAATCATGTTCATATCCTCCATTATAATAGCTAATTTTTAATGATAACATTTAAATAATAACATTTAGTTGTTCGTTTAATCTCGATGTGGTGTATCATGTACGCTATCGAAACATGGTGTTTCCTTTTAAAAAAATAAGGATGTTAAATTCTCCTCAGCTTTAATAAATTCCATCATCATAATTTGAACTCGGGATAAAAAACTAGAGATTTGACTTTTCAAAATACCTTTGTAGAAATCTCACATCGGAAAAAGGATTGATGAAACTTCCACTTTAAAATAAAGATAGGGAAGTATGAAGGTAACCTGAGATAAAAAATATTAGGGTTTCATGTAAGAAAACATGGATATGAAAGAAAAAAATAACTATCAAGCTCCAATGGAGATTGATAGAGAACATGGTCATTATAAAGTTAACCATCACAAAACTATAAATCTGTGATGAGTTAAATGGTCATTGATTTCTTAGTAATAAAATTAAATAAATAAAAAAAATTTAAGATATTTTTTATATATTTGAGGAGGTATTTTACTAATTGGACTAATAAATTAAGGAAATATACTTACTTGATAATTAGATTTTCATCCTTTAATCAATTTCCACCATAATCTCATCCTTTTCTCCAAACGATGAGTATTTAAGATGATTTTTTCACGCGTGAAGCACTAGAATAAACTTCTAGAGAATCACATAATCCACAAAATATTAACTATATATTTATCCTATCTTGAAAAATTAACCAAAACAAAAATGGTTTGGATAAGATAATATAAGTACCCAAAAATAATAAACCTTTATATGATGAAAAGCTAATTAAATCTCCAAAAAACAACAGTAATACCCAAAGTTCAACATAAACCATTTGATAAATAACTATACATAAAATGCCTAAAAAATAATCCAAACTAATATTGAAAACCAAAATCCAAAAGGATTTTATCACATAATCTTCCAAGATAAAGTTTAATAATTATCTCTAAATAACATCAATTACTCTTGAAGTCTCATACCAAAAAGTAATTGCCCTAGTAATCTTCAAGATATACTAACCATATCCATAAATAACCCAAATCACCATAAGTCCACAATTAAATCATATATTCTTAAAAAATATAATTGAAACTTTATTCCTAAAATAAAATACCATAGTATTCTATTTACCTTGATCATATAGGATTCCCAAAATAGTGAACGTATTTCGAAATAACATTTATCACTTAATCCCCAAATCATTTTCCTAATATGATAAAAATTTTATTCCCAAAATCAACTTATTCTTCATCCATAAAATCATTTAACTAAATATAAAAAGTCATACTAATCAGGACTTCACGTATTCCAGTTTTAGGCGATGCACCCTTGTCGCTCTTCGGTTGTGGGTTTAAAACTTGCAGCCTTTCCTGATGCGGCAGGTTGTCACCCATCATATTGGTTGTCCTTTTTCTAAAACTATATAATTATAATAAAATTCAAAAAATATGATAAAATCCTAAAAAATAACCATAACATGTTTTAACCTCAAAGGTTATCTCATACCTTTAATTTTGCATCTCAAAAAGTAATAACCCATAATTACCCCAAAAATAAATGTCTCCAAAAATACCATTAATCACCTTAAAATTTCAAAACATAAAGTATAAAAAGGGTTTCTAAGACATCAAAATTATGATCAACCTTAAAATTATAAACCCATGATGATATCTCCGACTCTTAAGAAGACATCCTAATCTCCAAAGTTGTCTAAACCATCATTTGATACCAACTGTAAGGACCCTACCTTAAACATTACATATTCTAGTGTTTTTGAACTATAATTAACATTAGAGAATATTTTTAGTTTAGAGTTTTAGAGAATTATTAATAACTCTTAAAAAGTAAACCCATTCATTACATGTGGAAAATTCTATACTGTATTCATTTTTTTTCATAAAACAAAAGACTTTAATATAAAACTTGATTTCGTATGATGATAAATCTTCACAATTTTTCCTTTGATTTCATTATTAACCCTACTCTTCATTAAACCTTGTGAAAAATATTTTAAAACTTGGGATGATAAAAAATTTCATTAAGGGACATAAATAAATGAAACCATTAGTCCAGTGAAAACCCATAAAAACATTTTTTTAAAAAACATACCTTTTTACCCTGAAAAAGTAATCATCTTTTAAAAAATACCATTATCTTACCTTTTGAAAATCAAACGATTTTCATGAAAACTAATAAGAAAGCATATAAGATATAAGTAGGTAGCTTGGGATATAATTATACTCAAATAGAATAATTATGAGGTCAACTTCCATACATGTAACTCTTACAAATGGAATAACCATATGGTTGACTTCCATACCCAATGCATTGGAGGTTATAATGTAACCACCTATCCTTGGTTTATCATGGAACCTCCCATCATTAGTTTATTACATAACCACCCGTCAAATGTCCAAGTACCATAATATAATCATAACACATAAAATCATGAAATTTTCAATATGTCACTCTTAAAATTTTATTTTCACTCATAAGAGAACATTTCATGTTATTGAAATAAAAAATCCATCTTCAAAACCCATTTTTAATACCAAAATACCCAGAAAAGGGAAAGATGGGTTTATTTTTCATTTAAAAACATGAAGGCTTGTAGAGTAATCCAAATATCAAACAATGTCCATGATGAATGAGAAGTTGTTGTCGTCGTATACATTAAAAAGTATATTCCTTTTGTCATTTGTAAAGAAAGTCAAACCTTCCATACAAAAAACATAAAAAGATTCCTTTTTGAAAACAATTGAATGAAATTAAAAATAGGCATAAAATGTCCTTTATAATCCTTTTATTAAATAAAAATATAAAATAATACCAATAATATTGACATGGAGAAAAATATTTGATAATGAAATCTTTAAACATTCAAGGTGTCCCATACCACTTTGAACATTTAAATCATAAGCCCCATGAAATAATAAAATTTAACAAAACATTGAATAACATGATAATAAATAAATTAATGACATGATAAGTAAAATAGGATGTATATTTACCTCATTAAATAAGGTGGGTATATAACATCAAACTATGCCTCAATGAAAAGAGATTGGGACGAAGTCCCTTACCTTGAGTCTGACTCGTCATGTACAATCTTTATATTCCACTACTATAAAAGTGGATTTTAACAACACTAGAATAGGCCTTTATTAGTGCGAAAAAGTGGTGAAAATTTAAGCACGGTTAGAAGCCTGAATATTTTATCAGTGCTAAAAAAGCACTGATAAAGGAAGCGCTATTAAAGGGGGTAAAATTATATATTTTCAGACATCCACGACTGACCCCTTTTATTAGGGCTTCCATAACACCTTTAACAACGCTCCACCCACATTTATTAGTGTTTTCACCCCACCAACCCTTTTATCAGTGCTTTATGAATTTAAATCCTCATGCATGCCCGCCTGGATTCAAACCTTGCACCTCTCCTTCGAAGATGGAATGACTTTAAAGACCCCTTTAACAGTGCTTTTAGCTAGCACTGTTAAAGCCCTATCGCTGGATAAACCTAGTTTTGTAGTAGTATTCCCGAATAATAAACTCATATTAATTAATTAATTATTTATAAATTTATTTTAAGTTTATTATTCCTTTTTATATCACTTATTATCATGTTATAACAATTACTTAATTATTTAATTCACGTTGGATGTTTTGATGATATTCGATACATGAGTCCAAAATGAATTTGGTATGATGTATATAGTAAAAAGTAGTCATTAATACATCAAACAAAAAAATAATATTCATGACATGATAATCAATTTTATATATCAATTATACTTTTAAACCCTTCCATTAAATATGGATATGAAAAATGAACTATGTTATAATCATGAAGATGGTAAGTCATACGTACTCATGAGTAACATATCTATTTTTTAATGATTATTATGGAAAGAAGGTGAGAATTATTTTATATTTACATAATTATAATAATATAATTAATATTATATTAATAATTTAAATATACTTATATATATCATCCATATGATGTAATGATGAAAAACGAAGCACATCGCTTCGTGGAGGTGATAGTGCACATGTACACACGAACGTCATTATCATTTTTATGTGCATATAAAGGTAAAATAATAAATGATATAATATTCTTAAATAATGATAAATATTTTATTAATATAATATATAATCATTAATTCCATCATTATAACTATTCTTGAGAGATGGTGATGGAAAACACATTATATCGGTTTGCGAGGTTGTAGTTCATCGTACACACGAACACTTAATTATTCTCTCATTTGATATAAGTGGAGATAGATTTAGGTTATGATATTAACATAATAATATCTCAAAATATTGAGGATACTAAAGTTTTTATTTCATCATGGTTGAAGAATATTTTCAGGAAGTGGAAGAAAAAATAAAATAGAAACACTTAATTAAAAATGACACCTCTTCTTCGGACGATCTCCTTTGCTTAACACCTTAAGACCACTAAGGGTGGTGTCATGACTAAACTAAGAGATATAGAATGTGGGGATTAATTATATTAATGTATTTGGGTAGATATTTTCTGAACTAATTAGGTTTTTAAGTGTGAAGAAAAGATAAGAAGAGATGTCCTTTTATAAGAGCGGGGAGGGGCACTCATGGAATTCCTCACAATATTAAATTAATATAAATTAATTTTCTATTCCAAATGGATCCAAACTAATTTATTTCAAATATAGAATTATTTGGGTTTAAATACATTCATACAGTTAAAATTAGACAAGTTTGACTATTTTTTAATCCATATATTTTTATTTTTACCCTTATTTAACCTCCTTAATTCTTACCATGACAACACGTGTTTTTACTCTTTAAGGGTTAATATTGTTACTATAAAATGAAAAAATAATCAAAAATGGATCATTGATGAAATTTTAAACCTTATACCAATTATTTGGCTAAATTTTATATTTTTATAAATTTTATATCATTTAATAAAATACTATCTATTTTAAAATATCATTTTTTCAATTTTGACACTATTCATTACTTGAATTTTTAAAAATATCATAACAACATGATATCTTTGAAACAAATATTTTAATTCATCACTAAAATGTCAAATCCATTTGTTAAATTCATGCATGACATTAATAATATCAAATTATATTTTTTTTAATATTTTTAATATCATTAGAATGTTGGGTACGAACATGATTAACTAGTCATCAACAAATTAATTATATATACACGTGTAAAACATATTTTCACAATTCAGTTAATCCTATTCATACCTACCATTATAATGGATAGGTTATAATAATAACATTTAAATAATAATATTTAGTTGTTCGCTTAATCTCGATGTGGCATATCATGTACACTATAGAACATAGTGTTTCCTTTTAAAAACTAGGGATATTATAACTACCATATTTGAGCCTCACCTAATTATGGTCTCCAAACTCCATCTGAGCTATCCTACCAAATCATGCAACACTAAGCCTCTAACCCACCTGAAGCCGCGAACAAGAAAGTTGGCTTGGGTACCAAAGTGTCATAGCCACCCAAGCAGGGTGTGAGTACAACTCAACAGGGAACCACCAATGGGGTCCCAACCATAACCAATAAATACAGTGCATGGACATGTGATATTATCAAAAAATAAAACATGGTGCACACATAATAGAATCATCATCATTGATACCTGGTTTCTAAGGTGACACTCAGGATCAACCACACCTACTCCGTCTAGTGTGAGATGCTTATGAGAATGATACATATCCACAGGGGGGATACAATTTCTACTCTGAAATATTTTGAACATGCATACCCCTGGTGAAATCTCTAGATCCTAGAAATCATCCCAGGCATCTCATAATATTAGGTATAACATTAGGTCATAGGAACCATCTTAGGCATCTCATAATATTAGGCCAAACCCCAAATCCTAGGCAACCTAAGCATCTCACAATATCATTAGGCTCATCATCGAATCCTAGGCATCCCATGCATCTCATAATATCATCAAGCCCAACACTAGATCCTAGGCATCCTAGGCATCTCATATAATATTAGGTAAATCAACCAAATCCTAGGTATCCTAGGCATCTCTCATAACATATGGTTCAATGACCAAATCCAAGTCATCATGGGCATCTCTCATAATATCGGGTCAAATACCAGATCCCAAGGAGCATTATACGCTACTACAAAACAGACCTTTAACAGATGGGTGTGTTATCCCTTGGGGGGCTATGACCTGCCCTTTTGGGTTGTGAGTGTGTTGTGTTTATATGTTTTGTTGTAATTGTACCCCTAAGTACCTAATATGAATGCATATAATATTTTATAAAATATGATTTATATAATACAAAATATCTATGATTTACATTAAATAGGTCATATATTTAGTGAAGAATGATTTACAATAAAAAATTAATATTAATTAAAAAACCGACTAATTACATCGAGCAATGGACATAATTGAATGTCATTTAATTTTTCAATTTAACATATATCAAACACGTGTTATATTGATTTCACACGTATACATAATTAATTCATTTTTATATACAACACACACACACAAAAATTTATGTAATTAATGAAATCTTATATAGAAACACATACACCTATTATTTATGTAATTTATTCAAATTTTAGTATTCATTTTAGAATTTAATTATAACATGATACATTTAATATATTATGTCTTTAATCGATAAATTTTATTTATTTATTTTTAATATTATTATAGTTAGGTATTAATTCATTTTTAATATTTTTTATTTTTTATTTTTTGGGGAATTTAATCATTTTCTATTATTTATTTACTGTATTTTCATACTTTCAAAATGTATTCATCTTTATTTCAATAAATATCCATTTTTTAATAATTTATATTTAATTAATAAAACTTGTCTATTTTTTCAATATTTTTAAAGTGTATTCATTTTTAATTATTCAATTTCACTCATTTTTAACATATGCATGCATTTAAGATTATATATTCATTAATAATGTTAAAAATATATTTAAAAATATTTATAAATAAATATATTTAAAAATGTATGTTTAATATATTTATAAATTTATATAATTATAATTATAAATAAATAAATATTATTTTTAAAAAATTATTTATATAATTATAAATAAACAATTATATATATTTAAATAATTATAAAATTATAATAAATTTATTTAAATAATGAATATATTTACTATATTTATATTTATATTTATATTTATATTTATTTATTAAATATATATATAATTATATATAATGATATCAATATATAAATATATAAATATTAAAAAAAGTATTTATATAATTACAAATAAATAATTATATATTTAAATAATTATAAAATTATAATAAATATATTTAAATAATGAATATATTTACTATATATATATATTTATTATATATATATAATTATATAAATATATATAATGATATAAATATATTTATAATTATAAATATATTTATAAATGTATATTTACTATGTTTATAAAATTATATATTTATAATTATAAATAAAAATATAATTCTTTTAAAAAATTATTTATATAATTTTAAATACATAATTATATATTTAAATAATTATAAAATTATAAAAAATAATCATATAAATATAGAAATATATTTACAAATTTTTTTATTTATAATTATAATTATAAAGCCTTTATCAACGCTAAAGTTTTAGCACTGATAAAGCTCTATCTTTATTAGCACTCATAAGGATGTCTTTTATTAGCACTGATAAAAGGTATCTTTAGCAACATTTTTAGAAACACTGATAAAAGTGTCTCTGATCTATTTAAAGAACCCTAACCAGTCACAAACTAGTCGAGATATCTGAAGCTTTCAGTAGAATCCACCTGCTGTTGGCGCTCCTCCTTATCGAATCCAAGCTCAAATCAAGGCTCAAATAAATCCCAGGATCGAACGAATCAAGTCTTGGATGAATCCAAGATTTGATGATATCTCTACTTTCTCTCAGATAAATCAAATCTTTAATCCAAAGTATGTTATTTTATCCTTCTCCTCGCTCATTTATTACTTGTTTGGCGATGTCTTTTTTGCGTTTTTTGTTCATTATATATTTCTATTCATTATCCATCGCTACTTTCATTTTTAGAATGAACTTATAATTGGGAGTTTCTATGATTTTTTGTTTGTATTAACCCTTTAAGGTCTTTCCTTTCTTCCTTGTAGCATATTAATACTTCCACACACTAATTCCATCCATTCTGGTAGGTGGATCCATTCAATTTCCTTTAAATGTGGAACCATGAATGCTTGAATCTTTTAAATCCATGTTTTTATCTGAAGTAAATTCTATTATAATTATCCATGATGGGGTTATGGATTTATAAGTGTTTTTCTTAAGTTTTCATTAACATCAAATGAATTTTTCTTAAGTTTACTTCCACAGAAATAACCACACAAAGTGTTTGATAAAATGTCACCCATGGTTTTTATTGAATAAATTGAAATGGATTTCATGTAATGATTTATTATGAATTATAATGAATTACCATTATGTTTTGATCAAGGATTTATATAAATTAGACTGTGTTTGGCTATTTTTTAAGATACTTTTTACGTTAGAAAAGGACATGGAAGTATTGTTTCATTTCATTGTGTTAATTTTTTTGGATGAGTTTCAAATGGAAAGTTTGATGTCTTTTATAATATTTTCAAAGGAATTATGATTTGTTTGATATGTTCTCCCAATTAGATTAATATTTTGTGTTAAATATGCCCTTGAAGTTAAGCCCCTTATTGATTCATAAGTGAAAAGTTGTTTTTTATTGTAATATATATTGATTGTGGGTCATTGATATCATTATATTGTTTATGTTATTATGAAGGGGGATGTTCATTAAAGTGTGTTTGAATTTTTGAGTGAGTTTATGTCTATATAAATATTTTAATAAATATTTTTATTGCATTGAGATGTGTTATATTGTATTGTTCACCTCCACTTACATGTCATGATAAACCTTGGGTAGCTTGGTGAAATATATAGGGATGAGTATTGCACTAGTGTATGATCATGATTTGGCTAGTGACAATGACCATTGCAGCATGTAGCACTTGTGCAATAGCCAAATTGGGATGACACACCATGGCGTGCGCTATGTTTCACTATGGCACAGTGTGGCGTTGCACACAACATTGAGCCATTTATTTATTTATTTTTTGTGTTTTTTTTGCACCTATTTTAACTAGCCAACCCAAACCTAATTAAAATACTTTATTAAAACACTTTTTTTGAAAGGAAATCAACACCCCTCCCCCTATTTCGTGTGACACATTGATCATGTACCACAACTGAGCACAACCAACAACCCTGCCACCTTCTTGACACCCCTCTCACGATCTAATTATGATGATTTGTTATTTTAATGACTTAAGGCTATTTATTTATTTTATTTTAGTTACATTTAGGTATACTGAATTTTTCTTCTTAGTGTCATTTCTTTAAAAACATATCCAAAAGATATTTTTAAATGTGTGTTTTTAATAAATAAGGACTGAGCCAAGGAATATGATTTTCAAGTGATGTAACATAACCCAAACATATGATAGCTACATTCCTTTATGGATCTTAAAATGATTTGGAGCTTATATAATTTTTAAGCATGAACTTATATAAATGAAAGAATGTAAATAATTAAAGAACACTAGTCCAAACTTTAATTTTATAGAATAAATAATTTTAAAATAAGTAAAAACATTTAAGAGACTTTAAATAATAAACCAAGAATAAATATATAATGTGGACAACATGTGTGATGTGGTTTCTATATCACCACACCCAATCTCATGAAAAAACATTATTTGGTCCTCCTCAGGCTAAATTTTCACTAAAAATGATCAATTTCAACCATCGATGAAAAATCCCATTGCTCTGTCATGATTCCTAAACAACCGAAATCATACCATGATCTTATAAACACAAAAAAAAATTAAAAACTTGAAACTTGTTGTAACTTTATGGTTGGTTCATTTCCAAACAAAAACCAAATCCACTATCATTCTCTCACCTTGGGTACTAGAGCATCTCCAATTCAACTCACACTCAAATAAATTCAAATAAAACCTAAGTCTAATATCACACATGTAATCCATATAACACCTCATGATCCTTTGAAAAATAGTTTTCAATGCTATTAATATTTGTTAAACCTTCTTGATGTTGATTCTTTAATAAATTTTATGGCATGTGAAAGCTTGGATTTGTGGTTTCTTGTGTGATATTTGATGAAATTGGTTTTTGATAAATGAAAAGTCCCTTGATTTAATTTTTGAAATAATCCCATGGGAACCTCAGTGTTTAGAAGGGTAGTCAAGGACAATCATGTTAGGATTTAAATTGTTAATTTACTATTGTCTTCTAAAAAATGTTTTATTCTTGTCATGAATTATAAATTGTTTATGAAATGTTTAATAATCATGCTTTTCTTTAGACCAGGTGGTGGCCTACTTATCATTTTTTACGGTCATTACTATTTTAAAATTCATTTTTGAAAAAGGAATTTTTTTAAATGTTAAAGTGAGTTTTGAAATGAAAAAACAAGGCTTTACATTAAAATGAACTAAAATGGATTCAGTGTTTTGAAACTCATGAAGTGATTTCAAAGTGAACCTGTAAAGTTTTAAACATTTAAAAGTGTACATCTTTCCATGGAAATAGTTTTAAACTTTTAATGTTAATGGTTTTTGAATATGATTTTAATTTTTTTTACTTGATGCTAATAGTTTTTATAGAAAATGGGGGTTGTATCCCATTATGTGTTTTAAAAAAAATTGGTTGATTTTCATGTGGAATAAAAAAATGGATTTCAAGTGGGGTTTTAAAAATTCAAAATATAGACTTTTGAATTTTGAAAGTGATTTTGAGATGATATTTGAAAATTTAAATTTATATGTGGTAATTTAAAATGTTTTAAGGAGACAACTATCATCCTCATTAGCTTCATCTCCTGAACAATTATTATTGAATTTTATTGCTTGAGACTCATCCTCCATCTCTTCTATGTTGCTTGAACTACCCTCAGTAGTAGTCATCCAAAATGATCACCGATACCCGGTATGGGACGACTACTGCTCATAGTAGTTCAAGAAACATAGTTTCATGTCCAGAAGAGATGGGTGATGATTCTCAAGAAATAAAATGCAATAATAATTGTTCGAGAGATGAAGTTGACGAGGATGACAGCTGTCTATAACTTTCACCTTTGGACGAATTCATAGGTTAAAACCTAACATAGTGGAGTAATTTGTTTCTTAAATTCAATTACCCATTTCCTTCAAATCATACTGAAATTATTTGAAACAACCAAATGTTGGGTTACCCTTATTAGAATTATATATAACTTTTACCTTTGATAATGAATATCTTATGTGTATTTATTTATTTATTGTAAAAAATGAATATTTTATGAACCTAATGGGATGAATATGAATCGAAAATGGATGCATGATAATAATTTGACAAAAGAGTATGAATATGGAGTTAAAGAGTTCATCAAGTTTGCAATAGAGCATGCATACAACCCTTCTCAAATCCTTTTTCCGTATTTACGTTGTTTTTATTCATGAAAAATTATTCCAGAAGAGTTGGAAGACCATTTGATTTGTTATGGAATATACCATATCTATAAATGTTGGACTAAACATGGGTAAAAACTAAACATGAACACCAATTAGGATGATATTGTTGTTTATGGATCATTTGATATGCATATCAGTGTAAATGATGATAGAGATTGCATGAAATAAATAACAACGACAATTGAAGTTTACCTTCGTGATTTTCTAATGTTTTTTGAGAAGTTAAATAACTATGATAAAATACCATTTTATACTGGTTATACTAAATACACAACATTTTTATATGTATTGAAGTTATATAATTTGAAATATGACAAAAAATGGAGTGCCACCAGCCTTACAAAACTACTTGGTCTCCTGAATGATATGATACCAAAAGAAAATGAACTTCCATGTCAAACATATGGTTCTAAATGAATGATACATTCAATGGGAATGATCTTTAAAAAATACATGATTTTACAAATGATTGCATATTGTTTTGTAATGACCATGAATCACTCATAAAATGACATAAGTGTGACACAGATTGATACAAGAAAAATGAATCAAGTCCTTTGAAATTTTTATGGTAATTTCCTATTATTCCATGGTTTAGAAGACTATATGGATGTTAGGAAACTGCGAGACAACATGCAGATACAAGAATTAAAGATGAGAACCTACATCATCCATCAGATTCTCCTCAGTGGAAGAAAATTGGTTATGAGTATCCTAAATTTGGAAATAAGCTGATAAACTTTTACATTTCATTATCTACATATGGAATAAATCCTTTTTGTATACATAGTAGTACTCATAGTACATGGACCATCATGTTGGTAAATTATAACTTGCCACCATGGTTAAGTATGAATCACAAATACATTATGTTGTCACTACTTATATCTGGACCAAAGAAACCTGGTAATGATATTGATGTCTATTTGTCTCCATTGGTAAAAGATCTTAAATTGATGTGGGATACAAGTGTTACATTGTATGATGTTCATAGAATTGAAGAATTCACATTGAGGGCCATGTTGTATAGGATAATAAATGACTTTCATTCTTATGGAAATTTGTTAGGATATAGAATTAAAGGAATATTGGGGTGTCCCATTTCTGAAGAGTTAACACACTCAGTTCGGTTGAAAAATTCCCTGAAGACTTTACTTTTAGGACATGAGAAATTTTTACCTTGATGACAAAAATACCGATCCTGGACAACAACATTCAATGGGAATACCGAATAAGGTACAACACCATCTTCACTAACGGGTGATCAACTATTCGATAAAGTAAAAGATATTGACACTATTTTTGGTAAACCACTTTTGAAAAACCTTATGAAATCAGGTTGGAAGAAGTGATCAATTTTCTTTGAATTACCATATTGGAATTTTTTGTACGTCAAAAAATTTCTTGATGTCATACATGTAGAAAAAAAAATGTATTTGATAGTATTATTGAAACATTACGAAATATTCATAGCAAAATGAAATATGGAATCAAGGCTATGTTGGAAATGATTGAAATGAGGATAAGGGAAGATTTGGAACCAGTGAAGGGTAAAGGGAATAATTTTCTTCCCCCAATAGCTTACACTCTACCCAAATAGGAAAAATTGCAAAATTTCATTTTCCTTAATGGTGTAAAAGTTCCAAATGGGTATTCATCAAATATCAAAAACATCATGTAAATGAATAATTTGAAGTTATAAGAATTAAAATCACATGATTATCATGTTTTGATACAAGATTTGATGCCCGTTTCTTTCCATTGAATTCTTCCTAAAAGTGTACGACATACATTAACCATGCTCTGCTTCTTTTTCAAAGCCATATGTAGTAAAGTTATAGAACCGATGAAGTTTACAATTATGAATAAGGAGGTTTCAATCATATTATGTAAATTAGAGATGTTCTTCCTACCACCATTCTTTGATATAATGATCTGGTTGATGGTTCAATTGGTTAGAGAGGTTCACATATGTGGTCTTGTCCATTATAGATGGATGTACCCCATTGAACGATATATGAATATTTTGAAAGGGTATATCAAGAATCGAATTTAACTAGAAGGTTGTATTGAAGAATGATATATTATTAAAGAAGATATTGAATTCTATACTGATTACCTATTAGATTTTGAAAAACCTACTCTCAAAAATTCTTATCATAGAGGATGCCTTATGGGAAAATGGATTTCCTAAATATATATTATTACAATTACCATCACAGAGTGGGAGCAAGCACAACTTTACATTTTACATAATAGTGAAGATGTTGATCCATACATTGAAGCCCACAAAGCAATTATTAGAGATATGAATCTGTTAAGGGCTGAAGGATGGATATCAAATACATATAATCAAAAGTTTATTGGATGGTTATGATATCAAATTTATAAGAAGTTATCTAAAAATATGAATTAAATTACTGAGAGATTTCGATGACTAGCCAGGGGACCAAATTCAAATGTTATATCTTACACTGGTTTTGTAACCAATGGTTATACGTTCTATATAAAATAACACGATGACTATAGTATGATACAAAATAGTGGAGTTAATCTGATGGAAGAAGTGATGCACATATCCAGTTCCAAGGATAGAAATCCAATTTATGGGAATATTTCATATTTCGGCATTATCGAATAGATTTATGAGTTGGATTATACAACATTTAAGGCACTGATTTTACATTGAAAATGGGTTAACAATAGAAGTGTAGTTAAAGTTGTTAAAATGGGATTCATGAAGGTGAATTTTAGTGTATAAGGGGAAAAGATGAGTTGTTTATAGCAGAATCACAAGCAGTGCAAGTATTTTATGTCTCAGATCCAGAAAACAAGAATTGGTTGATTTTAATGCTGATAGCTAAAACAACAGTAGAATCAGATGAAAATTCAATCAAGGATAAACCTTTCATTGGGATATCACAATCTATTCATGTCGGTCCCAATATAGACATTGTCTTGTACATTATAAGGGACCATAAGGAGGGGATTTTGATTCTTGATAGAGGATCCAAATCCCTTCAACCTTTAAAAAAAGAAAAAGAGTTCAATGACAAGGTTAAAGTGTTTTTTAATATAATATTCTTTTCCTCGTAATATTATTTGTTCTCTGCTACATTAACATAATCAAAGTTAAATGTTTGACTACTCATGTAGACAATGTATTCTGCACATAATGATGTTACCAATTTCAAGGAAGAACATAATGTTGATGCTGAAACTGAAGAATTATTAAGAGATCAATAAAATGTTGATGAAAAAAACAATAATGACACAACATAGCAATGTTGAATAAAATTATCAAGTCAAGAAGTAATGGTATAAAATTTGAGGTTGGCTGGAATCAACGTGGCCAACCCGTTGAGCCCAACAAGTCAATATTCATTAGTTATGTAGGGGTCACAAAAAGGATGAATGTGTTGATTGATATAGATTCATGGCACCACATCCATCTTGTAATAAAGGAAACCCTTTGGAAAGATATAATGATAATGTTACGATATACTTTATCTATTTTACTGAAAAATTATATAATGAAATATTGATTTAATTTTCATTATTCCTTGTAGAGTTTGTTTATTTTAGGAGATTTCCATAAGAAATATGTATTAATGGCCACTATAAAATCCCATAGAGGATTCATTCTTACCAAGTTACATCTTAGGGATGTTGAGGGGAAAATAAATCTCCACCCACCAGTTAGTTATGCACATAAGATAAAGCAAAAAACATGGAATGATTTCATCAGTTGCCGTGATGATAAATCATTTTAGGTGCATTGTAGTTGATAATATATTATTTGAATTTATTTATTTTATACAATTTGATTTAAATTTATTAATTTATGAAATAGTAAAATAGTTCTGAAAATAAATAATGTGAATCAAAACCAATGTACCTCTATCATAAAGCAAGGATGGGGTACGTTTCACTAGAGAAAAAATTAGTATGTATTTTAAATCAATAATAAAAGTTTTATCTGATAGGAACTTACATATATTATCTTGTTTCTATGGATATTGATAAATCAAAATCTGAAACCACTTCCATCCCACGTCATGTGATGTGGAAGGAGGCTCTCATAAATAAGAAGGGTAAACTAGTTGATGAAAATATAAAAGAAGTATAAGAAACATATGTAAGTATAAAATAATGGGAATTCATTATTCTTTATAGTATTATTACATAAAAATATATATTTATGTTAATATATTTTTTATACGGTTTAGATATAAGAATCAACAATGACTATAGTGGAAGAAAAATTGCTTTAAGTAGATTTTAAGCATTTAGAACAATATGGTCATGTTATAGGATTAGGTTTTGGAGTGCCTCCTAGAACATATTTCTAGAAGACAAAACCACAAGAAGATGCATATAAGGTGATCAGATAATTGCAGACAAAAGTAGATTCCTTGTAAGATATTATTTTTCGGTCTGGTTTGGAAGACCAATATACGATAAAGGATCAAATTGAACTGGCAGTGGAACAAAGATCCATACATGGAGAATCAAATAACCCCACTATATTTTAGGCTAGTCATTCCTATCAACCGTATACCTTACCTGAGGTAATCAATTTTTTCATCACTCTTTCTCCTAAATGTGAATAAAAAAACTTCCAATAACTTTATATTACTAAAATTCTATAGGGTACGATTGTATGTGATTTTTATCTGTCAACATCCACGCACTGCCTTGTTTTAAGGGGTATGGTGTATAATATCCCAGGAGACAAGCTATAAAATAATGAACTCTCAAAAGATCACATGAGAGTGGGGATTGAGGTATCTCATGATCTGACCACTGAGTTTCCTATTCCACTCGATGATCTAGATATTACAATGATCAGTGATGCTATGGGAACTTTCATGGAATGGTCATCTAATCTTATAAAGATACATGAGGTATGTATTTAACAAAATTTTTCCCTGAAAAACCTGTAATTGTTGATGATAAAATGTATAAAGTGGGGTATGGTATTAGAGATAGATAAAATGATGGAGAAATGAAAGGTCAAATCAAGACAATATGTTGAGTCAATAAGGTTATCTTATGACTTCTTCATTACTTATGGTTTTATGTTTTAAAAATCACAAACACTTTTTATTAAGTTCTATTTTTTTCTTAAGTTATGTTTTTTTCTTAAGTTCTGTTTTTTTTAAGATTCAGAATTGTCATTCTGTTATACTTACAGATGTATCATTACGATTTTCCATTCTGTTATACTTACATATGTATCATTATGATTTGTCATTCTGTTATACTTACAGATGTATAATTATGATTTGTCATTCTATTATACTTATAAGATGTATTATTATGCTTTTCCATACTATCTTTATGATTCCAAATTCGGTGAATAAGTGATATCGTTTTTGTGATACTGATTTCGGTGTATAAGTGATACCATCTTTATGATTCTGAATCTAGCGTATAAGTGATACCATCTTTGAGATACAAAATCCGATGCAAAAGTGATTCTGTTTTATGATTCTGATTCCGGTGTATAAGTGATACCATCTTTAAGATACCGATTCCGGTACAAAAGTCATTCCGATTTTATGATTCTGATTCTGAAACAAATGTGATACTAGTTTCTCAATCCGAATTACTTTTCCTTATGAATCCGTTTTCTTGAAAATATTTTTCTTAAGAATTCATTTTTCTTAATAATGTTAGAGTTGTTTAATGTATCATTACAATATTATCGGATTCCAAGTTTTATTATACTTAACATTTATCTTTAACTTAACATCATTTCTTACTTGAAACGATGTCGTACAATTTGTTACAAACTAACCATTGTATGTTTGAAACGTGTCCAGGTCCCTCTGAAATTTAAGGAAAATATGACCATTGGAGTGGAGCTGACTATTGGGAAGCTTTGCCTATAAATACAAGTTCATTTGAATGAGCTCAATACTGAAACATTGACAACATTGTAGAGAGTTTATGAACTTGATACATGCCGTGAAGTGTTTTCTAGAGAGATAGGATCTTTAAACTCTCAGTGATTCATGCAGATTTCATGAACAACTTGTTCAGGTGTGAATAACTTATTCAGACTTGCTTCGTGCAAACTTCGATCGTGCTAATAATGGGATTTCGAGTTTGGAAGACAAAGGTTCCGATTTCCTTCTAAATCGAAGGCTTGTGGGGATAGAAAAACAGATACCAATCTTCAGATTGAGGGATTACCTGGGTTTGGGTAAGATAGACTTTCTTGAAAGTATAAATCAAAGAAACTTTATCCAAGGTTGTTGGATAACCTTCTCTTTGGGTTAAAAGAATCTTATTGTTACTTGTTTTCTATTACAAATTGTTTTATTTCCGCTGTAATCTTAACTTTGTTAAAGATAAAAAGTATAACTTTCTTACAATTTCTAATTCTGTTACTCTGATTATATTACCGATTCTATATGCTTTAAGGTAGAATATTTCTTTTAAGAAAAGGTTTCATTTAGAGGTGTTGTGTATGTTTGTTTAACTTTGTTAAACTAAACTTTAAAGATTCTAAAAGAATTTTTTAAAGTATGCAATTCACCCCCCTCTTGTATATTGAGCATATACATCATTATTTCGATCCTACAATTTATATCAAAGGAGGTATCAAAAATAATTATATCCACATATAAGTTTTCTTGCTCAAGTTTCCTTTTTCTTATTTGATTATAAACATTTACTTCTAATAAGTTCTGTGGAAAGAAATTCTTTTTAGTATGGCAGACATTCATGTTGAATCTCTAGATAATCTCAATCCTACTAGAATACCAATCTTCGATGGAAATGACTATGAGTATTGGAGAGACAGAATGAAGACCTTTGTGATAAAAACAGGTGTATAAAACTACATTATGTTAACTGGAGATTATAAGATTCCTGATAAGGGACTTAGAACCTTTACTAATCCAGAAAAGGTGGAATATCAGCTAAACTTTAAGGTATGTAATACTTTGCTTTGTTCCATGACTAGAAATATATATAGCCAAATTTCATCCTGTGAAGCTGCAAATATTATTTAGAAGAAGCTTGAAGTAACTCACTTTGGAACTTCCAAAGTTATCGAAACTAGAAGAGCTATGCTCAGAGCTGAGTACCATGATTTTTTCTTTCCTTATGGAGAACCTATATATAAAGTACAACAAAGATTAATGACTATTGTCAACAGTTTACAATCCATGAGTGAAAAAAGTTTGGATGATAAGGCCCTTGTAGATAAGATTATAGACATCATGCCTAACGAATGGGAATCCAAGATAACTACTATAGATGAAAATAGAAAAGTTACACAGATTTCTCTTGATGAACTATTTGGAACCCTTCTCCAACATGAAACCAGAATGAAGAGAGATGCTGATAATATTAAGAAGAAGAATGATAATGGAGGTGTTTCTTTTACAACTACTTCAAATCATACGAAATCCAAGACTCCTGAGAGAGTTAAAATATCTAAATCTAAGAAGGTTGTTGTTCAATCTGAATCTAGTGAAAGTGAAACATCATAAAATGAGTTATCCAATCTTTCTCGGAGGATGAACAAGATTGTTGGGAAGAAGAACTTTCAATATAGATACAAGAAGAAAGATAAAAAATATAAGAGAGATGGAGAAGTGACATGCTATGAATGTAGAAGAATTGGTCATATCAGACCTGATAGTCCCTTACTTAAGAAAAGAGACAAGAAGGACATGAATTCTGAGAGAAACAAGAAGAAGTTCTATAGATCAAAGCATACGAAAGTTCTAAAAGCCAATGAAACTTGGAGTGCCAGTGGTGGAGATTCTTCTGACAATTCTTCAGATTATGAGTCTTCTGAGAAAAAGAATATTGGTTTAATAGTCTGAGCTCCATATCAAAATCAATGTCTTATGGATAAGGTACGAACTGCTGAATCCTTAACCAATATGTTTTTGACTTAAAATTTTTTTGATAAATATTTTTCTTTAGATGAAGAATCTTCTTCATTAGATAATGATAATGATTTTCCTTCCTATGAGGAAGTTTCTAGGTTTTCTAAGTTTGTAGAGATTATAAATTGTAAATTTTCTAAGAAACCTAAAAAGGTAAATTCTAGAGAGTTTATTTTAACAAAATAAATTTCAAATCTTTCCAAATATCTTGATAAGAAAAATGATGTTTTATAAAATCTTTCTAAGAAACTCGAGGAAGCTAATTATGAGAAGGATAATATTTCTAAATATCTTAAAATTTTGTTTTTTGAAAAATATTCTTTAGAGGATAAGATTAAATCTAAGTCTATTATTCCAGAGGATAGGAATTTAGTCATAAGACTAAAGTCTGAAATTTTTTCATTGATAAAACTTCTTGCAAATTTTACTTCTGGTAAGGAAAATTTTGACAAGATGTATTCTCAGATCCGACCTCATGGTAATAATCAAGGATTAGGTTATTCTCATGAAAAAATTGTTTTTAGAAAAAATTATTTTGTTCCTCCAAGAGCCCCTTTTTGTACTAAATGTCAAAGTGGTAGGCATTGGAAGAAAAACTGTTCTTTAAATAATGTTCAATCTCTTGGGTTTCATAAAGCTTACTTTTCTAAACAAATATGGATACCCGAAATTTTATTATCTAACAATTCCAGATCCAAGTAAGTTTGGATTCTAAAAACCTAAATCTTCTTTTTTAGGTCAATAAAGGAAGTACCAAAAACATATGGCACGTGGATAGTGGATGTTCCCGACACATGACTGGAAACAAAAACTATTTCAAAAAGATTTTAAAGACTAAAGGTGGAAAAGTAACCTTTGGAGATAACTCTCAAGGAGAAATTGTCGGTATAGGTAACATTATTCTTCTTAGAAAATATTTAATTTCAAATGTTTTATTTGTTAAAGGTCTTAAGAACAACCTCATCAGCATAAGTCAATTATGTGATGAATGATACCTTGTGAATTTTAGGAATGAAAAGTGCTTAGTACACAATTCCAAGGATGAATTTATTCTCTCGGCCCATAGGCAAGAGAATGTATACACATTAAACCTAGAAGACCTTATAAGTTAAGATCTTCCTTATCTAAGTGCAATTGAAGATCAATATTGGATTTGGCATATAATACTAGGACACTGTAACTTAAGGAATCTTAGTAAACTTTCTAAGAAAGAACTTGTTAAGGATCTACCGGATCTTAGGTTTGATTATTCAAAAGTCTATAATCCTTGTCAATATAAAAAGCAACATAAATCTATCTTTAAATCTATAAGTAAAGTTACAACTTCTAATACCTTACAGTTAGTGCACATGAACTCATTTGGTCCAACACAAACTGGAAGTATTGGAGGAAAATACTATGTGTTTGTCCTAGTTGATGACTACACCAGATTTACTTGGGTTTATTTTCTCAAAAAGAAATATGAAGCATTTTATTATTTCAAAAATTTTAGAGCTCAAGTTAAAAATGAGAAAAACCTTCCATTGGTAACTATTCATAATGATCATAGAGGAGAATTTCAAAATTCTGATTTTGAAAATTTTTGTAGTAAAAAAGGTATTACTCACAAATTTTATGCTCCAAGAACTCCTAAACAAAATGGTGTTGTTGAAAGAAGAAATTGTATTCTTTAAAAGATGATTAGAACCATGTTGAGTGAATATTTTATAGCTAAATTTTGTTGGGTTGAAGCTATAAATACTACCTGTTATACTATAAATCGAGTTTTAATTAGACCTTTTCTTAATAAAACACCTTATGAGTTATGGACTGGCTGAAAACCGAAAGTATCCTACTTCAAAGTTTTTAGTTGAAAAGTATTTATCTTGAACACCAAGGATAACTTATATAAATTTGAACTCAAATCTAATGAAGGAATCTTCTTAGGCTACTCCACCGACTCTAAGGCATATAGAGTTTTCAATAAAAACACTTGCACTATGGAAGAAATAGTACATGTTAATTTTGATGAAAATGATCCTTTTAATTTCAAACAACTTGAACTTATCTTTGATATATTTTCTAAAACTAATCACCAACCTTTGATAGAAGACCTTTTAGATAAGGATAATGTTCAAGAAAATGTTTCTAAAACAATTACCCCTGAAGATTTTCTACCTTATGTTGATGATAAAGTCTCTCAAAACCCAAATTAGTTGTTACTTAGAAACCATCCCATTGATAATATCATTGGAAATGTTAATCAACCAGTAAGAACTAGAAGTTCTTTAAGGAATGAAGTTGAACATGTTGCCTTTCTTTCCCAATTTGAACCAAAGACTCCTGAAGAATCCTTGGGTGATGAAGATTGGATAAAGGTTATGCAAGATGAACTCAACGAATTCATAAGGAATCAGTTTTGGACCTTGGTTGAAAAACCTAAGGAAACTTATGTTATTGGAGTAAAATGGGTTTTTAGAAACAAATGCGATGAAAATGGAGTTATTGTTAGAAATAAAGCAAGACTAGTTTCCAAAGGCTATAACCAATAACAAGGCATAGACTATGAAGAAACCTATTCTCTTGTAGCAAGACTTGAATTTATTCATATTCTTCTTTCCTTTGCAGCATTCTTGAATTTCAAACTTTAGAAAATGGATGTGAAGTGTGATTTTCTTAATGGTTATGTACATGAGTAAGTCTATATAGATCAACCCCTGGCTTTGAAGATACAAAACATCCTAATAATGTTTATAAACTTACCAAAGCTTTGTATGGACTTAAACAAGCCCCTAGAGCTTGGTATGATAGACTTTCAGAATTTTTGCTTCAAAATAACTATGTTAAGGGAACTACTATTCCAAACCTTTTTATTAAGAAAAATAATAAAGATGTTTTGATTGTCCAAATTTATGTTGATGACATTATCTTTGGATCAACTCAACAATCCTTAACTGATTCCTTTGCGAATATTATAAAATCTGAGTTTGAGATGAGTATGACAGGTGAGTTAACTTTTTTTCTTGGTTTTAAAATTTCTCAAAAACCAGAGGGAACTTACATATCTCAACATAATTATATCAAATATATTCTTAAGAAGTTAGGGTATGATAATGATAAGAGTATAATTAATCCTATCAGAACCTCTAATACTCTTGATATTGATGAAGCAGGGAAACCTATGGATCAAACATCATATAGAGGGATGAAAGGAAGTTTACTTTACTTAACATCTATTCAACCTGAATTAATTTTCTCAGTATGCTTATGCGCAAGATTCTAAGCAAATTCCAAAGAATGTCATTTAAAGGCAGTGAAAAGAAATTTTCCCTACTTAAAGGGAACTTTAGATTTGGGAATTTTTTATTCCTCTGGAAATAATTTTGAACTTAAAAGTTTTTCAAATGCAGACTTTGGTGGTTGTAAAATGGATAAAAAAAGTACATCCGGAACTTTTCATTTCTTAGGAGATTTCTTAGTTTCTTGGTCATGCAAGAAACAACATTCTGTAGCATTTTCCACTACTGAAGCTGAATATATAGCAGCTAGAAGTTGTTGTGATTAAGTGTTGTGGATGCAACACACACTCACATAATATGGTATGAGTTTTACTAAGACTCAAATAATGTGTGACAACACAAGTTCCATTTCCCTAAGTAAAAACTCTTCACATCACTCTCGTGCAAAGCACATAGATATTCGACATCACTTTCTTAGGGATCACACACTTAAACAAGATATTATTCTTCAATTAATTAGAACATAAGAACAACTTGCTGATATTTTTACAAATCCATTATCTTTAGATAGATTTTAATACATTAAATAGAAGCTAGGAATGATCTCTGTAAGTTAATCATTCATATATACTTCCTATTTAAATAATCTCCTAACATTAAACTACTTCTTATTTCAGGGGAGTACATATGATTGCTTGTTTTTATTCTTTTATTAAGATTTTTTTTTTAATTTTTCAAGAAAATTTTGGTATTGGAAATTTTGGTATTGGAAATTTCGGTATTGGAAATTTTGGTATTGGAAATTTTGGTATTGGAAATTTCAGTGTTGGAAATTTCGGTGTTGTAAATTTCAGTGTTGGAAATTTCGGCATTGGAAATTTTGGTATTACAATCCTAGATTCTAAAACTTCCAAGAAAATTCTTATAATATTGATAAACTTCTTAGATTATTCCAAAAGGTAAATTTTCTTACCCTTTATTTTCTTATCTTAAGTTTTAGTTGTTGGTTTTTCAAAATTTTAAATTCTGGTTTACCTTACTACAAAAGATCGGAATTCATATCTTTAATCGTCCTCAACTATTAGATTAGGTCAGGTTATGTTCATCCTTTTGATTATCTTATAGAAGTTGAAAGGTTATATCCTTGTCTATATAAGGGGTGCCTCGTTTCTTAGTACCACACCATTCTTGCTGATCTCTGTGTCAAAGTTCTATTGCCATCAAAGTTTTCGTTTCGATTCTTTTTCTCTCTGAATGACTCCTGAATCCTGAGTAGGCCAGATGCTGACTAGAAAGGAAATAAAGGATTGTTCAATATTTAGGGAAAGGTTGGTTTTCCCTAAATTCTTTTCAAAATATGACTCCCTTATCTCTAATGTGATAAGAACAAATATATGGGAAAGTGTTTGTGTGGATAAAGAGAAAAGTTAGGATCCGGTTTATCCTAACCTGGTTATTCAGTTCTATAAATCTGTTACGTTCTTCCAAAAGGATGGTAAGGATCTATTTAAGTTCAAGTGTTATGATGAGACATATAAAATCCCCTATAAGAAGGCAGAAAACGTTCTTAACATTCTGTATAAAGGGGAAGCTATTATATGCTCTCAAAAAATCCCTGAGAAAAAAGTTTCTTTTGAGAAGGTCAAAGCTCTGGATTATCTTGGTCTCAAGTATGTTATGAATCCAAATATTACGAATCTCTCAACAAACCACAAGATGGTAGATCTCTGGATGCAATGATTTATTATACCAAGAAAAGGAGATAAGTACTCTCTAAATATATGTGATATCTTTCTATTAGACTTTCTCATCAACTTAAGGAAGATCAACTTTGTGAAGTACATCTTTCTCACCATCCAGGCAATAAAAGGTGGATCCATTCGATCACAGATACTTATGTATCTGACAACTATCTCCAGGATAATTTTCTTATGCCTTCAAGAGTTGAATTTCCCATGCCGATCAGTCTCAAATCCTTTCAAGATTTTGTTACTCAGTGATGACACTCTAAGAAGGATGAAGGTAGAGTTCTTACAGGAATTCAAGATTTTTGAAGAAATGGTTATCCAGAACAAAGGTGATGTTCCAGAGTCTTCAAAATCATTACCCAAGAAAAGGAAATAGGAAGAACCAAGCATGCCTATACCAATTCCTGATGTCATGGTATCAGCACCTCCTCTTACAAAGAAACCGAAATCCTATTACGATGCAACATTGGGAAAGTAGAGAGAAATGGTAGCAACCAGAAAATAAGGAGATCCTTCCTTTGGCTTAAATCCTGTGGAGTATATGGCCTTAAAACTTAATCAAGCTGGAAATCTTGAGAAATAAAAGAAGGAGAAGAAGTTAAAGAAGAAATCCATGGAAGCGTAAGTTTGTCAGTCTCTTCTAAAAGCTGTAGAAAAGAAGTCACAACAAGTATAGGAATCTAAAGTTGTTCATAAGAAACTGGTTGCCACTCTAGAAATCCAGAAATCCAAGAAAGTTCTATCTTTATCAGAACCTGTTCAAGAAATAGAAGATCATATAGTTTAAGAAGACTATTATGATGTTTTAAGGGAAGTGGAAGACTACATTGTAACTCCTTTAAGTTCAATATCTAAATATATTTTAGAAGAACAAGTTGAAGAAAAAGTTGAAGAAGAAGTTGAAGAAGAAGTAGAAGTTGAGAAAGAGGTTGAAGTTGAGGAAGAAGTAGAAGTTGAAGAAGAAGAAAAAGTAGAAACTAAAGTGGAAGAAGAAGAGAAATAAGAGGTTGATCATCAAGGTGGTGAATAAGAAGAGTTTCTAAAGAAATAAGATGAACAAGGAGATCTAAATGTTATCCAAGTTTCAGATGAACAATATCCAGTTTGAAATCTTTTCAAAGGAAAAATTGTTTTGGTTGCCTCATCTGAAAAAGAAACACCTCAGAAGTATTTCAATAGAATAGAAAAATTAATTTCCTTAACTCCAAGAGGAAATCAGAAAGTAAAAGTTATTTCAGGTTCCAAATCCTCTTCATCTATTGAAAATGAATTTGTCAAGCTATCTTTAATAAAGTTAGTCAGAACCATTTCAGTTCTTGCAAATATAGATGCCTAGAATCAAATGATGCAAGAAACTCTGAATCAAAAGATGGAATTAACCAATATGCTTATGGACATGGTGGTCAAACAAGAAGCAGAATTCAGTAATATTTTGATTGATTACAAAGCCTAGAAGGTGACTTGTAAGAAAGTCTTTAACCGCACCAAGACTATCAATGAAGAGCTAATACAGTTCAGTGACTTTATGGATTCAATAAATGGAGCTTTCAATACTTGTGAAATTGAGTTCAACAAGGTCAAGGCATCAATCTGTGAGAAATCTAGTCAACTCAATTCTGTTGCCCGATCTGTTAGCAGTGAGAAGAAAGTTAGAGCTGAATTAGAGAGAAAGGTCGATGCTGAAGAATAAAGAATCTTGTCTTTAGAAAAGAAGGATCATGATCAGGAGATATTATTGAAGAATTTTGAAGAAGATCATAAGGAAGTGAAGAAACTCAAAGCCTTGATAAAGAAAATGTTGTTTGAGAAGAAGAAGGATGAATGATTTTTGTTGACATTCCAATGTTTTGTTGTAATCTAAACCTTATTTCCAAAATTTTCCTTAAGAAATTTCTTGCATATATTTCTTTTGTTTTCTAATGTATGCTTACTTAACCTTACAGGTACATCTTATACTTCTTCATTTCTTTCCCTCATTTTGAAAATCACAAAGGGGGAGAATTTATTCAAAGGAATAATTTAATGAAGATATCAAAGGAGGATAATCTATTAAGGGAGAGTATGGTAAGAAAGGATAATGACCAAGTAAGGGGGAGTTTTCTTTAAGAAGATATGTTTATCTAAGAGGGAGATATTTCCTTAAGAAAGGAAACCAAAGATCAA
Organism: Viscum album; assembly: GCA_963277665.1. Lineage (NCBI taxonomy): Eukaryota > Viridiplantae > Streptophyta > Magnoliopsida > Santalales > Viscaceae > Viscum > Viscum album. The sequence continues at coordinate 819,496,094 of OY728133.1, forward strand.
GAATACGGTCCTTGGGAAACATAACCTAAGGGAGAGTTAGTCATATTCATCAGAAATCTCATTCAATGGGGGAGATAAGTTTTTCATACTTGCTTATCTAAGTCAATATATTCTTCCTTAGCAAAGTTGTTTGTGATTTCCAAAAAGGGTGATATTTTTGAATCAATAAGGTTATCTTATGACTTCTCCATTCCTTATGGTTTTATTTTTTTAAAATCACAAACACTTTTTCTTTAGTTCTATTTTTTTTCTTAAGTTACGTTTTTTTCTTAAGTTTTGTTTTTTTAAGATCCGGAATTGTCATTCTGTTATACTTATAGATGTATCATTACAATTTTTCATTCTATTAAACTTACAAATGTATCATTAAAATTTGTTATTTTGTTATACTTACAAATGTATCATTACGATTTTTCATTCTGTTATACTTACAAGATGTATTATTATGTTTTTCCATACTGTCTTTATGATTCTGAATCCGGTGTATAAGTGATACTGTCTTTGTGATACCGATTCTGGTGTATAATTGATACCGTCTTTATGATTCTGAATCTAGTGTATAAGTGATACCATCTTTGAGATACCGAATCCAGTGCAAAAGTGATTCTGTTTTATGATTCTGATTCCGGTGTATAAGTGATACCGTCTTTGAGATACCGATTCCGGTACAAAATTCATTCCGATTTTATGATTCTGATTCCAGAACAAATGTGATATCGATTTCTCAATCTGAATTACTTTTCCTTATGAATCCATTTTCATGACAATATTTTTCCTTAAGAATCCATTTTTCTTAATAATGTTAGAGTTGTTTAATGTATCATTCCAATATTATCAGATTCCAATTTTTCTTATACTTAACCTTTATCTTTAACTTAACATCGTTTCTTACTTGAAACGATGTCGTATAATCTGTTACAAACTAACCGTTGTATGTTTGACACGTGTTCAGGTCCCTCTGAAATTTAAGGAAAATATGACCGTTGGAGTGGAGCTGACCATTGGGAATCTTTGCCTATAAATACAAGTTCATTTTAACAAGCTCAATACTAAAACATTGACTACATTATAGAGAGTGGATGAACTTGATACATGCTGTGAAGTGTTTTCTAGAGAGAGAGTCTCTTTCAACTCTCATTACTTCATACGAATGTCGTGAACAACTTGTTCAGAATTGATTTGTGTAGACTCCGATCGTGCTGATCGTGGGCTTCCGGGTTTGGAAGACAGAGGTTCCGATTTCCTTCTAAATCAAGGGCTTATGGGGATAGCAAGACAGATACCGATCTTTAGATTTAGGGCTTACCTGATTTTGGGTAATACATACTTTCTTAAAAGTATAAATCAATGAACCTTTATCCAAGGTTGTTGAATACCCTTATCTTTGGGTTAAAAGAATCTTGTTGTTACTTGTTTTCTATTACAAGTTTTTTTATTTCCGTTGTAATCTTAACTTTGTTAAAGATAGAAAGTATAAATTTCTTATACTTTCTAATTCTGTTACTCTAATTATATTATTGATTCTATATTCTTTAAGGTAGAATCTTTCTTTTAAGAAAAGGTTTCATTTAGAGGTGTTGTGTATGTTTGTTTAACTTTGTTAAACTAAACTTTAAAGATTATAAAGGAATTTTTTAAAGTATACAATTCACCCCCCTCTTGTATATTGAGCATATACATCATTATTTCAATCCTACACAATCTAGTGAATCGACCAAGAAATCAAAAGGACCTTTTAGGAGTACCTTCTCCCCACCAGTTCCAGAGCAATATTTATTATCATTAAAACTTCATGAAGAGACCACATTTAAAGATAAAAACATATCTTACATTCTATATTAAGAATAAATATATGAAAATTTCATGAAATACGTAGTTAGTCTCAAAAGTATAAATAAGATTCACAAGTTTGAATGGATGAGAATCTCAGTTGTGAATACATACATAATGTGAATTTTCTTAATATGTCTATCCAAATAGTGATATAATATGTTCGTTAATGTTAATAACTATTAATATTTTCTATAGGCATTTATATCACTACTATATAAAGGGAAAACCACGCAAAGCATGATTTTGATTCATTAATCTCTATATTATTTCAACGCAAAAAAACTTATTTGGAGAAGAAATATGTTGATAAGAATAAAGATGATCTATATGATGTGTTTGAGAAAAAATAACAAAAATCATACTCTTTTTGATGCCTACAATGCAAGGGTAAAACTCTACAATCAAATCACATAAAATATATATATTTTTTTGAATTACTTATTGTTTTTTTAGGTATAATTGGATGCTGATCACAGTCAATCTAGATACCCAAAATGTATATTTTTTTGGATCCAATGCATGGATATCCAACAACATGATGTGTATTGTGAATTTTTAATATACTAAAATAAATTTTTTATAGATAAACTTTGAATTATATGTTTTAGTCTATGTTTTAATAAGAATTTTGTTATGATAGGGAAGTCACTAAATATAGGATAATTCATGGAATGAGGTCAGTGACTGAACATAAAAAGAATTTGGATTACTTCAAATGGAAAAAAATTAAGGTATATATAAAAATATTTAATTATCAAAACACATTTCAAATCAATTTACTTATTTTTTTCAATGTTTCTGTAGTGTATGAAGTAAGATAATGGCAAAAATTGTGGGTATTATGTTTGAAAATTTATGAGAGATATCATGAACTATAAAAAGAATAGCATCCCCGAAAAGGTAATTTCCAAAGGTAATTACAATTTCATTAAAAATATTTCTTAATCGTTTGTTTGTATATATTTTATCAGTACTACCAATATTGCTGACAACCTTCATACTCAAAAGAAGAAGTAAATTTATTTAGAGATGAGTGAGAAACATACATAGTGTCAGAATGTTTGGTAATAACATAATTAGGTGATTACCTACTATGTTTTTGATCTAGTACAAGCTATAACCTTAGAAATATATTTGGGGTGTAAAGCATTAGTATTAGAATGCTTATATATTATTTTTGATCTATTTCTCAAGGAGAAGTATAATAGAGGAAATAATTTTTTAGAAGCACTGTCCTAAAAATAATAAAATTTTTGGGAAATGGTGGAGGTGGAGGAGGAGGTGGGAGAAGAGTCGGAGGCCGAGGAGGAGGAGGAGCCAAAGGTGGAGACCGTGGTGGAGGAGGAGATGAAGCGCTGACTAGTAAACAATAAAATTGTTGGGCAATGGATTAGAATAGGGATCATATCAAGGTTGTGTTTGAGAACAATTATTAAAAAGTGAACATGACACTTGTCACTTAAGATAAGATCCAATGTGCAAGTGTTTTAGGTTTCTTATTGAAAAAATATTTTCACCACTTGTTTAAGTGATTTTGTATAGGAATTTAAGTGGGGTATTTCTTTTTCAGAAACAAAATAAACACCACTTATTTTTTAAAACTGACTATCATAGGATACAATTTATTTTAGAACATTACAAGCACAATCAAATATTACTAAAGTGTGAAATAAACCCCTCACCAAGAACTAACTGAAAAACAACAAAAAAACAGATGTAGTTGCTTGCCCATGGATTCTCTACACTACAAAGAATGGGTCTTAGTAGTATACAATAACCAAAATAAGAACTTGTTCAATATTCTTATATAAAAATTGCCACTAAGAATGTAGAGATTAATAATATATAAATTCCATAATTGTGGTAACTTCAAAAAAAAATTTAGAAATTATATAAGTAGAATATCAGTAATAAAAAATGTGTGGATGAATTTATGAATGCATACAAACACAGATGGAAGGATAGTTCCTTACACCATGTCAACAATCCTTTCATTTTATTTAGGAGAAATATCCATCACATGCATTAAATAGCTCACACTATGAAGCTTTAAAGAAAATAAATGTAAAGAAAACCAATAATAAAACATTACAACCACTAGTAATTCAAAAAGTTGACATGTACCTACCGTATAGAAACCATCCATATATTAAGCAGTGGAGCCAATAGTCACTTGATAGTAATACACCACTAATCCAATCATCAAACAGATAAATAATATAGCTCAAATGTTTGAATAAATATATGTGTAATCAACCATTGAAGCCAACAGGTGTATGAGAGAACTATTAGAGGATAATCATTATTGAGAGACCATGGTCATCGAGGAGGTCTGGTGTCAAAGAAAACATGACATCAAATGAAAAGAAACTGCTTTATGAAGAAATCCCCAAAAATGAAAAACCCACTTCAAATGAAATCATGAAGCACCAAAAATCAAAATGAATACCCCTTTGAAATAGAAGCTAGTATATTGATCCAAAACCTCTAAAAAAATAAATAAAAAATTTCATCTACTGAATAATGAATTTTAAGAAAATAACAATACAGTGGTTTCACTTTGGTGGGTGGTGGAATTATTTAGGTTATTCGATCATCAATTATAGTCATGATATAATATCAAAAATTCATATGAAATCCATACAAGCAACACATCAAGTTTACATTAGTGAAATGGATTGACTAAAACCAATTCTTTTGAATTCACATGATGTGAAATTAAATCACCCCACCATTATATCACATAAAATATCACAATAATTACATGAGTAGAGGTGTTTAACCTATCCTTATTATGCATATGGATACTTATTCACCAGATCACCATAAAAATGTGTCCATTGGATCATCACTAATATGCATGTGCACATTCATTATGTAAAATTATCCATGTTCACAAGCTCATTAGTAAAAAACTCATCATCATTCTCAATAAAAATACAAGAGAATAAGAATATTCCCATTTTTATGAACAAATAATGATTATGTTATGTTAGAGTTTATCATCACCCAGAATATCGAAAAGGGTATACTAATCTATAGAACAATCCCAAAATGCTTAATAGATGAACTAGATTTTAGTGTCATTTGGGTTCTATAGAGGGCTATACTGACATTTTATTATTTCATAATAAAATTTTAATATCTCATACAAAATTTTCCACTTATAATACTAATATAGAAGTAACATTCATATTATTATTCTTCATAACTTAGGGAATAGAAACATAAGAAATGGTGATCTTAAATGATCAGTAAGGGAAAACATACAACAAAATCTATCATGAATACACAAGGCATAAACAATTTGAAAGAGATAAAAAATAATAAAATATTTCATATAACTATATCAAGAAAGGGAAATATATCCATGGGTAATATAAAAATATAAATAATCACACGGATAACAATAATTAGTTTCATAATGACGAAATTCATAATTTTGGGCATCATAATCTTACCATCAATTCCACATGCTAAGAAATCATACATAAATAGGTAAGGTGTATTCCAAATACCCAAACTAGTTTGTCTCATGAGACCTATTGATGCATCAAGGGTCTATCTAATATTGGGCCTCACCTATCATGTACTAAGTCTAATGCATTCATCATGTGAAAGAAATGAATAACCATTAAATACATAATCAACATGACTTAATAATAAATATTCGCATTGGAAATATAGCATATGAAATGTCAATATTTTTCTCTATTAATAACTATAATAATACAATCATAATATATTTAGAGAAATAAGGTGGATGATATCATTAGAGCATATCCCCAGTGAAGTATAACAATCCTTAAAGGATGATGATTTGTGACTTTGGGCCACAAATTTGGACCTTCAAGCCACAGGACCTTAAGTCCACTATAGGCCTTTGGTCCATAGGGCCTATGGGCCACTACATTCCTTTAGGACATGGGCTTTCAGGACCTAGGGCCTCTAGGCCATGCAGTAGTTAGATCAGACCACACTAAAGCAAGTCCCAGAAGAGGAATCAAAGCAAGTAGTAGACACCATAGCATATCTAATAAGATTGGTAATGAAGAGGGGGTATGGTAACATCACCATTGGTATTGGGCACCATGAAACTCTTCACAGGGAAATTTATCCAATTATCCATGCGAGGTGGGGAGCTATGCGTCATTAATGAAGTAGATGTTGGGGAGGGGTAGTTCAAGTGTAGTTAGATATTTGGGCCTTTGATTAATGTACTATGAATTGTACCTCTGTGATTATGGTTCATGTAAGGTTTCCTTATCAACCTAATTAAAAAGTGGATTATCCAAAAATAAATAAAAATCTAAGGCCTTCAATCCATTTCAACAAGATAAGAAATGTCCCTTTCTTTTGAAAACATTTTAAAAGTAAAAATTTAAAGAATATCGATAAAATGTATTTCTTTGAAAATAACCATGGAAAATTTTAAAGGAATATTCAAATAAAATAATAGTTATGATGGTGGTAAAATCCATTTATTCAGTAAATTTTAAAACAAAGATTATTTTCACATTTTTGGTAAAAAATCAACAACACCTCATTCAGAAAAAAACAAAATGATTCCTTTTAAAAATTTACAAATAAAGTAAAATATAGTTTAAAATGACTTTAAACAATCATTTTATCATAGTAAAAATGTTCTTGAAAACATTTTAGAGAACATTTATATAGAGGAGAAAGATTCTCGACCAAAAGGAGAAATAAGTTCTGTTTTCCTTAAAAAAATCGATCCTCTGAAGTACCAAAGATAGTAAAATGAGAGGTAAATATGTAAAATAAATAGATAACCAGAGGATAATAATATATATTTAGTTTAAAAAGATAAATAGATTATAATTTACTTTAAATGAAAGTTTAAGCATAAAAAATCCCATATAAAAATGAGATTACAGAATAAACCCTTATGACTTTGGTAACTTTCGAATCAAAGGCCATCAAAATTTATAACATTATATGGTTATATAAATCCCATGAATTAAATAAAATATTGTGTTAAAATGTATTCACATGTTAGTAAGTACATCATATAAAATAAAACATGGTGCACAAAATAAAACATGTTACAAGGAATCAAAATCGAGACCAAGAACCATTGTAAAGATCACAAAATTTGAGTTAAAAATTAATCAATGAAGTTTTATGTAAAAAAATTTCAATCCACGCAATAAAAGTTGAAATAAAATATAAAACAATAAAATTTCATAATACACATAATTTTTTCATAACATAGTCCATAAAGAAGTGTTATAACTCAATGAAATGAAATTGAGTTAAAAATCCCTTACCCCGAGTCCTAAATTGCTTCATAAATCCACTACCAATATGAATAATAAAATTATATTAATTATATACTTGATTCATAACATATTTAAGGTTTATTAACTTTATATTATCCCTTATTATCATGTTTTGTTCACTTACTATTTCATTATAGTTCACATCAGTCGTTTTGGGATCGTTCAGTTCATTATCCCTAAACATGTATAGTATATTCATAATGGAAAATAGTATTAGTAAAATGGTTTCATAAAATCCATAAAATTAAATAAATAATTTCCATATCATTCTATAATTAAGGAAGTTATATAGGTCGTCAAATTGGTACTATCCTCAATAAACCTATTTTTTATGGTTAAAAATAACCATGTTTGTTTACTTTTATTTTCATTATTATAATGGATTATTTACCATTATAGAATATTAATAATAAAACTAATTTAATATTAATTTTATATTCAATCATAAAATAAATTTTTAAGAATATCTATGGGGTCCTTAAATTCATGAAAACATCATCGTTCACATAGGTTTCATAAAACCACCATAGTGAGCGATGGTTTTCAAAAGTGGTAAAACGAAGGGTAAATTTGTAAATATGTGAGTTTTATAAAAGAAAATAGATAATAAATAAAACTAATATTTATGATAAAAAAATTATTACTTTCAATATTGAAAAAGTAATAGGATAATTGAAATTAAAATACCACCTTTGAAAAACCCGCATCTGGATATAATAACAACTTATGGAGGAGAGTTCATTGAGAGGTAACAAGTGAACCTACATCATAAATTAATCAAATAGATTCAAATAACATATAAATTTAATAATTTCATTAAAATTACTAAGGGTTTAATATGTTTTCAAGAAAATGAATCATAATTAAGAAAGGTGAAAGAATCTTGGAAAACTTTACCTCAATCTTCGAAATTCCACATTTCGATTGAGCTTAAGGACCTTGGAGAAAAGAAATTAGATTACTCCATGAGCTTAGGGATGTAGAATTTTAAGTTTGGAGAGGGATTTTTGTATAGTTTTGAGAGAAATCTGAACTCATATGTGTCTTTGAAAGGGTTATATTAAGTCCCTTTTATAGGTGAAAATCAATGGCATTTTCATAAATACTTAGTATTTAAGGGTTATAAATTAAAAGTTGTTCATAAATGAAAAATAGGTTTTTATATAAACCATTTTAATTTAAAATTGAATAATTATAGGATTTTTGTGATTTTTAAATCATTTTTTAAGATGTTATTTAATATGAAATATCCTTAATGTCGTTTTCGAAACTATTCACATAATTTGACTTTAATGACACCAAGATAACAATGAAGTTAGAATTTGAATATTTAAAAATTAAATTAGCTTTAATTTGGATCCATAAAAATCATTAAAGACACTAAATTATCCAAAACACATCACTTTTAATATTTTTATAACTATTTACTTTGATTTTTCACCCGCTTGCACAAGCCCTGCATCGGCGATGCGTAAGCATTCTAGGTAATTATATAATCACCAAAAATTAAAAATAAATTACTATCATAAATATAGTTTATTCATATTCAATTTTATCATATATATTCATCCATATATTATTTATATATATATACTTATCATGAAAATATTATAAGTGAGAAAACATGACATTTTTTGAAATATAATTTTATTAATATAAAAAGAGAAGTCGTGTTTATAGAAAGTGGTTCAAAATTTGACCATTATTGAATATAATATTAAGTTAGGTAGATAATAAGCTCATAAAATCATCATAAGATTATGTTTTGTGATATTTTAAGGCTTAACACTCAATTTAACACTTTTATCCTATTTCAACTTTTACTATGTTGATAAAATTTTATCATTGTTACAATTCATTATGACTAAAAATGAAATTAAAATTATTACATAATTTGAATATGTTGATTATAAATATGGAATCCATTATATAATATTTAATTTCTAGAATTAGTAAAATTAATTTTAAGTCAAGTGTGTGAAACATAACAAAAAACTATTTTTAGAAAAATGTATGTTTTAAGAATAAAAATGATTTTATACCAAAATCATGTATAATTTTGATTAGTATTGAATTAATTCAGTTATTTTTAATAAAATTGGAATAATTTTAATTTAAAACCAATACAAATATAATGTGTCTTTGTATATAAATTAAATAAAATGGTAGTTATTATAAAAATAAAAATTTTCTAATATTCACCCAAAAATCAATCTTTTTATAAAAATGTCAAAAATCCATCCTAATCTATATTTTATACTATAATATCAAAAATTATGTTCATTTTATCAAATAAAATTTCTAAAATTCATAAATTAACTTTTAAATGAAAATAAAAAATATAAGGAAACCCTGTTTTTATAGAAAAATGAACCTTTTATACTTTTAATGGGTTTTATCCTTATTTTATTTAATTATTATTATTAAAAATCAAGTACTTATTTCCTAGTAACTAGTAAATAAATTTGAATAAGGAAATATTTTCAACATATATTTCAAAATGCTGTTACTCATATTCATACTCATCAAACCAATGGACAGGTTATAACAATCACATTTAAATAATAATATTTCTATAATATAATGGTTTGTTTTAAGTTTGGTGTTGTGTGCAGTGAATTATATCAAACATAGTATTCATTTTCAGTATAATTACATATTTAAATATTTGGGTGTTACATTCTCCACCTCTTACAAAAATTACTTCCTCGTAATTTGAATTTTTTTTCACAAAAATGAATGTATCTTAACATAGGTATAATATTATATGTAGATTTTATCATGATATAGAAATTATAAGTTACTAAAAAGAAACTTAGTATATGTTAAATATTTATAAACCATGTTAATGGTATTATAATACTCATACTTGTGAATAGGTTTCCAAAATCATACCTTAATATTTGAGTGATATTATCCACACAAGTATCAATAGATTTATCTTCCTCTTGTTTGAGTTTAGGAATTATTTTACCATATATATTGAGAATGAGAAAGCTTACTTGATTTATTTTCATTCCATAAGCATAATTTTTTCCATGGGTTGTGTTTAGATTAGTTTTCCACCTCTATCACATCCCATATTCTAAATGGTAAATATCATGATGAATTTATCACACCTAAATCACTAAAATTAATGTTTAATGGATAAAAAAATCCACAAAAGGGATAAAAATTTATTCCTCCTATATCTATAAATTTAATAAAACCCAAAGTGGTTTTCACAACTTAAGATAATTTTCAATATTAATAAAACTTCATGCGAATAAGTAATACATTAATATCCAATAACACCCAAAGTTCCACTTAAATCATTTCACAGTTAACTAAACCCTATTTTTTTTAAAATATGTCTGTTCAAATTCTAATCCCAAAATTAATAATGATTTGATCACATATTATTCCAAAATAAACTTAGCATTTATCTCTAAACAACACTAATCACACATAGAGTCACATACCAAAAATGTATACGCCCTAAACATTTATTATCCAAAATATATTAATCCTTTACCAAAATAATATAAATCACCGTGACATATAACCACCACAACATCATATATTCCTCCAAAATTTAACTCAATCATTATTCTTTAAATAATTTTAATCACTTTGACAAAAAAATCTCATATTAGCCCATAATTTATCATTTATCTTGATTTCTATAAAGTTCCTAAAAATATAGTAAACTTCTTACAAAAATAACTTTAACCACATAATCAAAAACCACACCCTTTTTAATCCCAAGGTTATCTATATAATAAAACATATTTCCCAAAAAAACCCATTGTCTATAATTACCTCAACATCAAAGATCACATTAACCTTAAAGGCTATCTTTACCTTATATCTTTTATCCCTAGTGTAATAAAATTATTTCCAAATAACCTTCATAGTAAAATCACATATTTAACCTAAGGGTTATATATAACTCAATCATGTATTCTTCCTAAAATTTAATAAATGTATCCCAAATATCCTTAATCATCATAAAATCCCATCACATAAAACCTCAAAACAATATTTTTTTCCTTTAAACTTATGATCAAACTTAGACTTATTAACCCATGATGGTACCTAAAACTCTAAAATTATTCTCATTTAATAATTTTTTAACCTATAAAGTTATCTAAAATCTGATCTGATAGCAACTGCAGTGGCCCAAACCCATACACTCGAATCTAATGCTAAAAACATAGTCTTTACATACTAGTTTTGATACCAAATCAAGTGACCCAATTTTGACCTTAAATAATTACAAAATCAAGAAAATGATTTAGTTACTTATATACACAATAAAATTTTAGTTTTATATATTTATAGAGTTAAAAAAATAATTACTTAACAAAACTCATATCTTTCTCCTCCAGTGGACATTTTTTCCACTATAGCCAGTTTTTTTTATTCCATAATAAGTATTCAATGTATCTCAAAAAATTATCCAATTATAATATTTTTCTAGGATTATCATTCATATTATTATTATTATTATTCATAACATAGGGAATAGAAACATGATAAAGAGCGAGATCAAGGCTCAGTAATGAAAAGTATGCAGTGAAATCTGTCATGAAAACATAAGGTGTGAACAATATGGAAGAGATACATAATAATCAAATGTGTCATATAACTAATATAATTAAAGAATAATATATACATGGATGAAATAACAACATGAATAATCACATGGATAATGATAACTAGTTTCATAATGATAGAATTCATAATTTCAAACATCATAATCATATTGTCAAGACCTTATGTCAAGACATCATACATAAATAAGTAAGACATGTACCAAATACCCAAACTATTTTGTCTCATGAGGCCTACCAATGCATCGAGGGGATATATAATGTTCATACCCACCCATAAAATACTAATTAAAATGAATTCACATTATAAAATAAATGAATAACCATTTAATACATAATCAAAATACCTTAATAATACACATTCATATAGGAAAACTAACATATGAAATGTCAATATTTTCCTCTATTAGTAACTAGAATAATATTATCATAATACATATAGAGAAATAAGGTGGATGATATCATTATAAAATATCCTCGATGAAACATAAAAATCCTTAAAGGATACTGACATAGATTAAAAATCCCTTTTACAAAGATAACAGAAAGTCACTTTGAGAACAAAAGAAATCTTATTTTCTTCTTAAACTAATTTATAGTAAAAATTTCAGAATATTGAGAAAATTAATTTCTTTGAAAATAACCATGGAAATTTTAGATGGATATTAAAAGTAAATAATTATATGATAATGGTAAAATCTATTTATTCGGTAAACATTAAAAAAGATTCATTTCATACTTTTGGTAAAAAGTCAAAAGTACCTTATTTAGAAAAAAATAAGATGATTCCTTTTAAAACTCTATAAATAAAGTCAAATATAGTTGAAAATTAATTTAAACAATCACTGTATTATAGTAAAAACATTCTTGAAAATATTTTAGAGAACATTTATATTGAGTAGAAAGATTCCTAACCAAAAGGAGAAATAAGGTTGGTTTTCATTTAAATCATTTTCTCAATCCTTTTAAGTGCCAAAGAGAGAAAAAATGGAGTAAAACATGTAAACTTCATATATAAATGAAGGATAAGAAAATGGATGGATTTTAAAAATAGAAATAAATTATAATTTCCTTCAAATGTAAGTTTAAACATAAACAATCCCTATAAAAATAAGATTATAGAATAAACCCTTATGACTTTGATAACTTTCAAATAAAAAGATATTGAAAGTTATAGAATGATATGGTTCTATAAATCCTATTAATTATATAAAATGTTCTATCAAAATATATTCATGGTTTAGTAATTAATCTATATAAAAAAATATGATGTGCAATATGAAACATGTCTCAAAGAATAGAAATTAAGACCAAGAACCCTTACAGAGATCTAAATATTTGAGTTAAGAATCAATAAATGAAGTGATTATGTGAAAAGAATGTAAATACACACAATAAAAGTTCAAATAAAACATAAAATAATCTGAGGTCATAACACACAAAATCTTGGAATAACCGATTCTATAAAGAAGTATTATAACTCAATAAAATGAAATTAAGTTAAGAATATCTTACCTGAGTCCTGACTTGCCTCGTAAATACACTACCATCCTTAATAATAAAATTATATTAATTATATACTTGATTAATAACATATTTCATTTTTTTTACCTTACTATTATCACTTATTATCATGTTTTATTCATTTACTAATTCGATGTAGTTCACATCGGTCATTTTGGGATCATTCGGTTCATAATCCCCAAACATATATGATATATTTTAATGGTAAATGGTCTTATTAAAATGGTTTCATAAACTACATAATATTAAATTAATAGGTTTCATATTATTTCAGAATTAATTAAGTTCAATATTTTATCAAATCAGTGCCATCTTGAAAATGTTCATCAATAAGTCTGTTTTTTATGGTTATAAATAACCATGTTTGTTTACTTTTATTTTCATTGATATAATGGATTATTTACCCATGTTTTTTTTCTATGATAGTTTTACATTCATGAAATCATCACTGTTTACCCATGAGGGTCTTAGAAAATATGTGAGTTTTATAAAAGATGATAGATAATATATAAAACACTAATTTAGGGAAAAAATTATTTATTACTTTCATTATTGAAAAATTAATAGGACAATTTATATGAAAAGGCTATCATTGAAAACCCCACATTTTGACATAATAACAGCTTATGGAGGAGAGTTTTTTGAGAGGTAACAAGTGATCCCTCATCATAAATTTATCAAACAGATTATAATACCATATAAATGGAATAATGGAAAAAATAAGTGCAGGTTTAATATGGTTTCAAGATAATGAATCATAATTAAGAAATGTGAAAGAGTCTTGGAAACCCTTACCTTGATCTTTGAAACACCACCTTTCGATTGAGTTTAAGATCTTTGAAGAAATTAAACTTGATTAATCTATGGGAATAGGAAAGTATAATTGTAATTTTTAAAAAGGATTTGTATAGAGTTTTGAGAGAAAAATGATCTCATATGTTTCTTTGAAAGGGTTAGATTAAGTTCCTTTTTATATGAAAAAATCAATGGTGTTTTCATAAATACATATTCTTTAAGGGTAGAAATGTAATTTAAAAATTACAAGTGGTTAATAAATGGAAAATAGGTGGTTTATAAACCATTTTAATATCCAATTGAATCATTATAGGTTTTTTTTTATTTTTTATTCATTTTATAAGATATTATTTAACATTAAATATCCTTAAAGTTATTTTCAGAACTATTCACATAATTTAACTTAAATGGAACCAAGACAACAATGGAATTAGAATTTGAATATTTAAAGAATTAATTAAATTTAATTTTTATCTATAATGATCATAAAATAATTTAATTTACCCAAAACACAACACTTTTAATATTTTTATAACTATTTACTTTATTTTTTTCACTCACTTGCACCAGCGCTGCATCGGCGATGTGTAAGCATTCTATGAAATTATATCATCAAAAAAATTAAAAATAAACTAATATCATAAATATAGTTTATTTATATTCAATTTTATCATCTATATTAATTCATATAGTATTTATATCTACATCCTTATCATGAAAATATTATAACTGAGAGAAAGTGACATTTTTTGGAAATATAATTTCATTAATATAAAAGAGAAGTCATGTTCATAGAAAGTGACTCCAAATTAGACCATTAGTGAATATAATATCAAGGGATTTCAATAATAACCTTATCCACTCATTTTAAGATGTGGTTTTGTGATATTTTAAGGCTTTAACCCTTGATTTAACACTTTTTACCCATTTTAATATTTACTGTGGTGATGAAATTTTATCATGGTAAGCATTTCTTATGACTAAAAACAAAATTGAATTTATTAAATTATTTTAATATGTTTATTAAAATTATATAATTCATTTTATTAATACGACGATGAATTCCAGTCTCCACAGAATATAATCAAAGATTTAGATAAAGAAAAAAGAGGTCTGAAACCTTTAGAGAGGATCTTGCACATCATGTTTATAATTAATTTAATTAATTTCATAAAGAAAAATAATACCTGTGTCTTTGGTATTTTTCTTCGTTGATGATATTTATCATTTGGATAGGCCCTTCCGGATTATCTCATTACGGTTGTAAGGATCCAAACTATAATACCTCTAGCGGTGATCTACACGTGCTCCGATGGCCTCTGATTGACACCGCTTGTTCTCTGGGTGCTAGCACGGTGAAGCGAGTGTCTTGTGTTGGTCATTTTTGGTTGCTTGTTCTTCGGCCTTGAAGAACGTCTCTCGTTCTTGAGAGGGGAGAGAAAAGGATTCAAGAGAGTAATTGTTTGGCTCAACAATTCTCAATTCACCAGGCGTGTGGTGTGGTGTCTAGCACAATAGGGGTACTTGCCTATTTATATACATGGAATTTCAGTTACAATATTTAATTGCATAGAAAAAATTAAATACATTCATGAACTTAGAGAAAACCAATGCATTTAATAATAATACCGCACCATTATTTATAGTGCACCAACTTGCGCAAAACAGAATTATAAATAAAATTCCGCATTACAAAATAATAGCAGTGTTATTTTAATTCATGCCAACTAGTTAAATAATTATTTATCATCTTGCAAAAAATTATTTTACTACTAGACCGACCTTGGTCCCTCGAACTTTACTTCCATTTTTTGAACACCCAAATAAATAAATAAATAATTTATTATCTTAAATAAATATTTTATTTACAAACTAGTAAATAAATATTTATTAAATGTTTAATAAAATAAATAAATAAATTTTATTTAATTTATGTGATCATCTTAACTTGAATAAAATTATTCCACGGTCTTGAGAATAATATTTATTTCATTAATTAAATTCAAATAGAATTTAACCGAGACCACAAAAAACACTTAGTGTGTGACCCTCTAGGATTCTTTCTCATTGGCATTAGGCAGGCTTACCTAAAGTCCAAGAGTACTGTCTAGCAACAGGTCAAGGCACCCAAGAGAAAGAACATAAAGTTGAAACAAATGACATTCACGTACAAATGCTCACTGTGTAATATAATCCCTTTGTCGCAATATCTAATCAAACAGGTTTCATGATTGTGTCATCAACTTTTATGCTTGATACGTCATTCTTTGACTACCTGAAATAAACTCATCGTTACACCATGGAAATGGAATTTCCTGTGAAGATTCTATTTCAATAAAAGGGCCGAGATATCAAATTCCATAAATAGAAGGAAAAAATCCTTCCTCGACTTATCCATTAATAACATGCCACTCGTGACGCACCCAACGTACCCTACTTCCCACCAACTGTCTGCGTGATGGTTTTCATCAGTAAATCAAAGTGCATAAGTTGTGACACATATTAATGATAATATTAAAGTCTAAGAATCAATACACATGCTCACAGATAGAAATATATGATGACACCAAAACATGTGGAATTCCTACTAGCAGGTATGTTCTCATAATCTTCTATCTTAGAGATTACCAGGTGAGAACTTAATGAGAGGAAGTATCATCTGCTTATGAGTACTCGCACATGATGGTCTGCATTCTATGTGTCCCATCATAGCATTTCATCTAACCACAAAATGATATTTAAGAATATTGTTATAGAATTTCAAGGTTCTCATCCTAGTGGGGAACTGTCATGACCTTATCAGTGCAACAAATACTCTAGGACATTATTACATTATAGTCATGCAGAACAATGAAAAATATGTAATAATACATTAAATATCCATGTAATCAAAGTAAAACCGCTTGGTTCTAGGACACCAACTCTTACAAACTCCCAATTGGACTAGAGCTAACTACCTACGACTTTCAGTCCGCTAGACCTCACATGATGATCATGTTTTTACTAAGTCAAGGCTTTAGTCAAGGGATCCAACATGTTGTCTTCCATGGAAATACTACTCACTGAAACTTCATCTCTATGAGAAAAATCCCTCAAGAGATGATACTTCTGAAGTATGTGCTTCGTCTGCTGATGTGACCTTGGCTCTTTTGTGAGAGCCACTACTGCAGTATTATCACAGTACAGTGTGATGAGATCTTTACTGTTAGGTATTACATCTAACTCCTGGACAAAGCTTCACATCCAAAATACTTCTTTAGCTACCTCATAAGCTGCGATATACTCGGACTCTATTGTAGAATCTAAGACCACACTTTTCTTTGAGCTCTTCCAGCTCACTGCACCTCCATTCAAAGTAAATATGTATCCCGTTTGAGACTTCATGTCATCTTGATCAGTCTGAAAACTAGCATCTACATATCCTATGATGACTTGTTCATCATCCCCCCCATAAACCAGGAGAATATCCTTAGTATGCCTCAGATACTTTAGGATAGTCTTGAATTCCATCCAATGGAGATCACCTAGGTCAGCTTGATATCTACCTACCACACTCAATGCGTAGGTGGAATCCAGCCTAGTACATAGCATGACATACATGACTGACCCAATCAATAATGCATATGGAGTCCTTGACATTATCTTTCTTTCCTCATGTGTCTGAGGACACGTTTTCTTAGAAATATGAATGCCATGTGATGCTGGCAACAATCCCCTCTTGGATTGTTCAATACTGAATCTCTTCAGTATCTTATCAATGTATGTACTTTGACTTAGGCCCAATAATCTCTTGGATCTATTACGATGTATATTGATCCCAATAATATATGCTACATATCCCAAGTCTTTCATGGAGAAGCATTGATTCAACCATGCCTTAATAGATTGAAAGACTGGTATCTCGTTTCCAATGAGTAATATGTCATCAATATATACTATTAGGAAAATGACTGCACTCCCAAAAAACTGTTTTTAAACACATGGCTCACATTCATTTTTGATAAAACCAAATTTTTTTATGGATTCATCAAAACAAATTTTCCATGACCTGAATGCTTGCTTTAATCCATAAATGGATTTTTGGAACTTGCATACATTATGGGCATCCTTTGGAGTCACAAACCCTCTAGGTTGTGTCATGTAGACATCTTCCTAAAGGTTCCTGTTAAGGAATGCTATTTTGACATCCATTTTCCAAATCTCATAGTCATGGTATGTCACAATATCAAGTAGAATTCTGATGGATTTCAGCATTGCAACTGGTGATAAGGTTTCATCGTATTCAATTCAATGATGTTGTTTAAAACCTTTTGCAACCAGTCATGCCTTATAGGTACTAAATTGTCCTTCCATGTCCAGTTTCTTCTTGAATACACATTTGAAACCAACAAACTTTACATCAACTGGAGGATCTACCAAAATCCAGACTTGGTTTTGGTACATGGAATCCATTTCAAAATTCATGGCTTCTTGACACTTGGAAACGTCTGTTCCACTTACTGCTTCCTTATAGGTTAGAGGATCATTATTATCAAATAATAACGAGTCACTATCCTCGGTAACTAGAAAAATGCACCATTCTGGTTCTCTAACCTCTCTTGTACTCCTACACAATACTTGTGTCTCTAGAACAAATTCTTCTTCCATGAGGATTTGTGGAATCTGTTTATGTACCAACTATTGTGCACCTTGAGCCTTGACTTCATCGAAGTCTATCTCTCTCCCACTATCTCTTTTGGATATGTGCTCCCTATCAAGGAATATGGCATGTCTTTCCACTATAACCATTTTTTCTAAGGGGTTTTATAGGTAATATCCCCTTGTTTCCTTGGGGTATCCTATAAAGGTACACTTTGTGCCTTGGGGTGCGAGTTTATTACCTGAAGAGGCCTTAACTAATGCTTCTCTACCCCACACATGTAAATTCGATAACATGGATTTTCTTCCACTCCAGAACTTGTATGGAATGCCATTTATCAATTTAGTTGGTACTTGGTTTAGTATGTGTGTCGCTGTTTGTAATGCATATCCCCAAAAGGATAATGGAAGACTTGCATGAATCATCATTGATCTCACCATGTCTAACAAGGCGAGGTTCCTCCTTTCACTTACACCATTCCATTAAGGTGTGTAAGGAGGAGTGAGTTGGGATAGGATCCCAAACTCTTATAAGTAATCAATGAAGTCCTGATTAAGATATTCCCCACCTCAGTCTAAGTGGAGTTTCTTAATCTTCTTACCAAGCTGGTTTTCAAATTCATTCTTGTATTCCTTGAACTTATCAAAGGAATATTAATTATACCTCATTAAGTAGATATATCCATATCTACTAAAATCATCAGTAAAAGTTATGAAGTATGAGTACCCACCCCTTGCTACAACTGGAAATGGTCCACACACATCGGTATGAACCAATTTAAGAAGCTCTTTATCCCTTTCACCATTCCCAAAAAATGGGGATTTGGTCATTTTTCCTTGTAAACATGCATGACATACGCCAAGTGGTTTTAGTTCAAAATAATCTAAATATCCCTCTTTATGTAACTTTTTCAAGAATTTCTCGTCTACATGACCTAGCTGACGATGCTAAATTTGGGTGTGGTATGAGTCATGTGAAGTATCTTTGTCATCAATTTCCATTACTTGGTTTGTGTAATCCAACACATAAAGACCATTGTATAAATATGCCCTACCAAAATAAATGCTATCTTTATAAAAGAAGCAACATTAATTTCCAAACTTGAAAACAAATCCATCTATATCTAGTATAGATAAAAAAATTATGTTTTTGGTTACAAAAGGAACATAAAAATAACCCTTTAACACCAAGATCATCCCAGTTAGCAACATGAGGTGGTAGTCCCCAACTGCTAAAACAACAAGTCTGGCTCCGTTGGATGCTCGTAGATCTACCTCCCCTCGATCAATCTTCCCAAATCTACTTGGTTCTTGAATTTGGATATATATGTGAGAACCACAAGCTGTATCTAATACCCAATTTGTAGAAATATATATATTTCATTCGATAACAAATGCACCTGAAGATTCATCTTGCTTCTTAGGCCGGGTACAATTCTTCTTCTAGTGTCCCTTCTTGTCACATGCGAAACAAATAGCCTCTTGTTCCCTTCCCCCCCTTTGATCTTCCTTTTCTTGGAAGGCTGTGAAGAAGATTTGGGCTTAAAGCTATTCGCCTTACCTTTCCTCTTATTCACTATAAGGACATAAGGATTTTCACACTTCATATCTTTTTCCACTTGGAAAATGAGGATAAGAAGATCAGATAGAGACTTCTCAATGTTGTTCATATTGAAATTGAAAACAAAGTTAGAGAAGCTCTGAGGGATTGATGCGAGAATGAGACCATTGCCTAGTTTTTCGGAGAGTTTAAACCCTAGAACCTCTAGGGGCTCACTTTAGACAATGAGCTTGACTAAATGAGGCCCATCTGGGGAACCTTCTCCAAGATTACTCTAAAAGAGTGCCTTAGAGACCTCAAACCTTTCATGTCTTTTTCTCTCCTGGTAAAGACCATGGAGGTGATCAAGCATACTATAAGCATCCATGTTTTCATGAGACTTCATGAGATCACTATACATTGATGATAATATCAAACATTGAACATCAACCACATCGTTAATATGTTTCTCATAGACCAGGGAATCTTCATCACTCGCCTCCTTGACAGGCGGATCAGGTAATGCTGACTCCAGCACGTAAGACTTATATTCATGGTGTAGGATAACCCAAAGGCGTCTAAACCATTCTTGGAAGTTACTACTAGTGAGGATGTTGTCTTTATCCAAAATTGATTGCAGGGATAGTGTGGTTAATGAGCTTTTCATTTTTATTCTATAATTAAAAGAGAAAATCATTAGTACTTTCTTGATTACATTTTATGAGAAATAATAAATTTTATTAAGTCTCCCACTATTTTATCAAGTCCCAATGACCCTCACCATTGAACTTGGAATGTCCAGTTTCCATGAAATTCTAGTGGAAAGGATCCATATTACCCTTCACATAACCCCAACAAGGGTTAGTCAAGCTATTAGAAGGTATTTAGGTAGGCAGGTCTTTGCCAACCATGGGCTTACAGCTCCTTGATATGTTGAGTGGACTCCCCAATCCTGAAATCATGACTTTGGATTTTCTCAACTCTTTCCTCCAATATTACACCAAGTATAGAAAGGGATACTCCTCTTAATGTAATATGGATAAGTTAACCCGAAACCATTCATAAGGGCTTCCTGTATAAAAGTAATTATCTCAACAAGGGTTGGTCAAACACATAGTTTTATTGTGTTTTTCCCTTTAATAAAGTAACGGAAGGCTTGTTCTGACTTAATATTTTATTTGAGGGATTTTTATCTCTTATGCGTGAATTGATTATTATCATTATCACATGATTGTTAATATTAAGTGTAACTTACTTAAGTGATTAACCATGTCTTGATAATATTTATGCATAAGTATGGTTTATTTTAGTTCCATCTTGCATGCTTTTTTAATTCTTTAATTATGTGATCGTGACAACACATCCATAATGATAAACCATGCAACTAACAGAAATAAAATAAAGTAAATGGAACGATCATGAGTTTTTATAATGGTTAGTTTATCTAGCGGTTGATAAACTAACCTTGACCTAAGGGATAAACAACTTGAACCTTTTAGGTTCGTGTTTATAGCTTCCACCTATCCAGCTCTATATCTCCTGGGATTGGTTTTGTCTCGGCTTCAGCTTAAACCACCTCCACTATCTTAGGAGTTCCATCCACTACATATGTCTTTTTTAACTCACATGTAGGTGAAGGGTAAAATGGGGTTTTACATAAAAGAAACCTTGGGCACGCAGGCCCTACATATTAATGAGGAGAAGGCTCACAGACCAACAAATTTAATTTAAATAAATAAATTAAAAGAAACCATCAACATACAAAGGTATTGTTCTAGCTCATGATCATCCATACATGCAATGATGTTTATGCATAAATAAAACTAGAATTCAATTCTTTAATCTTTCTCGTTTAAGATAAATCACGCTCAAATCAATTAATTATCATTTTTAATTAATCAATCCTTTTATCTTAAATCCTTTTATGAATTTCCTTGATATTATCATCCATAATAATTTTAAACAAATAAATTCATTTAAAATTATCTTTGTACGTAACTTGTACCTTGGAGGCAACCCAGTGAATTCCTATTCATAACTACCCAATGAGAAGAAATGAACATTATGTAGATGTTAAATTAAATACATATATATAAAATACCTATCATGGGTTCTGGCTCAGCTTTACGGCCACACGATGGTACACGTCTCAAGGGTTTGTATAATATAATAATAAATTTTAATAAATATGTGTAATTTGGATGAGTACACGACGTGTAGTTCTAACAACACAACGTGTACTATTTTTCACCATCTATCCTAAGTACACACCCAGGGAAACAATGTGTGAGTGTACTTCAGAAATATTCGAAGTACACGATGTGTCTAGTGGGCCACACGCTGTATAGTTCCTCGTTACACGGTCTCTAGTTGGGAAAGTTGTGTACTGCCAAATACACACTGTGTGTTCTAGTGTTGTATGACTAGGAAGCTTTGGCACCTCTGCATGAGATCCTCTATTTTATTTTAATCAAAATTAAAATAAAAGACCGTTTCTATAAGATGAACGAGAAACTAAAGAGGAGGAATAGATCTCAAGATTTAGATTTTTAAAACGATTAACTTTAATTAAAACAACTAAATTATTAAATGCATAATTTATCAACCAAATATTTAAATAATTATAAACTATGATGTAACCCCTTTGACACCACTTGAAGGTTCCGGGTGTAGTGGAAGCGTGGTCGGGATGACACCCAATTTTGATTTTTACCATGATCAATGATTATTCCGGGATCAATACGATTATTAAAGCCAATCTCCACGGAATATAATCAAAGATTTAGATAAAAAAAGAGGCTCAAAACCTTTAGAGAGGATCTTGAACATCATGTTTATAATTAATTTAATTAATTTCATAAAGAAAAATAATACTTGTGTCTTTGGTATTTTTCTTCGTTGATGATGTTGATCATTCGGATTGACCCTTTCGGATTATCTCATTGTGGTTGTAAGGATCCAAACTAGAATCCTTATAACGGTGATCCTCACATGCTCCGATGGCCTCCGATCGACACCGCTCGTTCTCCGGGTGCTAGTGCGGTGAAGTGAGTGTCTTGTGTTGGTCATTATTTGTCGCTTGTTCTTCGGCCTTGAAGAACGTCTCTCATTCTTGAGAGGGGAGAGAAGAGAATTCGAGAGATAAATTGTTTGGCTCAATAATTTTCAATTCACCAGGCGTGTGGTGTGGTGTCTGGCACAATAGGGGTACTTTCCTATTTATATAAATGGAATTTCAGTTACAATATTTAATTTCATAGAAATGTTTAAATACATTCATGTACTTAGAGAAAACTCATGCATTTAATAATAATACCGCGTCATTATTTATAGTGCGCCAACTTGCACAAAACGGAATTATAAATAAAATTCCACATCACAAAATAATAGCAGCATTATTTTAATTTGTGATAACTAGTTAAATAATTATTTACCATATTAAAAATAATTATTTTACTACCGTAACGACCTTGGTCTTCTTGAACTCCACTTCCATTTATTGAACGCCTGAATAAATAAATAAATAAATTATTCTCTTAAATAATTATTTTATTTACAAAATGGAAAATAAATATTTATTAAATGTTCAATAAAATAAATAAATATATTTTATTTAATTTATGTGATCATCTTAACTTGAATAAAATTATTCCACGGTCTTGAGAATAATATTTATTTCATTAATTAAATTCAAATAGAATTTAACTGATACCACCAAAAACACTTAGTGTGTGACCCTCTAGGATTCTTCCTCGTTGGCATTAGGCGGGCTTACCTAAAGTCCAAGAGTAATGTATAGAAATGGGTCAAGGCACCCAAGAGAAAGAATGCAAAGTCGCAACAAAATACATCCACATACGAATGATCACTGTGTTATATAATCCCTTTGTCGCAATTTCTCATCAAGAAGGTTTCATGATTGCACCGTTAACTTTTATGCTTGATACGTCATTCTTTGACTACCTGAAATAAACTCGTCGTTACACCATGAACATTTAATTTCACACGATGGTTCTATTTCAATTACAGGGCCGAGATATCAACTTCTATAAATGGAAGGGACAAATCCTTCCTTGACTTATCCATTAATAACATGCCACTCGTGACGTACTCAACATACCCTACTTCTCGCCAACTGTCTGCGTGATGGTTTTCATTAGTATATAAAAGTGTGTAAGTCATGACATGTATTAATGATAATATTAAAGTCTAAGGATCATTACACACACTCACAGATATAAATATCCGATGACACCAAAATATGCGGAATTCCTACTAGCGGGTATGTTCTCATAATATCCTATATTGGAGATTACCAAGTGCGAACTTCATGAGAGGAAGTATCATCTACTTACAAGTACTCACACCTAACGACATGCATGATATGTGTCCCATCATATCATGTCATCCAACCGTAGAACTATATTTAAGAATATTGTTATAGAATTTCAAATTTCTCATCATAGCGGGGAACTATCATGACCTTATCAATGAAACAAATACTCTAGGACATTATTACATTATAGTCATGCAGAACAATGAACAATATGTAATAATACATTAAATATCCATGCAATCAAAGTAAAACCACTTGGTTCTAGGACACCAACTCTTACAGTTTTGTGACATTTTAAGGCTTCAACCCTTGATTTAACACTTTTTACCCATTTTAACATTTACTGTGGTGATGAACTTTTATCATGGTCAGCGTTTCTTATGACTAAAAACAAAATTTAATTTATTATATTAATTTAATATTTTTATTAAAATTATATAAATCTTTTTATAATATTTAATTTCCAAATTGGTAAAATTAATTTTAAGTTAAGCGTGCAAAACACAACGAAAAATTGTTTTTAGAAAAATGATTTTATACCAAAAACATGTATAATGTTGATTCCTATTAAATTAATTAGATTATGTTTAATAAAATGGGGATAATTCTACTTTAAAATCAATCAAAATCATAATGGTTCTTTGTAAATACATTAAAATAAATTATTGGTTTTATAAAAATTGGTATTTTCCCATCATTCAACTAAAAATAAATATTTTCATAAAAAAAATCACCCAAATTTATATTTGATATTTTGATATAAAAAATTATGTACATTTTATTAAATTAAATTTCTAAAATTCATAAATTTTTCTTTTAAATGAAAATAAAAAATATAAGGAAAACATGTTTTTATAGAAAAATGACCCTTTTATACTTTTAATAGTTTTTATCCATATATTACTTAATTATTATTATTCAAAATTGAGTACTTATTTTCTATTAAATAATCAATAAATTTGAATAAAGAAAAATTTTCAGCATATATTTCACAATGTGGTTATTCTTATTCATACCCGCTAAATCAATGTCTATGTTATAATAGTCATATTAAAATAATAATATTTATATAGTATATTGTGGTTTGTTTAAGCTCAGTGTTGTGTGTGGTACATGCTACCAAACATAATATTCATTTAAAAGAGAATTACATATTAAAATATTGGGGTGTTACATTCTAGTACCCAATCCTCCACTATATTCTAGATTAAGTGGTATTTAAATTGAATATGATTTTTCTAGGAGTGAAATGTTGGATTTTTGATCAAGTGAATTGTGTTATGGTTGTCACAATACACCAATCCAATCTCTTGCCTCCTTTCGATTTTCTTCAGTAGACCCTTCAACCACACTAACTTCTTCCATGCTTTCGTAATTGTAACGTACTCAGCTTTTGTGGTTGATAGTGCAACTGGTGATTGTAACTGTGACATCCAACTCAAGACAGTGACTCCAAAAGTAAACATGAAACCAATAGTTCTCTTTCATGTATCATCATCTCCACCAAAGTTAGCATATGTAAACCCTTGTAAGAGATCATATATTCTAAAATATATTGAAATATCTACTAAACCATTAAGATACCAAAATATCAACTTAATGGACTCTCAATGCTCTTTTCCCATATTTTCTATGAATCTATTAACCACACCTACTGCTTGAGAGATATCAGGCCTCATACAAACCATAATGTACAACAAACTTTCTATAGCTAACGTATATGGAACTCATGTCATATACTTATCCCTATCGTTAGTTTTAATTGTCTTCAATTTTAAAAGCTTGAAATTTCCAGCAAGATGGGTACTCATGAGTTTATAATCACTCATATTGAATCAATTCAATACATTCTAGATGTAATCTGATTGATAAAGGAACAATGTTTCATAACTCAAGTCTCTTATGATCCTCATCCCCAACATCCACTTAGCAGAACCAAGATCTTTCATTTGGAAACTTTTAAAAAATTCACACTTCAGCCCTTTTTGTCTCACCATCATAGGTCCATCCAAGAGTAATTCATCAATATAGATAAGAACTATGATGATAATTTCATCATCATACACTCTCTAGGGACAACAATGGTCTGCATTACTCTAGAAAAACTTTCATTCCATGATAAATTTGTCAAATTTCTGATTCCACTATCTTAAATGCATGTTTAAGCCCATACATACTTCGGTTAAGCTTGCATAACAAGCCCTCATTTCATTCGAGTACAAAAACTTTTAATTTTATAATGAATATTTCTTCCTCCAAATATCCATGAAGGAATAATATATTGGCATAAAGTTGTTCAAGATACAAATCTTCCATGGAAACCAGGCTAAGCACCATCTAAATTATTGCGTGTTTCACAACGGGATAGAAAATTTCATTGAAATACACCCCTTATAATTTTTGGAACCCCTTCATAATAATTTGTGATTTTTACCAAACTATACCATTTTCTTACTTATTCAAATGATAAAGTCACTTGTTCTAGAATTCCATCTTACCTTCTGAAAGATAAGTTAGCTCCCATGTATCGACAACATGTAAGGAATCAAATTCTTCCTTCATTGCTAACTCCCACTGTAATGATTCACTTGGAATTATCACCTCACCGAGGATTTCAGTTTCTCCACCATTTGTGATAAGTAGGAAGTGAATATGAGAATAAAACCTCTTCAAAATACTTCTGACCATGGTAAACCACCTCAACTCCTATGGTTCATCTCCTTCTAAACATCACGCTTTTGAAATTCTGGTTTGAGATTTTGTTTTCCATAAACATTGTAGTACATCAAACATTGGTATTTCTAGAACATGATAAACATCCTCAGTCCCAAAACATGGAAGTACTGCTTGGACTCCACCTTTTGTGCACCCTAAATAGCCCGACACCACCTAACCTCCACTCAACTCAACTTCATCTTTCTCCACTAGTTCCTTATTCCCTATATAATTTTCATCTGGGTTTTGATCTCTCTATAAGATCTAATCATTGTATAGGACATTTTTAACTCTGAAAACCTTTTGCTGACTGTTATCCAAAAGTTCAAAACCAAAGTTTTCATTATCGTAACCTACAAGGAAACATGTCCGGGGTGTAGCTTCCAACTTGTCTATATTCTTAGCATCCAATGGGCATACACTATAACACTATGAGATTTTAAAAGAATAAAATTATGTTCGATAACATATGCAATGCACAAAACCAAGCTTAGAAGAAAATATAACACCCCAAGAATTTATGATATATTTATTTTATAAATTAATTCAATACATTCATAGATTTTATTACACGTAACACTAAGTTTATCTTGTTTTACACACAACACTATGTTTAGATTATGTTACACGCAACATTAATTTTATCTTGGGAAGGGGGAGCACTATGATTTAAGCTCTCGTTCTGTGATGGCAGTGGCCTCCGAGGAGGTTCCTCCCCCTATGGGGGAGGGACCTCCGTCATCCTTCATAGGATCAGGATCCTTTTTCTCCCCATTTTCTAATTTGGACCTTCTCCTACTATTACCTCAAATATCCTTGTACCCTAAGGTTCTAGATATGCATTATGGAAACCCTAATCTTCTAATATTGTTCACGAAGTTTAATGAAGATTTTTCCCTCCATAGTCTAACTTTGATCGCTCAATTATCAAAGAGAATACCCTCAGTCGATTTATTTTATAGGTATGTGTTCAGCTCATGGGACTTTCAAGAGAGGGAAACCATAGTGTTGCTGGACAATAGGAACATTATGATTCGATTTGATTTAGAGGAATACCTGATTAAGGCCTAGTCTAGGGATCTCCAAAACTACAATGACTCATGTTTCTATCTTTATAGATGGTTTTATGACTTTCATATAAAGCGAGACTCACCCTTAGTGGTGATTTGGGTTTGTTTTCCTAATATTCCTTTACCGTTTCAAAATCCATATATTATTAGAATTATTGGGAATCTTGTAGGTAGATAACTATGTTCTGATATCCGGACTAATGTTTTCTACCATCATATTAACCCTCAAGTGTGTTTATAGGTTGATGCTCCAAGGGTGCATTCATATTTTGTTTGGATTACCGCAGGCAAAGAGTTCTGGTGTAAACCGCCTATCGTCTATGAATTGTGGTTCTAATTTTGTTCTAATTATAAGAATCTAGATCACACAATAGAGAACTATAGTTATGGGTCTATAAAATATGATAATCAGAAGGGTGTGAGAAATGGTGGTCATGGTAATCCTGATAAGAGTGCGGTGGATGGTACATCTGATTAGAGACTAGCGGGTGTCGAGTCTAACTCAAAATCAAATAAGTCTATGCAAGATGGTTCATGAAATGGTAACACCCTGATGGTAGATATCTTTAGTCAGCTAAGAAAGGAGTTGGGTCCTCCTCAGCCCACTATGCAAACTCCGCTGATGCAGATGAGTTCGAATATGGGGATAACTGTTGGTGTTAATGTGGAACCGAAAATGATGGAGGAGGGAGGTACCAAGAGTTCCTAGGGTGGTTACTATGTTGAGGTGGTGCACTTAGGATAGGGTAGAAATGTTAGTGTCCAAGAATAGAATCATAAGGAACCTAAAATGAGCATTCTTACAGGTTGCAATGACATGAAACAAGGTGTAGGGGGTTAGGACTTGATCCAGACTAGTCCTAGAGAGGTGAAAAGTCTTGTGCTGGGAAACCAGTTTGATCTTTTTGCTAATAATGATCTGGTCCAGGAGGTTGAAAAATACCTGGTTAAAAATTCCATGGATGAGAATTAGTCCCCTGAGAATGGATCCAGTGATGAATATTTCAGCCACTTTGCAGGTGATTGAGAGGAGGAGATTCAGGGCAGTTAGTATCCAAGCCCGAGGAGAAGTAAAGGAAGGAGGGGCAACCATAAAGAGAGGAAGAACTGCTCTTATTTACCACTTCAAATGGAGACTAGATATGTGAATAAGTTGAAGTCCAAACAAATGGCCAGTGAAAATTCATCTTTCCAGCAGTGGGAGTCTGATGTTTTTCTTGAAAAACCTTTGGAATTTCTTATGTATTCAGAAGAGATAATTTTTGAAACTGTTGTAAAAATTAATCCTTCGAATGAGGAGGCTGAAAGAATTGCAGGGAGGGAACTAAGGGTGACTCTCAATTAGGAACATATCAACTATATTGATAAACATGACCTGATTTTAATAATGGGATTTAGTAATGGGAAGGTCAGCATAGAGGAGTATATCGAATCTTGGGACAAATTGGTGTTTAGGCTTGAAGATCTTCTTATGGATGAACCAGACACCCAGTTAAACACTATCTCATGGAAATTATTTAGGGAGTCTAAAACATTTAGGATGAAATTTTACTTTAATGATTTGGTTATCTTCTTTTGTGCTTGACTAATGGTTTCTCACTTTTTCCTTAAAAGTGTTTGATAATAAAAAAAATTAATTTTTAGTTAGTTTAGATTGTATTACAAACAATACTGAGTTTAACTTGCATTACACACAACACTCAGTTTAGCTTGAGTTACATTCAATATTAGGTTTAAAATAAATGTAAAATATTATTATTTAATATAATAGTTATAACCTAGCCAATAAATTGGTGGGTATGAATAGTACTAACTAAATTATAAAAAATATGGTTATCTATTAATTTTTAATTGATTAAGTAATTGTATATAACTTGTTAATATGTGATCAAAAGTAATAATAAACATGAAAAAGGTTCTCAAGAAAATAAATAATTAACATAAGTTTATTATTTAGGAAGATAAAGACGCACGTGATGAATCAGAATATGGCCAACCAATGGGTGTTAGACAAATTGATAGGTCATTTTACACCTTATATTCTAAATTTAACCACTAAGTAAACTCAATTTTACCTTAATAACTATAATTAATTTTAATTGTTTTCACTAATCATTATGATCAAAAAAGATTTTTTTTAAAAAACTTTATTTTTTATTTACTGATACTTTTAGAAACATTGGTAAATAAAATACATTTACCAATTTTTTTTGAAAAACATCAGTAAATGTGGTGTCTCTAATTATCTATGTTTATAAACATAGATAATTATTCATTTATCGATGTTTTGAGAAATGTTGATAAAAGAATTTTGTTTAATGATGTTTTCATAAAACTTCAATAAAATTTATGTTATGTAATTTTTTAATACCCTGTTGCCTTCACCCTCTTTGGTTGGACCCCGTCTCCCCCTCCTTGGTCTCATACCAGAGGACCCTTCCCCCATCCCCCTACTCACGTGCTAGGTTAAAGTTTGATATCACATGTGATAATGATGTTGAGTGTTGGAATTTTGTTTGTTCACAACATATAGCATGGGAAATTTTTTATTCACAATGAGCATCGTGGGCATTTTGTTTGTTTACAACATCTATCATGAACATTTTTTTGTTCACAACATCTATCATGGTCATTTTGTTTGTTCACAATAGGAAGCATAAAAATTTTGTTTGTTCACAACATGATGCATGGAAATTTTGATTCTTCATAATGTAATGTGATGGATAGATTGAATTGGATCATAATATGATGATTCCATGTGCTTATGTTTGTGATAAAACTTCTTTGTTATGCTATGTTTCAAGGACATGTTAAATTTCTATGCCATATGCCTATGATTATTCTCTATGGATCATGTTTATTATCTCATGATTCTACACTCTTTGGACATGGTATATGTTTGTTAAATTGAAATTACATATTCTTCGATCATGACTTATGAAGTCTCATTGTTCTATGTTCTTTCTAGTAAGATATTTCTCCCATGATCATGTCACTATAAGAAAAACATAATTTAATGACTTTTTTTTGCATTAGCGATGTTTTAAAACATTATTAATGAATTTAACGATGTTTCTAAAAAATATTAGGAAATTTGGTGTCGGTAAATGAATTTTGTTTACTGATGTTTTCTGAAGGACCCCACTCCCCACCCCCACTAGTCATGTCGAAGGACCCCACACTCCCCACCTGCCCGCTCCCCCACCCTGCTCGCCAGCAAACCCCCACACCCCGATTATGTTGGAGGACCCTGCCCGCTCCCCCTCCTTGGACGCGATGTAGAAGGACCTTGCCCCAGCCCTCTGCTCGCGCCTTCAGAGGACCCCACCCTAGCCCCCTGCTCACGCCAGAGCCTGCCCACTCTCCCTCCCCGATCGTGTTGTCAGAGAACCCTTCCCCCACCCCCTACTTATGCCAATGACCCCTCTCCCCTAC
The DNA here is from genome assembly GCA_963277665.1 of Viscum album. Taxonomy (NCBI): domain Eukaryota; kingdom Viridiplantae; phylum Streptophyta; class Magnoliopsida; order Santalales; family Viscaceae; genus Viscum; species Viscum album. The sequence goes on from OY728133.1 coordinate 819,527,878, forward strand.
TCTTGCCTCCCCTCCCTGTTTCCCACCTCCCTGCCCCAAAAATGCTATACAAATCCCTAGCCCTTTTTAGTTATTAAAGCAAACAACCTACATCAATTTTCGATGTGGGACTGTTTCCCATCACCTATATATATAAAATATATTATTCATATATTATTCATATATTACTAATATGTATAATAATAACACACACACATGTTTATATTAGGTATGTTTTAAAATAATAAAATATATTATTAATAAAATATATATTAATATATTAAAGATACATTATTATTAATATATTGTATAACAATATATATATATATATTGTTAATAATAATAAATAAAAACATGTTATTAATATATATATACATATTATTAATATATATTATAATCATATATATATACACATATTATTAATATATATTATAATCATATAAATATATATATTGTTAATAAAAATATATTATTATTAATATATTATATAATAAAATATATATTTTTGTTATGTTTTATATAAAAATACACACACACACACACATATATATTGTTAATAATAATAAATAAAAAAATATTATGAATATATTTTAAACACACACACACATGTATATATTTATATTGTCAATATATTATGAACACACACACACATATTTTTTATATATTTTTAATAATAATATATTATTATTAATATTTTATATAAAAAAATATATATTTATCTCATATTATATAAATATATATTTGATAATAAAAAATAAAAAAATTATTATTAAAATGTTATAAACATACATATATTTATGTATATATATTATTAATAAAAATATATTATTATTAATATATTACATAATAATATATAAATTTATATTATGTTTTATATAAAAAAATACATATAAATAGATATATATATATTTAATAATAATAAATAAAAATATATTATGAATATATTTTAAATAAATAAATATAAATGTATATATTTATACTATCAATATATTATAAAGATACATATACATATATATATTTTATATATTGTCAATAAAAATATATTATTATTAATATTTTATATAACAAAAAAAATATATTTATGTTATATATTATATATATATATATATATATTTTTAATAATAAAAAATTAAAAAATATTTTTAAAAATTTATAAACACATATATATTTATGTATATATATTGTTAATAAAAATATATTATTATTAATATATTATATAATAATATATATATATTTTGTTATGTTTTATATAACAATATATATATATATATTATTAATAATAATAAATAAAAAAATATTACTAATATGTCATAAACATATGTATATATATATCATTAATTATAAACACACACACACATATTTATATATATTATGAATAAAAATATATTATTATTAATATTTTATATAAAAATATATATATTTATGTTATATATTATATAAATATAAATATATTGTTATATAATAATAAATAAAAATGTATTACTAATATGTTATAAACATACATATATTTTTAATAGAAATGTATTATTATTGATATATTATAGAACAAAATATATATTTTTGTAATGTTTTATATAAGAATATATATATATTGTTAATAATAATAAATAATAGTATATTACTAATATATTATAAACACACACATATATTTATGTGTGCGTATATATATATTGTTAATATATTATAAACACACACACATGTATATTTATATATATTGTTAATAAAAATATATTATTATTAATATTTTATATAATGAAAAATATATATTTATGTTATATATTATATAACAATATATATATATAAATATATTTATTTAATAATAATAAATAAAAATATATTATTATTAATATATTAAATAACAAAATATATATTCTTGTTATGTTTTATATAACAAAAAATATATATATACATACGTTTATAAACATGGCTAATTAGTCATTTACCTACATTTCTAGAAACATTGGTAATTGCAGTTTATTTTCCAACATTTCAAGAAACATTAGGAATTATACATTTTAATGGTAAATTTTATTGCATATATTTTTTCACCTCTTGTTTTTTTTGTTTTGGTCTCCCACGTGCCAACTACCCCTCTCCCATCAACCCTCACTAATGCCCCCCGCATGCCTTCCCATTCACCCTCCCAATTATCCTTGCATGTCGCCCCTGACCATTGACGCATACCTTTGCCTTCACCTCACCCTCCCAACGACCCCCACCTTCAGCCCCTATGAGCCTACTCCATCCCTCCCATTTTCTTATAATTGGCAGCCTTTCCCACATCAGTTTCAATGTGGGACTACTGTAACAAAACTATTAATATATTATATTATTGATATATATTATTAATAATATAATATATAAATTAAATCATTTTATATTATTATGTGTATATATATATATATTATATTATTATATATATATATAATATTAATGTTATATATAAAATATATATTATTAATATATTATTAATGCATACAATATATATTATTAATAATAATAAATAAAAATATATTATTAATATATTATACACACACACACACACACGCGTATATAAATAGTATTACCTACATTTTCTTAAAAAAGTAGCTAAATTATCCACACTTTTAAGAAAACATTGCTAAATTAAAAATTAACAATGTTTTAAAACATTTCTAAAAAATGTTTCTAATTTAGAAACATTTTACAAAAAACACTGCTAAATTAAACATTAGCAACATTTTAAGAAAACATATCTAAAAAAATGTTATTAAATGTAAGTTTTTTTGTGGTGTGCTTTCTCATATGCACATAACCTAACCCTTGATGAAATACTGTTGAGTTTATCCCTTACTGAGCATTTAATCTCACCCATTTCTTATGTTTCCATTCCCCTGGTTAAGTAGATGAATATGACTTATGAGAAGTCTAGAAGGGGGTCTAGTATGGTTTTGATTATGGAGAAATGTTCATAAGTGTTGTAAAATAAGTTTCTTATTTAGCTGATCCTCAAAGATAATAAACCTTCCAATCTTGGGGTTGTGATAATATTTTTAGATATAATGTTTAAATTATGTAAATGATGTAAAATAAAGATATGTATAGATCACTTTGTATCAAAGATAGTGTTTAATGAAAGTGTTTTTAGCACCGGATCTAAGAGTGCATGTTTGGGACGCCTTAGTTGGCATCATATTAGAGTTTAGTTATTTTTTATTATTAGTGTAGTTATTTTGGAAAATAGGATAATATAAATTTAGTAAAAACCATAGGGATAAGTCTAAGTATAAGATAAAATCATGAAAATTTGATAAAGTTTTGAGTATGAAGTTTTCCAAGAAATTACATCCCTCTCTGGATACTGGAAAGTGGATGTGGCTGTGATACATATGAACCCAAGGGTAATCACCCTAAAAGGCCAATTCAGTATCAAGTTGATATTCACTCAATGCATGCCGATTTGTCCTAATATTTCACACCTGGAAAGACACTCCTATAGGATGTGCTTTGGTTAATTCACATTCTCTTTACAAACCATTATGAATGATTTAAATAGAATTTGAGGATAAAATATATAACTAGTTAGGTTACAAAACCTAATAGGAATATAACCATGGAAAAACTAGGTTAAATTGAAGGAAATATAGGCTGATATAGTTATGACACTTTTGAAATGAAAGTATCATAGGTTGAAATGAAGCTGTCATTTGAGAAGACATATTAGGATTTAGTTTTCATAAGACTATTTACTCCGATTTTATTAGATATTATCATAAATATTTTGGTGTCAATATTTTATTGCAAATAAGATCATGAAATTGAATGTGTAAAATCCATTTCCCTATAAAATCCTATAACCAACTAAGTAAGCATAATTAGTACAAATTGTTGAGATAATGGAAAAATCTCAATAAATTCCTATTGTACGGGAAATGATTAGTGTCCTGGTATCTAATATTGTGAGTTTGATATCTCAATAGAAAATATATCTTGATTTTCTTATGGACCCCCATAGTGTCTTTCTTTAGTTAATTATAATATAAATTGTGAGGATGAAATTTATTTAAGGGGGAATGTAACACCTCAAGATTTTTGGAATATACTTTTATCAAAATTAATACTATGTTTGATAAATTTATCCACATGGAACCCCAAACTAAAACAACAAATGAAATATTAGATGAATATTATTAATAAATTTTAAGAATAATAAAACCTCTAGTAAATAAAAATATTTTAATCAAATAGAAATACATACAAAATAGGATTAAAAACACTTACAATATTAAAAGGGAATTTTTCAATAAAAGCGGTTTTTCTTTATATTTTCATTTAAAAGATAAATTGATAAATTTTAGAATTTAAATTTGGTTAAATGAACATAATTTTTTAATTCATCACATCAAAATTATATTAGGGTGATTTTTTGAGTTTTTTCTAAAATAATTGATTTTTAAATGAATAGTAAAAAATACCATTTTTATTAATACTGTAATGTTTATAGCCATATCATGAAGTAAATATTAATTAAAAAATTATATATTTTTTTATTATTACAATAATATGTTTAAATAATTAAATTATTCATTTAAAAAATACTATGTTGAGTTTATAAAACCATGTTTGATGTTTTGGAAACTTAATCAAAATTTTACTCTAAAAACTAATTTTATTTACTTATATTAAAATTTAGTTTTCATAAATTATAGAAATTAAATCTAAAAAATGTATTTTAAATTTTAGATCAAAATTTTCATATTATTTAATAAGGTTAATTTTATTTTTAAGCATAAATTTCTGATTACTAAGATTAAAGTTAATGACTATGATAATTGTGAAAGGGTTATTTTCAAAGAGTTATTTTATTATTATTATGTAATTTTTATATAATAAATTAAATTTATATACTTTATATAATTAATTTTATTTTATGTTTTCACATGTATACAAATATATTATCACTCGTTTAATTGGTAATTAACGTTAGATAATATCAAGAACACTTAATGGTGAAAACAATAATTTTTATACATAATAGTTTTTTATATACTAAATGTTTTAATTTAAAAGTTAATTTTATCTTATTTAGAAATTAAATTTGAAAATAAAAATGTGTTAATAGGGTTTACCATGTATTTTTAATCAGATATAAATTACTTAGGTAAAAACTAGTTACCAAGGTGAAAACTAAAATGGTAGAATGTAAAAATCTAGTTGTAAATGACTTGAAAAATCTCTAAAACATGTATTAAAATGAATGGTAGAGAAATTATAGACATTATATCACCCAAAAATTTATTATTTTTAACTTTTGGAGCAATTTAACCTTTATAGTGTCATTCCATCATTTAAAAAGTAATGGGTATTTACAAAAATACCATTTTCATTACTTATAAAAAAATCAATTCCACCATATTTCTCCACCCATTATAAAGCTATATATCTACAAAAACTCTACCCTAGTCTCTCTTAAACCCTCTAACCATTACAAATAATCATTTTTATTTCCAAAATATAGAGGTAAAGAGACTTAAATTTTTACCCAAGGGAGAATATACAAAGGGAGAGTTAATGTTCTCAACTGAGCACTCTTAATTATTTTCTTATTATACCCCATAAAATCCATTATAATCTAGGAAGTTTGATAAAATCAGTATTATTTATATAATATAATTTTATTATATTAATGGAACATCACTTTTCTACCTTTTTGAAAAACTATTTGAAAAAGGAAAATGTTGTCATGCATATATGTGGACTACCACCACCATGAACGGTGTGTTCTATTTTTTAATTACCACCCAACATGGATGTTTTTAAAAATATATCTAATTTATAAAAATTATATTTATGAAACTATTGATATTATATAAAGATAATATTTTACATTCTATAAGTGATATTATCAATAAACTTTCATAGTAAACTTAACTGCCTAAAATAAACATATCAAGAGACATTTCTTAATTTGAGTCCATTTTGGGAAAACTTATGAAACTGTATGAATTTTGAAATAATGTAATAATAAAAGACATAAAAATATAAATTTTTTTAGATTATTAATCAATTTTATAACACTTTTGGCCACATTCAATATGCCAAGTAAGTTTTAGAGAAATCAACCAAACCACCTCAAATAACTTTCACAAGAAAAAACTATTTAATAAATTAATAACATATGATAATAAATTGACCTTATAAAATAAAAAACAGATTTAAAATTTTACTAATAAAGTTATTAATAAAATTAATTTTATTATTCAGGAAGTTAGGTGCACATGTAGAGTGAATCAGGACCTAAGGTAAGTAATTTTTCATCAAATTATGCTTCATTAAGATATAATTCATATTCACCACTTGTTTCATTTTTTCATGTATATATTATACATGGATTTATTTTTTCATTATTTTAATTCATTATAAGGTATTTAAAAATCCATCTCACATCATATCTTTCATGTGATTTCAATTCAAAATATGTCAAAGTTGTAAGGGTCTTTTATAACTCAACTCCCTTTATTGAGTTATAATTATTTTTCTTGAAATTATTTCTTACAAGCTTGGTTGCTTCCAACCTAATATTTTATTTCATGTTAATTTATATTCATATATATAGAGAATTAATTTTTAATTAAAACATTTACCCTTTCTGAATTCATTCCTCAAAAAATATATCATTGTCGAGAACAATTCTCATCCTCTTTAAAGACAGTTTCCCTTACTTGTCCATATTTTTCTTTATAATAAATGTTATCCTTTATATTTGGGAACCAAATTATGTGTTATCTAATTTGAAATTCATATTTACATTATCCTATTTTCAAAATTATGTTTTATTAACCCTTTTTACAGTGATCGTTTTCAAAAAAGGTATTTTAAAATATTCAAAAGTTCTTCCATTCATGATCATATGTGATATCTTCTACTAAATTTTTTATATATAAAAATTTATACACTTTTCAAGGATTTATCATTGAAGATAATTTTTTAAAAAATTAAAATATTTAAACAAAATCACCTCACTTTTTTATAATTATTTTGAATGTGACTTTTAACTTCCTTTTTTATGAGTATGGTAAAAACAATTTCTAAAAACTCTTTCATAATTTCTCTTATTGTATGATAAATATTATTTATGAAACTTAATTTACATGTTTTTAAAAAAAATTTAAAAATGATTTTATCTCTTGATAATTTTAAAATGAAAAGGAAATATTCTTATATTTTTAAAAAGTAAAAGTTTGATTTTAAAAATTAATTCTTGATTTTAAAAGGGATTTTAAATGCTTGTTTTTATAAAAAATAATTCTTTGATTTTTTTTAAAATAATATTTATTTTATAAAATTTTTATTTTGAAAACCCTTTTTAGTTTTAAATGATAATTATTAAATTTTTTATAAGGCTCAAAGTATTTAATTTTAAATAAAGCATTTTAAAGGATTTTTCAAGCCTTTAAAAAAAGGGGTACTTCCTCTTATTTTCCAAGTGATTAATAAAATGAACTTAAAAAGGTATTTTTCACATTTGTCAATATCCTTAACTCTCTTTAGGATACACTAGGGAAATTTTTAAGGAATGATCCAATTTTTTTTCTCTATGGTGTATGTAATTTTCTAGGAATGTTTCTCATAAGACTTACCTCTTTTCCATGGATTAATTATGTGGTGTTTGAAGTATGTATATTTTCTTGTTCTAATGACACACATATATATGGATGATTATTATTATGAAGATTGGGGTCCTATATTTCTCTATAATTTATTGGATAAAGTTTTATATCAGATGTGATAATGATATTGAGTGTGGTCATTTTATTTGTTAACAACATGTAGCATGGTCATTTTTTTGTTCACAACAAGAATTGTGGGATTTTTTTGTTCACAACAAGAAGCATAGGATTTTTGTTTGTTCAAAATATATATCATGGGTTATTTTTTTTTCACAATAGGAAGTGAGGAAACTTCTTTTTTTCATAACATGATGCATGGGCCTTTTTTCACAATGTAATGTGAGGGAAAGATTGAACATATTACAATATGATGATTCTCTTTGCTTATGTTTGTGAAAAAAGTTCTTTGTCATACTATATTTCAAGGGCATATTATATTTCCATGTCATGTGCCTATTATTATTATTATCTATGGCTCATGTTTATTATCTCATGATTTTGCACTATTTTTTCCATGGTATATGTTTTTTCAATTGAGATTGTATGTCCTTATATCATTATTTCTAAAGAAATCTCATTGTTCTATGTTCTTTTTAATAAGATATTTACCCTATGTTAATGTTTTCTCATACGATTATGATCTAAAAATTGATAAAATATTTTTTATTTTCTCCCTTACTAAGTGTTTAAGAATACCCCCTTTTTATGTTTCCATTACGTAGGTAAATAAGATGAGTATAAATCATGAGAAGTCTAGAACTAGGTCTGGTCTGGTTTTGATTATATAGGAATTTTCATAGGAATTGTAAAATAATTTTCTTATGTATATGATATTCAAAGACACTAAATATTTTGTTCTTGTGATTGTGCGAATATTGTGATATATAATGTTTAATTTATAGAGATTATGTAAAATAAATATAAGTGTAGCTCAATTTATATCAAATCTAGTTTTTAAATAAACTGTTTTTAACATAGAATTTCTAAGTGTGGTACTGAGACACCTTATTTTTTGTGATGTTTAAAATGGTTATTAACTAAATACACTGATGAATGAATTTTTACTAGTTACCTTTAATCTACGATGAAAAAGGGTGGTATACACCTGAGAATGTATTATGAGATGAAAATGAGAAGATTAATAATCAGTTTAAACATCTTGAATACTACAATACAATAGGGGTGGTACACAATCTAAAAAATATGAAGCAACCAAGAAAAATTCCTTTATCAGATTTTACTCACACTTTTTGTGTGATATTTAAACTGATTATTAACTAATTCCACTGACAAATGAATTTTTATTGGTTAACTTTAAATGATAATTCAATAGGGGCAGTACAAACTTAAAAATGGATTACTAGATAAAATTGAGTGGATTAATAATCAGTTTAAACATCATACAAGTAGCATGTGTAAAATATTATGAAGGAAATTTTCTTGGTCACTTTATATAAGAATCATGAGCAAATTCTTGAATGATGAAGTTAACTTTAAATTATAGTGAAATTGGGGTGAAAAAAAACATAAAAATGTATTACCATATAAAAATTTGTGAATTAATAATCATTTTAAACATTATAAAAGAATTATAAGTTTATTAATAAAAAATAAAAAATTTTAAAAACATGCAAGATTAAGGGTGTAAAAATATTATGATAAAAGAAAAGATTAATATAACTATGATCAAATGAGAGAAAAAACCTAACCCGATACAATTATAACACCTCTATCATCACAGATTGAACATCATCATCATTATCACCTACTTATTAAAACTTACATGAAAGGAATAACAATCATACTATTGGGTTTAAGGATTTAAAAATTGCAACATATTGCTACAAATTTGTTTCTTTTATTTGTGCCCGAGTGTAAAAGACGAGGCAAAAGGAAAATATCACTTGAGTGGAAATGAAGGAAAAAAATTATCTTAAACCATTTTTTAGAATGGTATAAAAAACATCAGAATAATTAAGTGATAGAGCAGCCTCTAAAATCCAGCCATTTTATCATGTCTAATTTATTTACATATCAAATAACATTTTTTAATTCCTAAAAAACCAATGTCAAGGTGAATACCTAAAAAAGTGTATAAAACTTGTTTCACATAAATTTCTGTATCAAGTGAAGTGAATGTGAGAATTATAACTATAAAAACATGTTTAAAGCTACATAGATCACATTGGATAATTGAAAATATAATAAAATTAAAAATTTATTAAAAACACCCTTACTAACTTATTATTGTATAAAAGACCAATTAATTTTTAAAATAAAATAAAATGTGTAAAATTGTTAATTTATATATTTTTTCCCTTATCATTGCATTTAAATCAGTCAAAATATTAGTTGTAACTATTTTTTGATAGAGTGCGTGTTTGAGACCCAACTCAAGACTGTACTTTTCTATTAACATATCATGTATATTGTTTGGTATATACATGTGTTTTTCTTACCATGATAGTATCATTAATTATATATGTAATATATATGCTAGTGTATTTAGATTATTTTTTTATATCAAAGGGATATAGTTATTTCCTGAAATAATGAAAATATAGAAATATCATGATTGTAATATTAAATATATTTCTTAGGGTTTGAATACATCAATATGATAGGGGAATTGATGATGTTTAATGATCAGGTGTTAGAAACTCATAATCATTTATCCTCCTTCTCATTAAGTTTTTACTTATTAATCTTAAAATATGAGAGATCATAAGGACATACCCTCTAATAGGAACACCACATGTTGTAGGTATTATTGGATTTTCCTATCATCAAACATCGATATTAGTATCTTGACTTGATATTGTCATCAATGTGCATCATCAATCTTGTACTTTAATACATGATAAAAACAATGATGGTTTATGTTTGTTATAAGGTCCCTTATTTCAAGTGCATCATGAATGGTATAATTTTTTTTAAATGATCAATATGGGACTTGTCCTTTATCTGTGTAAGAGGAAAATATTTTTGGCCCTTTGAGTCAGATGGTAGTCCCTGGTGGAGGTATTAACTAAATCCACAAGCTCATATGATTTGTTTTTTTATTATTGGGGTATATAATTTCCTATGATATAGTGATATTGTATAGCACCACCTTATCCAAGTCATAGTATACATCATGAGTTTTCCATACACCACTGTTATTAAAGGAATTGTATCATATGTTTCTCATAACACCTTATGATTAAGAATTTGTGGTAGAATATTAAGAGTTACTTTTTAGATCTATTCCACAAAATAATGAAATAAATATATATGTTTCATAAGATGAAATACATGGGATAATCAACAGCACATAAAAAAATCATGAATGACTGAATAATTACTCATACATTTTGTAATGTATGAGTGAATTCTTGAGAAGGCTCTAGAGTGTTTAGATGCCTATATAAAGAAGTAGTATCTATGAGAATGGGTGCATTTAATACTTTTGAAATCCCCTACTAATACTCTCTATTCTTGAAAGCTCTCGTTCTCCATATACCTTTACCATCGAGTGGTACTAGCATACCGTGAGAGTTTAAGAGAATCCCACTTAGGAGTTTGGTGATTTAGATCATCCCATGGATACACTATGGAGGAAGAAACTTAATGGTTACTTTTAATATATCTTTACCAAGAATATTATTGAAAAATGGTAGTATCATCCATCTCTAATGAAAGGTGCACAAGTTCTTCATTTATCTCTACATGGTTTCAGTTTTCATAGTATAGTGATCATAGGAATTTAATGTTTTTATTGTATTATTGTAATGTCTCAAAAATTATGTATATTTTTTTAATTATATGGAATTATTTCGAGACTACGAAATCTGACAGCGCGTGATTCTGAGGCCCATAGTGCCCAAAATGATCCGTCGAAGTTTTGTTAAGTTTTAATTAGCATGTGTAAGCAGTTTTCCTGAAAAAGTGGAATAACTCTTAAATGATTACTCATATCAGAAATACGAGGGAATCATTTCACTCACGAAGTTGGGTTTACCCTAGGCATTGTTGGGCGCCTTCCTGGTTGGTGCACCGCGTAACACCTCCTAAAATGGTGCCCATGCGGTTTCTCTTTTAATGGGGTATTTTTAATGCGGGCCATGACCGCATGAATTAATTCACACGGTGAAACTCTTTTGACGCGAAAAAATTATTTGATGCTGATTCTTTTTCCTATATAAGGATGTAGAGGCCAGGCATTTTAACATTACCGGCATCAATAAAACTGAGAGCAAATCCCATTTTTTGATTGACTTTCTTCGACAATCATCTTTACTACTCTCCATATTTGATTCACACTTTTATTCTTGAGTATTAATTTTGAGATCCCTTATATTTTTGGAGAGTCTCTATCGTGTACCTCTTGATTTTAGTGGATACCTATTTCTAGACTAGGTCCTTTGGTTTTTCCCTTTCGGGTTTTCCACGTAAAAATTTCTGGTGTCAAATTTATTTTCTACACATTTAATTTTGGGTCGCTGCACATCTGTTTTATTTGGGGGGAAAGATTTTATTTCCGCTGTGCGTTCACTTTTAAATTGTTTGCGCGTTTGTCGCTTTCCCATCTTTCCCAATATCTGGTATTAGAGGGTTTGGTTCTTTTTTTTTCATATTTATTTTGGAGGCTAGTTAAATTCGGATGATTTTGCTGAATGGCAGCAACTACCATATGTGGAAACATAAAATGAAGGATGTTCTTTTTGTCAAGCGGATGCATTTCTAGTGTTTTGTACCCAGAAGCCAGAGAGGATGTCAGATGAAGAATGGGAATTCGATAATGAGATGGTTTGTGGATTCATTCGCCAATGGGTTGAAGACAACGTGATGAACCACATTGTCAAAATCTCTCACACCAAAACTTTGTGGGAGAAGCTTGAGATGACCTACGCTTCCAAGACGAGAAACAACAAACTATTTCTTCTCAAGAAAATGATGAACTTGAGGTACAAAGAAGGTATGTCTATTTCTGATTGTTTAATTGAATATCAAGGAAGTTTTGATCAGTTGTCTGACATGGGTATCAATTTTGAAGATGAGGTTTTATCTCTTTTCCTACTTAACACTTTACCCGATTTATGGGAGAATTTACATGTTACTCTAACCGGTTCTGCTCCTAATGGTGTTTTGACATTTAGTTTTGTCAAGTCTTCTATTTTAAATGAATAAGTCAGGAGATGTACTCATGAGAAATCTTCTTCAGAGCTTTTAGTGACAAATAATAGGGGGAGAAGCCAGGACCAGGGGCAGAGCAGTCGAGGTAAGAGAAAAGGCAGGAGCAAATCCAGACCGAAGCAGAGAGATTTCAAATGTCATCATTGTGGTAATAAGGGGTATGTTAAGAAATTTTGTTATCAGCTAAAAAGAGAGAATAGATTGAAGGAAAATCCACAGAATAAAAATGGAAATGGAGATGATCATTTCGACGCTGCTACAGGGGGTGATCTTGTTATTGTTTATGACTCCATTAACATCACTTCTAATGATTCTTACTGGGTTGTTGACAGTGGTACTTATTTTCACATGAAATCAAAGAAGGAGTTCTTTACATCTTACAGCCCAGGTAATTTTGGGATTTTAAAGATAGGAAATGATGGTCATGATGACATTGTAGGCATCAAGATTGTTTGTTTAAAGACCAGTATATGAAGTAAGCTGATTTTAAAGAATGTTCGACATGCACCCGAGGTTCTCTTAAATCTCATTTCTACCAGTGTTCTTGATGGTGAAGTTTTTATCAGTACTTTTAGTGATTTCCAATGGGATCCTTCCAAAGGATCTTTGATTGTGGCTCGAGGTAAGAAGCAATCAGGTTTGTACTGGAATAGAGATTTTATTTCTTGTGATACTTCTTGCGTTGTTGAGTGCAGTTTTTCGTCCAAGTTATGGCATAAGAGGCTCAGTCACATCAGTGAGAAAGACCTTGGTTGTTTTTCCAAGAGAAATCTTATTCCAGATTTGAAGAGTGTCAAATTGGACACATGTGATCATTGCATGGATGGAAAACAGAGCAGAGTGAGTTTCAGCAATCATCCTCCACACATAAAGTCACAGGTACTTGAATTGGTACATTTTGACATTTTTGGTCCTTTGAGTGGTCTTTATTTTGTTGCATTTATTGATGACTACTCACAAAATCTTTGGGTTTATTTTTTTTAATGACAAAAGTTAGGTGCTTAGTGTTTTTAAGCAATTTCATGTTTCTGCTGAGAGGGAATCAGGAAAGAAATTGAAATGTATTCGCGCTGACAATAGAGGAGAGTATTTTGGTCCTTTTGATCAGTATTGCAGGCATGAAGGTATTCGACATCAAAAGATTCCACCCAAGACACCTCAGTTGAATGGTGCAGCTGAAAGGATGAACAAGACTTTATTGGAAAGAGTTCGTTGTTTTATTTCAGAAGTAAAGTTGCCTGGACATTTTTGGGGTGAGGTATTACTTAATGCTACTTATATTATCAATTTATCACCTGCGGTTTCTTTGTAGATAGACACTCCCAACAAAATTTGGTATGGCAAAGAGATCAGGTATGATCATTTGCATGTTTTTGGTTGCAAGGCTTTTGTTCATGTGCCTAGAGATGAGAGATCCAAACTGGATGGTAAGACACTCTAGTGTATTTTTATTGTCTATGTACACGATGATTTTAGGTATAGGTTCTATGATCCTATTTTGAAGAAACTTTTCAGAATCCACGATGCGGTGTTTAAGGAGGATCAGACTATTGCAAACATTAATAAGGGAGAAAAAGCTACTTATCCAACTTCTGATGGTTTTTTCAGTCTTGAGCCAAGTTCTAATTCACATTTACCTGATATTGTTGATTCTAATGATCATGTTGATGTAAAGAAAGATGATCAAGGTGAACAAGTTGTATTTGATGTTTTCGATGCACCTTTTGTTTCTGATGATCTGGTTCCAGGGGTTATTAATGAACCCGCAGTTCCACTCTGGAGGTCATCTCAGCATCGCACTGCTTTTACTTGATATTAAACTGATGAGTATGTTCTCCTTGATGAAGGGGGAAAACTAGAATCATTTGATGAGGCAGTGGAGAGTGAACAAAAGGACAGATGTGTTGCGGCAATGGATGATGAGATGACATCATTGCACGACAACCACACTTTTGAGCGGGTGAAGTTATCGACAGGGAAGAGGTCTTTGCAAAATTGGTGGATTTATCAGATTAAAAATGAAAAATCTAGTTCTATTCCACAATATAAGACTAGGTTAGTTGTCAAAGGCTTCCATTAGAAGAAAGGTATTGATTTTGATGATATTTTCTCACCTGTTATCAAAATGTCTTTCATTCGGGTTGTTCTTGGTTTGGCTGCTAGTTTAGATCTACAGATTGAGAAGATGGATGTGAAGAAAACTTTCCTCCATATAGATTTAGAGAAGGAGATTTATATGGATCATCCAGAGGGTTTGATTAAAACAGGTAAAAAAAATCACGTTTGTAGGTTGAAGAAGAGTTTTTATGGTTTGAAGCAAGCTCTGAGGCAGTGGTATAAATTTTTTGAATCTGTCATTTCTCAAAAGGGTTTCAGGAAGACATCTTCTGATCATTGTGTTTTTGTTCAGTGATTTACTGATGATGATTTTATTATACTATTGCTTTATGTTGATGATATTATCATTGTTGTCCATGATACTTCTAGAATTGACAGATTAAAGAAGGATCTTTGTCAGTCTTTTGGGATGAAAGACTTGGGGCCAGTACGACAGATTCTTGGAATGACGATCTCTCATGACAAGAAGGCCAATAAGTTGTGGTTATCTCAGGAGAGTTGCATTGATAAGGTTATTCAGAGATTTTATATGGATAAAGTGAAAGTGGTTAGTACTCCTCTTTCTTTACATTTTAAGCTCAGTACCAGTCAGTCACCTTTTAATGATGAAGAGAGAGAGGAGATGCAGCACACACCTTATTCATCTTCCATTGGCTATTTGATGTATCCAATGGTATGTACTAGACCTGATATATCTCATTCAGTTGGTGTGGTTAGTCGTTTTCTATCAAATCTAGGTAGAGAGCATCAAAGATTAGTGAAGTACATTTTTTATTATCTTCGTGGTATTTCTGATATGAGATTATGTTTTAGCAAAGGGGAACCTATGCGTTGTGGCTTTACAGATTCAGATATGGTAGGAGATATCGATTCGAGGAAGTATACTTCAGGCTATTTGATCACTTTTGCAGGGGGGATGTATCTTGGAAGTCTAGATTACAGAGATGTGTTGCTTTATATACCACAAAGTCAGAGTTTATTGCAGCTACTAAGGCGTGCAAATAATTGTTGCGGATGAAAATGTTTATTCGAGAGCTCAATTTAAATCAAGATAGGTATGTTTTATTTTGTTATAGTCAGAGTGCTATTTTTTTTGGAAAGAATTCCACTTTTCATGGAAGGTCGAAACATATCGATGTTCGATATCATTGGATCCACAATGTCCTTGATTCAAGACAGTTAGAGCTTGAGAAGATCCACACTGATGAAAACGGGTCAGACATGTTGACCAAGATTTTACCTAGAGGAAAATTTGAGACTTTCCGACAAATTGCAGGGTTGGCGGTGATCCCCACTTGAGTTGGAGGGGGAGTTTGTTGGGAGCCTTCCTGGTTGGAGCACCACATAACGCCTCCTCAAATGGTGCCCACACGGTTTCTCTTTTAATGGAGTGTTTTTAATGCAGGCCAAGACCGCGTGAATTAATTCACGCGGTGACACTCTTTTGACGCTACAACATTATTTGATGCTAATTATTTTTCCTATATAAGTAGGTAGAGGCAAGGCATTTCAACATCATTGGCAACAACAACACTGAGAGCAAATCCCATTTGGTGATCTCCTTTCTTCGATGATCATCTTTACTGCTCCCCATATTTGATCCACACTTTTATTCTTGAGTATTAATTTTGAGATCCCTTCCATTTTTGGGGAGTCTCTACTGTGTACCTCTTGATTTTAGTGTATCCCTATTTATGGACTAGGTCCCGTGGTTTTTTCCTTTCGGGTTTTCCACGTAAAATTTTTTGGTGTCAACTTTATTTTCTGCACATTTAATTTCGGGTCATTGCACATCCGTTTTATTTGGGGGGAACGATTTTATTTCCACTGTGCGTTCGCTTTTAAATTGTTTGTGAGTTTATTGATTTCCCGTATTTCCCAATAGGCATGACTTAAGTTTAGTCGGTGTGGGAATCCTATGAGAAAACCTGAAAATGGAATAACTGTAAATAAAATAATTAAATAAAATTATTTTATTTTTCAAATGCTTATAAATCATGAACAGTAACTTGGATTAAAAATCCGAGACCACCGCTGAAATCGTGAGGGTATTCTCTCTTTAGGTAGATACTAACATTGGCCGGTGTGGGCCACTAGTGAAAGTTAGTTTTTGGCTATAAATAAAATAATTAAGTGATAATTATTTTATTGTAAAATCCATAACTTTTAAACGGTAACTCAGATTGGAAATCCGAGAGTACTGTTGGGTTCGTTGGGGTGTGTTTCACTTAGGAAAATACTAAAATTGACTGACGCAAGTTGATAGTGACTGTTAATAATTTTCTAAACTTTTTTTGGGTACGTTCAGTAAATGCGTGAGAGACGTTTTCTAACTTTTGAACCGTTGCTCAGATTAAAAATCTGAGGGCACCGTCGAATATGTAGTGCCAGGATTCACTTAAGGGAGGCATAACTTTGACCACAAAAGGTCAGGTGAAAAATTTATTTTTGTGGACTTTTTAAAGATTAGTAAAATAGCATGTTTTGTTATTTTATTTTATTTATTTCCTCCAACGGACGAACGGTGCTGGCGGGACCGACGACGTGTCAAGCCAATAAATGGATTGACTTTTTTTTCCTGTAACCGCACCACTGGGAATTTGGGAGGTTTCTTAATTAAATGAACCTCATTAATTCCCCAAGCGTTGCACACTCCTTCTCAACTCTTATTTATATGGAGTTTGGGGAGGTGTGTTGGCATAACTTCACCAATCGACGAAGCCTTGGCAAAGTACCGCAACGCCAACCACCTGGAGGAAGAGACTGGTTCCAACGAGCGGTGACGAGTACCACCGAGTCACGAACCAATGACAATGATGAAGGAGGTTTTGTCAACCGTCATCAGCGTAAGTCTCTTCCAGGTAGGGGGTTTAATTCATTTATGCATTCAAATGATTTTACTCTTCTCCATTCTTGAATAACATGAAGAACGCGGGTCAACCGACTAATGGGTTGACCCGTGATTCATTCATCTTTGTGGGAGGTTATTGTGGGGAATCTTGTGGGGTTAATAATGTATTCAATACAACTATTTATTGAACTCTATTAATATCCTCCATATTACGAGCTAACATGGAGGGTGCGGGCCTAACAAACCTGGACCAAAACCTCCACTATCTTTCTTTGCTTGCGCCACCTCGGAAGACCGCGAACACGTCAACGCATGCCGTAAGAGGAGGGCCACAACTCGTCATCCATGGAAAATAGAAGATGTGGATGACATGACGACCGGCTGTGGAAGGAAGGTGGATTCACCGCTGTGCCACCGATGAACAAAATCCACGGCCGGAGCCGCGACGGAGGCCAAAACCACCTCCAATGGGTTCTGCGACGACCGAGCGGTGCCCAAAGAGCATCGCTCCCTCACCAACCGAATGACCTCCAGGCTGTTCGGGAATCCAGGTGACCGGGGGGGGGGGTTACACCCCCACGTCGGACTGAATCGGGCCACCACCCTCGGAGCGGGCCGCCGCCCTTGAGTCGGGCCGCCACCCTCGAGCTGGGATGTGGCCCTCGCCTCGGGCCGCCACCCTCAGACTGGGCCGCTAGCCTCACACTAGGCCGCTGCCCTCGGAGAGGGCCACCACCCTCAGAGTGGGCCGCCGTCCTTGGACTGGGCCACTGCCCATGCGGGCTACCACCCAGCGAGCCGCCTCCCACTCAGTAGGGACCCCAAGACCCTCATAGGTCTCCTAGAGTTCCAAAAAGGAAAAACCACAAAGAAAGACATCAACTATACTTAGGTATATGCCCATACATATACCCAAGTTATCGATATATACTTATCTCATACCTAAGGGAAGGACACCACATATGTAACACCACAAAGGTAGAAGTACCACACATGTAACACCAAGAAGATAACACCATGAAGGTAACTCCATGAAGGTATAAGTACCACACGAGTAACACCACAAAGATAGAAGTACCACACAGGTAACACCATGAAGACAATACCACAAAGGCAGAAGTACCACACAAGTAACACCACGAAGATAGAAGTACCAAAAAGGTAACACAACGAAGATAGAAGTACCACATAGGTAACACCATGAAGACGAGACCACAAAGGTAGAATTACCACACAGGTAACACCATGAATCTAGAAGTACCACATAGGTAACACCACGAAGATAAAATTACCACACATGTAACACCCCGAAGACGAAACCACAAAGGTAGAAGTACCACACAGGTAACACCACGAAGCTAGAAGTACCAAACAAGTAACACTACAAAGATAGAAGTACCACACAGGTAACACCATGAAGATGATGCCACAAAGGTAGAAGTACCACATAGGTAACACCACAAAGCTAGAAGTACCACACAGGTAACACCATGAAGATAATAAGTACCACACAAGTAAAAATGCGAAGATAGAAGTACCATATAGGTAACACCACAAAGATTGAAGTACCACACAGGTAAAAGAATCATCTCACAATCCGGTATAACTTAAGTGAAGAAGTACATATGATTAGTCATAAACTAGATCATCTTATTCTGTTAAGAAGAACTGTTACTAACCCACACAGGATCGATAGCTAGCTAACCCCCACTAACCCATAGAGGATCTATCCCACACAGGATCGGTATGCGCTAACCCACACAGGATTGCTGAGCGTTGACCCACACAGTATCTGACCCACACAGGATCGATAGTTGCTGACCCATATCGGATCGATGTTATTTCTTCACGTTGCAGCCTGCCACAGGTTTCCTCGCACCCGGTGCGCTCGAGTTCCATATAATCTTCCCCTGAAAATATCAGTCATACCTTGAATTCCACTAAGCTCCACAAAGGAGTAACCCAAAGTACTGCCATGTCGTAAGGGTTCCAACGCGACATACGATGTGTCAATCAGACGCCTGGTCTGTGATTTATAAGCATTTTAGCTCCGAGGACCCAGTTAGATTCGGGTTCGATCCAACCTATCCATACACCAACTTTATCCAAAACTCAATTGGAGTGTACCAAAAGGACCACCTCGATCAATGGATCCCAACTCTGCAGACGGTTTTTCAAACAGACATCCCGTTCTCAAGATATGCCCCTTTAAGTGTTTCTCGGTTCGGTTGGGCCCGGGTCCGATCTGACCCGGTCGGACCGACCTGGCTCGACTCGGTCTGGGTTGGGCTAGGGTGGACTTGGCCTGTTGGGCCGATGTTTGGTCCAACCTGTAAGAGGGGTGTCCCACAAGGGCGACCCAGCCAGAATAGGGCAGCCCACAAGGGCAACCCGGCTAGAATAGGGCGTCCCGACCCGCTCAGAGGGTGGCGGCTCGATTAGAGGGCAGAAGCCTAGTTCAGTCCAACGTAGGGGGTGTAACCCCCCCAGTCACCCAGATTCCCGAATGTCCCAGAGGCTGTTCGTTTGGTGAGGCGGCGCCACCGCTCGGTCGCCACAGAGCCTGCTGGAGGCGGGTTCGGCCTTCGCCTCGACTTAGGCCCTGACTTCTGTTCGTCGGTGGCGCGGCGGTCACGCCGCCTTGCTTCCCGCAACCGGACGTCGTGCCTACCGCCTCCTCCATTCTCTGCGGCTGATGAGTCGCGACCCTCCTCTTGTGGCGTTCATCGACGTGCTCGCAGTCTTCCGAGGTGGCGCAAAGAAAGCAAGATAGCAGAGGGTTTGGGTCGAGTTCGTTAGGCCCGCACCCTCCATGTTAGCTCGTAATATGGAGGATATTTAGGGAGTTTAATAAACAGCTATATTGAACAAAATATTAACCCCACAAGATTCCCCACAATAACCTCCCACAAAGACAAATGAATCGCGGGTCAACCCGTTTATCAGTTGACCCATGTTCTTCATGTTATTCAAGAACAATGAAGAGGGAAATCATTTGAATGCATAAATGAATTAAACCCCTTACCTGGAAGAGACGTCTGCTGATGATGGTTGATAGAACTTCCTTCATCGTTGTCGTAGGTTCGTGACTCGGTGGTGCTCATCACCACTCGTTGGAACCAGTCTGGTTTTCCAGGTGGTTGGCGTCACGATACTTTCCTAGGGCTTCGTCGCTTGGTGAATCCATGCCAACACACCTCCCTGATCTCCATATAAATAGGAGAGGAGAAGGAGTGTTCAATGCTCGGGGAATTAATGAGGTTCGTTTAATTAATGAACCTCCCGAATTCACAATAGTGTGGTTACAGGAAAATAAGATTCAATCCATTTATTGGATTGACATGTCGCCGGTCCCACCAACGCCGTTCGTCCATTGGAGGAAAGAAAGAATATAAAATAACAAAACATGTTATTTTATTAATCTTTCAAAAGTCCAAAAAAATAAAATTTTCACCCGAACTACTGCGGTCAAAGTTATGCCTCCCTTAAGTGAATCCCAGCGCTGCAGATTCGATGGTGCCCTTAGATTTTTAATCTAAGCAACGGTTCAAAAGTTAGAAAACACTGCTCACGCGTTTACTGAATGTACCTGAAAAAAAGTTCAAAAAATTATTAACAGTCACCCTCGACCCGCATCGGTTGAGATTAGGCTCTTTATAAGTGAAACATGCCCTAACGAACCCAACGATACTCTCGGATTTCTAATCCGAGTTACCATTTAAATGTTATGAATTTTACAATAAAATAATTGTCACTTAATTATTTTATTTACGGCCAAAAACTAACTTTCACTGGTAGCCCGCGCCATCCAATGTTAGTATCTGCCTAAGGAGAGCATACCCTCATGAGTTCAGTGGTGGTATCCGATTTTTAATCCAAGTTACCGTTCGTGAGTTATAAGCATTTGAAAAATAAAATAATTTTATTTAATAATTTTATTTACGGTTATGCCATTTTTGGGTTTTCTCACAGGAGGCTGGAGCCGACTAAACTTAAGTCGCACCTATGGTAAACCCACCATCCTGAGCACAAATATTCCCTAAAATTTCTGATCTGAGTAACAATTTAAGATTTATTCCACTTTTTTTTGGAAAACTGCTTGCGCGTGCTAATTAAAGCTTAAAAAATCTTCAAAGGATCATTTTGGGAACTTCGGGCCTCAGAATCGCACACCGTCAGATTTTGCAGTCTCAAAATAATTCCATATAATTAAAAAAAATAATACATAATTTTTCAGAAATTACATTCTCCCCACATTAGAGATTTACATCCCCAAAATCCACAATATAGGATAAGGAAACAAATGGGGGTACTGAGCACAGATCTGAGCCTCCTTCTCACATGTGCTCTCCTGGAGGTTCCCGTACTGCCTGTGAATGCGCACGAGAGGTATCAAATTCCCATGAAGGACCCGCTCCTGTCGATCCTCAATCTCTACTGGAACCTCTGTAAATGTCGCCCCATCGTCTAAGTCCATCTCGCCCTGATCGATGACTTTAGAAGGTTCATGCACATATATCCTCAGCTGGGATACATGGAAGACGTCGTGCACCCACTCCAACTGTGATGGTAGTGCCAAGCGGTATGCCACCTCGCCAATCCTCCGAGTATCAGAAGTGGTCTGATAAACCTTAGTGATAACTTGTCGCCTTAGCCAAATCTCTGTAGTCTCCGTTGCGGGGATACTCGCAAGAAAACGTGGTCCCCCCTCTTGGAACTCCAAAGGCCTCCATCTCTTGTCGGCATAAGACTTCTGATAGCTCTGTACAGTCTTCACTTGCTGACAAGTGAGACATCATGATACAAACTCCGTCACTGCTTTCTTTATACCTGGACACTAGTACTAACGTCGGAGGTCCTGGTACATCTTTGCCACTCTAGGATGTACCGCTAAAGGGGACGTATGGAACTCCCTAAACACTTACTTCTGTAGCACCACCAGTACCATAGTATGTTCTTTGAAGAGGATAACGTGCTCCCCACTTTCAGAAAATCCATCAGATGACTATCCTATGGATATCTGAGCACGTTGAGCCTCACAGTCAGTGTCCCCAAGCTACACCTCCCTGACTCACTGAAAGAGTGGGGGAGTGACTATCAGAGACTGAAGATAAGCTGCTCTATCTCGATCCACGTAGGATATCCGCAAATCGACTAGTTGCTCCATCACATCACTCAGTAACTGTATACCAGATCTCCTAATGAGTGAATCTGCTACTAAGTTCCCCTTCCCAAGAGTATAGAATCTCTCAAAGTCATAGTTCTGGTGGAACTCTAGCCATCACCACTGTCTTAGGTTCAGGTCTTTCTGAGAGAAGATATACCTGAGACTCTTGTGATCAGAGTAGGATATAAAACGTTCGCCCATCAAGCAGTACCGCCACATCTTTAGTGAAAAGATCACTGATGCTAACTTCAGGTCATGGGTAGCATAGTTATACTCTCCAGTCTCTGTCTCAGCTCCTGAAATATCTACTGACACTTCTTCGTCCACAGTAAAGGCTCCCCCTTTTTCATCAAAACTGACAAGGGTGCTGCCACCCTAGAGAAGTCTGGTCCAAAACTCCGGTAGTACTCAACCAAAACAAAATTCCATCCCCATTTAGGGAGGTAAAATTGGAAACATATTTTGAAAGGATGTCCCCCACACTTTGCCATTTCTGTTGGGAACTGAAAACTCAAAACTCCCGCTACCATGAGGGTAGGGCTGGCCGACTCAAATGTGATCGGATGCACCCTCCTTTGCATGAGTTTGTCCTGTGATGCCTGGGTTTCATTTTTCTTCAACCAAGGAAAATACCATTCCAATGTTGTAGGTAAAACACAACCTTTTTTTCCTAATACGGTCAATCTGAGTATGAAATATGGATGTCTAGTCCATACCCAAA
Organism: Viscum album; assembly: GCA_963277665.1. Lineage (NCBI taxonomy): Eukaryota > Viridiplantae > Streptophyta > Magnoliopsida > Santalales > Viscaceae > Viscum > Viscum album. The sequence continues at coordinate 819,551,538 of OY728133.1, forward strand.
CTAGCATCGCAAGGACTCGATGCTGCCACCAAGATGTTAAAACCGAAACTCTTGCCTCAAGGGTCAGATCACACCGTCGGTGTAAGTGTGATTATAGAGTATCCTCCAAAAGTTACCTCCAGATGTGAGGGTTAAGTCAACATCTTAACTAGAAACTATAGGTTTTGGAAAAGATTCATGGAAGGAAGGAATTATTGGTACCTATGTCTATTAATACGACAGCTAGTAGTAGACACATACCGTTCATTGAATAATTATTAGAGCGATTAGGTCACACTCCTTGACCATATGAAGCTACTCCCTTCCCCTGTCCTCTAACTCCCTGAGCCTAATGGGGACCACAAAGTGGGGTGGTTGTAACATGTTGAAATGTACACCACCTCATGCTGCTCTCCTAGCTCCGCTTCCACATCTGCATCCCTATAGATTCATTTATCCCTAACACTTCTTCTTCCCGAAACATTTTTACGCGCCCAAGTCTCTGAGACTAGCGCCAGTTTCCTACTTTCCCACTACTAACATTCACTGGCTGTATCCACTCATCCAAAGAACATTCAACCACAAAGGTTATCTCCAGCACCCTAACATAGGTAGTAATGCATAGAGGAATAGTACTGGCTCAGACGTCCTTAAACACACTGTGCTCGGAAGTCCGAGCCTCGAAGCATTGATCATATCGTTTTCATTGAGTACCAAGAATGGTCGGTACACCTCAATTAATACTCAGATACCGACATGTCATCCTACCGAAGCTGTATAAGCTCTAGAGAACTCTCAACCACCTCCTCAAGCCAGTCCTCAGCTGCCTATGAGTCAGGCTCACCTCAGAACCTGAGGGGTATCTGATGCTGAAACTCGTGTAAGGCATTAAGCCTAAATGTGTCCTCTACCAATACCACCAGTTTTAATTGCTTCCCAATGGGTGGTGGTGCTACTGGTACATCACCCGAAGGTGCCAACGTAGTAAAAGGGCCCTGCACCGGAGCCTCATCGCTTGGTGGGCCGTCATCGTGTACTCTCTTGGGAAACCTGGGCGGTTGTCTTTGTGGCCGAATCCTGATAAGGAACAGGTGCACCATGGTCATTAAGTTATAACTTATGAGTTGACTCCAAATAAATCAAAAGAAAAACTTTTCAAAAACACACACAATCAGTGTTTTCATGCACTGAGTCAAAAATCAGAATTCAGGGTCCTGGTGTATGGATATGTCGGCCACCGCAACAACACTGGACTCCCCAAAATGAAAACCACACTCATAACACTTAACACTATTTCCAAACAGAAAATATCAAAGTCCTAGTTCTTCAGTAGAACTGAACTCCTCTGATACCACTTTGTCACGACCTGTCCCTCGGGGCCCATGTCGTGACTAACCCAAGCCCGCCTTCCATAGGATAGGGGCTGGCGACTAGCACCGGAAAGGCATATCCCTTAAACAGGAAGGCATTTCCTTTTTAACCTATATAGACACACCATCCAAGAACACAACAAGAATCAACCACACAGACTATAATGCAATAAAATGAAACCACAAAGTAAACTGTTGTAGTAAAAGAGTGCTGAAAGTAAAAAGGGGTCGGAATACAATCCCAACTGTAAAAGTACATATACATCTGGAAGTACAATACAACTAAAAGAAAAAGGAAAACAACTACTGGGTCGTCCTCCAAGGTTCCTACCTATAGGGTAGGTACCGATCACCTCCTCATCACTCTACGTCTGCCAGTCTCCTCCGCATCACTTCACGCCGAATGGTTCACCTCCAAGCACCGTCTAGTCCTAGCTTCCTCAGCCTCGATCAACTCTATACGTAGTCTGTAAAAGACACAATAAGGTGCGGGAAAAACCCGTGCAGGGGTGAGTATAACAATACTCAGTAGGGACCCCAAGACCCCTGTAGGTCTCCTAGAATTCCACAAAGGAAAAACCACAAATCAAGACATCAACTCTACTTAGGTATATGCCCATACATATACCTAAGTTATCATGATATAATCATCTCATACAAGAGGGAATAACACCACATAGGTAACACCATGAAGGTATAAGTACCACACAGGTAACACCACGAAGATAACACCATGAAGGTAACTCCACGAAGGTAGAAGTACCACACGGGTAACACCACAAAGATAGAAGTAACACACAGGTAACACCATGAAGACAATACCACAAAGGCAGAAGTACAACACAGGTAACACCATGAAGATAGAAGTACCACATAGGTAACACCAAGAAGATATAAGTACCACATATGTAACACCACGAAGATAACACCACGAAGGTAACTCCATGAAGGTAGAAGTACCACACGGGTAACACCACAAAGATATAAGTACCACACAGGTAACACCACGAAGACAATACCACAAAGGCAGAAGTACCACATAGGTAACACCACAAAGATAGAAGTACCATAGAGGTAACACCATGAAAATAGAAGTACCACATAGGTAACACCACGAAGACGATACCACAAAGGTAGAAGTACCACATAAGTAACACTATGAATCTAAAAGTACCACATAGGTAACACCACGAAGATAGAAGTACCACACAGGTAACACCAAGAAGACGATACCACAAAGGTAGAAGTACCACAAAAGTAACACCTAGAGGCTAGAAGTACCACACAAGCAACACCACGAAGATAGAAGTACCAAAAAGGTAACACCACGAAGACGATACCATAACGGTAGAAGTACCACACAGGTAACACCATGAAGCTATAAGTACTACACAGGTAACACCACGAAGATAGAAGTACCACACTGGTAACACCACAAAGATAGTAGTACCACACATGTAACACCACAAAGATTAAAGTACCACATAGGTAACACCACGAAGATAGAAGTACCCCACATGTAACACCACAAAGATTGAAGTACCACACCGCCCATGCGGTGCCACCGCCTCACCAATCAAACGGCCTCCAGGACCTTTCGGGAATCTAGGAGACCGGGGGGTTACACCCCCTGTGTTAGACCGAACCGGGACACTGCCCTCGGAGTGGGCCGCCGCCCTCAAGCCGGGCCGCCTCCCTCAAGCCGGGCCACCGCCCTCGCACTGGGCTACCACCCTCAGACCGGGCCACTGCCCTTACACCGGGCCGCCGCCCTCGGACTGGGCCACCGCCCTCAGACCGGGCCATCGCCTTCAGACCAGGCCGCTGTCCATGCGGGCCGCCCCCCAGTGGGCCGCTGCCCCGAACCGGGTCTCCGCCCAAGTGGGCCGCCGCCCCACACGGGCGGGGTCACCCTATTCTGGCCGGTCCGCCCTTGTGGGTCACCCCCCTTGCGGGCCGCCCTATTCTGGCTGGGCTGCCCTTGCGGGTCGCCCCTCTTGCGAGCGGGACCAGACATCGACCCAACATGCTGAGTCCACCCCGGCCCAGTGGACCAAGTCTACCCCAGCCCAGCAGGCCATGTCCACCCAGGCCCATCCCAAACCGAGTCGGGCCGGGTTGGTCCGACCATTTCAGACCAGACCCGAGCACAACTGGACCCAGAAACACTTAAAGGGGGTATATCTTGAGAACCAGATGTCTGTTTGAAAAACCATCTATAGCATTGGGATCCTTGGATTGAGATAGTCTTTTTGGTATAATCCACTTGAGTTTTGGAGAAAGTTGGAGTATGATCGGGTTGGATCGAACCCAAATCTAATCGGGCCCTCAGAGCTAAAATGCTTATAACTCACAGACCGGGTGTCCGATTGACATGACGTCTGTCATGTTGGAACCCTTAAGACATGGTAGTCCTTTGGGTTACTACTTTGTAGAGCTTAGTGGTGGTCAAGGTATGACCGATATCTCAAGGGTAATATTCTATAGAACTTGAGCGCACCAGGTGCGAGGAAACCTATGGCAGACTGCAATGTGAATAAAGAACATTGATCCTATTTGGGTCAGCATCTATTAATCTTGTGTGGGTCAGATCCTGTGTGGGTCAATGCTCTGTGATCTTGTGTGGGTCAGCGCATACCAATCCTGTGTGGGTCAGATCCTGTGTGGGTCAGCGGGGGTTAGTTACCTATCGATCCTGTGTGGGTCAGGGGGGGTTAGTTACCTATCGATCCTATATGGGTCAGCGGGGGTTATTTACCTATCGATCTTGTGTGGCTTAGCAGTAGTGCTTCTTAACAGAATAAGATGATCTAGTTTATGACTAATCCTATGTACTTATGTACTTAAGTTATACCTGATTATGAGCTGATCCATTTACCTATGTGGTACTTTAATCTTTGTGGTGTTACCTGTGTGGTACTTCTATCTTCACAGTGTTACCTGTGTGGTACTTCTATTTTTATGGTGTTACCTATGTGGTAATTCTAGATTTGTAGTGTTACCTATGTGGTACTTCTACTTTTGTGGTATCGTCTTCATGGTGTTACCTGTGTGGTACTTCTATCTTCGTGGTGTTACCTGTGTGGTACTTCTAGCTTCGTTGTGTTACCTGTGTGATACTTCTACTTTTGTGGTATCATCTTTGTGGTGTTACCTATGTGGTACTTCTATTTTCATGGTGTTGCCTGTGTGGTACTTCTATCTTCATGGTGTTACCTGTGTGGTACTTCTGCCTTTGTGGTATTGTCTTTGTGGTGTTACCTGTGTGGTACTTCTATCTTCGTGGTGTTACCCATGTGGTACTTCTACTATCATGGAATTACCTTCATGGTACTTCTTCCTTTGTGGTATTGTCTTCATAGTGTTACCAGTGTGGTACTTCTATCTTTGTGATGTTACCCGTGTGGTACTTCTACCTTCGTGGAGTTACCTTCATGGTGTTATCTTTATGGTGTTACCTATGTGGTACTTTAACCTTCATGGTGTTACCTATGTGGTGTCCTTACCTCATGTATGAGATGAGTATATCTTGATAACTTAGGTATATGTATGGGAATATACCTAAGTAGAGTTGATGTCTTGCTTTGTGGTTTTTACTTTGTGGAACTCTAAGAGACCTACGGGGGTCTTGGGGTACCTACTGAGTATTGTTATACTCACCCATGCATGGGATTCACCCGCACCTTGTTGTGTCTGGTGCAGATGACGTACAACATTGATCGAGGCTGAGGAAGCTAGGACTGGATGGTGCTCGGAGGTGGACCATTCGACATGATGTGTCGCGAAGGAGACTAACGGACATGGAGTGCTGAGGAGGCGATCTGTACCTACCCTATAGGTAGTAACCTTAGAGGATAACCCAATAGTTGTTTTCATTTTTCTTTCAGTTGTATTGTACTTCCATTCATACTTGTACTTTTACAGTTGGGCTTGTATTCCGGCCCCTTTTTACTTTCAACACTTTTTTACTACAATAGTTTACTTTGTGGTTGCATCTTATTGAATTCTAGTATGTGTGGTTTCTTCTTATTGTGTTCTTGTACTATGTGTCTATACAGGTTAAAAAGGAAATGTCTTCCCATTTAAGGGATACACCTTTCTGGTGCTATTCGCTAGCCCCTGGCCTATGGAAGGTGGGCTTGGGGTAGTCACGGCACAGGCCCCGAGGGACAGGTCATGACAATTATGTTGTGCTGAATAAGTGTTGTTAAATCCTTATAAACCTAATAGTGGTATCAAATCCTTATCATGTTCTTTGATTCTTGAAATCATGTTTTAAAATAAATAACTTTAGATATAGTAATGGGTATCATAAAATTAGACAAAGAAAATGAAATTTGGTCTTTCTTATGATATGTGGTGTCATAAGTTATGATTCAGTCATTCCATACAAAATATGAGATATTATAGGTGGTGAAATGATTTTAATTCTTCAATTTTTGAAATATCATAGCATATGATATAATAAATCATGTGGTACGATGGCGTCAATATGAATTGTTAATGCAGTATAAAACATATCATTGTATCATAAAGATAATATAATTGCTTATTATAAAATATGATTCCTAGTAATTAAAGGTTTAATGTTACATAGACTACCATATTGATTCATGTCTCAATATATAATTTCCAAGTACCATTGAGTTAATGTTTTTCAAACCACTGTGGTTAAGTTTGAGTTTTTCCTTTCACCTCGCCACCTCCACTTGATCATAGACGACATAGAAAAAGCTACAATAACATTATAAAACCAATGGTTTTATTGTTATTCTTGTCATAAAATTCCCTACGAGAAGGTGATGATGAGTAATATGTTTAATCTATGATGATTGATGTGTTGTAATGATCTCAATATAGGTTTTTTCCCACATATAGCTCATGCTTGTGCCATTTTTTCTTTTATAATTGTATTTTTATGTAAGATGTTGGCTTTTCATAGAGGTGAATATTAATTTAATTACTATTTAAACCCCTTTTTTTACTCTAATAAAATTCCTAAGAGTTTAAGGAACATTTTGAGAGAATACAGGGCTTGTTCAGAGCTCGAATCTCTAGTTTTGGGAGAATTAGGGTGAGGTGAACGGTTGGTTCATGGTTAGTGATAACTATGCAGCTCAACTTTTTAGCTCCAAAAAGTATAAGAAAGGTTTTAAAACTATGAGATGAAGGATTCATGACTGTGATAAATGGTGAAATCTTATTTCAGAGGTGATCTTCACAGTGTTCTCATGGTTTGGAAAACTATTTCCAAACTGTGCACGGGGGTGTTCCATATGGATAGTGGCTACACATAGTTTATCCAATCATGCGACCAAACCATGTGCCCCTTAAAAATAGGTGAATTTATATTTTTTCCCATCCTTCTATTTAACCCATCCTTTCCTTTATTCTTCCCATTCCATGTATAGAATCTCCCCCATGTTAAAATATTATCCTTCTCCCTCAATCTAGGCTTTGATCCTCCTCCTTTATATGACATCCATTTCAACCATCATTTTTCATGTTGGATATCCAATTGTAATTCTCTCATTCCCCTATATTTCTTTTTATCATTTATCTTTCTATATGGAATTCTAAATTTGTGTGAGCTAATATTCCCTTTTTTTAGGTCATTTGTTTATTTGTCTGATTTCTCCCATTTTATCCTAGATCATAAGTCAATAATGGATGAGGATTCATATACCAGTATAAGGTAGGTGGTCTAGTACTTTTCTCTAAATTTATAGTTGATTATATCTTTCACCATTATGTCATGAATCTTACCTTCCGTGAGTCACCCCTTGAATGAAAAATTGACTAAATAAATTGCAATGCCATGTTTTTGTTATCCCATGTGTACTTAATTACACTCTTGGTAGTCATCCAAATCCACTAATACCACCCCATTTGGGTGTGTTTAATTTTATTCCATTATTATGCTATGAGTGCCTTGTGACCAAACCACCATCTAAGCGGGGTTGGATTGTTTTTTCTAATTAAAATGTCCAAAGAGGTATTAAATGAAAGGTGAGTGGTTGTGAGACCATATCTATTAACCCATGATTTCCTCTTAATTGTGTTTAGTGGACTCTTATATATGAAATTTCCAAATTTAATTAAATAATTTATAAATTTAATTATGAAATTCCATGGGTGACACTTGGGTTCTGTTATGGAACACCTTGGATGGGCCCAATGGACATTTGAATCGAATGATTTTTGAATGGAATTATGATTTTCCAAAAGTGATACATGGATCCTATTTGGAATTAATTGGATGGGATCTATTAGTATATGAGATTATATTATGTTAGGGGTGATACATGGATTCCTATATGGTATACCTTGGATAGGACAAAGGGAACATGCAATTACACCAAGCCTTGGTTGATACTTGGGTTCCATTAAAAACCACCTTAAATGGTCTCATAGGGTATTGGGATTATATTATAAATTGAGAGATACTTTGATTCCCTATGTGTTTTTTTGAGGATGGGCTCAGGTTTTCAACCTATTTAAATTACATGTCAACCGAACCAAATAATACACTTAGATTCAATTAATGAATTTTGATACATGTCTGCCTTATTTAAACTTGACCACTAAGTCATAATCAACATGGGACTTATTGATCCCTTATACAATTACCATTATATGTGAATGCCTTGGTTAAAACCTTAGGTCCCACTCCCATGTTATAACATAACCACTATTTAGAGACATTCTAGATTAGTCCAAAGCAGGTAGTTTTGGATGGGCATCCCATGAGGAACCTAAGTCGAATTGATTATTTTTTAATGCTTTCATTATTATTACCTGCACATTGATTCATTATATATTCATAGATTGGATTAGTAATAGACACCATTGGTGGTGGATTATCGAGTTTTACTCACACCCTGTTCAGGTTGCCGATTGCTACCCAGATAGATTTCATGGGTGTAGGTTCGGATAAAGGAAAGCATACTACTATGGATGATTGGATTTATATATTAGGATAAAGTATAGGAGAGGAGGATTGATCTTGTGCTCTTGATTCTATTGGAGATAGATTTTAGACTTTTATCTTTTTTTTATATCATGTGCTCTTGTATTCATGCTTCCTATTTTATTTACTCCTCAAAAATCATGACATAACATCTTTTTATATGATAATGGATGTGGTTATTCTTATTGTTTATGTCTGTCTGTATTATATCTAGATGATTTATCTTCCACTTATTCTTTATTTTTTTCTATATTGTTTTATATTTATATCACTACTATGATCCAATATAATTATGAGGTAATAGTATCCCGACCATACCATCATAGACCCTCATTGCAAGCCACCAGCCTCTGGAATATGGGGAGGCACACTTGAGGCCATGTGGCCCTTAGGTTCAGTTAATTATGAGTGAACCAGACCCAGGACATTACAAAGTGGTTTCAGAGCTTCTTTTTTTCCTTTGGTATTACTATTTTGGGTTCGTAGAAAGGATACTAGGAATGTGTCAGAATTTGATAATGAGCCCATGCATGAGAGTAGCTAACCCACATACAGGAAAAAAGACAAGTAACCTAGGATGGGACTTTTTTTTTGGTTTTTTCCTATTGGAGTTGTATTGATTCACCATTAAGCGACACTCGTGATTTGTAGAATTATTATTATTGTGGATTCTCTTTTTCCCTTATCCTAGTATGATAAGGAAGTATTACTCATGCATCATTATAGGCACCTAAGAATATATGTCATGCGTGTGTTATGCCATGTTTATTTTATTACAAGAATTGCCTTATACATATTATCAGTACCTTAACTAGGATATTTAAAATTGAACTAATGTTTATTATAGAGGAAAATAAATAAATAATTGGTTATTAAAGTGTGTTCCTCAACTTAAATGGTGCTTTCCTATATAGCTTGAGGTTGGAACTTTAATTAACCAATTTTCACATGTTTGAGTTGTGTAACTACGGTTACATGGATTAAAATGTTAGTTAATTTTTATTACATTAATGATAATTTTAATTTATAAATATTGTACTTATATAAATTGGGAGTGGTAATCCATCTAATCAAATCATCATATACAACTTCTTACATCCTGATACTAGATATAAGGGTTGGGTTGTAGTTACATGAAGTGTCAATTATAACTTATAAAGTGTATGCATTTATAACTTGGGAATGGTAATTCATCTAAATGGACCATTAAATAAACATAAAAATTTCATTAAATTAATATTTCACAAATAAAATGGTTGTCATTAAGTTGAGATGTCAATTTCATTGTAAAGGGTGACTTCCTCTATACCTTGAAATTAACACTCCATATACTAGGACCACTATTATACAACGTGGTACCTTCACCCAAACCTCACTTTAAGAGTAGGAATATGAGTATTTATCTTTATTATAGGAAGGATTTTTACCTTTCCTAATTTTATATCGAAATATTCTCTTTTATCAATTTTTTTGAGGCATGCATTTGGAATTGTAGATATATGCCTCAATGATGGCCATGGGTCAAACACTAGGAATGTAGTGATGACCATGATCCTAATGTGGCGAGACCTAAATCTTCATTAGCGATACCTATGACACCTCCAGTTATACTTTACTTATGAACTGATTCCCAGATTCAAGAGGGATTTTTACGGTTCAGGAAGACCATGTAGGGAGCCCCATGACCTTCCCCTACTATGGAAGAGTTGATGTGAAAGTTTCAGTGGTAAAATCCACCTGATTTTTTAGGGGATAGTGTCCCCTGGTATGTTGAGTTATGGACGGTGGCCATGTTGACCATTTTTAAGCACACAGAGATGCCTCCAGATGGAAAAGTCAAACGTTTCATTTATATGATACATGATTCTAATAAGAGTTGGTAGTATGTTATTACCCAGGTAGATCATCATTAGAATATGGTATGGAGGGACTTAAAAACTTCTTTCTATGATTACTTATTTCTAAAGATGTTGAGTGCAGAATGACCAAGAGAGTTTATGCATCTATAGAAGGGTACCATGTTTGACATGTACTATTCAAATCACTTTACCAAGTTCCGGTGCTTTGCACTAACTCTTACTAGTGATGAGCAGTTGAGAGTAAGACTATTTGAGGATGGGATCTTATATTACCTACGATCTCAAGTAAATTCATTCCAGTAGACTACTATTTTTGAGATAGTGAACCAAATCCTCATTACCGAGCGAAATCTAAGGGAGGCTGAAGGTGTGGGCTGGGATAGTTCAACCCCTAGATAGGAAAGTGGTTTATCTAGTGGTAAGAAGCATCACCTTGAGTCTTCTCATAATGGAAGGTACAACTATAATATGATAACTGACACTTATGTGGTATGTCACCAATGTGGTAGGTTGAGTCATAAGAAGCCCCAGTGTACTAAGGACCCAGTTGAGTTTTGAGATTGCAGTAAGGTGGGACATATTTAGCGTTTTTGTAGAACTTTTCATCCAGTTCCCAGTGAGAGGGGTTCTACAAAGACTCCAAATTCAAGGGTAAGATCAGTATCTCCATATTAGATAGGGAGATAGAGTACTATTGGTTTTTCAGGCCAAGAAGGTGGACATGGTCATGGAAGCCGGTCTTATGAGATACAGTTCTAGTAGAGTGGGCCTACTTAGGGTAGTTAGGTTGTAACTCAGGGTTATAGATATGTCCAGCTACATATAGTACAACATATACCAAAGAAGCATAGTTTTAGTCCATCTATAATATGACATATTATTTTAGTAGTGTTTACTTTAGTCATTAATTTATTTGACATAAGATCTTCACATTATTTTATATATGTGGAAATTACGGAAAGTATCATCCTTGAGATTGAGTATTTCCATAGGGTGATTTAATTTGACACTCTATTGGGAGTGCATTCAGAAATTATATTTTGATGCAAGGAATACCCTCTCGAGATTGGAAATTATCATTTCTTATGGAACCTTTTTGTCCTTGAGATGATGATCTTCAACATCATACTTCAAATAGAATGGTTTCTTCCCTATCACGATTGTATTAAATATTTTTTCCAAAGAGTGTCTTTTATATACCCATAGGGCCATAACTATTTTCATAAAGGAGAATGGGAATTATAAGACAGTTGAGATGGACTCTAGAATCGAGGTATGAGTGGATTGTTAGTCTAGGTTTCTATAATTTTTAAAGATAATTAGGGATTGCATCAGATGGATTTACCTCTAGTGGTGGATTGATTTAGGGATGTCTTTCCTGATGAATTTTCTAGGTTACCTCCTAAGAGATAGGTGGATTTTACTATTGATACATTTCTTGGAGCATCACCGATATCTATTCCTCCATATTGGATAGATCCAATTAAGAATTAGGAACTCAAGAGGCAGCTAAAGAAGATGGAAGATAAAGGGTTTATATGACCCATTACATCTCCTTGGGGTTCACCTATCCTTTTCCCCAAGAAGGTGGATGGTACCCTTAGGATTTGTGTAGATTACCAAAAATTGATCTAGTTTATAATTAAGAACTGGTTTCCCCTACATTTTATAGAATACTTCTTCGACAATCTCTAAGTATCCAGAGTTTTTTCAAAAAATGATTTGAGGTTGGGATATCACCAGGTATGAGCTAGGACCTTAGACATTCTACATAATAATTTATAAAGAAGTTATGACCTTTATGATTATTTGTTAATTCCATTCAATCTCACTAATGCATCAGTTGTTTTCATGACTCTGATTAATCAGGTTTTCCAACCGTATCTAGATTATTTTGTGGTTATTTTCATGGATGACATCTTGGTGTACTCATATAATTGACACGATCATACCAAAAAACTTGATATCATATTGTGAACATTGATAGAGAATAGTTTATATGAAAAGATCATAAATTTTCACTTTTAGATTAATAAATTTCACTTCTTAGGTCACATATCTAAGAGGAAGAAGTGTCTATAGACCCAGAAAAGGTGAGAGTCATGGTTTCTTGGGAGCATCCCAAGAACATCTCTGACATACAAAGTTTCTTGAGGTTAGATAGATATTATAGGTGTTTTATTCCATATTTTTCATTCCTTGAAACACCTCTTACAAGATTGAAAAATATTGGGGTTAAATTATTATGGTATGAAATATGTGAGAAGGCCTTCCAAGAGTTTAAAATAAGACTTACCTCAAAGCCGATCTTGATTCTCTTTAATCCCACTAGAGGCTATATTGTTTATTTTTATGCATCAGGAAATGATATAGGAGTCATTTTGATGTGATAGGATCGAGTAATGGCATATGGGTCTTGATAGTTGAGGCCCCATGTGCATAATTACACAACACATGACCTCAAGAAAGCATTAGTGGTACACACCTTACATTGCTGGAGGCACTACTTTCTTGGGGAATTATTTTTAGTAAACATGAACTATAAAAGTATCAAATACATATTCAATTAATGTGATTTAAATATTAGATAGTGAAAATGATTTGAATACCTATAGTCATTCGACTTTGATCTTTCTTATATGGATGGAAAAGGTAATGAGGTGGTTGATTCTCTAAGTTATAAGACTCAAACACAAGCAGTTCAAGAAGATAATGGTTAATGGTAGTTAATTAATTTGTGTTCTTATATGAATTTTGAAGTTCAAGACGTTCATGTGAATCCTGTACTCTCATAGTTTCCATTGACCTCTCCACTTCTGGATAGAGTGAATATGAGGTAGATTTCTGAACCCAAGGGCTTAGTATTAAGGGATATTGTTATAGGTGAGGAACCACTGCCTGGATGGGTTGTTGATGAGGATGATATCTTGCCCATTAATGGGTGTGTCTAAGTTTCAGAAGACATATTAGAGGAGTTGATGTGAAAGTCTCATGCCTATGATTGGTCAGTACTCCCCAGTCTTAACAAGATATATCATGACTTACATTTCTAATACTGGTGGTTGGGAATGAAAAGGTAGATCGTGAGTTTCATTACTTGGTGTTCCACTTATTAGAAGGTAAAGGTGGAGTACCAACAAACTTCTATTTTTTTTCATTAGTTACCTATCTTGGATTGGAAATGGGATTATTTCACTATCTATTTTCTGGAAGGCTTACCAAAATCCCCTTGGGGTAGTGACGTTGTATGGGTTATTATGGATAGATGGAAAAAGGTCTCCCATTTCCTATCTATTAGGTAGGAATTCTCATTGGATGAGCTAATAATACTTTATATCCAAGAGATTATAAATCTTCATGGTATCCCTCATACCATCATATCAAAAAGGGACACTTGTTTTACATCATGATTCTAGAAGGGGTTATAGAAGGCACTAGGTTCACAGGTGATTCTAAGAAAAACCTATCACCTTCAAACCGATGGTTAGTCTAAGTGTATGATTTAGGTATTAGAATACATGCTCTGAGTATACATCCTTAATTTTGGTGGTTCTTGGTAAAAATACCTACCTCTCCTTGAATTCACATATAATAACAATTTTTAGGAAACTATATAGATGAATCCTTATGAGGCCTTATATGATATGTCATATTTTTTACTCATGTACTAGTTAGAGCTAGGAAAGGAAGCACTATTAGGACCTCATATTTTTCAAGAGACTTCAGAGAAGGCACATATTATCAGGAAGTGCATGGGAAAAACTCATTCTAGGCAGAAGTCTTATGATGATCATCACTGATGACCTTTGGAGTTCGATGTGTGATATCATGTTTTCTTGCGTGTTTCACCTAGATTAGGTCATTGATGAATTTAAAGGTATAGAAAGTTATCACCTAGTTTTTTTGGACCATTTGAGGTTTTGGATAGGGTCAGACTAGTGGCTTATCGGATATCACTCTCTTAGATATACAAGGCTATGTATGGAATATTCTATAATTCTTAGTTAAATAGTTATCATGTGGAACCATATAATATCCTTTAGCATGATGTAGTTGATTTGGATGTTGGTGCTTATTTTGAGAAGCATCCTATACATATCATTGACTAAAGCATGAAGGCTCTCCATGGTAGGTTAGTTCCTCTAGTATTGGTTTTATGGAAGCATGAATATGTATAGGATGAGACTTGGGAGTGAGAGGCCAACATACATGATCAGTGGCTAGAATTATTCCTAGATATTTATTTACCACCTTAGAAGGGCAACTTAAGTATGAGTTGTTTTAAGGAGGGGATGTCGTAAGATCCTATATTTTCATAGAGGTATGGATTCATTGAATTACTATTTCTACCTCTTGTTTTACTCTAATAAAAGTGTATAAGAGTAGTTTAAGAAAGGGTTTAGAAGAATATGAGGCTTTTTTAGATCCCAAAGCTCCAGTTTTTTGAGAATAAAGGTGTGGTACATGGTTGGAAAACAATTAGTGATAACCGTACAAACCTAAAAAGGAGAAGAATATTTTGAAAATCCATGTGATGGAGGTCTCATAACCATGAAAAATGGTGCAGAATTATTATAGATGCAATCTACATAGTGCACACATGATTTTGAAAATCATGCACAAACCATGAAAGGGGGTGTGTCATATGGATAGTGGTGGCACACAGTTGGATCACGATTTGTCCAACTGTATAGATAAACCATTTTCACCTTAAAAATAAGTGAATTTACATTTTACCCTACTTCTATTTAACTTTTTTCTTCCTTTATTTTTCCCATTCCATGTATAAAAGATCTCCCACATTGAGATATCCCCCTTCTCCCTCAAACTAGGCTATGATCCTCCTCCTTTATACAAAGTCTGTTTCGACCTTCATTTTTCACATTGGATAGCCAAAGTTAAGCCTCTCATTCCTCTTTCTTCCTTTATTCATTTATCTCTCTGTATGGAATACTAAATCTATGCAAGCCAATATGACCTATTTTCAGGGAATTGGTCAATTTATATGATTTATCCCATTCTATTCAAGATTATAAGTTGATACTAGATGACTATTCAACTACTAGTATAAGTTAGTTGGTCTATTACTTTTACAAAAAGTTCTAGTTGATTATATCTTGCACTGTTATACTGCGCACTAGACCTTTCGTGCATTTCCCCTTAAATGAAAAATTAACTAAAAAAATTATAGTTCCATGTATTTGTTATCCCATGTGTTCCTAATTATACTCTTGGTAGTTTCCCACCTCTATTAATACCAACCCTTTGTGTGTGTTTAATTTGATGCCCTTGTTATGATATGAGTTCCTTTTAACCAAACCACAGTCTAAGTGGGTTTGGATTGTTTTTCTAATTAAAATGGACAAAGAGGTGTTAAATTAAATGTGAGTGGTAGTGTTACCATATCACTTAGCCCATGCTTTAATATTGTTTTGAGTTTCCTCTTATATATGAAATTTCAAATTTGAATTAATTAATTTATAAATGGAGCTATGAAATTCCATGGATGACACTTGAATTCCATTACAGAATTCCTTGGATTGGATTAGAGGATATTTGAATTGAATGATTTTTGAATGGAATTATGATGTGTTGGGATTGATACATGGATCCTATTTGGAATTCTTTGGTTGGATTCACCAAGAAAATGAGATTATATTATGCTAAGGGTGATACTTGGATTCCCATATGGGATACCTTGGAATGGATAAAGGGAACATTCAATTACACCAAGCCTTTAGTGATACTTGGGTTTTTTCATGGAATTCATTGGATGAACTCATAGGGTATTTGGATTACAATATACCTTGAGAGATACCTAGATTCCCTATGTGTTTTTCTAGGACGAGCTCAGGTTGTCAACCTATTTAAATAACATGTATTCCAAGTCAAAGAACACACTTGGATTTGGTCAATTCATTTTGATGCATGACTCCCTTATTTTATCAAGGCCACTAAGTAATAATGAAAATGGGACTTATTGATCCATTATATTATTACCATTATACATGGATGTCTTGGTCACAACCTCAGATCCTTCTCCCTTGTTATCAAATAACCACCATTCAAATACATTCTAGATTACTACAAAGCAGTTAGTTCTGGATGGGCATCCTATGAGGAACTCGAGCTGACTTGAGTATTATGTATTTTATTTACTTATTTCATTAATATTACTTGCACATTTCTTAATTATATATTCATAGATTGTATTAATTATAAACACCATTAGTGGTGGCCTACTGAGTTTTACTCACACCCTATTCAGACTACCAATTCGTACCTAAATAGATTTCATGGATGTAGGTCAGGAAAATGGTAAGAGACCTACTATGGATGCTTGAATTTTAGTACTAGGATGGAGTATGGAAGCATAGGACCAAGATTGTTCTCATGATGAAATTGGATATATCTTTTAGCCTTTTGTTTATTTTTTTTGTAGGATATACTCTTGTATGTATTCTTCCTATTTTCCCTACTCTTTATTTTGTATAGCATCATGGAATGACATCTGTTTGTATGATAGTGGATGTGGGTCTGATTATTATTTATGCCTACCTGATTATTATCTTTGGATGATTTATCTTCCATTGTTTCTTTATCTGTTTCCTCTGTTGTTTTATATTTAGGTCACCACTATGCTCCACTTTGATTATGAGGGTTTATTCTTCCCATTATACCATCATAGAACCTCATTTATAGTTGGAAGCTTTTGAAGTATGGGGAGGTGCTTTGAGGCCTTGTGGACCTCAGGTCATCTACTTATGAGTGAATTGGACCCGAGGCATTACATTTTACATCATTAATCTTATATATTTTGAGTATTTATTATTTTTTGTTAATTATTTTACTCACACTAATGAATGCCTTGAATTTAAAAATGTCACAAAAGAAACCTAGGTAATAAAAAATAAAAAAATGAGAAAGAGGGGTGGTAAAAACCTAAAAATATATTACCATATGATGACAAGAAGATTAATAATCAGTTTTAACATTACACACATAATGCTACTGAGGGAATTTTTCAATATACTTGCGTGATGTTTAAACTGATTATTAATCCACTCATTTTCATCTGTTAATACATTTTTAGGATTATACCAACCCTCTTACACCATTGTTTAAATTGATTATTAATCCAATAATTTTCATCTGGTAATATATTTTCAGTTTATACCACCCATATTTCACTCTAGCATTCAAGATGAATACCTTACATCTCAAAATTATGAAGTAACCTGAAAATAAATACCTTTCACTATAGTATTATAGATTAATACCCTCTATCCAAAAACATCACACAAGTAGTGTGAGTAAAATAATTGACAAAAAATAACTAAATGAGATTCATCGATACAATGGCCTATATAACATTAACTCAAAATTAATAATTAGTTTAAACATCATAAAAGTAGTGTGAGTAAATATATTACAAAATGAAAAAATGATGAAAAAATAAAAAAAATGACACAACCATGATCATATTGGGGGAAACTTACCCTGGGAAAATTGCTACACCATTATCATCCCAACTTTAATGTATATTATTGAAAAATCTAAACTTAACCATGGCGGTTCTCATAGCATTAACTAAAATTTAATAATCCATTTAAACATCACATGAACAACATGAGTAAATGTATTTCCAGAATAAAATATTATGATAAAAGAAAATATTGACACAAACATGAGTAGATGTGAGGAAAAAACCTAACTTGTGATAATCACAACACTTATATCATCATATCTTCAACATCATCCTATTTTTTTGGTTTTAGAGACTAACATTAGAGGAATAAAAAATTGTACCAGTAGGTTTAGGGATTCACAAATCATATCACATTATTGTGGATTTTTCTCCATCATTCGTGCCTGAGTGGAAGAGGTAATATGAAAGAAAAACTCAATCAAGCGAACATGAGGTAAAAATTTCTCTCAAAATATTATGTGGAATGGAATAAAAAACATCAAAATAATTAAGTTCTCATAAAAATAGGGATTGAAATGGATACTCAATAATTGGGTACTGAATTATACCCAGTCTAATTTAATCATTTTTTGGTACCTCTGAACCAAGTTTGGATCTAGGTTGGGTACTATTTAAATTATTATATTATTAACTGGGTCATGTTTAGGTACCTCTTATAGAGTATCTAAAACCAAAATATATTTTTTTAAATAAAAGTAAACCACCATACATGATATCAATACATTTACCAAATGATATCAACTAATACCCAAATATTTTTAAATAGATAATTTTAAAAAATATCCATTAGAAGAATTAAATTCACGACGTTCCAAATCCCTCTACCCCTATGATGATAACACACTATTGAAAGTGCACAAAAATGGGCACCACCACACCATGGTGGTGCATGTGATGTCATGGTTTATAGTCAGAATCACCATTTGTATGTATACAATGCATGTAGTTGCTACATCCTTCTCCACTCGATTTTCTTTAGATACAACTCATTTATGAATGAATTAATAAGACTTGCAATCAAATTGAATGGGTTCAACATATATTTACCAATAGATGTAAATACATGTGATGCATTACATATTGACGCACTTTAATGGAGATGTTTCAAGGAACCTATATATGGATGTGGTCCTTCTCCTGATGGGGATAATTCCTTCATTTTAGAAGTTAAAAATTGTTTAAAATATAATCAAAACTCACTTTCTTCCTAAATCCCATTCATAATTCCAAGATAGAGCTAGAATAACTTTGAGTGTTTGGGAGTTCTCATAAAATATTCATGGATACACTATATAATGACCCCCCTCAGAGATAAAATTCTTACATCAAATTCTCCCCATGATCATTATCAAACGTACACCATCAAAAAAGAATATGTAAGTTTTTGGTATTTGAACTTTTAAGGTACACCATTTTATACTATTTTTTTGAATATATTTTCATGTTTAATTCCTTAGAGATGGATTCTTTTGTGGTTGGATTCTCTTAAACTATCAATAGTTATATGATGATCAAATGAAACTCATTCATGGTATCAGATCTAGTTTATTCTTGGATTAAATGTGTTTAATCTTTGTTTTTTAAAAACATCACCATCACCATGGTATATAAATGATCATAGTGGTTCTTGGCTTGGATTATCTAGGAACCATGACTGGCTCTATGGTGTAGGAGTCCCCATGGTCTTTCAAAACAACCATGGTATAAGGATCATGAGGTGGAGTAATCCACAGTGGACACTTTTATACCTTTATGCGAAGGGATCACATAAAGGTAGTCTATGAATTATATTTACATGAAGGTTGTACATAAAGGTAATAAATGAATTAAATTTATGTGAGAGGTTCCACATAAGTTAAATCTAATATTTACCTTTATATAAAGGGTCATGTAAAGGGAAATGAAGTGTATCCATATGCAACATGCATTGTGTGAGGGTCATGAAAACTACCCTTATATAGACTATCTACATAAGGTTAGTTCACAATTACCCCTTTATAGAATGGGTATTATGTGTAAGGGTAAATAGAAAGTTAAAAAATATTTTGATAAATTTAAATTATAGTTTAAAAAAGGTTTATAAATTATAATTGTTAGAACTCTTAAAATGATATTTTTAAGCCTCAATTAAATATGAAGTTAATATTTGTTTCACATGTTTTAATAAATATATAAATTATTTATTTAATGAGAAAATTAAATTATTAATTGAATTATATTATTTATAAATTGTATATAAATAATAGAAAATATGTTTTATAATATTTAAAAAAGTGTTTATATGGAATATTCCTAATGATTACCTTAATTATAAAATGCTTATAGGAATATTTATTTATAAAAAGGTTTATAAATTATTCTCATGTTTAAATATGTGAAAATTTTATTTATTTAGAAATTATTTCTTTATTTATTAATATATATATAATTATTTATATTTTGAATATTGTGTATGCTTTATTTATGTGATAAATTGCTTCCAGGAGATAGACCCTTGCATTACAGGATAGTTATGACTCTATAAAATTTATATTTCATCTACCTCAACCTAGATTTGTAATTGAAGTTATTATATTTAATTTAGTTGTTGGGTATTGTTTGTGAAAATTAGGTGTTATTTATATAATGAATTAAATTCTCTCTTAAGTAAAGTCTCCCTGAGGAGAGGGACTTGGGGTTGGACTACCAATCAACAAGGAGTCCCATGCCTTTTATATAAAGGTGAATGGGGTTGGATATCTATTTATTTGGGATAACTCATGTGGATATTATCAATCTCATACAACTCTATGTATTTATATGAAAAGTTCATATAAATTTTGCATTTTATGTATTCTACTATGCATGAATATACCCAAATTCTATTTTTGAGTAAATAAAACGAACTCGTGGGTTATGTAAAGAGTAACACATTAATGTGGCGTGAACACATTAATTTGGTGGTCAGAATAGGGATTATAAAACTAAATCATTATAATAATTCATATAAAAAATGAATAAAACATGAGAGGATAAATATTTCATGATATGAAATAGTTATGGATTTAATACATATATGATGTATATTAAATAGGTGAGAATTTATAATCCCTAAAATACTAAGTGTGATATTACTTCCAAAGTTTCACTTGTAAATACCTTGATCATCCAACTAGGTAGGTTATACTAAAGTTGGGTTCTCCTAGATTATCTAGGAAAACAAGTTATAAGTGATTCTATATTTTCATAATGGGTAGGTCATTCTAAATTTGAGTGACCTAGAATTTTCCTTTGTTAACTTGTTTTTTGAATCTTCTTCTATAACGTCTTGACTTGGGAGCCACTAAAATGGTGTCCCAAGCCAGTCGGTCACATGGCCTCAAGCACACCTCCCAGTATGCCATAGGCTTCTGACTAGAAGCAAGGGTCTGATGATGGTATGGTGGGGAGACTATAACCTCATAGTCAGAGTAACACAATGGTATAATCCCAATAAGACAACAACATAAGAAAAATGAATGAAAATAAAGATCAATAAAATAATAATATAACGATTTATAAAATAATATTAAATGGCCAATGCTAAATATACAATAATGAATTTCCATGTGATTTCAATATAAAATAAGAATAAATACAATAGGTAATGAATAAACACTACATAAAGAAAGGAAAAATGCCCTGAGGGATATCCCTATGAGAATACTGATCTCCATCTTAGTCATGTTCTCTTAATCTCCCATGCACAAGGGTTACAACCCAAGAAAAATCCATAAACCTGACTGACAAACATGAGGTCTGCTTGGGTACCCAATGACGGCCCGAACAAGGTGTGAGATATACTCAGTAGGCCACCAATAATGGTGTATAATTCTATCCAATCCATTAATATAAAATAAATTAGTGTGAAGATATAATAAACAAACATTGAATGAATAAATGTAAACTAGTCGGACTCAGGTTCCAGAGTGATACCCGACCAACAATACCTGCTTTGGCCTGGGCCGAAATACCTCGGAATATGATTCATAGCATATGTACAGATATATATATATATATATATATATATGTATGTATGTATGTATGTATTTATATACACTATATATTTAATGACATGTATATCCATATGAATAGATGCATAGTGATAGCAAGGACCCGTGATGTAACACTGGTATCCAAGCATGTTCACAAGAGTCATCATGTGAAAAGGTCACCATGACTAAGGATCATAATTAATATAGGAATCAATTTTGAGTATCATAATAAATAATGGACTCTAGTAATAGTTTAATAATCAATAATGAGGAAGGTCATACACAACCTTCTAATCATGGGGGCATGTAACGTTATGCCCATCAACCCAAGATATGTGAACATCATGCCAACATCCTCGACTAAGGGGGTGTGACATACCATTGTCAATGACCCTACTCGAGGTCCCTTAGTAATTATATAGAATAAATTAATCCCTATTTACCTATGAACTCTTAGCTAAACATTCCATAAAGAGGATCAAGGCGCAATAAATCCTTTTTAATACAATTCATTTAACATTTATTGGTAGGCCATGTGTTTATCCAACCCATTAATACCATTAAATAATAAATAATAAATAATTCAATGACCATAAGTATGAATTTTACCATTTAATTATAAATAAATATAATTCCATGCCCATAAACATTCCATTTACCATTTAATTAACTCCATTTGATTTCCCCATTTTGTTAGAGAAGACAACATGCCTCAAAGGTGGTTTTATTAAAAATGGGGATGAGGTAATCATATTAAGTTCATCTAATTCAATTTCATTAATCCTTATAAGAGGATTAATTTAACAAATATAAAATTATAACCAAGAGTGATCAAGACAATGCATTAAAAATTTATCATTTAAATAAATATTCATAAGGGTGATTTATTTTCCTAAGAAAAACATAGGACCTAGGCATATAGATGACACACTTGAAGGGGTAGTTCATATTAAGGCATATAACCTCAAATGGTTAAATCTAGCACATAATGAATTTTTAATTTATGGATTTAGGTTTTACCTTTTAAATTTTTCTTTTATAAGTTGACATACAGATTGTTTGGTGCATGACATAATGGCATAATTTATAAAAAAGAGATAATTTAAGGGAAAATCACAATACCAACTACCTCATACCAAGGACGCTTCATTCATCCAAAATTGGTATTTGATTCAATTTGGTTCAAAGGAAAATAAATAAACATAAAAAATACATGAAAATAGGGCAAATTATCTCACAAGGATATAACATCTCGTATGGAAAGATAAATGAAGAAAATAAGGAGGAAGAGTTATAGACTCACTGATACACTTCCAATGTGAAAAATGACAGTCAAATTGGTCATTGTATGAGGGAGATACCTACATGAATAGGAGTAGGATAAGGATATATCCATGAAGGGGATTCTATGTGTGGATTAGAGGAAAATAAATGGGATAAACCCTTTAAAGAAGGTAGGTACAAGATTTTCATTTTCCCACTTTTTAAGAGTTGCACAGTTTGGTCGTATGGTTTGGATAACTGGGTGCCAACCATGTGGGATTCACTACCTAGATCCATACCACTTTCAAAAGGGTATCATAGTTGGACTACACAATTTGAAAAAATATGTGCCTAACCATGTATAACTACTGGTTAAGTGGCACTAAGGGTAAGGGCTAGGAGCACGGTTTGGGAAAACCATATGCAGTCCGTACATGTCACCCCTTCACACCTACACTATGTCACATGGTTATTCCTAGAAGTTTTCACAATTTAATAAAACCATTTCCCTTAAGAAAAGGGGATGCATGGTTGTTCCTCATGGTTAAACTAACCATGTTCCATCCATGCACCTCATTTTACCTTTCAAAAAACTTGAGATTTCAGAGCCTAATGCCTTTGAAACTCAAACAAACTCCTGGGAAATCTCCCAAGACTTAAGCCTCAACCAAAAACAACACCTTTAAGTGTTCCAACACTCATAGTCACACTATGAATATTAGTTTTAGATAATGGTCCATCCATTAAATGGGAAAATTCAAATTACTCTAGAAATTTCTATGCTTCAAAACACGGGAATCTAGTATCTTCCCAACTTAAAAATTATCATCCTTGAGAATAAATGGGGAAAAAATATACCCAACCTACTTGGGTCATGAATTTTTGTTTAAAGGGGGTGTTCTGTGTTTTTAAACATCCAACACAACTTCAAGCACCACTTTTAACACATGGTGTATAAACCATTGAAACTTGATCCAATGATCATCCTATGAACTGAAACATCGAGATAGTGATTACCTGAGTCCATCCATCTCAAGAAACAGTCACATTGATATCTCTCTAAACATCTGAGCTATGGAACTCCCCACCACATGTTCTAGTATTTAATAGCCAATTCTGAGTCATGGTATCCCAATCATTATAATATTTTATTTAAGCATGTTTGTAGTGTTTTAGTGATGTTCATGTCATGATTCTTAGCTTAAACTAATAGTCATCTCCCAATCGACCTCAATTATCTAGGTCAATTTGTATTTTAATGAAAAACCTCAACCGAATCACACTACACCCACCTCATCCCGATGATGTATCTAAAGCGGTCCCTCAACAACCTCATGCAACAAAATGAATCCTCAAGTTGAACCACCTCAGGTCGACTACATTCAAAAAATATTGGATTAGATAGCTAATGCATTAAAAAATTCAATCCAGATGCCTTTAAATAGTGGTACCTCAATATTTATTTGATCATTCTCACCGAAGCCCGTTACCATCTTCCGGTGACATCTCTAACCAAGAATCCATTTATGTGGTAGTGCCCTAGCACAAAAATGGGTGTATACCTAATTCAATACACTTATATTGTCACTATTAATCATCCCATACAATCCTGACTAAAGTCTGAGGTGACCGTAAAATCATCAAATGGAGTATAGGGAGCTCATCTAAGGTATTCCATACTCCAATGTTTACAAGTGAGATGTCAGTACATAATAGAGATGTCCATGCATCAGAATATTGTCTGAGTCCAAAGGCACTTAAGTAAAAGAATTGGCTAGTGTCCATGAGTCTGTTGAATGCATTCTTAATCAAGAACCCAATTATCACTCAAGACTAACCATTACTCTATAAACAACCACACTTCTAGAGTGAAACTCCCACCTAGTCCATTTATCAAAATAAAGGGCATTTAATTTAGCTTGGAATATAACTAACACCCCCTTAGTGCATCTTGGACAATGTCAAGGTAAGGGACATGATCATCACTAAGAAAAAATTACACCAATGGTATATAAGGAATTACCAATAAGACCTATACACTCTAGTAATATCCAAGACGAAGTGCTCGATATGGTTTCTAACCAACCACATCCAACTACACAAAGGAATCAGTCAAACTACCATTGGTTGATTTCCTCTAAAAGAGATCGAATGATCCTACTAACAGATCATCATCAACCGATCACAATATCCTTACCACATGATGAATTTCTTAACAAATCAATAATAACCACTGAATTCCATACCCAACCAACAATGTCTTCAAATGTTGCATACAAAACCAACCATTTCATCATCATGTTACCTTGCAAGCACCAACACATTTTCCAACTCACCAACCCCATGGGAATTTAAAGAAAATATAACCATTTCCAAAATGGTCCTTAATTTCTATTCTCCCTCCACTTGGAAGGATACACTAACATGTTCAATGTGAAACTCCCAAATTAGGAGTTCCCTAGTCACTATTTACTGAAAAAGGGAACTCATCCCATAACACACGCTCTATCAACCACTAACTGTGGGTCCTAGTCATGGACAATGCACTTTTACCAAGAGACAACATGAAAACAGAAGGAAAAAGGCCACTTAAAAGTGAGATATATCATATTCACTTTATATTTACATGTGATGATCCTCAGAGTCATGCTCATTATCATCATTAGCACCAGGCATAAGGCAAAAAAAAACAGACCAACATGTCAAAACACCTGATCCTCTTTGGAACACCATCCCAATCATTGGGATGATTCATAGTTTCCTTAATGATCAAGTCACTATACCTTGGATATGAATAGTGATCAAAGTATAATGGATCAAGTCTTTAACGATCATCATGGAAATTATATTGTTTTCTACACCATTTTACCAGTTTTATGGGAAATGCATGTATCAACGCACACTAACCCAAGGTTTCATCAACACAACAACACATCACCAGATACTATCTATAGGCTTATCAACCCTATGCATCATAGTATCCAATGGACAACAAAAATAACTATCCCAAATTCATATTATCTCATATGACTACAAATCCACATAAAAACCTACCAAGTCATCCATCAAAGAAGAAGGAAAATAAGGGTCACACAACCCACCAAGTGGTCAACCATGCCCTAGGCATGTCTCACTCACTGAAACTGATCACTAAATAATTATCACATCCTAAAAAGGGTAAAATTAATGAATGAACACCCATCCATATTAGGTTTCATTTTATAAAATAAGAGTCATTCTAGGGACAAAAAACACTCGAATGACACCACATGTCTAAGATGATTCACAAGCATTTAACAAGGTTTTAAAGTTCTGAGGGTTCTACTTACCTCAAGATAGCCCCTTACAAAAGAATAAATCATCAAACCTATAGTTAGGTCATGTTTAATAGGTTAATAGGCTCTACTACTTATCTTTTAGGTTTAATGAAACCAAATAAAAGTTAATTAGGACCTATAGGCAATGTCCATGTTCCTATCCCAATAACTCGATAAGGAAAAATTAAAGCTAACCCTTTCTTAGGTTTTCAATATATAAACACATGTACTAGTTTTATTTTAGTAATTACCTTAATTAAAATTTAGTACTCTAAACATTTCAATTCTCAGTTTTAAGAATATAAAGCACTAGTTATAATGAAAAAGTGCTTGACACTTAATTTAGATAACGCCACAAGGCACACATGAGAGTTTTATCAATATTACTTTAAAGTATTATTATTTAGTTGACATCCTTTCATATTTTGAAAATTCATATTATAAACTCCATTTTAAAAATCATTCATTTATTCATAATTTTTCATAATTATCTTAGTTAAATAAAACTTCAATTCCAATCTATAGAGAAAAACACCCTTTAGGTTGTAATTGAAATTTTAATTAACTAACAACTCATATAAGCACAAATCAAAATAAAATAATAGGTCTATTATAAATTAAAAAGTGGACTAATCAAGTAAGATGTCAACATGAATCTATATGTGAATCTATATAATTAGTTGTGGACACTTTAAATAACCACCCCTATATAACATAAACATACCCCCATGGGTTTAAGTACTAAGGCATATCAAAACAAAGGTGGCCTAGAATGGTCCCATAAACTATTCCAATATTCAATTACTCCCATTGTGGGTTTATCAAATAAGCACAAAACAACATGATTGACCTACTTGGGTCAAGTCAAGTATATCTCATAAGAAACATTCCCCAACTAACCTACTTAGGTCCGATTGTGCATTTAGGAATTTAGTCATATAATTCATCATGCCCCAAGTGATATAATTACAATCATTTATATAGAAACCCATTTCCAACAAGAATTACATGTTATCATACACATATAATCACCATGGTTTATTAGATGAATTATCATTCCCAAGTTATAAAGGTTCTTTCCCTTATAAATTACAATTCGTATTCATATAACCACAACCAGGTTTTGGATTGATTTGGGAATATAATGAGTTTGTATGTAATGGTTTTATCATATGGGTTACCCTTTTGAATTTATAAGGGACCATTCACCTTATAAATTACTTATTGGTTCCCCATTTAATCACAACTATAAATGTTTTAGCCCATGCAACCCATGGTCCATGGCTGAAAAATGTCATAATTGGTTAGTCAAATATAATTCCAACATCAAGACATATAGGAATATACTAGTTAGATTTATGTAGAAATTTTATTTAACTAATCATGTATTAAAATTATAACAAATCATGTTTTCATAAGTAGAAAATACAGGTAACATGGAAATTAATTACCTAATCACGATAAGCCAGTACCTAAACAAGAAATCACAGAAGAATGGTATAGAAAAAAAATTCTAAATAATCACCTAACATGGTACACTGATAAAAATGATAAACATATCACAATAATTACTAAAAAATATTGCACAAGAAAACATACTAAGAAACTATGCATCGTGTTATACAAACAAGAAGACACGTGCCTATCATGGGGTGTGACAAAAGAAAATATTTCCTAAGTTAAAATCTAGTATATTGTTTGACCTAGTATGTCTTTAGAGAGTAGTGCACAAAAATCACATTTGTCACTTAAATTTAAGAAATAAGTGAGGGTGTTTTTAAAATTGATTGAGTTGAAAAATAAAGCAAGCAATTAAAAAGAAAGGTTGAACAATAATGGATGAAGAGAGTGATCTGGTTAGGGAAGGATAACCTTTTTAAATGTCGTCATCATCATAAAAATCACCATTCCTCTCTTCCTATTTAATGATAAATGAAAGAATCCCCGATCGAGTTATAAATCACCCTTGGTTGAAGAAATAAATGGAACTCACTTATATGTGCATGTAAGTTCATAAATAATTCCTAAAAAACTACAGAAAGTTATAATCGGGAATTTTTTCTCCTTATAAATCTAGAAAAAGTTTACTAGTTTCACACACATGCCAATGATCACTGGACATTCACCACCTAACACAATCTTCTCGATCGAGAAAAATTGCACTAGGCGGAGGGAAATCAAAAGTCTTCAACCAAAGCTATTAATAATGGATGCACCAAAACCCAAAACACGATCGAACTAAGAGAATTGGGAAACATTGAAAATATAAATCATTCAAAAGAAAAATAGGGATTTAGATTTAGGCATAAGACTTTGACATTACAAAAGTGAAACTTCCCCTTCCCCGATCACTCAAAGCTTTTACCCCTCCATGTGAAGGGTAATAGAGTTGAAAGGGGAAGAAAAAATAATAATGTAAGTAAGAAAAAACAAAAGAGAAAATACAAATCATATCAATATTACAATCCTCTAGAACAACCCCTCTTTCACCTTCTTCCACCCCTTTTAATGGAAGTGGACACTAATATAAATAGGGTTGAGAGGAAGAAACATTTCCTTCCAAATTCATTACCCAAAATTTTTGAGTATTTTTCACATAATAAGTGGACTAAACTCAAAAATTCGTATTCATAAAAGTTGTTACCCTATCTCTTGTTCACGAGCCCACAAAATATTAGTGGATTTGTACAAGTTTCCAAGAAGTTATACTCAAATTACCAATGAAAAATTTTTCTTCCCAAGGAGACTCTTAAACTTACTACTTTTGGACGCATTCAAAGAAACCCTTAATGATCTAATTTATTCATGAAATTTAATTTGGAAATGAACTACATAGTCTTATTTCTATTTTAGCTGGAATCACTTCATTCAAACTTCAGGAGGCCAAGATATGATTCATTAATTGAGGTGGGGTCCATTTTGTATTCCAATAAACTTTGTCCACTTGATTAATTTTTATGGGCCATGGTGTGTCAAATTGGATCTAGGTATTGAATAAAAAGTTTAATCCCATGAGAAATGAAATCCTAAAAAATAAATAAATCAATTTGGATCAAAATTTTAACAGTTATTCTCAAAAAACATAAGCTTTATAAAACTATCAATTTCTAGAATTAACCACTTTTCAAAATTAAACCCATAATTCACCAAAAATACTAAAATAATAAAAATAAGATTAAAGTGATTAATTGGAAGGGGTTAAATCATTGAAACACACATGAAAAATAATGAAAACATTATCTCAATCAATTCCCCCACACTTACCACCTGGACTCCTGGACAAGTCAACATCAAAATCAAATCAAAAAAAATTCAAAACACATGCTCATGAGACCCACCAATTCCATACCAAGAAACAAAAGATATCATACCTCATCAACAACCATTATTCAAAGTTCTTAAACCAGACTATTCAATATATTTCCTATTAATTTCTCCTACCATGCATACAATACACCCAACTCACATGAATTTTCTATCATCACACAAATATCAATTTTCAACAAGGCTTTTCTCATCCAAACTCATGCAATGGTCACCACAGGTTTGATAAATTTCTACTTCTCCACCCGATGCGAGTCAAGGAAATGTGTTTATCATGAAGAATTTGTAGGGTTTTTCTATGGATTTCAGTTGGTAGGATTTTGATGTGAAAAATTATGAGGCTGAATGAGGAGGGCTTGGACCTTTTGAACCAAAATTGAAAGATTCTAATTTTCACTCAAGTATGGTATCCTCATCACTCACCATAGTAGAAAATCAGCTCCATCATCACAAAAACTCAAGAATTTTAAAAACATTCAGCATTTTAGCAGATTTTTTTTAATATTCTCAAACATGATTTTTCTTGAAATCTCTAGAAAAGGTACAAATTTCTTCCTCCATTAAAATCTTTAGAAAGGAACAACTTATCTTATCATGAAAGCTCTAGAAAAGAGAAATATTTCAACAGAATGATTATTTTCAGTAGCACACACATCTCTTCAGCATTTTATTTTCCACAAAAAGTTTCACAAAATGATGTAGCACAACACAAGACAACTCCTCCCCACACTTAAGTTCAATTAGATAATGCAATTTTACTTCAAGAGAAGGATGAATAGAGAAAATTGTCTTGTAATGTGGCTAACCTAATAGGTTATTCATGACTTCTAAGGGTTACAAGGATGGAATGTACAAGTCAGACAATATGAAAAGGATTATTTTGAAAATGAGTATTTAAAACCAAATAAATGCCTCAATCATTTAAAACAAAAGTACCTCAAACCCTCAAATTTTTAAAGGAATACATCAAATTCTGGTTAAAATAAGAACAATTTGGTTCTCTCAAGAAGTGAGGTGAATGAAAATCATATGATAATAATGGTTCAGAAGCCTCACAAGAATGTGATTTAAAATATAAAGACAGTGAGATATGGCATGAGATTCCAAAATACGAGTAATTAGAGAGTCTTTGAGGGAAAGGAAGAGGAATGGATTGTTCATTTGAATCATCAATGACTATTTGATTACCATTTTTGTCTTGTTTTTCTTTACATGAAGTTTTTGAGGGTTGGGAAAGAGAGTTTCCATGAGGGGGACATACCTGCTATGCAGAATCAGTAGAAGGAGAAACTTATTTACCACTACAAAGTGTAACTGCACATACATTACCTTTATCCTTTGGATTGGAAATGGGTTGGGATGGTATTTGTCCAGAACCTTGCATCTTAATCTCACCTATGGTGTTTTCCAATTTCCCCACTTGAGTTCGCAGGTCTTGAATAGCTTATTATGTGGTTTGTTGGAACTGGAGGTTCTGGGTTGCCATTTGCTTCACTATATCCTCAAGGCTTGGTTCAGACTTGGGAGGAGGAGGATTGTTTTGAGATGTTGAAGGATAAAAAGGTTTCATACCTTGGCCTTGTTGATACCAATTCTGCTTGGGGTAGCTTGAGTTTCCTCCTTGTCGGTATTATGGTTGTGCTTGCCACCCAGGGTTTGGATTTGGCCTGAATGGTTCTTGCTTGAACGATGGTGCTTGTTGGAATGGACTCCCAGGGAACACTGTAGCACAAGACTCAGATGAATACTGAAGTTGTGGGCACTGATTAGAAAAATGAGTATTATCAGAACAAATACCACACTGTAATTGAACAGGAGGAGAGTGTGAGATACATTGTGCTTGACCTAATTGCCTTATAATGGTATGCATCTCATCAATTTTATTATCTACCTTTTGTTCTAGGGATGAATGACTTACCTCATGAACTCCTCGGGTTGGCGCAATAGCTCGTGTACCAAATTGTTGTGCATTTTGAGCCATGTTGGCTATTAAGTCACGAGCTACATAAGGATTTTTGTCAACTAGGGCACCACCAACTACAACATCAATCATTCCACGATCCATGGGGATAAGTCCCTCATAGAAGTATTGGATTAATAGTTTTTCACTAATCTGGTGGTGGGGGCAGCTTGAGCAAAGTCTTTTGAATCTCTCCCAATATTCATGAAGGGTCTCTCCTTGTGATTGCCTAATTCCATATATTTATTTCCTAATTGATGCAGTTCGGGAGGCAAGAAAAAAATTCTCTAGAAAGAGTCATTTAAGGTCATTCTAGCCCCCAATTGTGGTAGGTAAATAGTATAGCCAATCTTTGGCTACACCATCAAGGGGGAAAGGGAAGGCCCTAAACTTAATGAGGTCCTCAGACACATTTTGGGGTTTCATGGTGGAGCACACTATGTGAAACTCCTTTAGATGTTTGTGAGGGTCCTCTCTGGGAAGACCATGGAATTTTGGAAGGAGGTGGATGAGACCTGATCTCAGCTCAAAGTTGGTCACTTCCTCAGGATATTGGATGTACACAGGTTGGTACTCCATATCCGGGGTGGTCAGTTCTTTTAATGTTCGGTTATTTGCAGCCATGATCTCTGGGGTTTGATTTAGTTCAATTTTTTATTGGTTTAAGACCACTTGAGGTTACAAATGGGGTTCCTTAGTGTTACTTTATTGACCTTCTCTATATTCCTTGATTTGTGTGTGAATTGACTTTTCAATTTCAGGGTCAAATTCAAGTAGTGTTTCTTTACCAGATCGGGTCATGCAAATAAGATGTGAAGTTTTTTTGTTTTTTGAATATGGATTAAATCACTTAAGAAGGGTAAAAAGAGAATATAATATTATAATACAGAATTATAGAGAGGGATATGGATAAGAATAGAGAGAGAGAGAGATAGAGAGAGAATGAACACACTAAAAATAACCAAAAATAAAGACAAAACCCAAAATAAAAACAATCAAATGGGGGTGGGGTATTTAAATGAGTACTAATTAAGAAGTAAAATAAAAAAATAAAAGGAAAAAAATAAAAAAAATTATCTTGGCTCCCTGGAAATGGCACCAAAATTTGATCGCGTTGTCGAGCGCGTCAAATTAGTTGTTTAATTTTGACTCGAATTTCTGCATTATAGTAGCAACCCTAGGTCGTCGCTCGACGGAGCCTTAGATCATTAATTTAAAAAGATGGTTTTGATTATGAAAGTATTAGGTGAATGAGGTTTTTTAAAACTTGGGGGTTTTATGATTAATGATGAAAATAGAAAATGAAAGTGATAAAACAAAGTAGAAATGAACAAGATTGATTAAACGTGATCAACCCAGGGAAGTCTCGTGATGCTCATCCTTCACCGCTTCAAGGGATGGGGTTATGATCTTTTAATACCTGGTTTGTAACACATATTAACATATTCTTACTGAGTTTATTCTAGGATACCTCCTAGGGTTCAGTCTAAAACACACAATGTTTCACCGGACACCGCCGATGATTGAGTGATTTGTATTCGACATCATAACCAAAACTCACCAATACAACACATGAAGAACTCGATGTGTTGTCCAGGTTTGTATGTTATTTCTTTGTGATACCATGAAATAAATTTTCATGATCTTGACAGTGCTTATGTGAGTTCAATTGACCAATATGAACCACACAAACACCCCAATTGAATGAGGGAAGAAAAGGGGATGAACGGTGTGTGAAACATCACATGAAAGGGTACCCCCAAACATGATCATTTGAGTTGAGTATAACATAACAGTATATAACTCAATTAAATAAAAATATAGTATGAGGAAAAACAACATACAACCTGTAATTAAAAATATCATTCAAATTAATACAACTTTGAAGCTCGGGATTACATCACATTCCTCCCCGAGTGATCTCAAGGGGTTTAGAAACCCATGGGAGGGGAAGAAGAAGAAGATGTTGAAGTAGCACCTCCCATAGCCTCCATAACTTCTAGGGATGTTGATAAGATTCCTTGGGGACTCCAAAATGGCAGCACCTTGCCTCTTGTCCAAACTTTCAAATGGGGAGCCCAATGTGTCATTTTATAGGAAAATTGGAAGGTGGTTTTAGGCACACAGATTTCATTAATCCACTTGTACCATGAGTTTCGGCCTTCAGACAGTCTTATATCTCTTTGGAGAAAATATAAAAGTTTTATCCCTATATCTTGAATGTCTCCACCAAAGTTTGGAACCCTTTGGATAACTATAACTCAAGATATTGATAAAATACAGAACACCGCATTTGACTTGGTCCATATTCGGTGGCTTGGACAGATCAGTTCGGATTGGCCCCATAGAAGCCGAATCAGGATTGGCTTCCTTAATATGAAATGTATCCTATTAAATTTTGGACAGGTCCACAAAATGTCAGACCATTTGGATGCACGGATTTCGTGTACTATGTAAAACAGTGGACAAATGTCCATGGATCCCTGCAATTTTGGCCCATTTTTCTTCCTCTTCATCAAAGGCCCTCCAAATCATCTCCACCTACATTGAAATAATAAAAACAAGTAACATTTCCCATTCTAATATTTATTAACATTAATTTATTAATTAAAACATAAAGTGCAATTCATTATTATATTTTGAATATTCATTACAAAACTAGTTTAAAACTGCGGTGTAAGGGTGGAATAAAACAGTGAATCGTGGTACGATCAGCAAGCAAGTGTAAAGGAGAGGTACAACCTGATAGATTTTATTAATAGAAAGGTTGGAGGAGTGTGATCTCATCCACTAGATCTAATGGAGTGGTCCCATATAATTTCTTCATCCTATGTCCATTAATAGTGAATGGATCCTGATCTCCATCCTTCACAATCTACACAACACCAAAAGGATATACATTAGTAACTATAAATGGACCCTCCCATATAGAATGCAGTTTATCTGGCATCATCTTGAGTCTTGATTTGAATAGTAACACTTTATCTCTAGGATGGAAGTCTTTCGGTTGGATCAGCTTGTCATGAGCCACTCTTGTTCTCTCTTTGTAAATCTTGGAATTTTTAAATGCTTATCTTCTAATTTTCTCCAACTCTTGAAACTTCAATCTTCTTTCTTTTCCTGCAATTTCAATATTCAAATTCATCTTTCTCACAACCCAATACGCCTTATGCTCCAATCCCACAGGTAGGTGAAATTTTTTCCATAAATCAGCCTATATGGACTCATTCCAATCGGGGTTTTGTAGGCTATACTCTAATCCCATAACGTTTTATCCAACCTTTGGATCCAATCCTTCCTATTTGGTTTAATAGTATTCTGAAAAATTCCTTTGATTTCCCTGTCGGACACTTTAGCTTGACCATTTGTCTATGGGTGATAGGGAGTTGATGTTTTATGATACACCTCGTACTTATTCAATAAAACATCCATTCCCCAATTGAAAAATTAAGTACCTTGATCACTAATTATGGCTCTAGGCACTCCAAACCTACAAAATATGTTATTCCTAAAAAATCATAAAAAACTTTAGCATCATCAGTCCTGGTGGATTTCACTTCCCCCCATTTGGAAACATAATCAACTACAAGCAAGATATAATACAGTTCAAATAAAATTGGGAAAGGGCCCATAAAATATATACCCCAGACCTCAAAAATATCACAAAAAATTAGTGGTTATGGGGGTATTTCTTGTCTCTTTGAAATGTTTCCAGAAAACTGACATTTTTGACACCTTTTACAAAATTCATGAGCATTTTTAAAAAGGGTGGGCCAATAAAATCCAGATTCTAAAACCTCATTTACTATCCTTTGAGATCCAAAGTAGCCTCCACAAGTTAAAGTGTGACAAAACTCAAAGACAGAACCAATTTCACTCTTAGGAAAACATATTCTTATCACTTGATCATTGAAAATCTTCCAAAGAAATGGATCATCCCAAATGTAATATCTAGATTAAGATTTAAGTTTTTAAATTTGGTGAGAATTGAAATGAGATGGGACCTGAGATTTTACCAGACAATTGACCATGTTAGTATACCAAGGCACTTCTCCTTTAACCACGTACAACTTCTCTCCTAGAAGGTGATCATTCAGTGGTTCTTTTTATGGAATTTCAGCTTCAACAATGTTGGGAAGTATGCTTAAATGATAAACCACTTGGTTCTCAGATCCCTTATTATCCTTGATTTCTATGTTGAACTCTTGTAGTAGTAAAATCCATCTCACTAGCCTCTCTTCAGCTTCAACCTTCTTCATCAAGTAACTAAGAGCCGCATGATCAGAAAACATAGTGAATTTAGTTCTAATAAGATATGATCTAAATATTTATAAATAAAAAAAAACTACTAAAAAATTATTTTCCGTGGTTGTGTAAATGAATTGAGCCGCATCCAAGGTTCTTGAGGCATAGGAAATGACTTGTGTCCTTCTCTCAATTTGCTGAGAAAGGACTACTCCAACTGCTTAATTGGAAGCATCACACAGTAGCTCAAATGATTCTTCCCAATTTAGTGGCTGCATCACGAGTAGAGTAATAAATCTACTCTTTAGATCATAAAAGGATTACCTACATGCACCATTGAAATAAAAATTAACATCTTTCAAAATCAATCTAGAGAGAGAAAGAAAAATCTTACTGAAATCTTTGATAAACCTCCTATAGAATCTTTCATGTCCTAAAAATGATCTAACATGCTTCACACAAGTTGGGTAAGGAAAATAATTTATCACTTCAATTTTTGATTTATCAACTTCAATGAACTTTTTGGAAATTACATACCCAGGGACAATACCTCTCTCAAACATGAAATGAAACTTTTCAAAATTTAAAACAATATTCTTTTCAATGTGGGTTTTCAAAACTTTTTTCAAAATTTTCAAACAATGGTCAAAAGAGTTTCCAAAAACTATGAAATCATCTAAGAAAAAATCCAAGAAATCTTCAATGTGATCAGAAAATATACTTACCATGCACCTCTGAAATTTACCTGGAGCATTACATAATCTAAATGGAATCCTTTTATATGTAAAAGTTTTTAAGGGACATGTAAAGTTTATCTTCTCTTGATCCTCAGGAGAAATTGGTACCAGGAAATAACCTAAAAATCCATCCAAAAAAGCAATAATGAGTCCTCCCTACCAATACCTCTAACAAATGTTCAATGAATGGGATCGAGAAATGATCTTTTTGAGTGACCTGATTCAGCTTCCTAAAATCAATGTATACACTCCAGCTATTCTGAATTCTCATAGGGATTAATTCAATATTTTAATTCCTCATGGTGGTTAGGCTAGTTTTTTTGGAACTAAATGAATGGGGATAACCCATTGTGAATCCAATATGGGATAGATGATCCCAGCTTCCAAGAGCTTCTCGATCTCCTTCTTCACAACCTCCATCAAGGTGGGATTCAACCTCCTTTGGGGTTGTCTGACAGGTTTGGAATCTCCATCAAGAAAAATTATATGTGAGAATATTTTTGGGTTTATTCTAGGGATATCACCTAATATCCACCCTATTTATTGTAAATTATCTCTCAAAAGATAAATCAATTATTTTTCTTGGGTTTTTAGACATATTATTAGAAATTATCATAGGTAATTTATCTCCCTCCCTAAGGTACACATATTTCAAATTAGTGGGGAGTGGTTTTAATTCTAGATCAGGGGGATACTCAAGGGATGAAACTAAACTGAAATTACACACTTAAAAATGTTGGACCTCCTATACACAATAAACCATATCATCTTCCTTATCATTTAACAAATCATCAAATAAATTAGATTTTACCTCTTCCTCCCACATGAAATTAGAATCAACATCATTTTACGCATCCACACATTCAATGATATTTTCAAAGGATGAAGTCTCTCATAAGGATAAGAATTTATGGCACATACCTAATTCTTCAATGGGTTCAGTACCAACTTCATGAGAGAGTGAAAAGAGTGAGTGATCATCTGATGGGTGCCTCATGGATTCAAAAATATTGAAGTGGATAGTGCTATCTCTAAACTTCATGGTGATTGTACCTTCATGGACATTGATGATAGTTTTTTTCCATCTTCAAGAAAGGTCTCCCCAAAATGATGGGTTAGTGTAATGGGATCCCATCTTCTTCCATATTTAGCACATAGAAGTCAGCTGGGAACAAAATATCTTTGACTTTCACTAGTACATCCTCCAGAACTCCTATAGGGGAAATTGTGGATCTGTTTGAAAGATGGACCAACACTATTGTGGTATTGAAGTCTCCCATATGCAAATAAGTGTATATTGAGTGAGTAAATACATTAATTTAATCCCCTAGATCATAAAAATCATTAGATAAATTTAAATACCCAATGGTGCATAGAATGGAAAACATCCCTGGATCTTGAAATTTGGTTGGAAACTATGGTGTGATAAGGACTGAGACACTTATTACCAATTTGATTCTTTAATTCCCTTGAATTATCCTATTCTTTGTGAAAATAACCTTAAAAAATTTATCATACTTTGAAATTTGTTTTAGTGCATCAAGAAGGGGGATATTAATTTCCACTTTCTGGAAGGTGTCCAAAATTTCTTTTTGAAGTGCTTCTTCTTGCAATTTCCTTGATTCAATAATACTTGATGAAAATGTTGGGGGGTAAGTATTTCTTATCCCTTTGTTTCCTTTAAAATGGCGTTTTTTATCTCTTATTCCTCAACCTATCCTTATCCTCATTCTCTTTCTACTCTTCTTCGTAGTGCATTTTCACATAATTTTTAGAATTTACAACTTCATTCTACCTTAACTCAGGTGGTCTTGTTTCCAGATCAATGGTGTATGGTGGTGAGAGTTTTTTTCCACTTCTTATTGTGATAATTCTGAAATTATTGTTTGGGTTTGATATTGTTTATAAGGGAATTTTACCAGGATTTTTGGTTAGGAAGTCCATGATACTTTTGAACTCGTTGGAAAAATATTTTACAGTGCATTTCAACCCCTCAATATCAGATATCTACCATTGGTTCAGAATTAAAGGTCGTGCACTGGTTGATGGCTACTCATAGGGTCTTGGGAAAGTGGGTTTTTGGTAGTGTAAAGGATGGTTATAATATTTCTTTTGTTGAAATAGTGGTAGGTTTTTTAATTGTTCCTGGAATGGGGGTTGGTTTTGGAACTGGTTTTGGTTTGAGGGTTTAGATTAATTCTACTAATTTCCAAACCCATATTGAACATGGTTAGGTTCACTCCATACTTGATTTTTTTGTAACTGACTCAGTTGAAAGGATTCCACACAAGTTTCCATTCCCTTTATTTCATCACATTGGTCAGTTAAATGATCAGGTGATGAGCACAAACCACATACCTTAGCCGGCGCTTGTTGGTCACTCACTTGCTTTAGGGC
This sequence comes from Viscum album, assembly GCA_963277665.1. Taxonomy (NCBI): domain Eukaryota; kingdom Viridiplantae; phylum Streptophyta; class Magnoliopsida; order Santalales; family Viscaceae; genus Viscum; species Viscum album. The sequence continues at coordinate 819,590,461 of OY728133.1, forward strand.
CATCTATCTCACCATAATGGCTATATAATCAATCTTAGTTTCCCATAAAGGTGATGGATTATAAGTTCTTACCTCATTAATTCTTCTTGTACCAGTACCTCTTGTATGAAACTATTGTGAGTTATGAGATATCTTCTCAATGAAGCCCTTAGCTTCTTCTGGTGACTAGTGAATCAATGTACCTCCAGATAATGCATCCAGAAGGTTTCTATCATTGTCCATTAAGACTTTATAAAATAATAAAATAAAGATATTATCCTTAATTTCTTGATGCGGGCAACTGGCACATAACTTTTTAAATCTTTTCCAATACTCGTAAATGGTTTCTTTAGATGACTATATGATGGCATTGGTCTCCTTTCTAATGGTTGTGCTTCTGGAGGTGGGGAAGAATATTTGCATGAAGCGTCTCACCAATTCATTCCAATCATCAAAATAACTGGTTTTTATACCATACAACCATTATTTGGTAGCTCCTTCCAATGAAAATGGGAAAACCTTCCACTTTAGTTGTTCCTCAGCTACTCCATGGGGTCTGAAGGTTGAGAAGACATGTGTGAACTCTTTAATATATTTATTGGGATCTTCACCTGCCAAGCCATGAAACTTTGGAAGTAATGGAATCATGTTAGGTTTCATCTCAAAATCATTTTTTAATACAGGCATGAAAAGTTTATTATTTTGATTAAGTAATTGTGGGTATAGAGGTCTCTAAGGGTCGGGCTTTGATTTCCATCCATGGTGATAGGCTTAGAGTGAACACTTTAAGTTTCACTCAATTCTGCAAGAGAAATTTCCTCAAATTCAGATTGAAACTTAAGGTTTTTAAGTCTATTCAACATGTTTCTTTCAATTTTAAGATCAAGGGGGAAAGGTTTAGTGTTTGAGGTTCTAGTCATGAAATTTTGAATAAAAATAAGAAAAGAGAAAAGAAAGAGAGAGAGAAATGTTGGCACTACCTCCCCGACAATGACACCAAGTGTTGACACATTCCTATCGTGGGGTGTAACAAAAAAAAATTCCCAAGTTAAAATTCCACATACTGGTTGAACTAGGATTTCTTCAGAGAGGAGTGCACAATAATCGCGTTTGTCACTTAGATTTAAGAAAGAAGTGAGGTTGTTTTTAAAATTGATTGAGTTGAAAAATAAAGAAAGCAATTAAAAATAAAGGTTGAACACTAATGGATGAAGAGAATTATGGGGTTATAGTAGGATCACCTTTTGAAATGTCATCATCATCATAAAAATTGTCTCCCCTATATTCCTATTGAATGAAAAATGAAAGAATCCTAAATTGAGTTATCAATCACCATTTTTTGAAGAAATAAATGGAACTAACTTCTATGTGCATAGAAGTTCATAAAAAATTCCTAAAAAAATAAGGCAAGTCCCGATTGGGAATTTTTTCTCCCTATAAATCTATAAAAAGTTCACTAGTTTCACACATGTGCTAATGATCATTGGAGACTCACCACCTAACACAATCTACTCGATCGAGACAAATTACATTATGCGGAGGGAGATCAAAAGTCTTTAACCAAATATATTAATAATGGATACACCAAAACCCAAAAAATGATCACATTAAGAGAATTTGGAAACACTAAAAATAGAAATAATTCAAAAGAAAAATTGGTTTTTATATTCAATCACAAGACTCCGACATTACAAAAGTGAAACTTCCCCTTCCCCGACCACTCAAAGGTTTTACCCCTCCATGTGAAGGGTAATAGAGTTGAAAGGGGAAGAAAATATCATAATGGAACTAATTAAATAGAAAATAGAAAATAAAAATCACATCAATATTCCAATCCTCCATCACAATCCCTCTTGCACCTTTTTCCACCCCTTTGAATGGAAGTGGACACTAATATAAATAGGGTTAAGAGGTAGAAACATTTCCTTCCAGATTCATTACCCTGAAAGTTTTAGTCTTTTTATCATAATAAATGGAAGAATCTTGGAAAGTTTTCTTCATAAAAGTTGTCCCCCTATCTTGTTTTCATGCGACCACAAAATATCAGTAGATTTAAACTATTTCCAAGAGGTTATATACGAATTACTGATGAATAATTTTTTCTATATGAGGTGACTCTTCAACTTCTTCCTTTTGGATGAATTCAATAAAAGCCTTAATGAATGAATTTATTCATGAAATTTAATGTGGAAATGAAATGAGGATTCCTATTTCTATTACATCTATAATCACTTTATTTGGAGTTTGGGTGGCTAAGATATGATTCATTAATTGAGGTGGATTCCATTCTATCTTCTAACAAACTTTGTCCACTTGATTAATTTTCATGGGACATTGTGTGTCGAATTGGATCTAGGTCCAAAATAAAAAGTCAAATCCCATGAGTAAGGAAATCCTAAAAAAGGAATCACTCAATTTATATCAAAATTGTAATAGTTATTTCTAAAAAACAGAAGCTCCATAAAACTATCAATTTTTCATAATTAACCTATTTTGACAATTAAGCCCATAATTCACAAAAAACACTAAAATGATAAAAATTAGCTCAAATTGATTAATTTTAAGGGGTTAAATCATTTAAAAACACATGAAAAATAATGAAAATATTATCTATATCAATACTCCTATACTTATCACTTGGACTCTTTGACAAGTCAACATCAAAATCAAATCAAAGAAAATTCAAAAAACATGCTCATGAGATCCACCAATTCCATACTAGGAAACATGAGATATCATGCCTCATTAATAACCATTATTCCAAGTTCTCAAACCATACCATTCAATATATTTTTTCTTCATTTATCCTCCCTTTCCCACAATACACCTACCTCACATGAATTTTCTCTTATCACACAAATATCAAATTTCAACAAGTATTTTCTAATCCAATATCATGAAATAGTCACTATAGGTTTGATAAATTCCTACATATCCTCCCAATTAGAGTCAAGTAAAGGTTTTTATCATGACGACTTTATAGGGTTGTTCTGTGTCTTTCAGTTGGTCGAATTTTGATGTGAAAAATTATGAGGTTGAATGAGGAGGGCTTGGCTATTTTTGAAGCAAAATTGCAAGATTCCAATTTTCACTCAAGTATGGTCTCATCCTCACTCATCATAATAGAAAATCATCTCCATAATCATAAAAATTCAAGTAATGTTTACATAATTCATCATTTCAGCAGAAAAAATTTCAATGTTCTCAAACATGATTTTTCTTGAATGCTTCAAAAAAGGCACAAATTTCTTCCTCCATCAGAAGCTCTAGAAAGGCAGAAGGGTCACAACACAAACAGAATCCATAAATATAAATTGAAAACATGTGGTCTGTTTAGGTACCCAAAAGTGGACCAAATAGGGTGTGAGATATACTAAGTAGTCCACCACCAATGATGTTTAATTCTATCTAGTCCATGAATATAAAATACGACAGTGTGCTGGTATAATAAATAAAAAGTGAATGAATAAATGTAAACTAGTTGAAATCGAGTTATGAAGGGATACCCACTTGACAATACCTGCTTCAGCCTAAGCCAGAATACCTCTAAATACGAGGCATATTATAGGTATATATATGTATGTATGTATATACACTATATATGTAAGGAAATATATATCCATATTCATAGATATGTAATGCTAGCAAGGAACTATGACATAACACCGACATCCAAGCATAATTACCAGAGTTATCATCTAAAAAGGTCTCCATGATTGAGTATCATGATAAATATAGGAAACCATTCTAATTATCTTACCATACTGAGTATCATAATCAATAATGAGGAGGGTCATACATAACCACATAATCAAGGAGGTGTGGAAATCCATTCCTAGAAACCTAAGAGATGTGAATGTTATGAAAACATCCTTGACCAAGGGGGCATTACATTCCATGGAAAACAACCCTACTTGAGGTCCCTCGATAATTATGTAGAATAAGGTAATACTTCTTACCCAATGATTCCTTATCCAAACGTTCCATAAAGAGGAAAACGATATCGCTCAAGGTGCAGTGAATCATTTTTAATACAATTCATTTAACATTTATTAGCAGTCCAAGTGTTCATCCAATCCATTAATACCATTAAATCATAAATAATATATAATTACATGACCATAAGAATTCCTTTTACCATTCAATTATAAATAAATAAAATTCCATGTCCAAAATCATTCCATTTACCACTTAATTAACTCTATTTGATTTCCACATTTTATTAGAGAAGAAAACGCACCTCCAAGGAAGTTTTATTATAAACGAGTGTGAGTAAATAATATTGAGTTCATATAATTCAATTTCATTAATCCTTATAATAGGATTCATTCATCACATCTAAAAGGATAACCAAGAGTGAGAAATACAAGGCATTACATATTAAGCATTTAAAGCAACATCCATAAGGGTGATTTAATTTCCTAAAAAAAATATAGGCCTTAGGAATATAGATGATACACTTGAAGGGGTAGTTTTTATTGAGGTAGATAACCTACAACAGTTCAATCTAGCACACAATGACTTTTTAATTTAAGGATTTATGTTATACCTTTTAAATTTCTCTTTTATAAGGCGACCCATGGAATGTCCAGTGCATGGAACAATGAAATAATTTATAAAAAAAATAAGAATTTAATAGAAAATCATGAGATCACCTATAATACCCCCGGTTTCTGGTATGTAACCCTTTATTGATGCTTTTCATGGTTTTAAAGTCAAGGGTGTGGAATGGGAGAGTCGGGAGGACTTGGAATGATGTTTGGAGGCAAAGGGGAAGCCGCACGGTCAGCGCACAGTTTGTCAAACCGTGCATCCAAACCGTGCGTAGTGGGTCTTGAAGGCAGTGGCTTCCGCACGGTAGGTGCATGGTTTGTCTAACTGTGCAACCAAACTGTGCGTGAAGGATGGCCAAGGCAGAAGCTAACGCATGGTTAGCACATGGTTTGTCAAACCGTGTGGACTAACCATGCAGCCACTTAATGTTAGATCCTAAAACTGTGGATCTAACTCGTTTTGCCTTTAATTACCTTGTTTAAACCTCCTAAGCGGCACTAACTCAGGATTACTCTCCCTTGAAGGTTTGAAGACTTCTCCCAAGCGTTCCAGAGGTGATCCGAAGGCTTCCCTTGGCGATTCGAAGCTGGATTCTTAAGGTATGTTATCGTTCTTGATCGGTTTCTCAGATCTACTTAGATATACTTCTCCTCTTCTCTCATTTTCTTAGATCTACGCCCGTTATGGGTAGATCTAAGGGTGTGGATGCCAAATATGATAAGATTTGGTCTTGGTTGTGTTAGGAGAAGAGATCTAATGAGGGTTTTTGGAGTTTTGACCCGGTGTTCTTGGCGTTCGTCATCCGTCGGTTGGTTTCGCCCAAATTTTGAGGTAGGTGGCTTCACTCCTGATTCCTCTTTATTAGAACTTGAAGGCTTAGTTTCAAATTGTTTTCCTTGATTGAAATGGTTGGTTTATCTACTGTGAAAGAATGGTTGAAACCCCTTTTTAGTAACAGGTGATAGAATTGTGTGTTTTTGGAAAGTGTTTGTTGAAGTGAAATTAAAATGGTGATTTTAAAGTGGTTTTGGTTTTTCTTCTTGAAAGAAATGGTTTTCAATAAAAGGTTTGATGATTTATTGAAAGGTTTTGAACACAATTGGTTTTGGCTTGGATTTTCATGGGTTTTGGTATGTTTTCATATGCATTGGGATGGATAAGGGCGAGAAGTACCCCCATCAAAAGGTTGGGATGGATAAGGGCGAGAAGTACCCCCATCAAAAGGGACGAATAAGGGAGTGAAGTACCCCCGTCAAGGTAGTCCACTAAGTGATGACTTAGTGGAAGGATAACTCACCACTCGCGAGTATAGGGAGGTCCAGGTTGCATGCATGGTTGGTTGTGTGGATTTGTGAAATGGAATGAATGTGCCAAAATGGAAATGTGAATTTGATTGGAAACTTTTCTTGGTTGCTTTTCTTGAGAAAGATGGTTTTTGTAGGGAAAATGGTTTTGACATAGAACTTGTTATATTGTGAACTGTTTTGGAATTTTTTTATATAAATATGATAACATGTTTTATCCTAGAGGCATGGGTTGGGAAGTCATCGGGGAAAACCTACTGAGTTTCATCACTCACCCCCTGCTTTGGCACATTGGTGCTTTTTCAGATGTCATATACCGGGATGTTGGAAAAGGTAAGGTGTCACATGTTTATAGCACTACTTCGTGATTTTTGGGCTGGTTCGTGATGTTGGAGCTTGGAGCTTGTGGAGCATGGAGTTGGGTTGTCATCTTTTAATCTTTTGGTTTGTCTTTCCACTGTTTACTCTGATTTAGTGTTGTTTTCCACTGTGGTACTTTTGGTTGGTTTATGATAAAATAAATGGTTGAGTTGTCTTAGCTTTTATCATGCTTCATTTAGTTGATTTGTTTGGTTATGGTTGTTGGTTATGTGGTATGTTCTAAAAGGTTAAATCATCCCCCACTTGTTTTGAAACCCTTCGGCATTTATTGCAAACCTTTTGTGCCTTGGGGATGTCGCTTAAGGCTAAGTAATGACTCGTTACACTCTCAAGACAATGAGAATTGGAGGGTCATCACAAATGGTATCAGCTGGTTCGGTCCTTTCCTAACAAGTGGTCATCGATATTATTATCCTGGAGTTGAAATTACTTCTTGTATATTCTTTGGGTGATCATCTTAGACATGAGTAGGGTTGTCAGAACTTGAAATGTATAGAATAAAAGGACATAGCTAACCCGTTTATGCTGAACTTCAAGTTACCAGGGTGTTGGGTACATAAGTGTTTTGGATACACTTCTAGAATGTTACAAATCTCATTGTCATGGGTTTAGCCAATGAGATGAGCATGAAATGCATTAGAAGAATGAATTACCACTAGGATGGACTATCTCATTGAAAAAATGATTTATGATTTTGAGTAAGGTGTAAATTTTTGAAAAAGGCATAAATTGATTTTCAAATGAAAGATTTTGAAAACTGGACATTTAGTATATTTTAAAAACAGGTGAATTTTCCAAACGTATGTGGGATGTTTTCAAAAATGGTTGAACATGTGGAAATGATTGATGGATGGAAAACAATGATGTGATATTTGATGTGATAGAAATTAAAATTTTAAGCCTTCAGTTGCTAGGAAGTGAGACTAACGGCGTGCGTTTTTTGTATAGAAAATGGCACCCATTAGGCGTCGTAGAAACCAACCCAAGGAAGCTGCGGAGAATGTGGTTGCACCTGAACCACGTGTGAACCAAGAGCTGGTTTAGAGTATCGTTCAAGCATTCCAGGCTGTGTACACAGGGAATCAGAGGGATGAGTCAAGGAATGTAGACCATTCCATCCAGTTCCAGAAGCAGAATCCACCCATCTTTCGGGGTGATTCTGAACCAGAACGGGTGGAGGTGTGGCTGAGTAGGATGAATCGTATTTTCGATTTCATCAGCACACCAGTAGAGTTGAAAGTAAAGATGGAGACGTATATGCTTGAGGATCTTGCACGTCAGTGGTGGGATTTAGCAGTGCAGGCTAAATTGGATGAAAGCCTTACATGGGAGGATTTTGAAGAATTGTTTAACAAACAATTCTATTATCACACGTTCAAGATCCAGAAAACGATAAAATTTTTAAGCTTGAAACAAGAGAGCCTCTCTGTCACAGAGTATGCAGCTAAGTTCATGAATTTAGTCCATTTTTCACCAGAGGTTGCAGCAAGTGCTTCTTTGAAGGCATGCATCTTCGAATTGGGGCTAAGGAAGGAGATTCGATCGAAGATTGTGGTGCTCTGTATTACAGATTATACAGAGATGGTGAACAGAGCAACGGTTGCAGAACGTGATATCTCGGGATCGATAGGAGGAAGCATGATGATACCCACGGGAATAAGTGGGAACTATAATGCTGGGATTAAGTGGAAGAGGGACACCTACTTCCAAGGTGGGAGTGTGAATCAGAATCAAACGACTGGATCAGTGAATCTTCCTCCATGATCCATGATGAAAGCCAGGTGTTTTCAATGTGGCTCGATTTATCACATAAAGCGAGAGTGTACGGTGCAACCTAGACAATGTCACAATTGCAAGAAGATTGGGCATCTACAGTGCTATTGTAGAAATACTCCGAGGTCGGGTGCACGTGAAACTTCCTAGGCATCGCAAGCATCATATGCTTCGACAGGACGAGGACAATAGAGTCAGTCTCATCAGCATAACAGAGCTAGACATGGTGATTATCGAAATACCATGACTCCTCAACCAGGGCAATCTTAGCAAGGCAACAAGGAGAACAATGCAGCAATGAAGCAATTGTATGGAGCGGAGCAGATGATTGTTGATGATCACGCTGGACCATCAACAGTAAGAGGTACGATTCTTTTGAATTCTACCTTTTTTCAAGTGTTGTTTGATACTGGTGCTTCACATTCTTTTATTGCTTCTCATGTTGTTGACTTGCTATGTTTAAAACTGGAAATGATGCCTTCTGTCTTGAAACTGCAAACTTCTATTGGTAAAAGACAATGTCAAGCCTTCGTGTGTTGAGAATGTGCTATAACTGTTGATGGAGCTGAGCTGAAATGGGATTTATCTTTGCTGGATATGTATGTCTATGATATAATCCTGGGTATGGATTGGTTGACAAATTTTAAGGCTCACATCAACTGTTATAGGAGAACGGTTAGTTTCACGACTGAGGACGGCATGGAGAATCTCTTTAGAGGAGAGAGAATAGTAAGGAAAGGTGCAAAGAGCTTGTTGGAACCAATGGTGGGAATTATTTCTCACCAATTGGCAGCGTTCACTTTGGCATAAATGGAAGAGATTTAGGAAAATAGTTTTCCAGCTGTGGTGGATCAATTTCCAGATGTCTTTCCCAAGAACTTCTCAGGGTTACCACCTGTAAGAGAAGTGGAGTTTACGATTGATCTCTTTCCAGGGACCAGTCCTATCTCACTTCCATCTTATTGGATGGCACCAATGGAGTTAAAGGAATTGAAAGTGTAGTTAGAGGAGCTGGAAATCAAGGGTTTCATTCGGCCAAGCGTGTTTCTGTGGGTAGCACCAGTTTTGTTTGTAAAGAAAGCCGATGGAACGTTGAGGCTATGTGTGGATTATCATAAACTTAACCAAGTTACGATAATGAATAGATATCCACTTCCACGCATTGATGACCTGTTTGATCAATTAAGGGGAGCTCAGTGGTTCTACAAGATTGACTTGCGATTAGGATATCACCAGTTTCGAGTTCGGAAGGAGGATATTTTGAAGACAACCTTTAGAAGCAGATATGGCCACTACGAATATGTAGTCATGGCTTTTGGTCTAACGAATGCACCAGCGGTCTTCATGGCTTTGATGAATCAGATATTTCAACAATATCTGGATTCTTTTGTTGTGGTTTTTGTGGATGATATATTGGTGTATTCAAGAACAAGGGCTGAGCATGAGAAACACTTATAGATAGTTTTGGAAATATTGAGGAACCATCAATTGTATGCCAAAATATAAAAGTGTGATTTTTGGATACAATAGGTACATTTTATGGGCCATGTCATTTTTGAGAAAGGTGTTTCAGTGGATCCATAAAAGATAGAAGTTGTTCTTTCTTGGCAACCGCCGAAGAATGTCTTTGAAATACAAAGTTTTCTTGGTCTAGCTGGTTATTATCAACGCTTTGTGCATGACTTCTCACGACTAGCTTCACCTATGACAGCATTGACAAAGAAAAATAGCACATTTCAATGGACTGAGGAATGTTAGAGATATTTTCAGGAGTTTAAAGTTCTCCTTACATCAGCACCTATCTTAATCTTTCCAGAATCAGGGCAAGGATTCGTGGTGTATTGTGATGCTTCGGGAATAGGGTTGGGTTGTGTTCTCATGCAAGAATACCATATTGTTTCTTATGGATCAAGGCAGTTGAGAGTTCATGAGAAAAATTACCCAACACATGATTTGGAGTTAGCTGCAGTCGTCCATGCTTTGAAAACATGGATACATTATCTCTTTGGTGAGAAATTTATTGTGTTTACAGATCAAAAAATCTTGAAACACATTTTCTCACAGCGAGATTTGAATCTGAGGCAGAGAAGATGGATGAAGTATCTTCAAATGTTAGACTTTGACTTAATGTATACACCAAGTAATGGAAATTCTGTGGCCGATGCATTAAGTAGGAAGTCATATGCTCAGTTAGAAAAGGAAGCTTCAGATGAATGGCAGTTGATTTCGGTCTTAGCCGACATGCATGTGGAATGTGAAAACTGAGGTGATGTTGCTATTTTCTTTTCAGCTACACTTGTTCCTGATTTGGTGGAGATAGTAAAGGAGGCACATAAATCCGATTTAGACTGTGTTACAATGAGTTCAAAACTCAATGGTGGGGAGACCATTGAGGGATGGAAGCTGGATTGGAGTTCAGTTTTGTGTTTCAGAGATTGGATGGTTGTACCTATGCTTTGTTAGGAACAACTCCTTCATGCTTACCACCATTAAAGATGGGTTGTACATCTGGGTACACATAAGATGTATAAGGCACTGACGGCGTAGTTTTGGTGGAGCGGCATGAAAAGGAAGGTGGACGAGTTCGTCTCGCGATGCTTAACTTGTCAGCAGGTTAAAGTAGAGCATCAGAGACCAATTGGTATGTTACAGTCTTTACCTATCCCATTGTGGAAATGGGAGCAGATAGCAATGGATTTTGTTATAGGTCATCTAAGAACGGTCTGGAAACACGATGCCATTTGGGTGATAGTGGATCGTCTAACCAAGTCGGCCCATTTCATCCCGATTCGTGAAACTCATACGATGGAAGATATTTCAAAAATCTATATATGTGAAGTGGTAAAGAGGCATGGGGTACCAGTGCCTATAATTTCAGATAGAGATCCGAAGTTCACATCTCGTTTCTGGAAATCCTTACAACAAGCCCTTGGGACTCAGTTGACTATGAGCACAGCATATCATCCTCAGACGGATGGGCAATCCGAGGGGACGATACAGACATTGGAAGACATGTTATGGGCTTGTGTAATGGATTTTGGTGGCTCATGGGAGGATCATATACCCTTAGTGGAGTTCTCATACAATAATAGTTATCAAGCCTCGATACGTATGGCTCCGTTTGAAGCATTGTATGGGCGTCCTTGTCGTTCTCCACTTTGTTGGGTGGAAATAGGTGAGACTTCACTAGTTGGGCCGAACCTTGTCCAAGAAACAATGGATAAGATCCAGTTGATTAAAAAGAGGATGGAGATGGCTTAGAGTCGTCAGAAATATTATGCAGATCATCACTGAAGACCGTTGTCATTTACAGTGAGTGATCATGTCTTCTTGAGGATCTCTCCAAGACTTGGACAATGTTGTTTTGGAAAACAGGGAAAGTTATATCCTCGATATATATGCCCTTTTGTGATACTAGAATGGGTTGGTGAGTTGGCATATCGGTTGGCATTACCACCACAGTTCAATGTAGTGCATAATGTGTTCCATGTATCTCAGTTAAAGAAGTATCAACCTGATCCTGACCATGTGATCAGATGGGATCATGTTGACCTAGAGCCGGATGCTTCGTTGGTACATATCCTGATGTGGATTGTGGATAAGCAGGATAAAGTCTTTCATGGAAAAAGCATCGGCCTAGTGTGGGTTTTGTGGCAACATGGTCAGATTCAGGAAGAGACTTGGGAACGTGAAAAAGAAATGAAGGAGCACTGGCCAGAACTCTTTCACTCAAGCGATGGTTTTCTAATTTCCGAGGACGGAAAGGCCAATGGTGGGGAGAATGTAGTACCCCCGTTTTCTGGTATATAACCCTTTCTTGATGCTTTTCATGGTTTTAAAGTCAAGGGTGTCAAATGGGAGAGTCGGGAGGACTTGGAATGATGTTTAGAGGCAAAGGGGAAGCTGCATGGTCGGCGCACGGTTTGTCTAACCGTGTGTCCAAACCATGCACAGTGGGTCTTGGAGGCAGTGGATTCCTCACAGTAGGCACACGATTTGTCTAACCGTGTGGCCAAACCGTGGGTGAAGGATGGCCGAGGAAGAAGCTAACACATGGTTAGCGCACGGTTTTTCAAACCATGCAGACTAACCGTGTGGTCACTTAAAGTTAGATCCTAAAATTGTGGATCTAACTCGTTTTTCCTTTAATTTCCTTGTTTAAACCTCCTAAGCAGCTCTAACTCGGGATTACTCTACCTTGAAGGTTGGAAGACTTCTCCCAAGTGTTCCGAAGGCGATCTGAATGCTTCCCTTGGCGATTTGAAGACGGATTCTTAAGGTATGTTATCGTTCTTGATCGGTTTCTCAGATCTACTTAGATCTACTTCTCCTCTTCTCTTGTTTTCTTAGATCTACGCCTGTTATGGGTATATCTAAGGATGTGGATGACAAATATGATAATATTTGGTCTTGGTTGTGTTGGTAGAAGAGATCTAAGGAGGGTTTTTGGAGTTTTGACCCGGTGTTCTTGGCATTCATCGTCCGTCGGTTGGTTTCGCCCAAATTTTGAGGTAGGTGGCTTCACTCCTGATTCCTCTTTCTTAGAACTTGAAGGCTTATTTTCAAATTGTTTTCCTTGATTTAAATGGTTGGTTTATCTACTGTGAAAGAATGGTTGAAACCCCTTTTTAGTAACGGGTGATGGAATTGTGTGTTTTTGGAAAGTGTTTGTTGAAGTGAAATTAAAATGGTGATTTTAAAGTGGTTTTGGTTTTTCTGCTAGAAAGAAATGGTTTTCAATAAAAGTTTTGATGCTTTATTGAAAGGTTTTAAACACACTTGGTTTTGGCATGGATTTTCATGGGTTGTTGTGTGTGTTCATATGAATTAGGATGGATAAGGGCGAGAAGTACCCCCATCAAAAGGTTGGGATGGATAAGGGAAAGAAGTACCCCCATCAAAAGGGACGGATAAGGGCGTGAAGTACCCCCGTCAAGGTAGTCCACTAAGTGACGACTTAATGGAAGGATAACTCAGCATTCGCGAGTATAGGGAGGTCCATGTTTCATGCATGGTTGGTTGTGGGGATTTGTGAAATGGAATGAATGCGCCAAAATGGAAATTTGAATTTGATTGGAAACTTTGCTTGGTTTCTTTTCTTGAGAAAGATGGTTTTTGTTGGAAAAATGGTTTTGACATGGAACTTTTTATATTTTGAACTATTTTGGAATTGTTTTATATAAATGTGATAACATGTTTTATCCTAGAGGCATGGGTTGGGAAGTCATTGGGGAAAACATACTGAGTTTCATTACTCACCCCCTACTTTGGCACGTTGGTGCTTTTGCAGATGTCATATACCAGGATGCTGGAAAAGGTAAGGTGTCACATGTTTATAGCACTACTTCGTGATGTTTAGGCTAGTTCGTGATGTTGGATATTGGAGCTTGTGGAGCATGGAGTAGGGTTGTCATCTTGTAGTCTTTTGGTTTGTCTTTCCTCTGTTTACTCTGATTTAGTGTTGGTTTCTACTGTGGTACTTTTGGTTGGTTTATGATAAAATAAATGGTTGAGTTGTCTTAGATTTTATCATGCTTCATTTAGTTGATTTGTTTTGTTATGGTTGTTGGATCTATGGTATGTTCTAAAAGGGTAAATCACCCCCACTTGTTTTGAAACCCTTCGGCATTTATTTCTAGCCTTTGGCACCTTGGGGATGTCTCTTAAGGATAACTAATGACTCGTTACACTCTCAAGCCAATGTGAATTGGAGGGTCGTCACACCACCCACCTCATGACAAGGATGATTCACTCATCAAAAATTGGGCTTCGATTCGAGTTGGTTCGATAGAAAATGAATAAATTTACAATTGCCCTAAAAATAGGGTGAATTTTCTCACATGGCTATAACATCCCATATGGCGAGATAAACTAAAAAAGGAAGGAGTTGTAGAATCACCGATACACTTCTAACATGTTTAATGGTGGTCAAATTAGTTACCATAAGAGGTAGATACCTCCATGCCTAGGAGTAGGAGGAGAGCTCCCACAAGGTGCAACTAGGCGCAGATAGGAGGAGAAGAAAGGGGGTAAACCCATTAAAGAAGGTGAGGGGAAATCATCATTTTTTCATTTTTAAGAGCTGCATGGTTTGGCTGCATAGTTTAGATAACCATGTACTAACCATGCAAGCTACATTGCACAAAGCCATACCCCTTTCAAAAGGAGAGTATATTTGGGATGAATAGTTTAACAACTCTTGTGCCTAACTGTGCGTAGCTACTAGTTAAGTGGAACTAAGGGTATGGGCTAGGTGCACATTTTGGGAAAACCATGCGTATCCCATATGGGTCACCCTGTCACACCTGAACCATGTCGTATGGTTATTCCTAGTATGTTTCACAGTTTAATCAAAATGTTCCCCTTAAGAAAATGGACCACATGGTTATTCCACATGGTTAAACTAATTGTGCGCCAACCATGTGCCACATTTTTTCCTTCCAAAAACTCGACCTTTCAGAGCCCGACACCTCCAAAACTCAACCAAACTCTTGAGAAACCTTCTGAGACTTAAAAATCAACCAAAAACAACACCTTTAAGTGTTATAACACTCATATTCACACTTTGAAAGTAGATTTTATATAATGGTCCAACCATAAAATAAGAAAATTCAAATTCCTTTGTAAATTTCCACAGTTCAAAATGTGGGATTCTACATCTTTGGGTTACACTATTTAGGAGACCCTGATAGGATTAGGTTACTGTAGGAATAGAGTTGATTGAATTTATGTGATGTATTTGGATAAAGAGTTATCTTATCATATATCTAAGAGACATAATTTTTATTATTATGATGATTCCCTATATAAATATCTAAGTGGTGGGAGAGATGCTAAAGCATCCTAGAACTTAGTGAAATATGGATCATGGATCACTTAATGGATATGATTAATGGGATCATCCTTTTTTGTGGGATAAATGTCATAAAAAATCCTTAATGAAAAATATAAAATGTGATACTCACATATTTATATGCCTATAGATTATGGGATTATTTATGGAAATCATAATGTGATCATTAATAGGTATGACCTATAAAGTAGTTAGAGATTGGTATCTAGGGTTGAGAGGTGTTATCAATGAGAAGCATTCATATCACCTGACCGTGAATGTTATGGAAATTAATTCTACCAACTTAGGCTCATTGGTATTGGATACTGAGTGTATGTCACACATTTATGATGAAAAAAACAGACATTGAGATAGGAGGTAATTAATTAAGAGTGAAGTAGATCTTTGTGTTAGTAAGGGAGCAAGATTTTTTGCATTAGAATTTTACACTTATGATCTAATTATATTGAGTGTATTAGTTCTAGAATTGAAGAACTGTTATTATGTTCCCACCTAAAATAGGTATTTTATTTCTATATACTGTTTTGAAAAGATGGTATCTTCATCCATTATTAAGTACAAGATTTGTTTTATATATAATAATGAAATTTATTATTCTATTGGGAATATAATGAATGTTTTATACATTATATACATGTAAAATATTATTTATAACATTCGTAACAAGAATTTCAAGGTTGATTCTAATCCAAAATATCTTTAGCATTATTTCCTAGGACATATAAATGATAAAAAAATTTAGTGGAACCATAAATATAGATTATTAGAATCATTTGATTATGAATAATTTGAGAATTGTGAATCTTTTTTATTGGAAAAAATGACATACAACTTTTTGGAGAAAAGGTGAAAGAGTTAGTGGATTATTGGATCTCAAATATAGTGATATATATGGACCAATGAGTATAAAAGAAATTAGTAGTTAAAGGTGATTTGTTAATTTTACCAATGACTTTATTCAGTATGGATGTGTGTTTATAATGAAATAAAAGTATGAAATAATTGAAATGTTAAAATAGATTTAGAATTAAGTACAAAATCAACCAAGAAAGAGTATTAGATTCTTTGATCAGATCAGGGTGGTGAATACTTAATCCAGGAATTCATAGATCATATAAGAGATTGTTTAATTGTTTCAAAAAAAAGTCCTGTTAAACCACAATATAATGGTGTATCTAAAAGGATTAATCTTTCCATGTTGGGCATGGTTTGATCAATTATGAGCCTATGTGAACTTCTTATTTCATTACGGGTGTTATGCTTTGGAAACTACTACATTATTACTAAATTTTATTCTATTTAATGTAGATATATAATGAGAAGAATCCTAAAATGTATTATATGATGATTTTGTGATGTGAATCATTTTTATGATGATTGAATTCTAAAAAGATTAGTACCAAATCAGATAAGTAATTAAATCATGGTTATCCCAAAGAAAATATGGGATATTATTTATATAACACAACTAAATAAAAAGTGTTTATGGCCTAAAATGGTGTTTTATTTGAGAAGAAACACCTTGGTATAGAAGTCAATAAGATGAAATTTTAACTAGGAGAAGTTGAAAACCAACAAATAGTAAGTGTTCCTAATTTGGAAGTTAAGTCAGTTCCACAAAGAGTTATGGAAGAAGAACCAACTCAGGTAACACAATAACCTCAAATGTCTGGTAAGATTCATCAATAACTTGAGAGATATGGATTTATCATGGATAATAATGCTCAAGTAATGTTTATAGGTGATGAACCTACTACCTACTAAGAATCCATTAAGAGTTATGATTATGAGAAATGGTTAAAATCCATGGAATCTGAGATAGAATCAATGTACACTAATCAAGTTTGGAACTTGGTTTATGAACCATAAGGGGTAATACCCAAAGGGTGCAAGTGGGTTTTTTCACAAGAAAACTAACATGGTTTATAGAGTTACTACCTATAAATCACTCCTGGTGAAAAAATGGTTAAAAAAATTCATGTTATTGACTATGAAGAAACCTTTTCACTTGTAGTGATGGTAAAGTCCATTTGTATTTTTCTAGACATATTGGCTCATTAATATTATGAGATATATTAAATGGATTTCAAAATTGATTTATTTAATGGGAATTTATTTGAGGATGTTTACATGATACAACCTGAAGCTTTTTTAAGTGCTAAATGAGTCTAATAAGGTATAAAAGTTATAAAGGCCCATTTATGGTCTAAAAAAAGCTTCTTGGAGTTGAAATATATGGTTTTGGGGTGAAATCAACGAGTTTAGATTCATAAAAAACATGGATGATTCCTATTTATATAAGTAGGTTAATGGGAGTACAATAGTGTTTTTGATATTGTATGTAGATGGAATACTGCTTATCATGAATGGCATCCTTACACTTTATTCTATAAAGATGTGGTTGGGTAAATGTTTCTCAATAAAATACATGGGTTAAGTTTCATACATATTGGGTATGAAGATATATATATATATATAGATTTAAGTGGTTTCTATGATTGAGTTAGAACACATATATTGGTAAAGTGATAAAGTGGTTTAGTATGGAGAACTCCAAGAATGGGTCTTTTTTTGTGTTGAATGGATAGAATCTTAGGAATATTTGGGATTATTTTAAAGATTTAGAAATTATTGATATAATTTCTTATGATTCCATGATAGGATATATCATATATACCACGTTATGTACTTGAACTGATGTCCCATATACTTTGATCATAACTAGTAGATGCCAATACAATCCTGGTGAGAGTCAGTGGATTATTGTGAAGAACATTATTAAGTATTCTAGAAGGTATAACAATATGCACTTGGTCTTTGGAGGAGAAGTTGAGCTCTGTGTAAAAGGTTACATAGATATAGGTTTTTAAGATGAAAAAGATGATATGAAATATTAATACAGATTCATGTTTTTCCTAAATGATGGATCTATTAGTTAGAATGGTCCTAAACAAGCCACTATATTATACTAAAAAATAGTGGTAGAGTACATCATTTTATCAGATGTTACGAGGGAAGTTTTTTGGATCAAAAATTTCATTACCAAAATTGTTTTGGTTCCTAGAATTGAGGGAGAAATTGAGTTATATTATGAAAAAATGGGATTATTTCTCAGGATAAGGAACCCTAGTCTCACTAAAGGACTAAAAAAATTCTACTCAAATACGATTTCCTATGAAATATCATTGATAGGGGAAATGTATGGATCATTTGGGTAGCCACACAGAAGAATGTAATGGATCTGTTGAAAAATTCATTGCCATAGAAACAACATTAGGGTCATGTATAATATATAGGAGTTATACACATGAGATATTGGTTATAATGGTTGTAAATGTATCATGTTATTATAATAAATACAATCTTTATTTATCATTCATTCATGTGTACAAAAATTTATTTTCATGAATGGATCAATGATAATATCCTCTCAAAGTATATCTTTGAGTTGTCCCTAAACAATTATCATTATGGGGTATTATAGGTTGTGATGATATGATAAGTTTAACTTGAATAAATTATTACAATAATTAGAAAGAGTTTTATTTCAAATATGAAGAGTAGATTCATGAGTTAATAAGTATAAACTTATTAATTAGACTAATCTACTAAAGTATATCCCATGGAATGTCATAAATTCATCAATATACTTAGGGGTGTATGATTATAATTAACCCTACTTACCTAATGTCAGTGATATACCTATAATGAGAATATTCATAATTTGATACCCAAATTATGCTAGTAAATATATGAACTAAGTGAATCATGGGGTAGTTGGGTATGTTTTTGATCATTGTATCGGTTATAACATAGCCAAGATAGGATATGTCCACTTGTATGATAATTAAAGACATATGGACCTTGATTTAATTAGACTAGGAAAATTCATGTCCATGCTTAGTTTTGTCACATATGATTTGATCAACTACTTGGATGAGTGACATGTGATGTAATCATCATATAGATGAATGACATATGGTGTATTCATCAACTTGGTTAGTCTTTTTCATAGAATAATGAAATGATGAGAGGCCTATAATAGATTGAAATTTTCCATGTACAGTGGTTACTAAATCTCATGGAAAAAAGGATTGTATAGGTATATATAAAATGTATACGATACATATTATGGTGGACATGTTTGTATAAATATATGAGTATTTTTTATAGAGATCACACCATACCACTTAGTTGGATTAAGTAGCATTGATGATTTGTTATAGGTCTATCTTTGATTACATCTATGAAATCAATATTTCATATTTTTTCAACACTGCTAAGGACTATATGGTCACATAGTTAGGCCCTTGGATAAGGATTTTTTTGGAGAAAGTGGTTTGTTTTAAAATGAAGAGAGCTTAAAGAAATTGTATCCAAAAGTGGTTTTGGATGGATTAACAAATAGTTATGAAGTTTTTCATTAATTCCTTATGATATTTTATTACAAGTGAGATATTGTTGTAATTACACTAAGATGGGAATCACTACAACGTGGTGGTGCATGTAATGTCATGATATACAGTTAGAATCATTATTTTCATGTATATGATGCATGCAGTTGCCACATCCTTCTCCACTCAATTTTCTTTAGTTACAAATCATTTATGAATGCATTGTTAAGGATTTTAATTATATTTAATGGGTTCAATGCATATTTCCAAATAGGTAGAAACACATGTAATTATTTATATATTGATACTCTTTAATATATATATGTAAAGGAGCTTGTATAAGGATGTGATTATTCTTTTTTTTGGGGGGGGGGGGGGAATTCATTCATTCCATAAGTGATTTTTTTTTCAAGCTAGTCAAAACCCCATTCCTTTTCTAAGAACTTTCATTATTCTACAAAGGCACTAGAATATCTTTGATAATTTATAAGTTCTCATGAAATGTTTTTGGATCCACTAGTGAGTGTTCCACCATCAGAGATAGAATGAATATGTCAGCTACTCCTCATGATCATTATCAATCATACTCTATTGAAGAAGAAAATGGAAGATATTTATATTCATGAATTTGAGGTACAATTTTTAAAATATATTTCCACACTTGATTCCTTATAGGTAGATACTTCCATGTTTGAGTTCTCTTCCATTTCTAATGGTCATGTTATGAACAAAAGAAACCCATAATGCACACACACCCCAAATTTAAAATTTCAAATTACATCATTCCATAATTAAATTCCTATTTTTAGTGGACCATCAAATCCTATACAGTTAGTCAATCCAGTTTTTCAAAACCCTCATGTCCACTAATGATAATGCACACATGCCCTTCTATCAATCCAACATTTCAATTTTTAAATAATTTAAATTATAATTGTTATATTTTATGTTTTTAATAATATAAATGTTATATTAGTTTCCAATGGATAATCCTAAAAATATTATAAAAAAATAAAAAGTTTAAACATATATTTAAAAGAACTAGGTTTTAAATGGATATTAAATTTCAAGTTTGGGTTTGAATTTGGGTATTGATAAACAGGTATAAATTGTGTTCAAGTATGATTTTTTTCTAAATTATTTCAGTTTCAAGTACATATATTTTCATGAGTACCTGACCCATTTCCATCACTATCTAAAATCCATCAATTTCTCATGTCTAATTTATTTACATATCAAATAACATTTTTAACTCTTAAAAAAACTGATGTCACAATGTATACCTCACTAAGTGTAGAGGATTTGTTTCACATTAATATGTATCAAGTGAAATGGATGTGGTCCTTTTCACTATATAAAAACATGTTTAAAAATACAAGGATATCATTATAAAATTTAAAATAAAATTAAATTGAAAATTTATTGTAAAATTTCATGACTCAGTTGATGTCATATAAAAATCCAATTAATTTTTAAAATCAAATACAATGGGTCAAATGAGTAATTTACATATTTTTAAACCTCTTTATTACATTTAAATCAATCAAAATATTATTTCCAACTATTTTATGATAGAGACACTACTATAGATTTGTGTTTTACCAGTGCTAGAAATTGGCTTTATCAGCACTAGAAAAACTCTGATGTTTTCAATGTTGATAAAAGTTGAGAGCTTTTATCAATGGTTATAAAATTGGTATTTATTAGTTCTAGAAGTATCATAGATAAAATTTCATTTTTATCAGTACTAATTTTAGTGTTGATAAAAGGAACTTTTATGAATTATAACTCTAGCACTGATAAAGGCCTCACTTACATAGTGTGATGCTACATAAACCGTACACTATAGTAGCTGAATAAATATATGATAAATAAATTGAAAATAAATTTACACTACAATAAATTAAAATTTCATATATATTAAATTAAAAATATTTCAATAAATTACAATTAAATTGATATGTAAAACTTATTAAAATCATTTATAATTTTCAACCAACAAAAAAACAGTCCAACCTTTCTTACTCTTGTGAATTATCTTATCTTTTCTCAGTACAAGCACTTTATTGTATTTTAAGATTTCCATTTTTATGATAATTTATTTGTCCAAAATGGTTATATTTCCTTTATCGTTTTTATTTATTATATTTAGTATTCAATGGATTTTTCCTTGATTACTTATCAGTATTTATATATCTTGTGGTTGTTTCTTCTTCTCACAAAATTACTTCTTCTCTTCCCTAGATTTCTCCCTCTTGATTCAGTCCTATTCCATGGGAGAGACATATTGAACCAAAATTTATATTCTTTATTCCCAAA
The DNA here is from genome assembly GCA_963277665.1 of Viscum album. Classification (NCBI taxonomy): domain Eukaryota; kingdom Viridiplantae; phylum Streptophyta; class Magnoliopsida; order Santalales; family Viscaceae; genus Viscum; species Viscum album. The sequence goes on from OY728133.1 coordinate 819,612,018, forward strand.
TGTCCCACAACACCAATAGTAACCTTTAAAGATTGACCTTCCATAATAGTGATGGGCTTGTCTTTGAAAATATTCTTGTTTTCCAGATGTACTATGATTATTGTTTTTCCTCTTCCTTAATTGATTTTTCCTTTTCAACTTATCTCAAAATACTCTTATTATATGATAATAGATTTCATAACTCTGTTTAGTCTGTAAAAATTCTATTTTATTCTTAGAATATACACAAATTAATGAACTAGATTCATTATCACTTGAAAAATTAGTAACAACATGTTCCTTTTTCTTAATGTTTCTCTTCATAATAGTTTTGGATGATTTTACCAGGACACCAAATACCTTGTCATAATTTTCCCTTATCATTTTCGAGGTAGTTTTAGACTTAATTCAACTAGATTTTTCCTCACCCAATTCTTCTAATTTTGAAGCAATTTTTACCTCATAATCTTTGAACATCTTATCTTGTTATGAAATCTTCACCTTGAGAACCTTAGTTTCTTCAATGAATTCACATTCCTTATCTTATTCACTTATTTTATATTTTTAAAGTAGATTTAATTTTTCTTGAGATTGGTTTTTTCTCAAGATAGGATACCAATTCAAATATCAACATGTATTTAGTATAGCTTTCTTTTCCCTTTCCTCATCACTTGTTAATGTGTCTTCATACCTTTTAACCTGTCCTATGAAGGTTTTTTGATTTTGAGAGGCACAATTATCTATAAACTCAATCCATTATGATTAGTAATAATCTTCTTCTCTTCTCATCATACTTCTTCTATGATTTCTTAAGAACTTATTCTCCTTCTTTATATAGTCATCTTATATGGTTTTCCTAGATCTTCTTTTAGAGAAGTCCTATTATTCATCATCACCTTCAGGTTCGTCATAGTTCTTATTTGAATAGTAAATTGAAAAATGAACAATGACTCCACAATTATATCATTTAAGAGAAAGCATGCATTTTTATTTTCATCTTACTATTATGACATTCTTAGGGATAAAGGTCATAAACTTTTTCTACCCTTTAACTCTTTCTTTATCACTTTCTTCAACCACCTTAGAATCAAATAATGGTTCTTATTTATTGTATTTTAATCTGATACCTTTCATATATTTAAATTCAATTTTTTAATTATCCTTTTTATTGAACACTAGTTCCTTCCTCATCTCATAGGAAACAAATATATTATGAAATTCATCTAGCGATAAGTTATCTTTATCTTCCAACATATAAACTTTGGCATGAAATCTATCTGGGAAGTTCCTCAAAAATTTATTTATAATAGTATAATCTTACAAGGTCTCCCCAAAACATTTTATGTTTCTGATGATCACATTATCTCTAGTGAAGTAATCATAAATAGTTTATATTTCAATGATCCTCACATCTTCAAACTTCTCCAAATCTACAGCTATTCTTATTTGAATTTCAAATTTCCCTCTAATATACCCAAGATTTTATCCCAAATGTATTTATTAGATTTAAGTCCCATAAAATTTGTGTAGAATATATAGGAAAGGGATATAAGGAAAGGATTTACAGTATTTCCATCCACCTCCAAGTTCATTTTTTCATGAATTTCATTGGATTATCTTTGTCTATTGGTGAAAAACCCATAGTATTTATATCTACAACTTCAAGTCCAATAGAAATAAGTTAGGGGGTTATCCTATTCTTCCATCCATGACAATTCTTATCATAAAGTGTAGGAAATCATATACTATTGACTGAATTCCATTTATCTATCTTTAGCTTCAGTCAAGAATATATCTTCCAAAGGCAAACCAGTTTTTCTCTGATACCAATTAAAGTTATATGGTATATGAAATCATTGAGAGGGGGATGGGGTGAATAAATTATCCCTTTACTTTTATGAATTGTTTTTTCTTTATTAAACCTCAATGATTAGTTAAGACCTCTATCCTATCATTTTTAGTTGTCTTACCCTTTATCATATGCAAACAGATGAAAGTAAAGGAAGCACGTGAGTATTTATAAGGTTCAATATCAATATGATAGACTACTCCTTACTAATTTCTATTATCATCTGAATATCTAGACTTCACTATAAATAATCATGATTACAAGCTCAGACCATCTCCAAAAAATACTATTAGAAAATATTTTGAAATTCCTAGTCCCAAGTGATTTAGTATCCACCTCCTGGAGGGTTCTTTATACTATATCCAACCACTTTAATTTATCTCTTGAAAATATTTTAGTCATCTATTAATGGTGTCTTTATATAGCCTCTCAACGGTTCTTCAATGGGTTTTATCAAACTCTATGAATAGGTATTAAACCACTCCTATATTTTAATGAAGTATATGCATTATCCTTTTTATTATTCAAGTAAACATATCAAAATATCCTTCTATACTTGGATCACATTCCTTACTCAGTCTCACTATGATCTTGAATCAAAGTGGGTATTCAATCTCCTGGAGTCTCAACACAAGAATCATCAAAAATAGAAGTGTCACATTTTCCTCAAGTTCCTCTATGAATAGGGTCTCTCATGGATGTTTTTATGTTCTTATTCTTCTTCTTCAATGCATAGGTGTATTCTTGAATGAAAATGGTATAACTTTGATACACCAAAGTTATTGGCTTATTTATTTAATATCGGATTCTTGTATTTTATTCTCCCATGATTTCATTATCTCTAATAATATTTATATTCACAAAATATAATTTCAATAATGTTTCCATAATATGAGTATAGAAACCCCTTTATTTTTAGAGATATGTTATCTCCACATTCAAACCTCATTCTAATCAATTTAAGGTATTTATTTAAAACCTCATTAAGACTCGGATTTTTCTAAAATTTAAAAGCCTAAAAAATTTGTAGATTATTTCAAATTACACCACATTGGAAAGTGAGTTACATGGAAATAACATCATAACATGACAACTCAAATCACAATTCTACAAGATTTGATCTAAAAAATAGCCTTAGTTGAATATTTATACTCTGCTAGAATCACAACCCATTTGATTCATTGTGATGCTTATACAATGCATAAATAGCACTGACATCATCTGGTTTGGTTTCCAAAAATCTTCCTTCTTAAGTTCCAATTCTCATTTTTCCACAAAGTATGACATCTAAGGAAGTAATAATTTCTTATAAAGTTATATCTATGAAATTTAAAAATCTTTCATAGTGGATAAATAATATATGAAGCTCAATTTTTCTTATGTGGATGGAATATCATATGCATGCCGTAATATATTACACATACAAGTATCATACATGTTGGACCATTTCTTACATGATATCAAAATAAATTTACTAATGTTTGGAAGACATATTATGAAATTCCATTATCTTACACGTATTATGTTTTCCAATATAATTTCCTCTAGAAAAACATTTTATGAATCCATATTCCTATAATATATATGTTACACATCAATAAATTTATAAAATTTTATAGGTATTCTCAAGAAATATGTTATGTATACAATAAAATATCATATGTACTACTTACTACTAAATTTTTCAGAAATTTATAGTCAATATATTACATATAAAATACCTATGATAATTTATCATATGCATCAAATCTCCCCTAATTTGATTCATCTCAAACATTACAAAATTCCTATTCATTTGATATAAAGTCAACTAAAACACATCAAGGAAATTTTAAATACTTAAAAACATAATTTAAAAACCTTTATCATAAAATTAAGTATTCTTGAATCATAATATCCTTTGGATGGATTCTCACACTTATTCCAGATTTTTCACACCATTAATCACACATTTTAAAGCCATTATCAATAGCTAGCTTCATTAAAAAATCATTTCAATCTATTATAGTCATTAAATATCCTTTCATGTAGGGAATTAGTTTGATTTATTTCATAATTACATACTCTACCAAGACATTATATGTGAATTCAATGGTGATATGGTTATGAATATATGGAATGTTTGTGGTTATATAGTGACTGTTGTGATGTGATATATAGTAATTTGGATATGTAGACATGGAGGGGATGGGAGCCTAAGAACTATGTTGTTGGGGTGTAAGGGTGAATATTTTAGTAAGAGTATCAATTTATGGTACCTTATAATATATTTTAATGATTATTATATTACTATACTTTTTTACTAATTTGTGTGAGTGAGACTTGGTGAGGTTGGGAGAATTAGTTGACCCGGTGACAAGCCAATATTTTCATACATTTTATCTTATGTTTAAATTATTTTAATCCCATAATTTTGATCAATTATTATGTAAATATCACATTTATTAGTTTTAGAGATCATTTATAATCTAATAGTTAAATGGATTAAAAATTTATTTTTTATTTTTTATTTCATATTTGGAATTATTAGAATAAATTATACACTTAATCGTAGGTGTTTTAATGTTATTACAGGATGTATGATGGTGATTTTGAATTCCTAGAATTTATTTAAATAATATCAAAGTTTATTTAAACTAAGTCTATAAGTGTTGTTCTAGAGTCAAAAATATGGCTAATGAAATTATCTTATGGTTCCTTCGCAAGAGAATTTGTGAGCTGCATAAGAGAATTTTCCTATGCGTATGACATTTTTGAAGGTCATAGAATATTTTGAACTATAAAATGACATTAGAGTGTGTTGAATATGAAAAAGGGAAAAATTCATATATTTTATGATAATTCAATAGGTTTTTATGATATTTCATATACATCATAAGATAATTATCCTAAAAGTATGACATTTCAATAGGCCATAGGATATTTGAATAAAGTCATGTGATATTTCAAGGATCCAAAATTTTTCAATGGAAAAATTTATACATGGAATAAATTTGGTCAATTGTATAAAATTTCATCTACTTGTAGGTGAATTATCCTATCCATATAATATTTTCCAACATAGAAGATTTGAGCACCCATGTAGGATAATTTACTTTATAAAAAATCAGTCAAAGGATGATCATAAGCTAGTTTTAGGGGACTCATCTGAATTTAAATATGATACTTTGGGGTGACACTTTAGTATCCATTCAATCATTTATAATATTCCATGTGGATAATAATATATATAATATTTCAATTAATAACAAGATTTTTTTTTGTGTATTTTCAGGAGGAGCAGGTCGCATGGAGACTTGAGTCTTTCTAGAAGAAGGAAACTTTCTAAACATTAAAATAAGAAATAATCACTGAGGTTTTATCATGGATTAAAATGATATAAAATGAATCTCTTAAAAGTAATAGGGGTCAAACATAGGGTATACTTGGATCGGGTGGACTACTTGAGAACTTATTATTGTCGTTTACTTCTTTCACTTTATTTTCTATTTTTCCTTAGTTTGTAATGTATTCTACTTCCTCCTTCATCCTAGTTACCCTTCTAATAGAGGGGTAAATATTTAGTGATTGGGAATAGATTAAGATATATTATAATGCTTTATAATTTTCACCTTAATTAAAAAAATCATCTTCTATTAATTTATTTCAGTTTTTAGTGGTGGTTTGATACTTGTAATGTAATTTTGTTTGAGGTTTTAAACTTTTTCATTATTACTACTCAGGTTAATAATTTGTAATCTCTCTCCACCTAATGTATCTTACCTCAAAGAAGCAGGACATATGGGGTGGTGAGTGTATAGTAATAACTAGCATGTTTTTGGAGGTAGTGTGTTTCTTCTGAATTTCCTAAGAGAACCAATATATGATTGGATATTTCATTGGTATTTTAGGAGTGGTTTACTAACTTTTCAGACAAATAGGAATGGGTTTAACTAAGAAATAATAATTTTTGGGTAAGTCTCCATAATAACCTTTAAAAAAGAATTATTAATGAATCAGTTGAGGAATATATCACTTATTAATTAATAATAAGAGAAGGAAAATTATTTTAAAGGCTATTATAGCATAGAAAAATGAAATCCAACCTTGAACCCATCACTTCTTCATCATCTTACTTTCAATATCATTGCTTCATTAATTTTACTTAGCTCTAAAACCAATCAATTTCAAAACATACCTTTTATTTAATTGTCAACTAATTTATAAACACTCGTATGTAGAGACTACCTAGGGTTTCCAATACTATTGCATTTATCCTAGGGAATTATTGGTTTTCCACACCCCATGATAAGTTTCAATGTCAAAACTTAGTGTCATTTCTATGGAGGTAGTTCCAAAAAAATACAGTTTTAACATTTCATGACTAGAACCTATAATGACTAACCATTTATTTTTTACCCAAAAATATAAATAACAATATTAAATAAACCAATAAACTTGAACTTTCAATTAGATTTTGAGAAGATTTCTCTTGAAAACTCAAGTGAAACCTCATTTTTTCACACTGATTTGGTCACTATGGATGGAAACCCCAATTAGACATTGAGATATCTTTGTGCCCCCAATTTATTAACCAATAAAATGAAATTTTTATAACTTCATTCAAAATTAATTTTAATTAAAAACTAGTTTTATTTAGTTGTTAACAAAATATCATGTCTTGGTAGAGGAATAACTGAATAATCATATCAAAGAATTCACCCTTGTTTTCTCCACTTTGAAATTTGAAGGAGTGTATAAGGAACAATTAAAGTGGAGGTAATTCCCCTTATCACTTTAAGAAGTGTCCAAGTATAGTTTGTAAATCCCACAAACAAAATAGATCCATGACTGGGATGATCTAAAAAAAGATTCTTATAAATACTTTCCACCACCTCTAGAATAATAGTTATTAATAAGAAGTTTTAAACCATTAAAAAAGCTACTAGAATGACTCTATATGAGTACCAAGAGAAGTTTAAGAAGTTATGTGATAGTTTACCACATCAATATATATATCATCATCACTTACTTATGTTCTTTTAATGATAATTTTAGTAAAATTATAAGATCTTGTTAGATAATTTACCTGGATAATCCTTGGTAGATAAATTACTAGAATAAGTCAAGGGACTTATTAAGAAGATATAAAAAACTCGTAGTATTTTTTTCATAATATGAACTAGTACTAGAGGTATTTATGAGGCAATAACTTCTGACTAATATCCATTACTTGAATCCATGTTTAAATAACTAACCATTCTATTTAAATAAATGGATTTGAATTAAACAATTTAACAATAAGCTCCATCCATGGTATATGGTTTTTGTTCATATCCTAATAAATTTATAAAGAAATGTGATGAACTATAGAGAATAAAAAGTTGTTTAGAAGAATTTAATCTTGGAAAATTCCCACAATAGAACCAAGGATATAGAGATAATTCCTAATTCCAATATAGATTTGGTAGTAAAAAAAATCAAGACAGAACACCCTAAAAAACCAATACAAAAAATATCCACCTTTCTAGCCACAAAACCCACAACATTTCCAAAAACCTTATAAGATTTCTTACAACCAATTAGACTACCAAAAACCCCATACATTTCAAAAAATGATACACTTTGAACAACATTAAACTAGTGCACTCCCAATAGTATAAAGACAATAAGGAATGAATACTGAATAAATCAAGAATGAGTTTGAGGAACTTAAAGAACAACTAAAAATCTTAGTGTAAATTATATCAAAAAATATAGGCAAGTTTCTAGCCCAATAATTCCATAACCCTAAGGTATATGTAAGAATTATGACCCAAATAAGTGGTAAAGAACTTAAATCACTGGCCACACCTGAACCAAAATAATTGAAATTGAAGAAAATGAAGCTGAAAATCCTATAAAGGTTCCTAAAAAACCATCTAGGGAAGAAAAAAAAGAAATAAAAGGAATATAAGGATAAACCAAGAAGTAAGAATCAAGAATCACCCATAAAAAAGTATCAAAGGGTGAAGAAATACCTACCACTACCTTTTCCACAAAAAACCATTCATTCTAAGAAAATACAAGAGGAATCACTTCAAAGATAATTTTTAGAAACTTTATAGAAAGTGGATATCAACATACACCTTTTGGAATCTCTTAAAAAAATTACCAAGTATGCAAAATTTCTCAAAGAAATTTTCAATAAGAAGAGAATAATTTAAGGTAATTAAATAATTAATTCAAGAAGAAGTGCCTCAGAATTAATCACACCAGAATTTCTAACCAAATTCCAAGATCTAGGCAAATTTTATATCCCTTGAACCATTGGATCTATAACTTTTTCAGATGCCTTATGTGATCTTGGTGTTTCTATTAATGAAATTACTTACTCTATTTTTACATCACTATATATAGAATACTTGAACCCCATAAGAGTGGTGGTGAAACTTGAAAAAAGATCCACTATCTTTCTGGTAGGAGTGTTAGAGGATGTGTTTGTTAGTGTCCAATACTTGATTTTTTCAATATAATTCCATGTGCACAACATAGTGGAAGATAGAGCACCAAGACACCCAATAATAATTTTGGGTATACCATTATTAAAGATATCCAACAAAATAATCAATGTATATGAAGGATCCCTCACCATGGAGTTTGAAGATAGAATTGTCTACTTCAACATCTTTGACTTTATAAGGCACCCTTTAGATGACCATTAACTTCTTAGACTTTCCCACATTAAAGAGGATGAACCCTGTGAATATCTAGGTATGTTTCATGAAACTTTATATCTAGAAAAACATTTAATTATTAAAGATTTTGAAGATAATGAATATATACAAGACTCTAAAAAAAACTATTTATAGTTTGGAGGAGGAGGTAACCCTTGAATTTTATGATGTATTTGATTGTTTATTTAGTAATATAGCATCTTATATGTTATTTTGTGTGTATAAAATCCATTCTATGTAAGTGAGAAACCCAATTTAATTTCATATTTAAAATATCCCTTAAATTTGGAATTAAAACCACTGCCCACTGAATTGAAGTATGTGCATATCATGGTAGGAGATAAACTAAAAATGATAATTTCCAATAATTTAACCCCAAACCAAGAACAAAAATTGATTCAACTCTTGAGATAAAATTTATAAGCAATAGGTTGGAATTTATGAGATACCCCAAGCATAAAATCCAAAATCAGCATACACTGAATTTTAATTAAAGAAAATTCCAAACATACAAAGAAAAACCAAATAAGGATAAATCCAAACATGTTGTAGGTAGTGAAAAAAATATATAGGTTACTAGAAATTTATATAATTTACTCTATTTATAACTCTCAATGGGTTATTTCCATTCACATTATTCTCAAAAAAATTGGATCATCTATTGTGAGGAGTGAACAAAATGACTTAATTCTTGTAAGAATTTAGAATGGTTGGAGATTTTTCATAGAATATAGGAAGTTAAATCAGGTTACTAGAAAATGTAACTTCCATCTTCCTTTTATTGATTATATGTTAAAGATATTAGAAGGTCAAAATCATTATTTTTTTCTAGATGGTTTTTAGGTTACTCATAGGTTCCCATTTTTCCAGAAGATTGGGAGAAGACTACCATCACTTGTCCATTTGACACATTTTCTTAAAAAAGGATATCATTTAGATTGTGTAATGGATTGGGTATATTTCTTAGGTTCATGGTATGTATCCTTTTATATCAAGTTAAATACTACTTCAATTTATTTTGGATGAATTTACTATTTTTGAAAATTCATTTGACCATTGATCGAAAAATATGGAAAAAGATTTGAAAACATACATTGAAAAGAAATTTTTTCTTAATTTTGAAAAGTTTAATTTTATGGTGGAAAGAGGAATAGTCATTGGTAATTTCATGCCACAAAAAATCATTATGGTAGATAAATATAAACTGAAGTGATAAATTCATTACCTTATCTGAATTGTGTAAAAAAATTAAATCTTTTCTAGGGAACACAGACTTTTATAGAAGTTTCATCAAAGAAATTAGTAAGATTGTTCTTATTCTTTCCATGTTACTTTTTAAATAAGGTCATTTTTATTTTAATGTTACATGCATGGATGATTTTTATGAGTTAAATAAAATATTTATCACCCTACTAGAGATGCAACCATCAAACTAGGATTTTTTTTTGAGATACTTTATGATGTTTCCAACCAATATATGGGAGTAGAATTATCCGAAAATATTTAAGGGAAATCTCACGTCATTTAATATTATTATAGAACCTTAAATGCTTCCCAGATTAACTACACAACCACATAAAAATATTTTCTTGCAATTATCTTTAATTTAGATTAATTTAGATCATATTTACTTGGAACTAAATTCATAATATCTTCTTATCATTTAGACCTTAGGTGAATGGAGAAGAATAAAGAAGAAAAAATCATGATAGTCAGATGGATATTATTACTTCATGAATTCAACCTGGATATCAAATGAAAAAGGGGAATTGAAAACCAAGTGGTCAACCACCTAAGCAGATCACCCAACACAACATAGGTATATATTCCAAACTGAGAACCATTGAATGACTACATTCTGGGAGATTAGTTGTATTTTATTGAAGGAAAAGTTCCTTGTTATGTTGGCATGGTAAATTATTGATTTCTCAAGTCTCATCCCACTTAAATCCTCAACAAATTCAAATACATAAATCTGAATCAAAATTTTACATTTGGGAAAGTCCTTATATGTAGAAAATTTTCAATGACTAAGTAATAAGAATATTTAAATCTATTTTTAAATTTTTTTCACTCTAAATTTTGGAGTAAACTTTGGAATGCAAAGGATAGTAAATAAAATTTTATAATTTATAATTTATTATCCTACTATATTTAAAGACATGAATGAATTTTGTAAACAATGTGAGAAATGTCAATTTTATGGAAATGCTTCAAAAAAAAAGCTCAAAAACCCAATCAGTTTTTGTGAAATTTTTGAAGTATGAGGAATATATTTTAGGGGAATTTATCTTTAAAATTATTACACTCTATTATAATTTGGTTATTTTTAAAAATGGGTGGAAGCCAATGCGATCAAAACTGATGAGCTAATTTTGTGTGTGATTTTTTTGGGACTAACATATTTATAGGTTTGGTATTTCAAGATCTATAATAATTGATCAAGGGACCCAATGTTTCAATAAGATCATGGAGGATTTGATGAGGAAATGTGGAGTATATCACAAAACATCCATAGATAAATGGAGAGGCTGAAGTGACCAACAAAGAGATTAAATAGATATTTAAGAAAACTATTAAACCAAACTAAAAATATTAGAGCCAGAGGTTGGAATAAACCTTATGGGATTATAGGATAGCCTGAAAAATAACCATTTCATTGAGCCCTTACACACTTATTTATTGGAAGATTTTTCATCCACTAGTGGAGTTAGAACACAATGTATATTGGGCAGTGAGAGAGATGAATTTGAACCTAAATAGTGTTAGAAAAGAGAGGAATCTAAAATAGTAATAACTAGAGGAAATTAAAAGAGAATATTTTGGAAATTACAAAATTTCCAAATAGAGGATAAGAGTGGATCATGACAAGATCATCTAGCATAAAACTTATATCCAGGGGACCAAGTGTTGTTATACAATTCAAGACTCAAGTTGATTCCTGGTAAGCTTCATTCCAAAGGGGAAAGTTAATTTAAAGTTACTAAGGTATATACCTTTGGTGTTATGTATATCACTGAAGAAGGAAGCAATAACCAATTCCCTATTAATGGTCATATAATGAATAAATTCCATATAAACTTTCCATAAACACCAGTATATGATATCATACTTCTCCAACCAATTTATCAATGAAAATCATTGGGTTATACCTATCTGTGACATATATATTATTATTTTGATTACATTTAAAATATTATTTACTTAATTTGAATTCATTATGAACACTTCATCATTTAAAGTGTGGGAGAGGGAACCTTTTTGGTTTAGGAATTTTCAATTTTATGTCTTTCAATTTTTTTTTGTATTTTTCAAAAAATTTAGTGTGTTTATTTTCATTTTTAGTGTGGGTTTGAAACATGATGTGATTAAATTGAATTAAATTTCAACATTTAATCTATGATAATTATGATAAATTAAATTTACCCAATTACTCACATTAGATGAATACTGAAATGAATTTATTTTCAAATTCTATGTGAGGGAAATTCATGTAAAGACCACTGATTTTTGAATCTCATGACATGACATACTACCATGAATTTTAATCACTTATCATAAATGAATGTTATGTGTCCAAAATACAATCCAAAAAATCCCTATTTACCTAACTCTAGAAGTTTATTCATAATATAGGATTAATTAAATTGTTGGGGAAGGAATAAAGTGAGTTAGAAGAATCTATTCTGATAAATCTTCTTTAGCTGAAGAAAGGAAGTGTTTCGATTTTTTTACTACTGTTTTTTGATAAAAATAAAGTTTAGAAGGATGTAAAAATTTCCTAGATATCATAAAAGGATGGACATGGAATTCCACTATTGTTATACGTTAAATAGACATATTTTACCATCTAGAAATTCAATTCTACGCAAAATTACAGATCTGGATTCAAGATGTGACAATTCATAAAAGGTGGAAAGAGGTAAGGGATATATCATTGATGCTAAATTTATTTAAATTAGACTACTCAAGAATCCAAATATATGTTTTAAGGATATCTAATGTTGAATAAGATTTATAATATGGTGTACAAATGATGATTCTATTAAGCTATTTGAAAACAAACACTGAAGTTGTTTGAATGAAGGGACTATTACACATTAGAATGGAATGGAAAATAATTTCTAATCTAGGTAAAGATGGATTTAATACCCACTAAAGAAAACAAAAGTACCTCTCTGCCTTGAAGAGTAAAAACAAAGTAAAAAAATCAATCAAAACCTACTGAAGGAAATAGAGAAGGGGAATGTTTACTACTACTGGAATGCCAAGGGTGTAAGTTTTCCAATCAAAAACTCAAAGGAGTAGATTTGAATTAGTGTATAAGGATAAAATGAGGAGTATATTCTTGAATGAAACTTAAAATAATTCCTTACACTTCAATATATATCCAAAACTCCTAATCTTCCTTGGAATATTTTTAAGAGAAACCACAAAGCTTATGTTGGACACACTAATGTTGTTTTAACGTATCCCAATTTTTCCTAAGTTTTAATGATCACAAAAAGCCCTCAATTTCATTATTAATTATTTTTATTAAAGTTTGATAATAATTTTTTATAAAATTATAAATAATTTTATATGTTTTTTTTACTTTGGATAAATAAGTTTTTTAAGTCTATAAATCATATACTAAAAAACATACATTTTGAATGAAATACTTATGATGCTGCAGTTTATAGAAACTTTTCTAAGTCTGTAAGACTTAAGTTTAGGAAAATACTTATGAAAAATACTTAAATTTAGATTAAAAGACTTTCATTTGGAAGATAAGACTTATGTTTGTAATAAAAGTCTTATGTTCAAAGGAAAAGACTCACGATCAAGATAAAGTCATATGATTGAGACAAAAACATAGGATCAGAAGAAATTATTATGATAAAGACTTATACAGAGTCAAAATACTACAAATATAAAGTCTTATGAAACCTAATGACCTATAAAAAAGACTTACAGATTCTGATATTTTCATTACATTTTATTACAATCCAAATAAGCTTATTACAGTTATATAATTTAGAGAAAATTATACTCTGAATTTTGTATCATAAAAAGTAGTTATATCTAAATTAATAGAGGAGGATTTATTTAAATTTTATGTTTCTAATAAATAAAGTAGTTAAAAGAAATAAAATATATACTCTAAAATAGATACCATTGTTTTTCTATTATAGGAGAAAAGGTCACATGAAAAGGACAAATCGTTGATTTCTGAGTATTACATTATTTAATCTAAATTTTTTGAATTGATGAGGAATTAGAATAATAAATAGAAGAACTTATATCATGAATATACAATTAGAAAAAAATAACTACTAATAATTCATACTCTATTTTAAGCTATTTTTGTTGAACAACTAAAAAAAGATACACTTTTTTTGTGTGCTTTCAAGTTTAATCTATAGAAAAAAACTATTTTCAAAGTTACATTCAAAGTCTAATATTTATTTTAAGAATATAAATCATATATAAATTGTTGTTTGCAACTATATTCTTAACTTTAAATCTTTTTTACACATATTTTACTTTCTAGAGCACACTCCTAATGTTGAGTATGGTCGGAGGATATATATAATCATTATAAATAAGATCCTAGAAAAATATTTAGAATATTGGTGGAGTGGACTAGGGGATATTTTTTCCATGAAAAACTATAAATCTTATGTATCCTTATACTTTTATTTTCCACCATGTATTTTTTTAATAAGAGAAGGACATGTTTGAACCAACTCTAATAGGTAAGTTTTAAGTTAGAGAGATTTTTAAGAACTCAATTCACCTTATCTTGAGTATTTATGAAACTCTACTTAGATTAAACCTTAATCTAAAGAAAAACCATAAAAATCCCCCATGATATGAATTAATAATTGAATCATTGGGTGGTGATAAATAAATCCATCAAGCCTATGGTGAAACTTTCATGAACTTGAAATGAGAAGAACTTTTCTATAAATTAATAGTTACCTGATGAGTGAAATATTTTCAGGAAGGTAGGTATAAGTGAGATTTAGAGGGAAAAAGTAGAAATTAATTGAATATACTTAATAAATAAAATGGAATCAATAACATTAAATAGGAATGATAAGTTTGAGAAACATGGTTTTGGAAAAAAGAACTCACATTGGCCAGTGGTTGAATTTTTCTTTGGTAATCTTCATAGAGGTCACTTGTCTGGGAGTCTAAGGGTTAAGTGTGGGGTAAATGGCAATCCAATGTTTTCATACATTTTTTCTTGGGTTTCAATGATTTCCATCCCCACATTTTGAGAAATTATTATCTAAATATAATATTTATTATTTTTATGGATAATTTGGAATCTAATTGTAAAATGGTATAAAAATTAATTTTTAATCATTTATTTCATATTTATAATTATTTTAATAAAAATTACACTTAATCATGGGTATTTTTATGTTATTATATTATTTTTTGAGGTTATTTTGAAGGTATGGAATTTATTTCAAGAATTTTAGAGTTTATTTGAAGGAAGTAAAGAAGAACAATGTTGGAGTAAAAAATATTTGTAAGGAAAATGTCGTATGGTGCCTACGTAGAAGAATTTATGAGTTGTGTGGGATAATTATCCTACATGTAAGACATTTTATAATTTCATAGGGTATTTTAATATATCATAGAAAATTTTAGTGTGTTGAATCTAACTAAGTAAAAAGTCATATGATGTCAAAAAATTTAACAAGCTGATACAATATTTCATATATGGAATAGTAGAATTATCCTACGTGTATGAGATTTCAACAGAAGGTAGAAAATTTGCAAAAGGATGTTTGATATTTTAGAGAGGTAAATTTTTTAGAGGAAAAAGAAATGTGGAATACATTTGGTCACTCATATAACATTTCATCTATGTATAGGTGAATTACCCTATGCATGTAATATTTGGCCCATGTAGGAGATTTGAGTACCCATGTAGGATAATTTACTTTCTGAAAAATTGACTAAAGGATTATCACAAGACTATTTTGAGGGAATCATCTAGATTTAAAGCTAAGAATTTGGGGTAACACTTTATCATTCATTCAATCATTCAAAGGAGGCCACATGGAAAATAATATACCAAATATTTTGATCAATAACTAAGAAATAAGCTATATATTTTCAGGAAGAGAGGACCGTGTAGTGATTTGAGGCTATGAGGAAGAAGGAAACTTTTTAAACATTAAAATAAGGAATAATCTTGGAGGTTTCACCATGGTTGAAAAGGATGGAAACTAAAGCTCTAAAAAGGAATATGGGGCCAAATCAAATGGAAGACCTAACTCGAGAAAACTACTGGATAACCTTAGACTACTTTTTTTTACTATTTTCAATTTATTTTCTATTTTTATTTAGTTTGTAATGTCTTTTACTTCCTCATCCACATATATTACCCTTCTAATGGAGGGGTATATCTTGAGTGACTGGGGAGGGGAAAGAGATACCGTTTAATGCTTGATTATTTTAACCATAATGAAAAATACTCTTATTTTGATTGATTTTAATTTTAAATGGTAGTTTGATACTTTTAATGAAATTGTGTTTATAGTTTTAAACTTTTTCATTGCTAATAATGATGTTGATAATTTTTAATCTCCCTCCACCTAGTGAATTTTGACTCAAAGTAATAGGTTGTATTGGGGGAGAGTATCTATAAATCATTAGAACATGTGTAGATATAGTGGGTTACTTATGAATTATCCAAGAACACTAATATTTGATTGGGTATTACCTTGGTAGTTTAGGAGTGGTTTATTGAATTTTCAAACATAGGGGAAGGGGGGATTACCAAGTAGTAATAACTACTAGGTGTAAGAGTTGGTGTCCTAGAACCAACTGGATGTACTTTCATTACATGGATATTTAATGTATTTAAATATTAAACATGTTATTACATTTTGTTCATTGTTCTGCATGAATATGATGTAATAATGTCCTAGAGTATTTTTTGCATTGATAAGGTCATGTTAGTTCCCCGCTATGATGAGAACTTTGAAATACAATAATAATATTTTTAAATATTATTCTACGGTTGGATGACATACTATGAAGGGAAATATAGCATGCAAACCGTTAGGTGTGAGTACTCATAAGCAGATGACACTTCCTCTCACGAAGTTCTCACTTGGTAATCTCCAAGATATAAGATTATGAGAACATACCCACCAGTAGGAATTCTGCATGTTTTGGTGTCATCGAATATTTCTATCTGTGAGCATGTGTAATTATTTTTAGACTTTAATATTATCATTAATATGTGTCACGACTCGTGTACTTTGATTTACTGAAGAAACCCGTCACACAAACAGTTGGCGGGAAGTAGGGTACATTGGGTGCATCATGAGTGACATGTTATTAATGGATAAGTTGAGTAAGGATTTGTCCCTTCCATTTATGGAAGTTGATATCTCATCCCTTTGATTGAAATAGAACCATAACACGAAATTCCATGGCCATGGTGTAATGAAGAATTTATTTCAAGTAGTCAAAGAATGACGTATCAAGTATAAAGGTTGATAAAACTATCATGAAACCTTCTTGATGAGATATTGAGAAAAAGAAATTATATTACACAGTGAGCATTCGTATGTGGATGTCATTGTTGTGACTTTACATTCTTTCTCTTGGGTGCCTTGACCTGTTTCTAGGCAGTACTTTTGGACTTTATGCAAGACCGCCTAATGCCAATGAGAAATAATCCTAGAGGGTCACACACTAAGTGTTTTTTGGTGGTCTTGGTTAAATTCTATTTGAATTTAATTCATGAAATAAATATTATTCTCAAGATCATGGAATAATTTTATTCATGTTAAGATGATCGCATAAATTAACTAAAATATATTTATTTATTTAATTTGACATTTAATAAATATTTATTTACTAGTTTGTAAATAAAATAATTATTTAAGAGAATAAATTATTTATTTATTTATTTAGGTGTTCAATAAATGGAAGTGGAGTTCGATCAGACCAAGGATGGTCCGGTAGTAAAATAATTATTGGTAATACGGTAAATAATTATTTAACTAGTTTCCACAAGTTAATATAATAATGACGATGCTATTATTTTGTGGCGTGGAATTTTATTTATAATTCTGTTTTGTGCAAGTTGGAACACCATAAATAATGATGTGGTATTATTATTAGAATGGGTTTTCTCTAAGTTCATGAATGTATTTAATTTATATTATGCAATTAAATATTGTAACTGAAGTTCCATGCATATAAATAGACAAGTATGTTTATTGTTCCGGAGTGAACACACCGCACACTTGGTGAATTGAGAATTGTTAAGCTAAAAAATTTCTCTCTCAAATCCTCTTCTCGCACCTCTCAAGAATGAGAGACATTGTTCAAGGCTGAAGAACAAGCGATCAAGAGCGACTGACACAAGACACTCGCTTCGCCACGCTAGCACCCAGAGAATGAGTGGTGTCGATCAGAGGACATCAGAGCACATGTGGATCACCACTAGAGGGATTCTAGTTTTGATCCTTACAATTGAAATGAGATAATCTGGAAGAGTCATTCTGAATAATCAACATCATCAACGAAGAAAATATTGAAGATCCACATATTCTTTTCTTTATGAAATTAATTAAATTAATTTTAAACATAATGTGAAAGATTCTCTCTAAAGGTTTTGGTCATCTTCCTTATTTATCTAAATCTTTGATTATATTCCATGGAGATTGGTGTTCATCATCGTATTGATCCTGGAATAATCATTGATCATGGTGAAAATTAAAGTTGGGTGTCATCCCTACCATGCTTCTACTGCACCCGAAACCTTCAAGTTGTATCCGAGAGAGGTTACATCATAGTTTATAATTATTTAAATATTTTGTTGATGATTTACACATTTAATAATTTAGTTGTTTCAATTCAAGTTAATCGTTCTGCAAATCTGAATCTTGAGATCTGTTCCTCCTCTTTCGTTTTTCATTCACCTTACAGAAACAATATTTTCTTTTATTTTTGATTAAAATAAAATAGAGGATCTCGTCCGAAGGTGCCAAAGCTTCCTAGTCATACAACACTAGAACACCCGATGTGTATTTTTTAGTACACATTGGGTAGTCAAGATTCAATGCATCAGACCAGTTCGCCAAACCAAGCCATGCGTTGGAGTCTTTCTAAGTCTTAAATGACTTTGTGTGTTTACCAGGAACAGGTGGCACGCGACTTCCGAATTACATGCCATGTATTTCACTAGATACGACGTATAGTCCCTTCAGGTTAGGGTTATACCATGCACCCCATACAAATATTGCCCGACTGGAACCATGTAATGTGGATAATACACGGTGTGTGGCCCACTGAACATGATGTTTACTCCAAATATTTCTAAAGTACATCTACATGCCATGTCCCCGGGCATGTACTTCGGATGGACGATGAATGATAGTACACGCCGTGTAGTCGAAACTACACACCGTGTACTCATCCAAATTACACAAATTTATTAAAATTTATTATTATATTATACAAACCCTTGATACATGTACTATAGTGCAGGTGTAAAGATGAGGCAGAACACGTGTTAGGTGTTTTATATATATGTGTTTAATTTAACATCTGCGTAATGTTCATTTCTACTCATTGGGTAGTTATGAACAAGAGTTCACTGAATTTACTCCAAGGTACAAGTTATATACAATGATAATTTTAAATGAATTTATTTATTTAAAATTATGATGGATGAGAATCTCAAGTAAATTCAAAAAAAGGTTTAAGATAAAAGGATTGATTAATTAAAGATGATGATTAATTGATTCAAGAATGATTTATCTTAAACAAGAACGATTGAATAATTGAATGCTAGTTTTATTTATGCGTAAATATCATTGCATGTATAGATGATCATGAGCTATACCAATACCTTTGTATGTGGATGGTTTCTTTTAATTAATTTATTTAAATTAAATTTGTTGGCATGCGAGCCTTCTCCTCATTAATATGTAGGGCCTGCATGCCCAAGGTTTCTTTTATATAAAACCCCATTTTTTTACCTCTCACCTGCATGTGAGTTTAAAAAAAGGCATATGTAATGGATGAAAATCCCAATATAGTGGAGGTGGTTCAAGATGGAGCCGAGACTAAACCAATCCCAGGAGATACAGAGGTGGAAAAGTGAAAATCTACAAACATGAACCCAAAAGGTTCAAGATGTTTTCCCCCTAGTCCAGGGTTAGTTTATCAACCAATAGATAAACTAAACATTAGAAAATCTCATGATCATGCCCTTTATTTTATTTCTGTTAGTTGCATGGTTTATCATTATGGATGTGTTGTCATGATCACACAATTAATGAATTGAATAAGCATGCATATGGAACTAAAATAAACTAGACTTATGCGTAAATATTATCAAGACATGGTTAATAACTTAAGTAAGTTCCACTTAATATTAATAATCATGTGATAATGATAATAATCAATTCATGCATAAGAGATAAAAATCCCTCAAATAAAATATTAATTCAGATGAAGCCTTCTGTTACTTGATTAAGGGAAAAACTCAATAAAACTATGTGTTTGAACAACCCTTGTTGGGACACTTACTTTTATACAGGAAGCCCGTATGAAAGGTTTTGGGTTGACTTAACCATATTACATCAAGAGGAGTAACCCTTGATAGACTTGTTGTAATATTGGTGGAAATAGTTGAGGAAATCCAAAAGTCATGATTTCAGGATTGGGGAGTCCACTCAACAGATCAAGGAGCTGCAAGCCCGTAGTTGGCAAAGACCTGACTACCTAAATACCTTCTAATAAATTGACCAACCCTTGTTGGGGTTATGTGAAGGGGAATGTGGATCCTTTCCACTAGAATGTCATGGAAACTGGACATTCTGAGTTCAACAGTGAGGGCCATTGGGACTTGATAAAATAGTGGGAGACTTAATAAAAAATTATTATTTCTCATAAAATGTAATCATGAAAGTAATAATGATCTGCTCTTTTAATTGTAGAATAAAAATGACAAACTAGTCAACCACACTATCCTTGCGATCAATTCTGGATAAAGACAAAACCCTCACCGGCAGTAACTTCCAATAATGGTTTATATGCCTTCGGGTTATCCTACTCCATGAACGGAAGTCTTACATGCTGGAGTTAGCATTACCTGATTCGCCTACCAAAAAGGCGAGTGATTAGGATTTCTTGGTCTATGATAAACATATTAACGATGCAGTATAAGTTCAATGTTTGATGCTATCATCAATGTCTAGTGATCTCATGAAGTCTTATGAAAAGGTGGATGCTTATAGCATAGTCGAGCACCTCCGTGGTATTTACTAGGAGAGAGAAAGACATGAAATATTTGAGATCTCTAAGGAAATCTTTCAGAGTAATCTTGGAAAAGGTTCCCTAGCTAGGTCTCATGTAGTCAAGATCATTGGATACATTGAGTGCCTGGAGGTTCTAGGGTTTAAACTCCCTGAAGAAATTGGCACTGATCTCATTCTTGCATCACTCCCACAGAGCTTCTCTAACTTTGTTATCAATTTCAATATGAACAACATTGAGAAGTCTCTATCTGATCTTCTTATCCTCATTCTCCAAGTGGAAAAAGATATGAAGTGTGAAAAGCCTTCTATCCTTATGGTGAATAAGAGGAAAGGGAAGGTGAAGATCTTTAATCCCAAAGCTTCTTCACAGCCTTGCAAGAAAAGGAAGATCAAAGGGAAGGCAAAGGAACATGAGGTTGTTTGTTTCGCATGTGGCAAGAAGGGCCACTAGAAGAAGAACCGAACTCAGCCTAAGAAGCAATGGGAAGCTTTAGGTACATTTTTTATCAAATGAAATATATTTGTTTCTAAAAATTTGGTATTTAATACAACTTTTGGTTCTCACATATGTATCCAAATATAGGTGTCAATTAGATTCAAGAAGATTGACTGAGGGGAGGTAGATCTACGAGCAGCCAATAGTGCCAGACTTGCTATTGTAGTTGTCGGGGACTACCACCTCAAATTTCCAACTAGGATGATCTTGGTGTTAAAGGGTTGTTATTATGTGCCTTCTTTTACTAAAAACATTATTTCTGTATTCATATTATATAAAAATGTATTTTTTTCAATTTTGGAAATGAATGTTTCTTCTTTTACAAAGATAGATTTTTTTGTTAGGGCACATTTATACATCGGTATTTACGTGTTGGATTACACAAACCAAGAAATTGAAATCGATAACAAAGATACTTCACATGACTCATACCACACCCAAATTTGGAATCACCGGCTAGGTCATGTAAATGAGAAACGCTTGAAAAAGTTACATTAAGATGGATATTTAGATTCTTTCGAACTAAAACCACTTGGAGTATGTCATGCATGTTTACAAGGAAAAATGACCTAAGCCCCATTTAGTGGGAAATTTGAAAGGGCTAAAGAACTTATTGAATTGGTTCATACCGATTTGTGTGGACCGTTTTCAGTTGAAGCAAGGAGAGGGTACTCATACTTCATAACTTTTATTGATGATTTTAGTAGATATGGATATATCTACTTAATGAGGTATAAGTAATATTCTTTTGATAAGTTCAAAGAATAAAAGAATGAAGTTTAGAACCATCTTGGTAAGAATATTAAGAAACTCTGCTCAGATAGAGGTGTAGAATATCTTAATCAAGACTTCATTGATTACTTACGGGAGTTTGGGATTCTATCCCAACTCACTCCTCCATACATGCCCTAGTGGAATGATGTGAGAGAAATGAGAAACCGTACCCTATTGAATATGGTGAGATCAATGATGAGTCATGCGAGTCTTCCATTATCCTTTTGGGGATATGCATTACAAATAACATCACACATACTAAATCAAGTACCAACTAAATCAATATATGGGATTCCATACAAGTTCTGGAGTGGAAGAAAAGCCATGTTATCAAATTTACATGTGTGGGGTAGCGAAGTGTTTTTTAAGGCCTCTTCAGGTAAAAAAATCTCACCCCAAGGCAAAAAGTGTACCTTTATTGGATACCCCAAGGAAATAAGGGGATATTACCTATTCAAACCCTCATACAAAAAGGTTATAGTGGCAAGACATGCCATATTCCTTGAGGGGAGCACATCTCAAAAAGAGATAGTGGGAGTGAGACAGACTTTGATGAAATCAAGGATCAATGTACACAAGAGTTGGCACAAGAAATGATTCCACAAAGCCCCATGGAAGAAGAATCTGTTCTAGAGATATAAGTACTACATAGGAGTACAAGAGAGGTTAGAGAACCAGAATGGTGTGGTTTTTTAGTTACTGAGGATGGTAACTCATTATTAGTTGATAATAATGATCCTCTAACCTACAAGGAAGCAGTAAGTGGCAAAATTTTTGCAAAGTGGCAAGAATCCATGAATTCTGAAATGGATTCCATGTATCAAAACTAAGTCTAGATTTTGGTAGATCCTCTAGTTGATGTAAATCCTATTGGTTGCAAATGGGTATTCAAGAGAAAATTGGACATGGAAGGACAAGTCAATACCTATAAGGAACGACTAGTTGCAAAAGGGTTTAAACAACATCAAGTAATTGACTACAATGAATCCTTTTTACCAGTTGCAATGCTGAAATCCATCAGAATTATACCTTCCATTATAGATTACCATGACTATGAGATTTAGAAAATGGATGTCAAAATAGACTTCCTTAATGGGAACCTTCAGGAAGATGTCTACATGACACCACCTAAAGGGATTGTGACTCCAAAGGATGCCAATAAGGTATTCAAGTTGCAGAAATACATTTATGGATTAAAGAAAGAATCCAGGTCATGGAACATTCATTTTGATGAATCCATAACAGAATTTGGTTTTATCAAGAATGAATGTGAGCCTTGTGTCTACAAAAGTTTTAGTGGGAGTGTAATCATTTTTCTAATAGTATATGTTGATGACATATTACTTATTGGAAACGAGATACCAGTATTACAGTCTATTAAGGAATGGTTGAATCAATGCTTCTCTATAAAGGACTTGGGAGAGGCATCATATATTCTTGGGATCAAGATTCACCGTGATAGATCCAAGAGATTGTTGGGGCTAAGTCAAAGTACATACATTGATAATATACTGAAGAGATTCAGTATGGAACAATACAAGAGGGGATTGTTGCCAACGTCACATGGAATACATCTTTCTAAGAAAATGTGACCTCAGACACATGAGGAAAGAATGATAATGGAAAGGATTCCATATACATCCACGATTGGGTCAGTCATGTATTCCATGCTATGTACTAGGATAGATGTCACTGTTGACACTCCTTAAAAATATTCAAAGAGTAAAAAGAAAACATCAACAAATACTCCCAAGATCTATGCAATATAGTAACATCCAGCAACTTCGTGAGAGAGCTACGCGGCCGAGCTTCGTGAGAGAGCTACACGGTTAAGCTTCGTGAGGGAGCTATGTGGCCGAGATTCACGACATAGCTACACATCCGAACTACACGCAAGAAGATTTGGGATGCCTCTACGCAGATCTCCTGCGCGGCGGGGCTACATGGCATACCTGTGCGGCCAAAGTTTCTTCGGCTAGGCTCATTTTTTCCTATAAATAGGACCCTTGGGCTCCCCATTTTTGAACTGAAAAAAAGTGAAAGATTCTATGAAGCTCCCATTGCATAGATCTTTCACCTAGATCTCTCAAATTGTCTCAGGTATTTCTATAAACTATAAAAGAAAGGATAATTAAAGGGGATAAGAATGTTTTGAAGTTATTTACATCCTCTTCAGTCCTCATCCATACCTACGCGCTATACCTGTGTGGCACACCTGCGCACCATACCTGCGCAATAAGGAAATGCGAGGCACCTATGCAGCACACCTGCGCGAGGTACCTACGTGACCAGTTCAAATACCCTTTAAAGCCTTTCATGGTGGGGTATCTCTTTCCTTGGTTTCCTTATTCAAAACGGGATAATTTGAAGCCTCCCCCAAAACCTCATGACTTCTTAGACCTTTGGGTAAGGCACATCAACGTGTCTCCAATTTGGGTTTATATTTCTGAAGTCAAAGGTTTCCCACATTTGTTTCACAATGGGTTTAAGATTCATGGGATGTTTTTGGGTTTGTATATCCACAGTCACATGGACTTTTCTCCCAGAAACAATGTTGGGAAGTTTCCGGTTTGGAAGATGGTGGGCATCCGACCTCACCCTTTTCAAAGAGATGAATCGGGACCTGAGTTCTCTGGTAGGGAAGGTACACTTCACACTTTCCATTCTGCACAAGTATAGGAGAAGTCTCCCTCACCTACTAGAACCAATTTCAGGGTAGCCATCCTGGTATAAGCACCTCAACTTCACCCCTTCTTCCTTACATTGGAACCTTGTCCAATGTAAATAGAATAGAGGGAAGGATCATCGCCCTGCCCTCTTCCATGGTCGACGCGCCCTCTTCCATCAGCATGGAGGAAAAATTTGGAAGTGTAAATGTCATTATTGAATCTTTCACATCCTCTTGTTTCTCACACTAAGCATGACACACGCGGGCTTAGAGATATGTGATGATTGCAACATGTGCACAAACACTCACTGGAATGAACTATGAGAACTCTGATTCCTATTCAAGCCAGGATACGTAGGAAGCCCTTTAAGGGTCCGAGATCACTGGATATCCTCCTCAGGAATCTAAACTTAATTTCCCCAATTTGGGCATCCTCCTTAGGAAATAAGCCCCAAATTCATTCCTCAAATCATCAAGGCATCCTTTTTCAGAAAGTAAGCCCAAAATCATATCTCTCAGAGAACTATACTATCCTATGAGACACATCGAACTATGTGGGATTTGATTCCCATCCATATGGGATACGTAGGAATCCTCATTGAGGTACAAACCCAACACTTCAAATCAAACCTATTCTCTTTGGGTCGTATTCCCAATAGGGTCTGATATTACTTGGAAACCTATATCCTTTCCAAAGTTCCTTGGGCTGCTTCAGTATAAGTCCCACACTAAATTTCAACTAAGCACCTTCTGCTTAGAGGTCCTTATCACATGACCTTAAAAGGTATGATGTGTCCTATTAAGCGGCACCGAACTACAAGGGTTCTGATTCCTTTCACAAGGATACATAGGTAGTTCATTTTATGAGTATGATCCCAATATTAAAACAAACCTTCATCTCCCTGGATGAAAATAAATTCCAGAGTGCCCCACTGAGTGGCTTAAAAACTAGTATCATCATAACGATGATTAAAATAATCTCTAATCGGTATATTAGAGGATACCATTGATGGAAAACCTCTAATACATACAGATGTTTCCATTGATGAAGAACCTTGAATGCATGCTAATGATTCTAAATTTTAAACATGTTAATAAGTGATTGTAAATTGCAAGGGATACTTATGATACACTTGGTAAATTAATAAGGATTCATGAAAATACTTTAATCTTACAAAGAGAGTCCTGGAGTAGACAATAATTTCCCCCAAAAGGGTGTGATGAGTCCGACCTCCCATCCTCTCGAACAATGCACATTCTTAAGTATCATAAAGTTAAAAACTTAATAAATGCCTGCCTTTGGAAAGTAGTGCCTCTTTGGATAAAGAACTATTGGATGTTTCTGGTTCCATGAATAAATCAAATGGAAACCGCCTAGAAACAGTGATTCTTAAATCTAGAACACATGTTTCAAGGAACTACGAAACAAAAATGGTGAACCCGACATGAATCCTTAACCAAGTTAATAATGTTACCCACATGTTAGTCCCCTATCAATTGATAAAGGAAGTCTAGAAAAAGGAATTAATCTTGCATGTGTCCATCTGACAAGATTTCACTTTAATAGAACTTGTTGTTGTTCTCAGTTTTCCACATAATTCCCTTCAATCCAAAGAATGGATTTCTCCAAGAAAACATCTGTGAACTTTCCGACTGCTACTCAAGCTGGATCTCCATCCATGGGAAGGACGTTATCACTAACCCAACATCTTCAACGTTGGGTCTCTAATGTGCTGATAAAGGAATATCACCAATACAGTACAATTCTGACTTTGGAGGCTGCTCAGAAGGCCCTCCAGGTCAACAATAATCCTCGATCATCTGGCCAACAACGACCAATGATCAAGAAGCAAATGGTGCCGACCACTGTTTCCAACCATTTCGGGTCTTTATCCCTGAAATTAAACAATCAATATCTCCCATACTACAGATAGGTAGATCAAGAAGTCACTGAAGGCCTCACTTCAAGAATACAGGAGTTCTTCCTGAGGACTCCCACCAACAATCTCCGCCATAATCATGCGGTAGTATATCCCCAAAATGATGGGGGTGTTGCCTCTGGACGTTTGGCCCAGGTCTCTCAGACCCGTTCATGCAAGACAAACTGCCAGGGAAAACATTCGGTTAACAGGAAGTAGGTTCTCACCTCTACCTCCCCCAGAGAAGTACATCGATCAAACTTGATGGCAAACAACGAGCGGGCACATACACCCATTCGTCCTAATTTTATTGCTCAGCAGTATTGTCTGATAGTAACCCACCAATCCCATCTAGTAAACCTGGTGGAGAACCATGAACAAACACATACACCTGTTTGCAAGTTATCAGCTAGTCAGCAGGCTTGTCTGACTGCATTTAAAGAAACCCACTAATCTAATATGGTGGCAACTGGTAAGCAGGAACATACACCTGTTTACAATCACCAATTCTGTCAGTAGTATCATCTACTAGTATTGAAGGAAACCTATCAACCATACTTGATGGAGAATATCCAGCATGCACATAAACCTTCCAATGTTCATCAAGTTTGCCAACAATCTCATTTGATATCACCTGGAGAAGTCAGTCGGAAAGCTCCGACGACAAATTTGGAGCAGAATCAACTCTCTGCCCCTATGTATAAGTACTGTCAATATCCTTTGATAGGAAAATGAGGATAAGATAAGGCACATACACCTACTCCAGATACGGAATGGACATATATTCTCGTTCTGGCCACTGAAGTCACTAAACACATCTTGTCAATGGTGGAAGGGTAGACTCATATCCCTGCCTATATTCTGGAAGCATGTTAGGATATTTTAACAACTACTTTAGCAGTATCATGGGAACAGACACATGAATATGTCCCCACACATGGGATGACACATTGGCATGCCATCCCAGAGTAGATACACACCTCTGTTCCAGTCTAGGAGGGTCATGGGGCATACTCCCCCATATCATAAGAACAATAAGATCAGGAACATACACCCTTTCCAATTGGAGATAACTGGTCTGTTCTGGTAACTAATCCAAGACAAGCACATATACCTACCCATGATAACCACTTTTCCTAACAAGTGGCCCCAACTAAGTATAAGATAACATCCAAGAATAAATCTCACCAAATACCATTGGAAAATCAAGAGTCAAGTTATAATTTATCTCCTCTTAATGCTGGAGTTCTTGAAGACCTCAGAAATTTATCTGTTGCTGCTCAAGATCCTACCTTCTCATTACCAAATTTTGGGAGTGGTAATTTTAATTCTGAAGTTTCTCACTGGAAACTTCATCATGAAGTCTTTCTTTATGAAAATTTGTTCAATCCAGAGTGTCTATCTTTGGATGAGAGCCACGACAACCCTCCGTGTGGCCAGAAGACCAAGGATCAAGAAGATTTATCCCTTGTCGTAATCCATCATGGTGATCCTCCCCATAATGGCATTCGATACGAAAATTCCTCTCAGTAGTAGTTTTTTGCATTTTCAAAACAATTCTATAATTGAAAATGTAGTAACAAGAAAGCCCTCATATCTCGAGGAACTTGCAAACACAGGGCCAGTCATGTCTGATGCCTCGTCATTGATAGGTGAAACACTTTCTCAGTCAAAAGACATCTTAAGGGAACAATCATTATCTGAACCTCCCTTGGGTCATTTATCCTAAAATTAAGAGCATCCACTTTGGTCAGACCAAGTGTAGAAACCTCTAGTAGAAGATGATGAAGATGTGTTGAACATGAGGAAACAATTAGCTAAAGGAGAAATACCAGTCATGTTCTGGACTTCAAAAAATTCTCAGTTTGATATTCCATAATTGATGACAGAAGATTTCATTCATGACATTCATCTCAACTTATGGAAAAATCTCCGTCATTTGAAAACTAAAGTATTACCATATGATGAATATCAAAATCATATAAAGGTAATAGAAGGATTACAGTGCCAAATTGACTTGTCATCTCTTTTAGTTTCCCAACATCCATGGGTTGAAAAACAACAGAGAACCCTTCAGTGCACATGTCTCAATTCTATGAAGAGGCTAATCCAATTAATTTATGATTCCCCATCTAATGTTTGCATAAGAGGATGTGGTGCATATGGAGAATTGCATTTCATTGCACTCCAAAATCAGCAAAGTCCGCCCAAAGTGGTTTCATGCAATGTTATTGCCCACAGCCGGCCATAGTCAAAAGGTTTTTTTGTGTAATAAAATATACGCTCAAGAAAAGGCCTCAACCAGTTCTCATTAGAATCAGGCCCAAAGAAAAGAAATTGTTGAACTACTTTTACATCAAGCCTCTGAGAATCTTGAGCAGACAACCTGTTTAGAGAATGTCAGGCGTCAGAGGATGAAAATGTCTGAAATAACACAATGATCTTCTGAAACAGGTGATTTAAGTAATTGTCGGATGATGCATCCAGCTAATGTCTGAACCAAAATCCACAAAATCAGAAGATTAGTTTCACAAATTTCAGTTGTAGCAGTTCAAGAATCACCCCAGTTTTCCAGGCTGGGGGATCAATTAATGCAACCTTCAAATTCATTAAACAATGTTCAAATATTTGAAGAAGAAGAAGAACATGATCAACCCTAGCCTGCAAGGATGGGGTCTATTTACCATCTTCAATCCCATCCTCAACGGAAGTCAGTTTTCTCCTGATTAGGGAAGAATCCACAAGGAAAGCGTACAACTGAACTATCCAATGATTCCCTTCATGTTACTATCCATCAAACAGTTCTAGGGAATTCTTCATATAGAAGAACATAGTTTTGTAAAAGACAAAAAGGGAGACGATCTACCAGAAACATTGACAGAATTCCATTAATGTGTTATGCATCAGTGAATGTTATCAATACCATTGCAGATGATGCTCCAGAAAATAAGTCTAGTTTAGAGGAATCAGAAGATGAAGTTCCTATCCACAATGTGGTACACACTGAGGCAAATGAAGAAGGTGTGCATACCCGAAATCAAAGGCTTACCCATAATCTAAGTATGCCTTAAAATAACAAACTCCCCTCTCTCTGAAAGGCTTCCAACAAGGGGAAAGGAAAAAGTCATATTGCATCTCACTTTTTCGCTAGATAAGGTCAATCTCTTTCACTTGAAGAGAGACTTTCATAGCAATAAGAGGAAATGAAGGAGTTGAAAAGACTCAACACAGAGTTACTTCGAAACAGTATTTTTGCTAGACGGTATCCCTAGGAAAGCCCTCAACTTGAAAATCCTATAGGAACTCCTTAGCAAAGAGGATTTTTAGTAACTACAGATGCAGATAATGAATTCCCTTCATTGGGTACACAATCAAGACAAGATCATGTACATCCTGATAGACCTATTTCTGTGGGTTATCCAAGACAAATATCAGATCCACTATCAGTGGTCTTACTGGTTATTACACCAGATCAATTTATAGTTGAAATACCTACATAGAATCCAGCTCATCTAGATATTCCCCAAATGCTTATGAACACAATTGAGGCATTAATGACTCGATTGGAATCTATGGAGGAATTACATGCACCAGTTCAACTGGAAAAGAGAGATTACCCTGAATGGGTGGATGCAATTCCTCCCCCATAAAATTTTTTGAATACCAAATTCCAAATTTTTAATGGTTCGGGAGATCCAGAACAACAATTAAAATTTTTTGTTTCTCATTGCGATCCTATGATGGGAACTCCTCAAAAACAAGAAGAAGTTAAGATCAAGAGTTTTGTGCAGTTATTACCAGGACCTGCTTTTGTCTGGTATACAAGTTTGCAATCTCGATCAATTACTGGGTGGGAAGATCTCTGTCAAAAATTCATTCTTCAATTTATCTCAACATTACCAAAGATGATAGTTTTTTATCTTACTAATTGTAAAAAAAAGGGAAAATGAAAGAGTTCCAGATTTCATTGTTCGCTGGAAGGGATTAACATATTCCTTAAGTTTAGCACTCCCTCAAGAAGAGTTGCTTCTAATCTGTGTGGAAAATTTGTGTGATGAATTACGCTCACCATTGATCCCTGTGAAATACACAGGGGGGTTTCGAGACCTTACTTCAATCACTCAATAGATAGAAGACTCTCTTATAGAGACTAGGACTATAACTCATATAATTCCATCAGTTCTAGGAAGAAGAATAGGAAAGGAATAAACTGCTACAATTACACTCAAACAGGCACCTGTACCTGCTTCTACCTCAAGGCCTTCATCATACAGAAGGTCTCCACTTCCTGAGCATTAGCAGCAAATACCACCTCGTCAAGATGATCAAAGAGATCAAAGGCGGAAACAATTTGAGTAATTAAAGAATAAAATCTGTTCTTTCAGGAATGAGCAAGTTCCTGGCTACTTCATCTCAGCCTTAGAAAACAATTTGGTTCAGTTTCCAAGGCTGAAGAAGCCAAATAAATACGGAGATGAAGATCATCCTAATTATTATCCCTTTCATTAGATGTTGGGAAACCCCATTCAGGAGTGTTTTGTTTTCAAAGATCTTTTGAAAAAGATGGTAGACTCTGGACAAGTGAAATTGAAAAGTTCATCATCTCAAGTAGAATGTGTTACTTCCACCAATCCAAAGGAAGAAGGAGAATAACAAGAGGTTAAAAGTAAAAATGTGCAAAAATATGATGATTGGATGATTAGGAAATGATCAACCTAACTCATGCTATTTTACAAACACAGTTGAAACAACCAATTGTGTCTTCTACCACTCCTGCCACAACAAAAACATCTTCATAAAAGTTTCATTCCTCAAAGAAACACGATGTTCATAAGGATAAAGAGTAGTCCGAAGAAGACAAGCTCGTATCAAGGCCAAATTTGTCCTTAACCCTGGAAGATTTCATGCCATCTATCTCAAAATCATGGGCACCGCCCCTCCAAATGGTACAAACAGAAGTAATCTGTCAGGCAGAATCCTCATCAGACAAAGAATTGATCTTTGGTTCCATTAATGTTATCCATTTAACAGATCCTTATGATAATGGTGATTCTAATTGTGTTGATTTGTAATTCCTTATTCCTAATTGGGGGACTATAGGAAGAGGCCAAGGTCGAGGAAACAAGGGAAGACATGGGAATTATAGAAACCGTCATTTTAACTCTACCCCTTCTCAAACTATATATGTAGTAGAAACTCGTGGAAGAGATATTTTGCAATCTCAATAAGAACAAGGGGTTTCTTCCATGAAAAACAAATCTAGTTCTGGAACAATTATTCTAGAGGATCAATTAGAAGCTACACCATCTTATTCTCAGCAGATGAATAGACTTAGTCAGTCTAATTTTCCAAAGTCAGCGGTATTTCCCACTTTTGTTTCAACATAGAACACATCTACAACAGAAACATCAACTTCCAAAGCACCTGAAAAACCACATCTCCATGCTGTGAAACGCAGACCTTTGGATAAAAAGTATGATGTATTGAAACAATTGGCCCATGTACCGACCAAGTAATCAATTTTGGATGCTTTAAATCTATCAAAAGATATTCGATAATCACTCATTGAGGCCTTGTTAATTCCTCAAGAATTTGAAACTGAAGTTGCTACTGCTGAGGTTTACCGTATAGAGAATGATTCTGCAGAATGTCATGCAGTCATATATTTTATAGATGAAGATGAAGACCATGTGGTACATGTACACATCAGGCCTTTGTATCTATCTGGAAAGGTCAATGATATGGATATCCGATGAGTCTTCATTGATAATGGATCCAGATTAAACCTCATTCATGTTTGTACACTTCATCGATTGGGCCTTACTGAATCTGACTTATCTCCTTCGACTTTAATGTTGCAAGGATATGAAAAGAATGAACAAGAACCTTTGGGTGAAATTACACTCAAAACTCAGTTTGGAGATCTTTTGTCTAATTCATATTTCATGGTTGTTCGATAGGACACAACCTTCAATATTATTCTTGAAAGGCCTTGGTTGCATCAACATGTAGCCATACCTTCATCATACTACCAATGTCTGAAATACTATTTCAATGGTCAAATTAGAACATTTTATGGTGACAAGGCTCCATTCAAAACATGTGAATCTCAATATATTAAGGTAAAGTTTTATCACACAAAAGGAACGAAGTCCATGACCAAGGAAATAACCAAAGTTAATGCTCCAAATGGATTGGAAAAAAATCCAGCAAATACATTCATGAATTTGAGTACAGATTATGTTCTACCCATAAATCAAGTTGAAAGGGTAAATAAAAATCCATGCACTCATCCAATAATTCCCATAATGTTAATTACGACAATTGATCCTGATAACATGGGAGAAACTATTGATGCACCATGCAATGACATAAGCTTAAATGGAGATGTTTTTATTTAATCTACTGAAATACAATGAGCCTCTACTTAGTTAATCAAAATAGAAGAAAATGTAGCAATATTAGAGGGAGACAAATATGTTGATTCTCAATCCATCAATCCCTCTTCACCACAGGAAGACCCTTCATCATCAGTAGGGTCAGATGTGGTGGCTTCTTCTTTGAGATATTCAAATAATGATTCCTCCCTTAATTTTGGGAGTGTTTTCTTGTCATCTACCATGAAAATGGAAACAGAAGAAGTGGCACATAATGAAGAAGAAGAGGAAGATATCAGGGATGCTCCTCCAGCATTTGAAGATGGTGTTTCTACCACCGTGGATGAACTCAAAGAAATAAATCTGGGTATAAGAGAAGATCCACGCCCCACCTTAATTAGTGTGACCATGACCTCTGAGGAACAAGAGGTGTATACTTCCTTTCAAAAGAAAAATTGAGATATATTTTCTTGGAATTATACAGAAATTACAGGTCTTAATCCTAATGTAGCCCACCCATCATTTGGGTTTTCCAGAGGAACATCATGGGTTCAAGGAAGCAGCAAGGAGAACATACCCAACTCATGCCTCTAAAATTGAAGCTGAAGTTGATAAGCTTATAAAATATAACTTTTTTAGAGAAGTTCAGTATCCCAAATGGCAGGCCAATATTTTCCCAGTGAAAAAGAAGAACAGGCAAATTAGAGTCTGCATTGATTTCAGAGATCTTAACAGGCATTATCCTAAAGATGATTTTCCAGTCCCAATTACAGAACTTCTAATTGATGAAATGACTGTCTATGAAGCACTTTACTTCATGGATGGATATTCTGGGTATAATCAAATTCGAATGGCCCCATAAGATGAAGAATATATAGCCTTTAGAGCTCCTCAAGGTGTGTTTTTCTATTGGGTAATGCCCTTTGGCTTAAAGAATGCAAGTGCGACATACCAACGTGCCATGCACCATATCTTCAAACCCTTCTTAGAGAAAGTTTTTGAATGTTATGTGGATGATTTGGAAGTCAAATCCAAACAACATTCCAATCACTTGGCGGATTTGGAAACCATATTTCACAAACTTCGGCAACATAATTTGAAGATGAACCCCTTAAAATGTGATTACGGGGTAACCTCAGGAAAATTCCCTGGCTTCGTTGTACGCCATCATGGTATCAAAGTTGATCCAGAGAAAAAAAAATCAATCCTTGGTATGTCACATCCTTGAAATTTGAAATAATTGAGAGGACTTCAAGGACACTTGGCCTATATTCGGTGATTTATCGCCAATTTGGCAGGCAAATGTTTACCTTTCACTAGATTAATGAAGAAGGGAGTAAGTTATCAATGGACTGAGGATTTCCAAGAAGCATTTGATATACTCAAGAAATATCTCTTGAGTCCACCAGTATTGATGCCACCTGTTGAAGGAAGACCACTCATTCTTTACGTGACATATTTAGAGTGATCACTAGGTGCCTTCCTCGCCCAAAAGAATGATGTTGGAAATGAAAACAACCTTTATTATCTCAGTCTCACTATGCTTGATGTAGAAACTTGGTATAAAAGTATTGAGAAGTGCTGCCTGGCATTAATATTTGCTATTTAGAAATTGAGACATTACCTGAAACATCATGAAGTCCAATTGATATCTCATAATAACCCGCTAAAATTTATCCCCAGTCATACTATGCTTACAGGACTTCTAGCATGGTGGGTAGTTATTTTACAATAGTTTGATATCCAGTTTGTGGCTAAAAAGGAAATAAAGGTCCAAGATCTGGCTGATTTCCTTGCTGAGCATCCATCTGCGGAAGATAAATTGTTTAATACTGAACTTCCTGATGAAGAGGTCTTCTCTATTCAAGATAATTCCCAAACATGGGAAATTTATTTTGATGGTGCTTCTAGAAGTCCAACTGGGAAGAGACTGGAAAATCCTAAACTCAACAAGGTTGGATTAGGAATAGTCCTTATTTACCTAGAAAAGGTAGTATTGCCTTATTCTTTCTTATTATCGGAAGGTGGTACCAACAATGAAGTAGAGTATCAAGCTCTCATCACAGGTTTGGAATTGGCCCTTCAGGTGAGAATGGATCATTTAAAGATAAAAGGTGATTCAAAATTGGTAATAAAAAAATCAATGGGGAATAATCTATCAGAAAATAAGAGTTAATAACTTTGTGTGATTAAGTCAGAGAATTAATGGATGAATTTCCCTCATAGATGACATTGTCTTATGTTCCGTGATAAAAAAATTCCTAAGCAGATGCACTGGCTAATTCAACTATAGCCTTGGCAGATCCAAATTGGGATGTGATAGTTTTCAGCATAACCCATCACCGTGTGGTTTCACCTTTTGTTAAAACCATAAGAGAGGAAATTAATGAAATTTTCCTATTTCTGAACCTTATGGTCATACCATGGGTTGGAGAACATCCATCATGGAATATATTCAAAGTGGGATAATTCTACCAAATAGGGCTGAGAAGAAGAAGATCCGACGATGAGTGGCTAATTTTACTCTTTAGGATGGTCCAAACCACCAAAAGATCCTTTACAAGCGAGGATTTGATGGAATTATCTTCAGATGTATTGATGGAGAAGATATCGCGGATGTCATGAAAGAAGTCCATTCAGGAGCTTGTGGTGCCCACCAATCTGAGCACAGACTCTCTGATCAGATTCAAAGGTTTGGTTACTTTTGGCCTTCAATTATACAGGATTGTACAGACTTCACACAAAATTTCATCCATGTCAAGTGCATTACAACTTCATTCATCAACCCCCAGAGTTTCTATATATAGATAAATACTCCTAGCAATTTTCCACATGGGGAATGGATGTAGTAGGGCCTTATCCTCCAGCCACGGCTAAGCAGTTCAAGTATATTCTCACTGCTACTGATTTCTTCTCTAAGTGGGCTGAGGCAATACCTCTCAAGGAAGTCAGAGCTAAAAGCATCATTAGTTTTGTAAAAACTAATATCATCACCAGATTTGGCATCCCTCATACTATTTTGACGAACAATGGCACCAATTTTTGTTCTGCTGAAGTGAAAAAGTTATATCAGGAATATAATATCAAATCCAACCATTCATCTCGCTATCATACGGTGGCCAATGGACAGATATATGATTTCAATAAAACCCTATCAAATATACTCCATAAGATAGTGTATAAAGATAAGAAATCATGGCCTGATAAAAATTTGAATGCTTTATGGGCTTATTGGACAATAATCCATACTGACACCCAAGAAACTCCTTATTCATTGGTGTATGGAACTGAAGCAATTTTTCCAATTGAAATACAATTGCCTTCACTTAGAGTTTCAATCTGTGATCAGTTATATACAGATGAAAGATCTCAAAAATGGTTTAATGAGTTGGAATGATTAGATGAGAAAATATTGCATACTTTGCATCATCTAGAAGTCTATTGGAACTGAATAGCATGAGTTTTTAATAAGAAAGTTTGTATTTGATCATTCTTTCAAGGGGAATTGGTATTAGCACTTAGGAATCCAATAATACTAGGAATGAAACCTCCAAAACATGAACCAAAATGGTAAGGACCTTATTCTATACATAGGGTCTATTCAAATGGAAATTATGCTTTAATCTCAATGGATGGATAACTTATTACATCTCCAACCAATGCGAGATTCTTGAAGAAATACTTTGTGTAATTATGCGCATTAGTCCTCACTACAAGACTTAAAACTGCACAACCCCCATGTCCTAGTTGTAAGACATTAAACTGTATAACAACCATAAGCGTCCATGTTGCATGACGTTAAAGTGCATAGCATTGTCATCCTTGTCGCATGATGTTAAATTGCATGACATCATTTGTACAACTAACATTTTCTATATAAGACATTAGAAGTTTACACAAGTAAATGTCATTGAAATCATCACTAATCCTTAGTAGTAAATGAGTCACTCTCATACCTATGTCAGAGTCTGATCTGTATAAAGAACAAGTTTCAAGAACTATGTATGGATTGATTCTCATTTTTCAATGAGATACATAGAGACGCCTGAATCTCCAATTCTGGACCCAACCACAACCATAAAATTTTCTTATTTTCTTTTCTACTTCTGCATATGAATCAGATCTATACAGTGTATTTACTCAAGATATATGATTTTTTCCTTATACCATTTCATTTCTTAAAATTTATCGTTCTTTCAGAACATATCAAAATCCCCATTCCTCATATCAAACTCAGTGTGAGGAATGATCATTTAAAGAACTACATATGGATTGATTCTCATATATTTTGAGATACTTAGAGATGCCTAGATCTCCAATCTTGGGCCCAACCACAATAAAAAACCCATTTATTTCTTGTATATAAAAAAAATAAATCAAATCAGCCTATGGAATGTTTAAAAAAAACTATGTATGACTTAATTCTTTCCCTAGCAAGACATATAGTGATACTTGGATTATATACCTTAATCCAGTTTTCATATCAGTTCATTTTTGTCCTTAACTCATGAAATTACACTGAATGAAAATCTAATACCCCTATTCTTCATTTGCATAACCTTTGCATTATAAAAGAAACCCTTACTGCTCCTTGTTTCTCACACTGAGCATAGCTCACGTGGGATTAGGAGTCGAATAAATGGTTTCTTTATATAAGGTGTTTTAATTTCTTATGGAGTATAATGTCCTTACTGCATGATGTGAAACTGCATAGTATAATGTCCTTACTGCATGACGTGAAACTAAATAGTATAATATACTTACTGCATGACATAAAACTACATAGTATAATGTCCTTATTGCATGACGTGAAACTGCATAGTATTATGTCCTCACTACATGACTTAAAACTGCACAGTACCATATTCATTCAAAGGAAACAAAGAAAGCCTCCATTTTACATATGAGTCAGATCTATGTAAATGACATAAAATTCATGGTGAATATTGATTCAAATATTTCTCATATACATTGGTAATAACCCCCTTCCATATCTCATACTCTTAATCTTGAATTTTTCTTTCAGATTTTCATAATCTTTCTTACGGTTTCTGGTGACAAGGTTTTTAATACCTGAGAGCTCTTTTTTCTGACTATGCAGCATGTGCCCTTAGGTGGCCTTGCATAAGTTGCCTACATAACAGGAATGTCAGCCAAAAGATGCCACTATTTGGCTATGCAGCATATGCCCCATTTGGCCCTGCATAATACAGCCCCCATAATGGGTTTTTCAAATAATGGTAACTTTGTTCTTGGTTATAGTATCTTTGTCCCCCTTAATCTTTAATGAAAATATACAAGAATATGTATTTTTTAAAACATTCATTCAAGTATATTTGTCCCATTATCTTTCTCACAATCTGAAAGTCTTCAAGACCATGGTTTACACATTTCCTTTATCATGTGCTCGATACACTATGAAATAATATTGAAATAACTTGGGCACATTTTATATATTTTTTCTATTTGTGGTCCTAGTTGTATGACCTAAAACTACAGACACCATATCTTTTACATTTGGGTCAGACCTTTATAAAAGTCTTATTCCTCTGATTCTTTGAATGTCTTGATTGGAAATACCATTTCCATATTTAGGTACCTTTATACATAAACCAAACTCTATGATTTGGAAAATATGAATCTCCATAAACTTTCTTCGACTTTTAGAAATAGAACGTCAAACTTCTGGGAGCTCTTTTTTCTAACTATGTAGCACGTGCCCTTAGGCAGCCTTGCATAAGTTACCTACATAACAAGCCTGTCAGTCAAAAGATGCCACTATTTGGATATGCAGCATATGCCCCAGTTGTCCCTACATAATATTGCCCCTATAACAGGTTTGTCAAATAATTGTAACTTCATTCTTAGAAAAGACTTCTTCTAATGCTTCTAGACCTTTTTCCATACCATTCTTCATTTTCAGAAATTCTCAAATCACAGTTTACAATTTTCCCTTTCATACCTGAATATGATAGTATATTTCCAAACAAATTATCAAGAAATTGGGATATTTTCATACTTTTGGTCAGATCCAAAGACCTTAAATTAAAGTTACCAATGTCCTCACTGCATGACTTAAAACTGCACAGTACCAATGTCCTCACTGCATGACTTAAAACTGCCAGTAACAAAAGACTCAGTACTCATTAAATTGAGAACTTGTAAGGGGAACTCTAAACAAAAGCTGAGTCCCAGCTCACTAAATATACATTTTTTTGTATGATTTAGGTAATATTGAGAAATAAAAAAAAGAGTTCAAAAGAAAAAAAAATTTGTAGGGTTATCCATATGACCCTAACAAAAGTCAAATTGTTCTTATTAGGTCCCTTGGCTTAATAAAAAATTTATTTTTTTGAGCACTTCATTCTTATTATTATAAATAACGGTTTTTTAATATAAAGGAATCATTATCATTATTTACCTTTCATACTGCTATCATGAAAATTGAGAATGAATATTTATATGATTGAAAAAAAAATTCTTTAATTTATATGAAAATAGAGGTCCATCCACAAAATAGAGCCTCTCTATCATGTTTCAGAATAAACTTTCAACATGACTTTTCATTTGTTGAACCGCTTCATAAGCTCTATCAGCTGCTTGTTGAAGTTGAGATAGTTGAGAAACTCCAGCCTTCTATGCCTAATGAAGTGCTTCCTTAGCCATTGAAATAGCAGTTATCCCCTCTAATTGCATTTCTCCTAATGTCTGATTCAGTTTCTCAAGCTTGTTATGAACAACATCTAGTTACTGTTGAAGAGATAATAACTCCTTCGTGGCTTCTTTGATTTGTTGGCTAATCTTGAGTGATTTCTTGTTGTGATTTGCCTCTGTCTCAACCATTGTATCTTGAAAGAACTTAATATTGACAAGTTGTTTAGCCTCTTCAAAATTTTGTCTCAGCTTATTCTCTTGCTCCAGTCGGCGAATAGTCTCTTTCATGGCATCATAGACCGGCCGATAATTGAACCCACCAAATCCCAACACACAGAATAATGCTGGGAGTTTTGAAAACTGGGATGATAATTCATCCAAAGGCTTTTCAGTAATTATGCTCCAGATCTGTTTCCATGTCTTCTTATGTGCCATTCCAAGAGCGTATTGCATCTCTAAATTGGAATCTGAGTCACTACCATGAGGTAAAATGTACTCTGGAAATAGGTCACTTAAAGAGTTGTTTTGTTCAGCTTCTCTTGGGGAAGTATAAGCTTCACCCTATGATCTAGGAGCTGATAAACCTAAATAATAAATCAAGGTCATTATTAGATTCAAATGAAAGAAGAAAATATAATTTAGATGGCTAACTATATTTACCCAATAATAAGTCAACTACTTGATTGGATTCATCCCTTGTATTCTCAACTCCGGTGTTTTGAGTAAGTGTTTCTTGAGAGGAGGGATTTCCTTGAATTTGTTCAGGTATGATATTTTAAGGCTATTGAAAATCTCCTGATGAAGGATCCTCTATAAGTATTTCTTCAGCCCTAGTAGAAGGTTAAAGTGGAACACCATATTCCTGAAGAGCCTTTGTGACATTTTCTGTAAATAAAGCTATATAAGGTGAATTTTGATCAAGTTAAAGAACAAATTATGTATGGAAAATGTAGGAATAGGAACTTACTTCCTTGCAATTCCTCATGGAAATATCCAAACTCCTTGATGGAACCAGAAATATCAATATTCGGATTAAGGGTGTCCATCATTTCTATGTATACAGCCTGAAATGTTACAACATCCTCACCATTTAAGGTATCCAATTTTTTTTGGTTAATTCCAAAATTGGCTCCGTTGAAATTTTGTTCCGCTGACTCTTTAATTGGTATTCCAGCATCAGATCTTTCTGGGTTTGGGTTAATCTCAGCATTGGTTTTAGATTTCCCTGGATCTTCAGTCCTTTCTTCTGAAGCAATAGGAATATCAGTATTGATTATTTTTATGATCCTTTTAAAAAAGTAACTGGGGAATGTGTTTAATCTTACCATGGCCTTCCTCTCTCTCAATAGATCCATAACAGGTATAGTTGAATCTTTTGACGGTACAGATACGTCATCATGAACCTGGGTTTCCCCTGGGACTTCTTTTTCTGGTGGTGAAGCATCATCTCTTAATCCATTGAGAGAGGAAAGAGAGATAGATCCTACAAGAGGACAAAACATGGTTACTAGAATGTCTTGAGAAAGTTGTATGCCCTGCATATTTTATAAATACTTACTCTTTTAGAAAACGCTTTAAAGCAATCTCATTTCCCTTTTGCATTTCTGTTCAAAAGCTTAAGGAGAGATTGAAACACTTCTCTTAGCAGGGGAAACTTGAGGTAATGTTTGAGGATTGTTTATTTACATTACCCCATTCATGATTCTTGCTCCTAGAGAAAGTTCTAGTGACTTGGGAGGATTATTCGTTGCGCCAATGGGAGAACCTGCATGACTATACTGAGGTGATTCAGGAATCGGTCCAAATCTTCCTTCTCTACATTCAAGCTGCAAAAATACATTTTCTTCAAGATTAATGATGTCAAATGATAAATCAGAGTTGAGATGAAATAAAAAGGGAAATACATTCTCAGTATTAACATAAATATCCCACTCCTCCTCAGAGTCGATAATTACCCCTTCATGGACTCCTAAATCCAGCATATGAGATACTCATTTAGAGGCTGGGATTTGTTCATCAGTTGAATATATAAAAGTCTCTAATTCCACAATATACTTCTGTACTTCAACCAAGTTATTTTCCGTATTGAAATCAGAAGGTGCCTTGATATCACCAATATTTGGTATTCAAATACCATGCTGAAGAAATGCCCAGGCATCCCTAAGGTCATGGGTTATACTCTCCTAGTGATGAATGGATGAAGGTCACACATAATTTGATCTTGTCCTGGTTGACTGTGGAAGAGGTTCGACACCTTTCGATTGAAGAGCTTATTTAGACCTTTATTCCTCAGAAAATTCAACAGGTGGAATATGAATCACTGTTTGATGGTGGCGACTGGATCACCTTGGCGTTGGAGGTATTGCTTCTTTAGCCTTAGTCTTCCTGGTGTACTTCCTACGAAGATGTTTTGAGGGCTCTGAAACCTCTGAAATTTCTGTATCATCTATGGATTTGGACTTCTTGCCATGATTTCCACATGAAACAGTAGTTATATCCACCACTCGATATACTCCTTTTGTCAGAGCCCCTTGAGGATATAAATAAACCCAAGCTTTAGCATACCCAGCTTCCAATCCGATTGATGCATCTGGTGGAGGTAATGTAATTGACAATTTTGATACCTCTAAAGCTGTGAGAATCCATAATTGACGTGCTACCATTGGGTGCTTCTCATGTCTAACATATGTGGGTGGAAATGTTCTTGATTGTTGAAGAAACCTAAACTGACGAGAAAACCTATAAGGAATATAAGCCTCCTAGATAATTTCACCATCAATCCTGGTTGATAGTACACCATCCATGAATTCCATCATATAATATCTCATCTCATAATTATTTTCTTTACCATCATCAATAAATGTTCCAGTTGGTGGATTACCAAAAGGAAAGAAGTTGAATTCTCCTGATACATTCAATACCTTCAGTACCTCGTCAGGTCTCAATTTCAGACACTTAATACCAGAAACTTTATGTAAAAATGGGTTGAATCAACCATTAAGAACTCTGACTGAGTTCAATACTGAGTATGAAGAAAAATGTGCTGCAATCTATCCCCACAACACTTGAAATTGACCTGCAATTATAAATGGAGACTTTTCATTATATAAATGCAGCAGGAGATGGTAAATTCTTTCCAAAACAAGGGTTCCTAACACAATAAAATTCCCCTCTACCAATTTAGCTGCAATAATGAAATTCCCTGATCTTACACCCCCATCGGATTCATGGAATGGAAGAAAATAAACACTTAGCCACATAGAAAGGAAGGTAGCTAAGTGTACTTTTGCATCTATATCAGGTTTAACTTTATAACCCCAGTTCTTGTAATCACCTCTTTCCAGTATAGGACAATATTTGTCTGAACTGCCTCAGTTAACAGAGGAAGGAAAAATAGTAGGACTTCCATAGGTTGGACCTTCCTCTGTTGTTGGTTCTAAGAAATCTTCCATCCACACTCTAGCATGAGTATCTTTCTTATCCTTGGGTAAATTCTTTGCTATCTTAAATAATTCATGGGCCAACGGTGGTGTTCTAGTAACATCACCCCATGTTGAAGTAGGTGGGATGAATTCATCATACATTTCCCCAAGAATAGGAATTCCAGTTATTTGGTAAACATCCCAGAGACTAATACCAACTTCATCAAGTGTCAAATGAAAGGAATTCATTTGTGGACTCCATCGGCTTAGTAATTCAGGAATGAATTCATTTTTTTAAATGTAAGTTTGCCCAATCCAGACAGATTCATAA
The DNA here is from genome assembly GCA_963277665.1 of Viscum album. Lineage (NCBI taxonomy): Eukaryota > Viridiplantae > Streptophyta > Magnoliopsida > Santalales > Viscaceae > Viscum > Viscum album. The sequence goes on from OY728133.1 coordinate 819,655,472, forward strand.
ATATGAACATCTGATAACTATTTTCTGAATTCTGTACAAGTTTAACGTACCTAGAATGACCACATCCACTTAGGTTTTACACCGTCTCCAGAACGAAGGTCCTAGTCTCCTTTCCAACCATTTGATTGATCTGTTTGAGAAGCCCAAAAATTGGAATCATAACAATGTGGCCTTGTCTCTAAAACATGATCCTTCATGTCTAGAGTTAAACCACTATGATGAAGGATGAAACTAATTGGGATCATGCCTTCTTATATCGGAACCCACCTTGCACTAATATTCATGCTGTTATAGTTGGAGTACTGAAGAAACCAATTATTTGGAAAGCACTTTTTAATAGATGGAAAATGGGTGTCTTGCAAAAGCCCATGCCCGTACAGAGGCAAGTAAGGACTTCGTGGATAGTCACGCTGGTACGGAATTAGACCCTTCCATAGCCCAGGAAGAGTACTCTCAACAGTGTCATAATAATCTGGCCTGACGATCCTCATCATTTCATTTCGAAAAATCTTAGCTTCTTCAGTATGGGTCATAAAATGAGTCATTTTTTTCTTTTCCTGCAAAAAGAATTATCAAAAATTTCAAAGTCAAATTTTAAAGAAGAAAGTGATTTTTTTTGGAAAAGGACATTGTTCGTATAGGTCCTTCGACAAGGTCCTTCATGTAGGTCCTTCAACAAGTTCCTCTGATGAGGTCACTCACATAGTTACCTCGACAAATATCCTAGAGGAACTATATCAGTGAAGTTCTTTTTGTCATATCTCAAATCATGTAAACAATTTTACCTTGAAAATTTTTCAAGATAATTACGCGAGAGCACAATGCGATGCAGCTAAGAGAATGAGCTACACAACGAGAGCTCTAAATTTCAGAGAAAGCACAAGTAAAGGAAAAAATGTGAAAGGTTGAGACCTATTTATAGGAAACATAAGACCTACACATCATGACTGTGTTCCATATCTACGCGGCATACCTGCGCGACATATCTGGGTGAAATTCTTGCACAACACAATTGTTCTATTCATTAATCCATCCTGATCTTTTTTCTAAACTTTCACCTTAGGACTTGACCCTCTTTGTATATTTGGGATCCAATCCTGAGGTGGGGGGGATTTTGTTGACACTCATTAAAAAGATTAAAAGAGTACAAAGGAAATATCAAAAAATACTCCCAAGATCTACGCAATATAGTAACATCCTGCAACTTCATGAGAGAGCTACACAGATGATCTTTGCGAGAGAGCTACATGGCTGAGCTTCACGAGAGAGCTACGCGGACGAGCTTCATGACATAGCTATGCACCCAAACTATGCGTGAGAAGATTTGGGATGCCTCTACATGGATCCCCTGTGTGGTGGGGCTACACGACATACCTGCATGACCAAAGTTTCTTTGGTCAGCCCCATCAGTTCCTATAAATAGGATCCTTAGGCTCCCCATTTTCAGACTAAAAAAAGTGAATGATTCTCTGAAGCTCCCATTGCATAGCTCTTTCACCTAGATCTCTCAAATTGTCTCAGGTATTTATCTAAAATACAAAATAATGGATAATTAAAGGGGATAGACATGTTTTTAAGTTCTTTACATCCTCTTCAGTCCTCATCCATACCTATGTGCTATACCTATGCGGTACACCTGCGCACCATACCTACGCAATAGGGCAACTTGAGGCACCTACGTGACTCACTAGCATGAGGTACCTACGCAACCAGTTCAAATACCCATTAAAGCCTTTCATGGAGGGGTATCTCTTTCCTTGGTTACCTTGTTCGAAAGGGGATAAGTTGAAGCCTCCCCCAAAACCTCCTGACTTCTTAGATCTTTGGGTAAGGCACATCAGCATGTCTCCAATTTGGGTTTGTATTTCCGTAGTTAGAGGTTTCCCACATTTTTTTCACAATGGGGTTGAGATTCATGGGATGTTTGTGGGTTTGTATATCCATAGTCACATGGAATTTTCTCCCAGAAACAATGTTGGGAAGTTCCCAGTTTGGAAGATGGTGGGATTCTGGTCTCGCCCTTTCCAAATAGGTGACTTAGGACCTGAGTTCTCTGGTAGAGAAGGTACACTTCGCACTTGCCATTCTGCGCAAGTATAAGAGAAGTCTCCGTCCCCTACCAGAACCAATTTCAGGGCATCCATCCTGGTATAAGCCCCTAACATTCACCCATTCTTCCTTACATTGGACCCTTGTCCAATGTAAATATAATAGAGGGAAGGCTCATCACCTTGCCCTCTTCCACAGTTGATGCGCCCTCTTCCATCAGCATGGAGGAAAAATTTGGAAGTGTGAATGTCATTGTTGAATCTTTAACATCCTCTTGTTTCTCACACCAAGCATGACTCACGTGGGCTTAGAGATATGTGATGATTGCTACATGTTCACAAACACTCACTAGAATGAACTATGAGAACTCTAATTCCTGTTCAATCCAGGATACATAGGAATCCATTTTAGGGCTCGAGATCACTGGATATCCTCCTCAGGAATCTAACCTTAATTCCCCCAATTTGGGCATCCTCCTTAGGAAATAAGCCCCAAATTCAATCCTCAGATCATCAAGGAATCCTTTTTTAAGAAGTAAGACCAAACTCATCTCTCTCATATGACTATACTCTCCTATGAGACACATCGAACTACATGGGCTTTGATTCCCATCCATATGGGATACGTAGGAAGCCTCCTTGAGGTACAAACCCAACACTCCAAATCAACCATGTTCTCTTTGAGTCGTATTCCCAATGGGGTCTGATCCTACTTGGAAACCTATATCCTTTCCAAAGTTCCTTGGCTACTTCAGCATAAGTCACACACTAAATTTCAACTAAGCACCTTCTGCTTAGAGGTCCTTATCACATGACCATAAAAGGTATGATGTGTCCTATTAAGCGGCACCGAACTATGAGGGTTATAATTCCTTTCACAAGGATACTTAGGTATCTTATTTTATGAGTACAATCCCAAGATTAAAACAAACCTCCATCTCCCTGGATGGCAATAAATTCTAGAGTGCCCCACTGAGTGGATTAAAAACCAGTATCATCATAAAAATGATTAAAAGAATCTATAATTGGTATATTAGAAGATAACATTGATGGAAAACCTCTAATACATATAGATGTTTCCATTGATGAAGGACCTTGAATGCATGCTAATGATTCTAAATTTTACACATGTTAATAAGTGATTGTAAATTCCAAGGTATACTTATGATACACTTGGTAAATTAATAAGGATTCATGAAAATATTTTAATCTTACAAAGAGAGTCCCAAAGTAGACAATAATTCCCCCCAAATGGGTGTGTTGAGTCCGACCTCTCATCCTCTCGACCAATGCACATTCTTAAGTATCGTAATGTTCAAAACTTAACGAACATATGCCTTTAGAGAGAAGGTTCTCATTGGATAAAGAACTATTGGAAGTTACCAGTTCCATGAATAAATCTAATGGAAACCACCTGGAAATAGTGATTCTTAAATCTAGAACGCACATTTCAAGGAACTATGAAACAGTCGCCTATGCATTAAGTGCGGTAGGTAGATATCAATCTGGCCTAGGTGACCAGCATTGGATGGTAGTCAAGACTATCCTAAAGTATCTGAGGCATACTAAGGATATGTTCCTGGATTATGGAGGAGATGAGGAACTAGTTATATGAGGATAGGAAGAGGCTAGTTTCCAAACCGATCAAGATGACATGAAGTCACAGATGGGATACATATTCACTTTTAATGGAGGTTCAGTTAGCTGGAAGAGCTCAAAGTAGAGTGTGGTCGTAGATTCTATAGTAGAGTCTGAGTATATTGCAACTTCTGAGGTAGATAAAGAAGTAGTTTGGATGTGAAGCTTCATCCTGGAGATGGATGTGATACCTAACAGTAAAGATCCCATCACATTGTACTCTGATAATACTCCAGTAGTGGCTCTCGCAAAAGAGACATGGTCACATCATAGGATGAAGCACATACTTCAGAAGTATCATCTCTTGAGGGATTTTTTTTAGAGAGGTGAAGTTTCAGTGAGTAGTATTTCCACAGAAGACAATGTGGCTGACCCCTTTACTAAAGCCTTGACTCAGCAGAAACATGATCACCATGTGAGGTCTAGCGGACTGAAAGTTGTAGGCGATTGGCTCTAGTCCAAGTGATATTTTTTAAGAGTTGGTGTCCTAGAACCAACTGGTTGTACTTTTATTACATGGATATTTAATGTATTTAAATATTAAACATCTTATTACATATAGTTCATTGTTCTGCATGACTATGATGTAATAATGTCCTAGAGTATTTGTTGCATTGATAAGGTCATGGCAGTTCCCCGCTATGATAAGAACCTTGAAATACTATAACAATATTATTAAATATAGTTCTATGGTTGGATGAAATATTATGAAGGGACACATATCATACAGACCATTAGGTGAAAGTACTCATAAGCAGATGAAACTTCCTCTCATGAATTTCTCACTTGGTAATCTCCAAGATAGGAGATTATGAGAACATACCTGCCAATAGGAATTCCACATGTTTTGGTGTCATCAGATATTTATATCTGTGAGCATGTGTAATGATCCTTAGACTTTAATATTATCATTAATATGTGTCACGACTCATGAAATTTGATTTACTGACAAAAACCATCACACAGATAGTTGGTGGGAAGTAGGGTACGTTGGGTGCATCACGAGTGACATGATATTAATGGATAACTCAAGGAAGGATTTTTACCTTCCATTTATGGAAGTTGATATCTTGGTCCTTTGATTGAAATAGAACTATCACGTGAAATTCCATGGCCATGGTGTAACGATGAGTTTATTTCAGGTATTCAAAGAATGATGTATCAAGTATAAAGGTTGATGACACTATCATGAAACCTACTTGATGAGATATTGAGAAAAATGGATTATATTAAAAAATGAGAGATTGTATGTGGATTTTATTTTTGTGACTTTACATTCTTTCTCTTGGGTGTCTTGACCTGTTGCTAGATATTACTCTTGGACTTTAGGCAATTCCACCTAATTCCAATGAGAAATAATCCTAGAGGGTCAAGCACTAAGTGTTTTTTGGTGGTCTCAGTTAAATTCTATTTGAATTTAATTCATGAAATAAATATTATTCTCAAGACTGTGGAATACTTTTATTCAAGTTAAGATGATCACATAAATTAAATAAAATATACTTATTTATTTTATTGAACATTTAATAAATATTTATTTACTAGTTTGTAAATAAAATATTTATTTAAGAGAATAAATTATTTATTTATGTATTCAGGTGTTTAATAAACAGAAGTGGAGTTCGAGCAGACCAAGGCCAGTCCGGTAGTAAAATAATTATTTGCAAGACGATAAGTAATTATTTAACTAGTGGGCACAAGTTAAAATAATAATGGCGCTTCTATTATTTTGTGACACATAATTTTATTTATAATTCCATTTTTCACAAGTTGGCGCACCATAAATAATGACGTGGTATTATTATAAGCATGGGTTTTATCTAAGTTCATGAATTTATTTAACTTCAATTATGCAATTAAATATTTTAACTGAAGTTCCATGTATATAAATAGACAATTACATCTATTGTGCTAGAGTGAACACACTGTATTGTTAGTGAATTGAGAATTGTTGAGCTAAACAATTTCTCTCTCGAATCCTCTTCCCACCACTCTCAATAATGAGAGACATTATTCAAGGCCTAAGAATAAGAGATCAAGAACGACCGACACAAGACACTCGCTTCGCTGCACTGGCACCTGGAGAATGAGTGGTGTCGATCAGAGGCCATTGGAGCACGTGTGGATCACCACTAGAGGGATTCTAGTTTGGATCATCACAAGCACAATGAGATAATCTGGAAGGGTCATTCAGAATGATCAGCATCATCAATGAAGAAAATAATGAAGATCCAAGTATTCTTTTCTTTATGAAATTAATTAAATTAATTAAAAACATGATGTGCAAGATCCTCTCTAAAGGTTTTGGGACTCTTCCTTCTTTGTCTAAATATTTTATTCTATTCCATGGAGACTAACTTTCATCATTGTATTGATCCCGGAATAATCATTGATCATGGTAAAAATTAAAGTTGGGTGTCATCCCTACTATGCTTCCGCAGCACCAAAAACCTTCATTAGGTAAGTCTCCACAATAACCTTTAATAAATGGTGATTGATTAATTAATTGAGGAAAATCTCACTTATCAATTTTTAAGAAGATAAGAAATATTATTTTAAAGACTATAATATCATTGAAAAATAAAATTAAACCCCAAACCCATCACTTTCTTTATCATATTTCATTCAATCACATTTCTTCATTAACTTTTCTTAGCACTAAAACCATATAATTTCAAAACACCCTTTTCCCTTAAGTGTAAATTTATTTTTGAGAACTACTCTCTAGAGACTACCTAGGGTTACCACTACTACTGCATTTAGACTAGGAAATGTTTTTTATTTCCACACCCCCTGACAGATTTTAGTGTCACTGAGTACAACTAACAATTTTTGTTGTGGTTTATTCACTGAGGAACTAGTATGCATCTTCTACATTTTCATCAAAGGTTTTGGGGAGGATCCTACAGAGTATACTTGTATGAGCATCCCTATATATATTATGTCTGGAGTATGAGGTTGGTAAATGGGATGGACATTACTAGATAGCGATGGTTATTGGAGTTGGTTGGTGTTCACATCATTACTACAGTAAGACTTGTCTTGTGAAATTTCATTTGGATCTTTTGGTTTATGAATAGAATCACATACATAATGGATTTGGTTTATTTACTATATTATGGAATTTATTGGTGGTTATTTATTTGTTCTTGGGTTTTATAAGGTAAATGTCTCCCATATGTATTTTTTCATACTCTCGGTACTAGTCACCAACTTGTGGACCATTGGAGGTGGGTTGTGATAGAGCTATTTTTACTCATATTTATTATTATAATATCAAGATGATAGTTTCATATGTTGATGTAAAGATTTATTTTTTTCAATTATGGTGAGATGATCACTCCATGCACTATGACTGAGGTTTAAATAAAAAATAAAGTATTTGTGATCTTGAGGTAATCAAGATTGGTCTTTGATATTATTTTTTTTAAGTTTTTTAGTTTTTATTTTCAATATAATTATATTTATATTAATTATCTTGTAAAGTGTGTGTGTGTGTGTACTTTTCCCCATTGATAATGAACATTGACTCCATGATCATATGTTCATCAGTGTTCCTCATTCAATGTTATTTTTAACTTAGACTAGTTTCATGGTTCTTTTTAATTATTTCTTTATATATTTGTTTTATTTTGAATTGGTAAATAAGTACCCTATGGAGTTCTTTGTATGCATGTTGGTCCAAAAAGGATCAAAGCACGTAAATCCTTTGTGACATGTTTTTTTAATTTTTTTAATTATTTATATTAATCAACATTATTTATTTTATATTATTTTTATCATTTCTATATGAATTTTCTAGATTAATTAGTGATTTTTTTTCCACTATGGTGTTTTTTCATTTCATTTATACCAATACTGAAACCAAAAAATGGTATTAGAGGCTGTGTAGTTTTTTGAGATATCTTTGATAAATTCAATATTAATAAATTTACTAGTGATGCCTATTTTAATATTTAGAGTACCAAAATATGAGCTTTACTTTTCAAAAAATGAGTTTTAAACTCTATTTCTATAAATAAGAACAAGTTTAATTATTTTTACTCTCATAATCAATAGATAAATACATGTTATATATATTTTCCCTTGAAAATTCTTGATAAGGATCATAGTATTATATTTTTATCATTCTATGATAAAGTAACTAAGAGATTCTTAACTTCATTAGTGTTAGATATCCTTATCGGTATGAATGTTACTATAGTTTCCAATGAAAATCCAATCATGAGTATTTATATATTTCAATTCAAAGAGGCTCTATCACATTTTTTTTCTTATTTTTGGATCATTTTGTAGAGATACACCCATAGGTTTAAGATTTTAAATAACACATTAACAATTATTGGGAATTACTCCCTTGAGAAGTGTTCGGTCTTATTAACTCAGGTCTCTTTCTGATCAATCTTTCTAGGGAGGTATATTTTTTAAAGGCTTGGTATAGGGAATCATGCTTCTTTATAACCTTTTAGTTCACCCCATTCATATGGACTTTTAGTTTTCATATAAACCATGATCCTTCTTTGGAAGCAGTTTGGATTTGATTCCCAAGTATCCATTTTCCTTTTTAAAACCATTCCATTTTATATCTTCTTAGTAATTATGTTGTTCATAGTTCGGATTTCTATTATCAGTATACACATTCAAAATGTGTTCCTTATCCTTGCCTTTAATAGGTGAAAATTTTGATGAATTAAATGAAATTTATAATTGATACTTATGTTATTGAGGCTTGATCTTGAAGGCAAGTCAGCTATTGATTCTCAATATTGCAAGGATTTTTTGTTCCTATATAGTATAAAAAAGGGTAAATAGGTAACAAAGATTTAGGTGGATGTTCTAGTTAGGGAATAGGTTCTTTTAGTGATAGAAAAAAAATCTTCTTCTCAGAATCATGATATAGACCTCCAAAGCAAGACCAACTTAATGAAGGGAGGGTGTGAAATTCCTTTATCACTATAGTATGAAAAACTAAATCAAGATATCATAAATATTAAATAAAAAAATGAACCTATAAAGTTATAAGGAGCAAGGATTATGGAATTTTTTGTGTTGAAAAGCCTCTGCCTAAAGAAAATGGACCTCATGTAGGGGTACAGTTTTCTGAGTAAAAGACTCACTGAGTCTTTTATTTTGGAAATAACAATACACTTCATTAAGTGTATGATTTAACTTGAGTCTGTTGTTTTATCTTTGATGAATATATAATGAAAAACTATTAAAAAAATACTAATAACCTAAGGTTTTATGAAATACCAATCATTTAAGGATTTATGATAATCCAATTATCAAAGGAATTTCAAAATACTGATGGTTTGAGGTTTTTTTAAAACCCATTAATCTGAAAGATTGAATCTGTGTTGACCAATCACTGTAGAGGTTCTTAATAACCTCATTGGTATTTATGGAAAAATGATAATTTCTTCATAAGAAGATCATTAAACTACCATTGATTCTACTAAAATTGAACCTGAAGTTTATATAATTTGACCAATGAAATATTTTCTATAAATAGATACATTCTTCAAGGAACAAATGAAAATACATGACACACCCTTATGAAAGAGATTAAGATTGGTCTCTTGAATTCGTGAAAATACTTATTGCATTAAGATATTCTGATCAATGTAATTTTTCTTTCTGAGTGTTCTTCTAAGAGATTATGTTTGTGAGGTTTCATTATAAAATATCTTAGAGTTTCTTACTATGTTCTCTGAGTTTCTGATCATGTTGATCAAAGGATTTTAGGTGCAGAAGATAGATTTGAGCTTCCAATTAGTAAATGTAGTAAATTTTTAATTAGGTTGATAGAGGTATTCCTCTAGGAAGACAGATTTGAGCTTCCAATTTATAGAAGCTGACACCTACTAATAGGTTCACAGTTTAGGGTTTCATATTTTGGGAAAACAAACTTTTCAATAAATTTATAGTCAAAGATACCTTAAATCAGGTCTATAGATTCCTCTTATTATTTGGTTTAAAGTAAATTTTTAATAATACCCTATAAGGGGTACATGATTAGTAAATTTTTACTCTATGTTTTGTTATTATTATTGTGATAGATCGTTTATCAGTAATAGATAGAATTAAAATAGTTTATTTTTGTCTACTACATTTATTACTTTTATCAGTGGTTGTAAAATATAAATTATTATATTACAACTGCACTTACTTTTATTTTACTTTGATTGTATTATGGATATATCAAATATTTGTTCTTCCGATATATTTTAATACCCGAGGTGGACAAAAATTGTTAGTTATTTTCAACAACAATTCAACCCCACCTTATAGTGTTATTTTCATCCATATATTGGACCAAAACTTGGCATCATAGAAATTTTCTATGGTTTGATACTGAGAATGGGATAAATATATTGTTTTCCATTACCTTTTAATTTATTCAATTTCTTAGTTTCCTTACACTAATGTGTTGTAGATTAAAAATATTTTTCCTGTTTTGATTGTAGATATTATGAATGTTGGAAGTCTAGAAAATCTAAATCCAAACATACCACCTATTTTTTATGGAAATGATTATAAGTATCAGTGAGATCATATGAAAATGTATGTTATTAATAATGGTATTGATAATTTTATTATGCTCATTGATATCTATAAAATTCTAGATAAGGAAGTTTCTAATTTTTTTAGAGAAAAAAGGCTGAATTTTAGTTAAAATTTCAAGTTAGAAATACTTTGTTATGTTATATGCAAAGAAATATTTATATTTGAGTATCTTCTTGTCACAAGCTTTTAAAATTTTAAATAATATTGAAGTTACTCACTTTGGTACTTCTAAATTTCTTGAGATAAATTGATCTATGTTGAGGGATGATTATTAGAGTTTTGATTTTCTACATGATTAAATAGTCTCTCAAATGCATCATAGGTTTATAACAATTGTAAATAGTCTATAATATATTGGTGAAAAGTAATTATTAGATGATTAGTTAGTTGAGAAGGTTATAGATATTTTACCCAAGGAATAGGAATCTAAAAGGATATCTATAGATGATACAAAACATATCACTAAGCTAAGTATTGATGGATTAATTGGAACACACATTTAATGAGGGAGTAGATTAAAGAAAGATACATAAAGAGAAAGGAAGAAGAATGGTGTTTCTTTTACATCCATCAAAACTTCAAATTATAGATTTTTTAATGAAAATTATATCTCATGTTAATAATCATGTTGATCTAAATTAGGGTGGAATTGCTAAAATTTTTATAAGAATGAATAAATATACGAGAAGGAATTATTTTTTGAAAATATTATTAGAAGGATAGAAATGATAAATATGAAATGAATGATTTAAAAAATCCAATTTTTTATGAGGGTAGAAAACCAGGTCATATTTGACCTGACTATCCTGAACTGAAAAAGCAAATATATAAAATATTTAAAGAAATATTCTAAGAAGAAAAGTAAAAAAAAGTTTGAAATCCATGGTCACATGGAGTGAAATTGAAGGAAATACTACTTCTAATAGTTCATCAAAAGATAGTGAAGAAATTAGAATAATTACAGGTTTCTATACTAATATTACTAAATTCAATATGTTTTTAATGGGTAGAATGACTATTGAATCACTTACATACTTAACTCTTGTGTCTAAATGTTTTTATGATTTAGAAGAAGAAAGTGATAGTGAAGAATATTTTTATGCCCCTACCATTTAAGAAATTTAATTATATGTTACAAGTATTGAAAATCATAAGAATATATTAAAATATGAATATGAATAAGTTGAGATAGATTTTTCTAAGATTATTAAGGAGTACAATGATCTTATAACTAATTCAGTTGAACAAAATAAATAGTTGAATATATTCTCAAATGAATTAAAAAAGGTGAAGAATGAGAATATCAAGATTGTTTTAGAGTTATATATTATAAATATGAATATTGAATTAAAAAAAATCAAGGTTAATTCACTATTAGTACATATTATATTAGATGACTATAAGAAGAAAAGTTTTGTGAAAAAACATAGAATATATGTTTTACTCATGATGATAACAAGATTGTTAAGCTAAATTAAAAAATTTAAATTTTGAATAAGTTGGATAATTTAATAAATAGAAGAAAATAATTTGAAATGTGTCTAGAAAATTGAGAACTAATATAACTTCAACTATTCTAGGTTTTAAAATCATTAGAAGTTCAGTCTATCAGAAAAATTATTTTGTTCCAAGTCAAGCTCCATTTTGTACAAAATGTAATAGAGGAAATTGGAAGGGAAATTGTTCATTAAAAAAAATAAAATATTTTAAATGATTCTAATAATTTATCTCAAATGAACCAACTACTTATGAACACTACAATTCCAAGCATATGTGGTTGCCAAAAATATTATTTCCAAATAATGATGGACTGAAAAAGTTCTATCTATCGCTGAATTAATTTTGAAGATCTGAATTTTTTGTTCACCAGTAGTTAAACATCTATTTCTAGTACCTATTATTTCTTTTTAAGTTTATTAGAACTATATTTTAATATTTTTCATGTTCTAATTAGTTTTTTAAATTTTTAATTTTTTCTTTATATATAGCATAAATCCCTTCTGTTTAGGATGAATTTTCTTTTTTTATTAACTTCTAAAAAAATTACTTTAAGTTTCTAGATAATTTTTAATTTATAAGTTAGAGTTTATCTGGAACCATATTTGACATAAGAATATAAATTCATTTTAATGGTAGGTAACTTATAGATAATTGTAACTATTATTCCTTAAATTTACCATATTTTCGAAGATTTTTTATACGTTTGAATTTTCTATGCCTGTTATTCTATCGAAAAATAAAAATTATATTTTCATAAAGTTAAAGCAACAGAAGATAAAAAATTAATTAATTTCTAAAAAAATTGATGTAATATTCTTTGGTAGGAATCAATCCTAGCCATTGGATCATGGAAAATCTCAAATGTTTTCTAACACCTATATAAAGGTGTGGACCCTAAGTTGGTTGGATGCATTCACTATGGAACAATAGTGAATCTCTTTTAGATTTTCAGAATCATTATTCATTTTCAGATTATGCTATGACTTCTTTAGGAGATCTTGCAACTAGAGATATTCTTATAGAAATATTGATTGACTCATAAATTTTTGATAAAATATGATTTCATGCTTCAAGGTGTAATTGATTATCATGTTTAAAATACATTGATGTTGTCGACTAAAGAATACAAGTTTTTTTTCACATGTTGGTTAGATATTTTTACATGATCACTTCCTTTTTAGAAGTTTAAGAAGTAAAATAGGTAAATTTTTTCTTATTTGAACATTAGTTTACTCTTACTCTTGAAATATTTGCTGAATTAATTAGAATACTACTAAAAGGAGAAAATATGTTTGTATCTCATGAACTTTAGGACTATCATGGAAGTTTCTCAAAAACATATGATAAGAATAGTCTATTTTTCATAGATGAGAAAGTACATAAAGTCGGACATCCACCACTGGAAGTAAGAATATTGTTTCAATGGGTACATTCTTTCTTTATACTAAGGAAAGGAGATAAGGATATGATCAAGATGCAAGATATGTATCTACTAGATTTCCTGGTGAATTTTTAGAAGCTGAATCTTAAAAAATTCATTTTTTTATATATTAAAGATCTATGAAAAGGATTAGTTAAGATAAATATATTTTTATTTTAATGTCTCAGTTTTTTCTATATAAGAGTTTAGAATATTCTTGAGAATATTTTCGGAGTTAGGTGTTAAGACGGAATGAGATTCTAAATCTCGGTGTGCCTGGAATTAATTTTTAAAATATATTAAATATCACACCTGTGAAAATTTCCTAAAAAAAGTTGACTAAATCTTAAATGAAGGCCCATATTAGAAATAATAGGGCACCATTGAGTTTATAATTTGGGTTTTACCCCAGGTGTGACATAACCTTTGTAAACGTGATACATTTGTAAAAAAGTTATCATGGATGTAAATGAATAAAATGAATAAATTAATTATTTTATTTTATTTTTTTAAAATGCATTAAACTACCTCTCCATAAATACATTGAAATGGAGTTTTTCTCAGGGTTGGTCGCTAAACCCTGGAGACCTAGATGACCGTTGGAGAGCATTAGGGGAGAGCACTCTTAGAGAACAATTGTGAATCAAGATCAGATTGAGGCGTGATGCAGGTGTTTCCTGAGCGACAGATTTAGCAAGAATCCAACCAACATGGGTAAGTAGTTTTATCAACCTCATATCCGCATCTTGTGGCATGATTCAGGGTGGAATCAGTGGATGCTGATGGAACTAGTGGAGACATGTGAACATTCTAGAATTTCTGTGAAATTTTTGACTACACGATGTGTAGTTCCATGAACACACATCGTGCAACCTCTTATATGAAATGCTAGGGTTTTAGAGTGGAGAAAAGTATCACACACAATATGACCCACATCACACACTATGTTACCCTCATCTGACCAGTCGGTGTGTAAAGGGAGTACATGCCCAGGAGGTTGGGTGGAGTTTCATGTCATGTGGTCCATGCCACACGATGTGTACAACCTTCTAGGTAGCTTGACGTGTACATGTAGCACATTCCTAGGAGATCATGTGGTTCTAAATGTTGCGTATGAAGATCCACATAATGTGTACTTAGAAAATAACATGGTTATGGGTAGGCTATACTCTGAGTACCAACCCAGATATCTACACACCATGTATTGAGAAAATATACATGTCATGTGGGCACGAGACACCGGAAGTGATAGACTTAGTGATAAGTGTGGTGTACCCCCAGGGACACATCGCGTACTCCTTAGAGGATTGTTAGATTCCTATTTATTCTTAGCTCATCTTTGTTGTTAGCTTGTGTGAGCTAACTTGGACCAGTATCGGTTGAGTGTGTTCTCTTGTTCTATTTCTATGAGGGTTCAGTGAGGCATAATGTAACTATCATAGAGGTTGATCCCTCTATATCTTCTTGTGATTAGTGTAGTGTGGGAGAGTTCCATCATTCTGGAATGAGTTTCCTCAGTCCGCTTTGATAGATATCTCAGTAGTTTGGAGCATGTATCCCTCCGAGAGGCCTGAAATGATCCTCATATCCTTAGTGTTTCCTTAGATGGGGTTATCAGCATTGGGATGACCAATAGTTACATGGGATCTGATCCCCTATCTAGGAGGATGTTTCTAGTAGGGTCTAGTGTCCCCCACTGATTCAAGGTCATTAACTCCCTATATTCAAGATCTGATCTTTCTGATGGGGTATTAGTTTGATGGAGTGTGTATCTCATATGAATCCCCTCAATATCCAACGTGACTTTCCTTGTATCAAGACCTGATTAGTGTGACCTCTATGATGAGTGTATTCAGTGGTGGTATAGCTCATAGGGTGTATTCTCCCAGATGAGCATTGTATGGAACCTTCAAGTAGGAATCCTGGGATGGTTTTACAATTATGATCTTACCTTGAGATTGTGTGTCTACTACAAGTATATCTATATATTTTATTGTATGTCTCACCTTATTATTTACATATCATGTGATGAGTTGATTACTCTTGATGTTTTGTTTTTGGTTATTTCAGGGTGTCCTATTGGGTATTGTTATACTCACCCCTACATGGGCTCTTCCCACACATGTCATGTCTTATGTAGATGAAAAAACTTTTTACAAAGTCCTTGGTGGACTAGGATTAGGTAGAGAAATTTTAGGCTAGATAAATCGAGGTTTGTATCGATATTTCATACGGCATCATTCCCCTCCTTCTGTGAAGGTCAGACTTTACTTTTCGGTTTTAGTTGGGCCTATATTGGGACCCTTTTTTTTACATTCCAGTACATTTTTTCATAATCTAGTTGTGGGATTATATATGTATGCATGCATTATTTTCAGTTTTTTTACATTTCATCATTTTATATACTTGGATATGTGTGCATTCATATAGGTACTTAAGTATAATACCTCCCATGTGTGTGATATGCCTTCTTGGCACTAGTCGCCAGCCCCTAGCCAATTGGAGGTGGGCTTGGGGTAGTTGTGTCTCAGGCTTCATCAGTTTAGGTCGTAATAGAATGGTATTAGATCTGTACCCATCCTGAAGTTTTATGACACTTCATGGGTTTAGGATTTGATTATGGAGTTTCTTTTGTCTAGCTGTGAGGTTTAGTTTGGGAACTATGGAAATAGTGTTAAATTTTTTTGAGTATGGATCTCAGGACATGGTGTCCAGTGTTGGTGTGGAGGCTAATATATACATTCACTAGGACCTTGATAACCTGCTTGTTGACTCAGTATATGTAGACACTGGTTTAAGGGAATACATTTGTACATGCATCATATAGGAATAGTTTGTGATTTCCATATCCTTCTTGAGTCAGTTCTCTAAATATAATCATTGACTGTGGTACATATTGATAATCTTCAAGATGCTTCTATGATGATAGTCAAATATGATTCCAAGATAGTGTCATTATGATGACCACATTAGTGATGAGGTTTCAGATCAGGGATCCACTCATGTGGTGTTCTTATCTAGGTGGGAATCAAGTAGTGCTACCCCCAGTTAAGTAGCACATGGATCCATCTATGGATCAGGTTGATGATCATCCATTTGTTGATCAATCGATAAATCCGATAGGATGGGATGATGGTACATGAAATATTGGCATGTTACATGATTTCCAGCTATGGGGATCACTAAGGTTCCATGATGAGACAAACCCTTAGGTGGTGGAGGTTTGACTCAAGGTAGTGGTCTGAGTTTCTAGCGCGTGCAGTCCTTGACTAATCGAATGGTTACACTTGCAACCCTTTTTCTCCATAGAGAAATAGTTGGATATTTTGGTACAAGAAGATGATGAAACTTTTATGAGTGTGGATTTCAGGTTTTAGAGATAGATATCTCCCAGGTTTTGTGGTGATCTTGGATCCCCCTTCTCATATGGTTGTGGATTGGTGTGTGCTTGTGGTGAAAATGTCCCTCTTGGATAGGACCCCTCTCTGATGGTGGTCCAGGTGGTGAGACTTCACCAGGGTGATGTAGGGAATTGGTATATCCATTTTTAGTGACTTTTTAATTAACTTTGTATATTCAAGGAAGACGTACAATTCCCCCACCAAGATTCTTTCTTGAGACGCGATCCAAAATAATGTGGGGTAGTTAGTGCCACCCAAAGAAGATAGTGATGAGGTGCGGTGGATGAGTTTATATGAATTGTGAGTTTGAGGTTTTTGGTTGTGCTAATGTGTTATAGCAATCCATGGTGGTGGTAAATAGGTGGGATAGGGAAATAATGGATTCCATGCAGTGGGAGCTCACAGAGGCTTGAGTGCAGTTTGAGGTACGATGTGTGTCTTCACTAAAGACATGTGCCTATTGTGGTATGTAATAAAAAAAAATATTTCCTAAGTTAAAATGCAGTATAATGGTCAACCTAGGTTGTCTCCATAGATGAGTTAACAACATTAAAGTTTTCACCTTAAATTTGATAAAGAAGTGGAGATTATTTTTGAAATTATTTGATTTATAAAACCAACTAAAGTAACAAAACAAGAGAAATAAATGAATAATAATATTGAAAAAAATTGAAAAAGAAAGAGATTAAAAATAACTATGTGAATTGGGTGATTAGGTCAGGATCATTTTTTCGATTGTAATGCTATCATAGTTCCAATTTAACAAATTCTCTTCTACTAAGCCGATTAAAGTGAGATTTCATGATCACTTACTCTCACTCTCTTGATCAATAGTGATGATGAGAGTAAAAATTTCCAAGATCACATATCAATATAATCTCTTTCCTATGTTCTAAATAGTTTCATCAAATACCCTCAATTGACTTAGGAAATTCTATATCGGGTCTTGTTTATCTCAAACAATCAAGAATATCCAGTACCCCGCCCATACATACTAACGATAACCAAGTAATTCACCACTAATACATGATCTATTACATCGTATATAGACCATAACCTAGAATAGGGATAAAATGATCATTAAACAAAGAAAAAACAACAAAAATGGAATCTAAAACCAAATACAATCATTCTTGATAATAAAAACTATTATTAGAAATTGAAACAAACTTTTCAAAAGAGAGAAAAGATTTCATACCATTAAGTGAATGAACTCAAACATTACAAAAGGGAAAACCTATCCTTCCCCAATAACTCATAGTATTACCCATACCTGTAAAGGGAATCCATGAATAATGGGGAATAAGAATACATTACAAAACTAAAAAGAAAGAAAATAGAGAAAAAAAATAACATAAAAATTTCCTCTAGAATCTTTCCACCGAAATTTTTCTTCTGTTATACCAAACATACCTCTAAAAAACACCAATACCCCTTATTAAAAAAATTTATAAATGATTTTTTCTAAATTACCTCTAAATTTCATAGCTATTGGGCACGTTTATAGGGAGTTATGACCAAATTACTGAAGAACACATTTTCTAGATGAGGATACTCTTGAACTTCCTCTAATTAGGGGCATTAAAATGAAGACTTAATGAGATAATTTCTCCATTTAATTTAATTTAAGAATTATTCATGGATTCCTATTTCATATAAACCTGTAATCACCTAATTTGTAGGTATTTAGGCCAAGATATTCCTCATTAATTGATGTGGGGTCCATTTTGTCAGACAAAAAAATTTCTCCTCTTTATTGATTTTTTTGGGCAGGTCTGTTTCGAATTGGATATGGGTATAGAAGAAAAAGTCTAATCCCATGAAAAAATTAATCATAAATAAAAGGAATAAATTAAATTGGATCAAAATTTTAAAATTTATTCTTGAAATACAGAAGATCCAGAAAACTGTTAAATTTTCAGAATTAAACAATTTTTAAAATTAATCCATAAATTCAACAAAAATACAAAAATAATGCAAATAAGTTCACATTGATTAATTGTAAGTAATTAAATCATTGAAGCACACATTAAAAATAATGAAAATATTAACTCTATATATTCCCCCACACTTACATCTTGGACTCCAGGACAATTCATCATGAAAATCAAATCAAAGAAAATTCAAAAAACATACTAATGAGATCCACCAATTCCACACCAAGAAATAAAATATATCATGCCTCATAAAAGAACATTATTTTAAATTATCTATTTAGATCATTTAATATATTTTCTCTTTATTTCTCCTTCTATACACACAAAACACCTACCTCGCATGAATTTTCTATCATCTCACAAATGTCAATTTTTAACAAGGATTTTCTCATTCAAACTCATGAAAGGGTCCCTATAGGCTTGATAAATTTATAATTATCCACCCTATGTGATTCAAGGAAATTTATATATCATAATGAATTTACAGGGTTGTTCCTTGGATTTTTATTTTTGGGATTTAGATGTTAATAATTCTGAGACCGAATGAGAAAGGATTGCCTCTTTTTGAAAAAGAATTACTAGATTCTTATTTTCACTCAAGTATGGTATCCGCATAACTCATCGTAATGGAAAATCATCTCCATAATTATAAAAACTAAAGGAAATTTAACACCATTAATCATTTTAGAATAAAAAATTTCAATCATCTCAAACATATTTTTTATTGAAAGTTTTAGGCACAATTTTCTTTATCTATGGAAGCTCTAGAAAGACACAACTTCTCTTATCATGAAAGATCTAAAAAGGCACAGATTTCGAAAGAATGAATTATTCAGCAAAAAAATAATCTCTAAAACATTTTATTTTCCACTTAAATTTTCACCAAATGAGATATCAGAACACAAGACAACTTCCCCCCACACTTAAGTTAAACTAGATCATGCAATTTCACTTCAAGAGTAGGATGGATAGGGAAAATTAGCTTGTAATGTGGCTAAAATAACATGAAATTCATGAATTCTAAGGGATACAAGGATTAAATGTACAAGGAGAACCATAATGAAAAGAATTATCTTGAAAATGGGTCTTAAACCAATTAAATACCTCAATCATTTAAAACAAAAGTACCTCAAGCCCTCAAGTTTTTAAGGGAATAAATCAAATTATGGTTAATGAAATCATGGTTTAGTTATCTCAAGAAGTGTGGTGAATGAAAATAATATGATAAAAATGGTTCAAATGTCTCATGGGAAAGTGATTTCAAAGATAAGGATAATGATATGCGGCATGAGATTCAAAAATCAGAGTACCTTTCATGAAATTATCAAAGATTTGAACTTGAAACAAAGTCATTTTCAGCATTCATTTAAGCTTAGTTTCATGGAATAAATTGGTTCACTCATTGAAATGAATTTAAAAAATAAAAATTATAAAAATTTCAACTCAAAATTTTCAAAAACACACAAAAATTGAAAAATAAACACACAAATTTTAAATACAAATTTTTTTTTGAAAAAAAAAACAACAAATGAAAATCCTAAACTAAAAAAGGTTCTCTCCCCCACACTTAAATGATGCAATGTTCAAAATTAATTAAAATGGATTTAACATGTAATAATATTTGAAAATTAATCACAGAAATAAAGTAAGTGTTATGGAGAGGTACAACCTGACTTATTCACAGTGCAATTTTGAGTTAAGCTCATAAGTGTTGCACACTAAAAATATACAAGAAAAAATATATATGATAACATAAGAAATTTATTTAAAGAAAATAAAATAGAAGTAGAATGAGAATATAAGGATAGATCTTGGTTTAATTCCCCAAGTGGGCCCTAAGTTTTTACTGCCTCTATATGGGAAATTTCAGTTGGTTATCCCCAATCTGATGGTGGGTGGAGTTTCTTGCTCATGAACCACTAAAACATCTTCTTTCCAACATTCACTTATTTATTTTTTATATGGAATCCATGGATATAATATTCCAAATCTACTCCCAAGAAAATGAGATGCATATTGTATAGTGGTGGTCGGATAAAGAATGAGTCCTCCTCCTTTATTTCCACATGCATAACCACTTCTTCATTATCTAGTGGTTGCTGAAGCCATGCTGCATCAATGGAAAAATCAAACAGAATTTCATAGTGTAATTCAATTTGAATAAAATTAAAACATGAGGAATCAATATCAAATTATTCCCTTTCAAATTAAGGATCTTGAATCTATTTTTCCTCAGGAAAATCGACTTGGATCGCCTATTGAACTCCCTCCAATAAATGATAGATATGTCAGGGGAGCTCCATATGTTCCTCTTCAGGTGACTCATCTCATTCATCATATTCATAACCCTTAGTTGGATAAGCTTCAATTAATTCTTTAGTGGGAAGTACCTCTTGTAGTAGAGCATTAGTAGATGGAGATGAGTAGTCAGTCTCCTCTATTTGAAAGATGAGTGGGGAAATCACTTCCAGCACTAGTTTGGATTCAGGTTCAGGTTGAGGTCCCTTGTCCACCAATACTTCCTCCTTGTATTTCAATCTTTTATAATCGAGTTTGACTTGATTAAGCATGTCCACCCATTCTTGAAGTGACAGACCTATGACATGGCCACTCAACATTTTCTTCACCAAAATAGTGAGTTCATGAACCCTTTTTAAGAGGGATTTCTCATCATCATGAATCATTTTTCCATGCAACTACGAGTAATCAATCCAAGAAGAATAATTTCAATTTTCTTGCATCATAGAAATTATTATTTTTAGTTCTTTTAAATTAAATCAAAAAAAATTATTAACAAAATTTCAGAATTAGATTGTTGGTACTGTCTTTTTTTCAAAAATGCCAAGTTTTGACACATGATTGTCATGGTGTGTGAGGAAAACTTATATTTCCTAAGTTAAAATGTAGTATAGTGGCCAACCTAGGTTTTCACTAGAGAGGAGCACACAACAATCAAGATATCACCTTAAATTTGATAAAGAAGTGGAGATTATTTTTGAAATTGTTTGATTTAGAAAACAAACTAAAGTAACAAAACAAAGGAAAGAAATGAAGAAAAATATTGAAAACAAATTGACAAATAAAGAGATTGAAAATAGAAATATTAATTGGGTGATTGGGTCAGCATCAGTTTTCCAATTGCAATGTTATCATAGTTCCAATTTATCCAATTATCTTCTACTAAGATGATAAAAGTGAGATTCCACAATCACTTCCTCTCACTCCCTTAATCAATGGTTATGGTGAGAGTAAACCTTTCCAATATCTTAGCTCAACATAATCACCTTCCTATGTGCTAAAGAGATAAAACTAATACCCTCAATTGAATTAGGCAATTCCTAACCGAGTCTTGTTTATGCCAAATAATCAAGAATATCCACTACCCCTCTCACACGTACTAATGACCTCCAAGTACTTCACCACTAAAACCTGATCTATTCCATAATATATAGACCATAACCTATAATAGGGATAAAATGGTCATTAATGAAAGAAATAACAACAACAAAATCTAAAACCAAATATGATGGTACTTGATAATAAAAACTGTTATTATAAATTTAAACCAACTTTGCAAAAGAGTGAAAATATTTCATACCATTAAGTGCATGAACTCAAACATTACAAAAGGTAAAACCTCTCCTTCCCCAATAAATCATATGATTTACCCTCCATGTAAAGGGAATAAATGAAGAAGGGGGAATAAGAATACATTACAAAACTAAAAAGAAAGAAAAGAGGGAAAAATAAGAATAGAAAAATTTCATCCAAAATCTATCTACCAAATTTTTTCTTCCATTTTGCACACCATACCTATAAAAATCACCAATATATCTTCTTAAAAGTTTTTTATAAATGAATTTTTATATCTACCCGTGAAAATTCATAGATATTGGACATGAATAGATGGATTTATGACCAAATTATTGAAGTACACTTTTTCTGGATGAGGAGACTCTTGAACTTCCTTCACATGGCCGCATAAAAATAAAGCCTGAATGAGTGAATTTATCCATGTAATTTAACATAATAATTATTCTTGGATACCTCTTTCATATAAACCTAAAATAACCTCATTTTGAGGTCTTTAGGCCAAGTTATTTCTAATTAATTGATATGGGGTTCATTCTTTCGGCCATAAAAATTGCTCCTCTTGATTGATTTTTTTGGGCTACTGTGTTTTGAATTGGATATGGGTCCAGAATACAAAGTCTAATACCATGAAAAATTTAATCCTAAATAAAAGGAATAAATTAAATTGGATCAAAATTTTAAAAGTTATTTCTGAAATATAGAAGATCCAGAAAACTATTAAATTTTCAGAATTAAAATTTTTCATAATTAAGCCAAAAATTCAACAAAAATAAAAAATGATGCAAATAAGCTCACATTGATTAATTGGAAAGGATTAAATCATTGAAAAACACATTAAAAATTATGAAAATATTAACTATATTTATTCCCCCACACTTAACACTTGGACTTCTAGACAAGTCAGCATCAAAATCAAATCAAAGCAAATTCAAAACACATAACAATGAGATCCACCAATTCCACACCAAGAAACAAAAGATATCATGAATTATTAAAAATAATTATTTAAAATTATTTATTCAGATCATTCAATATATTTCCTCTCCATTTCTCCTCCCATGCACACAAATTACCTACCTCACATGAATTTTCTCTCATCTCACAAATGTTAATTTTCAACAAGGCTTTTCTCATCCAAACTCATGAAAGGGTCACCATAGGCTTGATAAATTTATACGTCTTCACCCGATGTGATTCAAGGAAATTTATTTATCATGATGTCTTTTCAGGGTTTTTCTGTGGCTTTCAGTTGGTAGGATTTATATGTTGATAATTCTAAGACCAAATGAGAAGTAATTGTCTCTTTTTGAAGAAAAATTGCAAGTTTTTAATATTCACTCATGTATGGTATCCTCCTAACTCCTCATAGTATAAAATCAGCTCCACCATCATGAAAAATCAAGGAATGTGCACACCATCCATCATTTCAGCAGAAAAAATTTCAATCATCTCAAACATAATTTTTCTTGAAATCTTCAGGCACAACTTTCTTTCTTCATTGGAAGCTCCATAAAGGCACGACCTATCTTATCATGAAAGATCTAGAAAGGCATAAATTTTGAAATGATTAATTATTCATAAAAAAAATAATCTCTCAAAAATTTTATTTTCCACCCAAAGTATCACTAAATGAGGTAGCACAACATAATAAAACTTCCCCACACACTTAAGTTAAACTAGATCATACAATTTTACTTCAAGAGTAGGTTGGGTAGGGAAAATTGTCTTGTAATGTAGCTAGCCTAATCGAAAATTCATGGATTCTAAGGGATACCCATATTAAATGTAAAAGGAATGACAAAATGAAATGAATTATCTTGAAAAGGGGACTTAAACCAATGAAATACCTCAATCATTTAAAACACAAGTACCTCAAACCCTAAAGTTTTGAAGGGAATAAATCAAATTATGGTTAAAGAAAGCATGATCTGGTTCTCTCAAGAAGTGAGGTGAATGAAAATAATATGATAAAAATGGTTCAGAAGAAGTGATTTCAAAGATAAATGCAGTGATATGTGGCATGGGATTCAAAAATCAGAGTACTTTTCATGAAATTCCCGAATATTTGAACTTGAAAAAAAAGTCATTTTCAACATCATTTAAGATCATTTTCATGGAATAAATTAGTTCACTCATTAACATGGGTTTCAAAAATAGAAATGATAAAAATTTCAACTCAAAATTTTCAAAAACACACAAAAATTGAAAAATAAAAACACACAAATTTGAAAAATAAACAATTTTTTTGAAAAGAAAACAACAAATTAAAATCCTAAACTAAAAAGTTCCCCCCCCCCACACTTAAATGATGCATTTTCCAAAATACATTCAAATTTATTTAACATGTAATCATATTTGAAAATGAATCACAGCAAGCAAGTAAGTGTTATGGAGAGGTACAACCTGACTTATTCATAGTGAAATGTTAAGTTAAGCTCCTAAGTGATGCACACTACAAACCTATAATAAAAAGTAGAGAGGATAACATAAGAAATTTATTAAAAGAAAATAAAATAGAAATAGAATGAGAATATAAGGATAGATCTTGGTCTATTTCCCCAAGTAAGCCATGTGTTTTGACTACCTTCAAATGGGTAGTTTCAGTTGGTTATCCGCAATCTGATGGTGGGTGGAGTTTCTTTCTCATGAACCACCAAAACATCTTCTTTCCATCATGCACTTCTTCATTTTTTATAAGGACTCCATTGATATAGTATGCCCAATCCACCCCCATGAAAATGAGATGCGTCTTTCATGGTGGGGTTTGGACAAAGAATGAGTCCTCCGCCTTTATTTCCACATGCATAATCACTTCTTCATTATCCATTAGTTGTTGAAGGTATGCTTCATCAATGGAAAAATCAAAAGGATTTTCATAGTGTAATTCAATTTGAATAAAATTAAAACACGAGGAATCAATATCAAATTCTTCCCTTTCAAAGTAATCATATTGTGTCTCTTTTTCCTTAGGAAAATACACTTGGATCTCCTATTTAACTCCCTCTAATAAATGATCAATATGTATGGGGAGCTCTATATGTTCCTCTTCAGGTGCATCATCTCATTCATCATATTCATCTCCCTTCGTTCGATTAGCTTCAATTTATTCTTCAGTGGAAATTGTCTCTTGGAGTAGATTGGTAGTACATGGATGTGAGTATTCAAGCTCCTGTATTTGAAATATGAGTGGGGAAATCACTTCCACAACTGGTTTGGATTCTAGTTCAGATTGAGGTTCCTTATCCACTGGTACTTCCTCCTTGAATTTCAATCTTTTATAATCAATTTTCACTTGATTAAGCATTCCCACCAATTATTGAAGTGAGGGACCTGTGACATGGATACTCAAAATTTTCTTCACCAAAAAAACGAGTTCATCAACCCATTTTAAGAGGGATTCCTCATAATCATGAATCATTTTTCCTGTAGCTCTGAGTAATCAATACAAGAAGAATAATTTCAATTTTCATACATCATGGAAATTATTTTTTTAGTTTTTTTTAAATTAAAGTATAGAAAATTATTTACAAAATATCAAAATTAGATTGCTAGCACTACCTCCCTGGAAACAATGAAAATTTCTGACACATTCTTGTAATGGGGTGTGAAAAAAACTTATATTTCCTAAGTTAAAATGCAGTATAGTGGTCATGTTGTGGAAGCATCGAGATTCGGAATGACAGAAATGAGATACAGAAAGAAAATGCAGAAGAAAATAAAACACATTGAACACACACATTTACGTGGTCCGGAAAAAATCCCTACGTCCACGGAGAGGTAGAACATCACTATTATTTGGGAGAACATATTATAGAAATTTATCACAAAAATCCTAGCTTGAAAATGGGCTAGAAAAGGAGGAATACGATCCATTTTTCCACATAGTAAGTCCACGCCTCTACAGTGAAAGGCAACCACCCAAGTCAAAAGTGCTATAGTGGCTGTAGATTGGAAGTCCAAAAGGCTACCGTAAAGTTGAATCTGAAGTCCTCACTACTATAGTGATCTTTCAGTGTCAATAGGTTATCTCTACTATAATTGAGGGCCACAAGCATTCAACCCAACCGAATCGGGCTACACCAACCCAACAGGTCAACCTAGGTTGTCTTCAAAGAGGAGTGCACAACAATCAAGATGCCACCTTAAATTTGAGAAATAAGTGAAGATTATTTTTGAAATTGTTTGATATAAAAAAAAATCCAAGTAAAAAAACAAAGGAAATAAATGAATAAAAATATAGAAAAAAATTTGACAAAGAAAAAGATTGAAAACAGCGATATAAATTGGGTGATCGATTCAGGATCGATTTTCCAAATGCAATGTTATCATAGTTCCAATTTAGCCAATTATCTTCTACTAAATCGATTGAAGTGATATTTCACAATTTATTCCTCTCACTCCCTTAATAAATAGTGATGGTGAGAGTAAACCTTGTCAATATCTCATTTCGATCTACTCACCTTCCTATGTGCTAAAGAGCTACAGTGAATACCCTCAATTGACTTAGGCAATTTCCGATCGGGTCTTGTTTATCCCAAATAATCAAGAATATCCACTACCCCTCTCACATGTACTGAATAACGCCAAGTAATTCACCCCTAAGACATGATCTATTCCATAGTATATAGACCATAACCTAGAAGAGGGATAAAATGATCATTGATCAAAGTAACAACAACAATGGAATCTAAAACGAAATTTGATGGTACTTGATAATAAAAACTGTTATTAGAAATTTAAACCAACTTTTCAAAAGAGAGAAAATATTTCATATCATTAAGTGAATGAAATCAAATATTGAAAAAGAAAAAACTACTCCTTCCCCAATCACTCAGATGATTACCCCTCAATTTAAAGGTCATCCATGAAGAAGGGGGAAGAAGAATACATCACAAAACTAAAAATAAAGAGTGAAAAAAAGAATAGAAAATTTTCCTCCAAAATCTATACACCAAATGTTTTCTATTTTTATTCACACAAAACCTCTAAAAATTACCAAAATACTTCTTAAAAGATATTCTAAATTAAATTTTCTATCTACCCTAGAAATTTCATAGCTATTTGACACGTTTAGAGGGAGTTATGACCGAATTATTTAAGTACACTTTTTTCTGGATGAGGAGACTTTTGAACTTCCTCCACTTACCCACATAAAAATGAATCCTTAATGAGTGAATTTCTCCATGTAATTTAATAAAAGAATCATTATTTTAGTCTTATTTAATACAAAACTTTAATCACCTCATTTTGAGGTCTTTAGTCCAAGATATGCCTCATTAACTGATGTGCCATCCATTTTTTCAGCCAACAAAATTTATCCTCTTGATTGATTTTTTTGGGCCAAAGTGTTTTGAATTGGATCTGGATCCAGAATAAAAAGTATAATCCCATGAAAAAATTAATCCTAAATAAAATGAATCACTTAAATTGGATCAAAATTATAAAACTTATGCCCAAAATATAGAAGATCCATAAAACTGCTAAATTTTCAGAACTAAACAATTTTTACAATTAAGCTAGAAATTAAAAAAAAATACAAAAATGATGAAAACAAGATCACATTTATTAATTTTAAGGGATTAAATCATTGGAACATACATTAAAAATAATGAAAATATTAACTCTATCAACTTCCCATGTTGTAGTTTTCACACGGAGTTATGGGCCACTTTTCCCTCAGTGTATCCTCTGTTTGAGACCTAGTGATACTAGTAAAGCCCTTTATTCTTGAACCTTATATTGGAGACTCATGTAGAGAGGATCAATGATTTTATGATTCTACCAATATTGTGACCTAACTCTAGGAGGAGAGATAGATCCTCACATGGAAATATTTCTATAGTGGAAGTTGGACCCTATGATATTTTCCTTAGTATGGATTGGTTTCCAACCATCCATGATAAGATGTTTGCTACTAGGGGGTGTAGCAGTGATTCCAGTTTGATGGGATGGATTTTTCATCCTTTGATAATGAATGATCCTCGAACAGGGCGGGATGAGATCATTTGTAGGAGGTTACAATAACTTCCTTATCAGTTGGATAATATTACCCTTGGAGTAACGGATGAGATGAAATTTTATTTATAATGATGGTGGAGTAAATAGACATCCTTATTAATGATGTGCTAGGTTTACCTTCCATCAAAAAATTTCTTTCTGCATAAACTTGCACTAGGGATGACCTGATATCTATGCTAGTATATCAGACGACCCCGTGTAGCTATAAGAGCTAAAGGTGCATTTGGGGAAATCTAATCTAAAGAGAAAATAGATTTGTAAGGACCGATGTGTTTCTTGGGTTTCTCTATGTTGTTATATTGAGAGGAGAATGAGTTCTTGAGGTTTGGATATGGATTGTTGTCACTTGGGCTAGGTGACACAAGGGAAAGTATACACTCCTAATAATTGATGACCCCTTTTCCCAGTGGATAGAGTCAAGGTGAATCTCAAAGTTGTCCTTGAGACAAGGATATCACCAGATCTGATTGGGGAGCATAATATACTAGAATTAACTTTCTAAAGATACTAAAGTTGTTTTTAGTTAGTGGTGATACCCTTTGAAGAGTTTTACACTATAAATAATTGAGAGTCTTATGGGCTGGATCCTTAACCCTTCTTGGATTAGTTTGTGGTAATCTTCACCGGTGACATCTATGTGTCCTCGATGTTATAGTTAGAGCATGCGAGACATAGGAGGATGGTTCTAGACATGTTCCAAGAGTTATAGTCACATAGAATCTCTTATGGATCCAATTATAGATTTAAATTTAGACTTCTTGGGATATGTATTCTCAGATATGGGAGTGATAGTGGACCTGAAAGAGTTTTAGGTGGCGTGATCTTGAGGGACACCCAAGGCATGGCTGTTTCAAAAGATGCTCACAGAAAGGTTTTATATCTTCTTTTTTCATGCAATGTGACTCAACATTTTACCACTTTATATTTAACCTTTTTTGGGGTGAGTATGGTTAATTGTACCTTTAATTGATTTTTGACACCCCTTATATTCTTTAGTAAGTTAGGGAGGCATAACTTGGGAATATCGACTGGGAGATTTTGTGCAATCAGATGTCCACTGGATACATCACTGATGGAGATTCATTAAATAAGGGAATCACATCATAATTTTTATAGGGATAGATGGTGATTCCAGTCATGATGTGAGAAGAGGTACTAAGGAGGCTGTTTTACCTTAACAGTATGTCTAGTGGAGGTGAGGATGTACCAGGATCTCTTGGCAACAGTTGGGCAGCCAAGGGAGTTATAATGAGTTTTTGAGTTAAACCCTTGTTGTTTTGGTTGTCTCTCAGTGATGACCAAAAAAGCTTTGTGGATAGGTCATGACACATGTGTGTGCAGGAGGTAGTTCTACTTTGTGTAATTACCTCAACAATCATTGAAGACTATGATGCTTACTTCACAACACAATTAGGGAGAGGACACAGGAAGCCTTTGGGGACTCAATTTCAGTTGGGAACAATGTTTTACCCTAGCCAACTGGCCAAGTAGAATGGTTCGTTAAGGTTTTAGTGAACATGATTTGGGTTTTCATGTTAGTTTTGAGCCACATACGGGAGGATCATCTACCATCGGTGGGTTTTGTGTGTCTTGTTGGTTACCACTCCACCACTGGAGTAACACCTTTTTGAGGTAATTTATGAGAGACCTTGAAGGACACTATTATGTTGGTCGAAGCTGGTGGGTAACCATGCTTGGATCCTAGTTTTAGTGCTAGTGATCATTCTAAAGGTTATAGTTCATCCATAGGAGGATGATGACTGCCCGGTAAATATCAGGAATCCTTAGTGTACTGATGATGGAGGCCTTTGGAGTTCAATAGTTACGGAGTCTTATCCAAGGCATTGGGTTATATTTAGGAATATTAGGCCCATTGTTTTCCTTCTACTGTGTCGAGTTAGCAAGGTGGTGTACCTCTTAACTCTGTGGACACAATAGTTTTGGTTGTTTATTATTCTTTACATGTTGCAGCTGAGGAGGTATGTGCATGACTCTTTGTGTGGTATCGACCTGGGTGAGTTGGTTCATGGGAGTGGAGTTTCCTTTTCAAAGACCTGATAATGTTGAGGACTGGTATAAGAAATACCCTTCGTGGGAAAGTGTTTTCCTTAGGTATATGTTTGTTGATAGTATAGGAAATCACTGGAAGATCTCATGACTATGGGGTTTTCCTTAGGTATATGTTTGTCGGCACGAGGTGTTTGTGAAAATTTTTTTGCAGGCATAAATGAATAAAATAAATTTATTTGTTTATTTTTTTTTATTTTTTTTAAATCTTGTGACTAAACTATTTATAAATACATAACTATGGGGTTTGTCTCAGGGTTGGACTATATACCCTGGAGACCTAGACAACCATTAGAGAGCATTGGAGGAGAACGCTCTTGGAGAATGATGATGGATCGAGATCAGATCGAGGATCTTTGCATAGTTAGAGTTCATGGATCTCATCAATGGTGCAAACATATGATTGTTCTTCATCATCGATCAATCCAAACTCCATGTAGGATGTTTTCTTTGTGTATTTTCCCCATTTTTTTATCCCTTGATGAATGTAAATCAATCGACTAACAGATTAATTCATCAATCGATTGATTTGCAGGTATGGGTTTATTTTCATGATTTGGGGATAACTATTATTTGATTTATTTGTTCATTAATTCATATAACACTTCATTCATCTTCCCTATGAAAAAATATTGAGGCTAAAATAAAAAAAGGTTGAGGTTCATTCCTCACTCTTATGTTTTATGGTTTTCTCTCCCCATTCTACTTGTGTTCGTCGTTGGAAATTTCATTGACCTACGATTTGATGAATACCTGGTGAATGATCATTTCACATTTGACCTTTGGCACAATGGATTGTTACTGTGAATTGGGACGGGGATTTGATGACGTGATTACATGATATGACTATGACAGCGGACCCACAAATGGATTGGGACCTATTCTTCGTGTTGTTGGCATGCGACACCAACGAGGCACAACGCAAGTGTTTCCTGAGCATAGAATTCGGCCAGAGTTCGACCAATAGTGGAAAGGAGGTTTTTCAACCTCATATCCATATCTTGCATCATGATTCAGGTAATAATTAGTGGTTGCGGATGGAATGGGTGAAGATGCGTGAAGATCCTAGAATTTCTATAAAATTCCTTACTACACAGCGTGTAGTCCTATGAACACACACTGTGTAGCCTCTTCTGTTTGGTGCTAGGGTTTTAGCATTGATAAAAGTATCACACATCGTGTGACCCGCATCACATTTCATGTGACCCTCAGCTGAACAATAAACATGTAAAGGGAGTACATGCCTAGGAGGCCAGGTGGAGTTGTACATTGTGTGGGCCATTCCACAAGCCAAGTACACCCTAGGAGGTGGCTTAGTGTGTACTAGGAGTACACACCCAAGAGACCGTGTGGTCCCATGCGCCATGTATAGAGATCCACACATCATGTACATAGGAAAGTACATGGGCATGGGCATGAAACATGCCAAGTTTCATCCAAGACATCTACACACTGTGTACATCAGAGACATGTAATGTATTAAGAAAATGTACAGGTCGTGTGAGCACGAGACACAGGTAGTGCCAAACTTAGAGAGAAACGATGTGTACCACCAGGAACACGTCATGTCATCCTTTGACAATGGGTCAGATTCCTTTTTCTTCTTATATCAGTTTCATTGTGAGCTTGTGTAAGCTACCTTAGACTAGTATCGGTTGAGTGTATTCCCTTGGTGTATTCCAATGAGGGTTCAGTGAAGCATCACATCCCCATCATAGAGGGTGTTCCCACTACAGCTTCCTTTTATTAGTGCACTATGGGTGAGTTCCCTCATTCTGGAATGAGTTTCCTCAGTTCACTTTGATAAATATCTCAGTGGATTGGAGCATGTGTCCCTCCGAGAGGCCCAGAACAATCCTCATATCCTTAGTTTTTCTTAGATGGGGTTGTTGGAATTAGAATGACCAATATTTACATGGGTGTCAATCCCCTATCAAGGAGGATTTTTCTAGTAGGGTCTGGAATCCCCCTAGGGATACCTGGGTATTGTCCCATATCTTTTTATTAACATGTGATCTTTCTGATGGGGTATTAGTCTAATGTAGTGTGTATCTTGGACAAATCACCTCAGTATCCAGTGTGAATTTCCTTGTATCAAGACCAGATGAGTGTGACCTCAAGGATGAGTTCCATTAGGGGCGGTATAGCTCATGGACTGTGTTCTCTTAGATGAGAATTGTATGGAACTTTTGAGTAGTAATCATAGTCTGGTTTTACAATTGTGATCTTTCCTTGAGACTGTGTCTACTATAAGTATATCTAGATGTTTTAGTGTATATCTCACCTTATAATTGACATATTGACACGTTCCTATTGTGGGGTGTGAAAAAAAACTATTATTTACTACATTAAAATTAAATATTGTGATTAACCTAAGTTTTCTCTAGATAGGAGTGTACAATAATCAAGCTGTTACCTTAAAATTAGAGAAATAAGTGAGGTTGTGTTTTTTTTGAAATTGTTTGATTTTGAAAAGATGAGAAATAAAATAAACAAAGGAAAGAAATTAATAAAAATATTAAGATAAAGTTGATAAAACAAGTAATTTAAAAATATTATATGAGATGGTTATCAGGTCGGGTTTGGTTCTCCAATTGTAATTCTATCATAGTTTAACTTATCCAATTATCTTCTACTAAGTTGATAAAAATGATAATCCACAATCGCTTATTTTCACTCCATTGGTAAAATAGTAATGGTGAGAATAAACCTTAATAAAGTATCATATTGGTCTACTATCCTTCAATTGTGTGATAAAGTTGTAGACAATACCCTCAATTGACTTAAGAAATTCCCAATTGGGTCTTGTTTATCCCAAAAAATCAAGAATGTTCACTACTGCTCACACATGTACTGGTGATCATAGAGTACTTCACCACTAAGACCTAATATATTCCACCATATATATACTAGAACCTAGTGGAGGGAGATATTAATAATTTAACCAAGTAATAAAAACAACATAATCTAAAATCAAATACAATCTTACATGATAATAAAAAATGTTATAAGAAATTGAAACCGATTTTGCAGAAGAGGGAAAATGGTCTTAAAATATCAAGGGCAAGAACTCAAGAATAAAAAAAAATAAAACCACTCCTTCCCCAATAAAATATAAATTTATCCCACCATGGTAAGGGTATTTTTGAATAAGAGGGAAGTATAATTCATTATAAAACTAAGAAGAATAAAATAGAGAAAACAAAGAACACAAATTTTGCTCCTCCAGAATCTGTCTGCCAGAAGTTTGCTTCTGTTCTGCTCACCATCTAGATGAAACTCATAGAGATATATTCTTAAAAGATTTTATTAATTAATTTTTATATCTAACACCAAAATTTCAAAGATTTTGGGGAGTTTTAAAGGAATACATGGCCGAAATAATGCACATGACTTTTTCTGTCCGCTAAACACTATTTTACCCACTCCAATTGGACTTACTCAAAAGATGCCTTAATGAGATCCTTAATTTATGAAATTTAATTTGAACCTTCCCTTTAGAGTCCTCTATCTAACCCATCTGAAATAAGATAATTTGAAGGTCATTATCCCAAGATATGCCTCATTTAATAAGGTAGGGTTCATTCTCATGGCCATAATAACATTCTCCATTAGATTGATTTTTCTAGTTCATTGTGTTTCGAATTGGATATGGGTCTAAAAGAATAATTTGTTTCCCATGAATACTGTAATCCTGCAAAAAAAATCACATAAATTTAATCAAAATTGTATAAGTTATGCCAGAAAAATAGAAGAAATTAAAAACTGATAAATTTATAGAATTAACCAATTTTCACATTTTAGTTCCTAAATCACCAAAAATCATAAAATGATGAAAATCAGTTCACATTGATTAATTTATAGGGATTAAATCATTAAAAAATATATAAATAATTATGAAAATATTATCTCTATCACATATCATGTGATGAGTTGACTACTCTTGATGTTTTGTATTCGGTTATTTTGGGGTGTCCTACTGGGTATTATTATACTCACCCCTTCATGGGCTCTTCCCACATGTGTCATATCTTATGTAGATGATGAAACTTTTTATAAAGTCCTTGATGGACTAGGAGAAGGTGTCGCTAGTTTGGTCTAGATAGACCGAGATGTATATCAGTATTGCATATGGTAGCAGTCCCCTCCTTCCGAGCGACACCTTCATCACGAAGACATTTCACATCGATTAGTAATTAACTAACATAAAAAAGGCTTTGAGGTCATGGTTTTTCACATCAGTTTTTATATAACCGATGTGGTATATGATTTTTTTTATGTTGGTCATTAAATAACCGACGTAAAAAACCTTCATCGGAAGCATTTTTCACATTAGTTATTTAATAACCAATGTAATATATTATATTTTATGTCAGTTTTTTAACCAACATTAAAGAGAATATTTATAACATCTCCATTAATAACGGCAGCTAAAAAGTGACGTAAAAATAAAAAAACGAAGTTAATAGGGATTTTTTCACTGGTGCATATTCTCTGGTGGTTGAAGTGAGTATTCGAAAAGGATGTTTCTTTAGTAATTCTAGGGATGGAGTCTAAGAACCCCAGCCTTAAGTGGAACTTTGTCTAAATTCGAAAGAGGTGTTCCATTTGTTTTTTAAACCAGTGGCACATCCTGAAGATGAAATCAATGAGTATGCTTTTTTTTTCTCTCGAGGTCAATACATGTTATTTAAGGAGTAGGGGGGGGGGAATAGGAACAAGTGGCTACTGAGTAGGGAAACAGGGGGAGGAATAGGATTAAGTGCCTATTGGGCAATAAAAAAAAGAGTATGTAGCTTAAGAAATATGGCTTTGGTCTAATATTGGAGCATGTACCCGGTCCATTGCCCTTGATCTCAGGGAGGAGATTTACTTCTATGGGGTAAAGGGTTCTTGAAATGTTCTAATAAATGATTATCTATGATCATGATTTTGAAATGTTTGTTTTATTTCTATGTTTAACTTGTGTCAGTCGCTACCCTTAAAGTGATGCATTTTTTATAAAATATAAAAAATAGTGATCGGGGAAAAAATATTAGATCCTTCTGATATTGATGTTGATGTTGATGATCAAGATCAAGCTATTATTACATCATAATCTTTAGATTCTTTACACCTGAGTGGTACATGCTTCTATTTTCTCTCCATGAGGTCGAGGGTTCAACCCCTGAGGGATGTGGTTACTAAAGCAGTACTATATCAGTATTGTTGCAGTTGTATTCACTATTCATGAGTGGGATTTTGGGAAATTTCTTAATACTTCAAGCCACTTAGAACTTTAGGACACTTAGGCCTCTAGGATATAAATGAAAGGCCTTTGGGATACTAATAATAGGTAATAAATCACATGGTGGGACCAAGATATATCTCAGTGCATTAGGTAGGCAGCGCAAGCATGGTGACATGCACACACTATCGGGTGGGTGACCTCAAAAGAGGGATAAATGTGTTGAAACCTATCAACCAACCATTTTTCCTATAATGTGGGATGGATGGATTCCTTGATAGGTGAATCTCAGTGCAATGGGACTAGTCTAATGGCGCAGAGCAATAGGTTGGTGGTGCAATAGGGTGTTGCACAAGCATTGTCGGGTGGATGGCTCGAGAGAGAGATGAGTGTGTTATCACCTATCATTTGGTCTTCCTCTCACACACCATTGTGGGATGGAGAGGTTTCCTGTCACGATGCATTGAGGCAGATTTGGCATGGGTAACACAACACTCAAGACTGGTACCACATGTTCGATGACTCTATCAAGGTGGGTGTGGTTATTGACAGGTGGAACGACATATTACGAGCTTCTCATGCAAAGGGGAAACCATGTATTCAACCTTCGGGCCACCCAAGTTCTAATGCCTCTATGCCTCTCATTCTTTGGAGCATGTACTGTAATAAAATATATTCAATTGGTGTTTTTCATTCCTTTAGAGGGATAAGTCTTAACCCACTGGGGTTCCTAGGTGTGTGTGTGTGTGTGTTTGGTTGCTTGTAATCCCCTCTACCTAAATAAAATTTCCTTAAGAATGAGGGAGAAATTATTAATTTTAGGAGGTGAAGTGAGATAAAAACTAAAATAATATACAATGATAATTGGAGAATGAGTATATTTAAATCAAAATGAGAAACTATAAAATGTTTCTTGTGTAAGAAAATTGGGAATATTAAGAAGAATCTTCATAATAAAGAAATAATTTTAATAACTTTAACGATAATGGTGATCATTCTCTAATGGTAGAAAATGGGTATGAATGTGTTGAAGTTTTAAATGTGTATATGTATGATATGAAAATGGATTAGCTCTTAGATTTTGGATGTTATTTCCATATGTTTCCTAGGAAATAATTATTTTATAATTTTTTTAGAATGATAAAGGGAGTGTGATCATATACAATAACGAATTCTGTAAGTTCATTGGTATAGAATTAGTTTAATTAGATATCCATGATAAGATTATCAAAATATTGATATATTTAAGGTGGATTCTTAGAGTAAATGGTAATCTCATATCATTGGGTTTGATGGACTAAATGTTATTTCATGTCTCAAGGATGAGTTATTAAGATTACCAAAGTGGGGCTCATAGATATGAAGGGGGATTGTTTAATGAGTTTAATGTATTGGTTTATAAGTCACATATTAGGCATATTGAAGTAAATTTTTTTTTTTGAGGATGTTACTCAATTTTTATAGGATATTGGGACATGTTAGTTCTAAATTTCTTTAAAAATTGGTTAAATGGGTGTTGTTAAAGGGTATATACCTTAGTAGGTTTCAATTTTGTGAAGATTGTGTCTATGGAAAGTTTGTAAGATTTTGTGTCTTAAAACAAACTATTTGTACTTTGATTAAAAGAATATTTAATGTATTTAAATATTAAACGCCTTATTACATATTGTTCATTTATTGCATTACTATAGTGTAAAAATGTCCTGGAGTATTTGTCGCATTAACAAGGTCATAGAAATTCCCTACTATGATGAGAACCTGAAGTTCTATGACAGTATTCTTAAATATAATCATGCAGTTGGATTACATATTATTATGAGACACATATTATACAAACCGTCAGGTGCGAGTACTCGTAAGAAGACAAGAATTCTTCTCATAAAGCTCACACTTGGTAATCTGTAAGACGAGATATTGTGAAAACATACCCACAAGTAGGAATTCTACATATTTTGGTGTCATTGGATATTTCTATCTACAAGAATGTGTAATGGTTCTTAGACTTTAAGATTATCATTAATATGTGTCATGACTCACACACTTTGATTTACTAACAAAAACTGTCATGCAGACAGTTGGCAGGAAATAGAGTATATTGGGTACGTCATGATTGACATGTTATTAATAGATAAGTCAAGGAAGGATGTGTCCCTTCCATTTATGGAAGTTGAT
The DNA here is from genome assembly GCA_963277665.1 of Viscum album. Classification (NCBI taxonomy): domain Eukaryota; kingdom Viridiplantae; phylum Streptophyta; class Magnoliopsida; order Santalales; family Viscaceae; genus Viscum; species Viscum album. The sequence goes on from OY728133.1 coordinate 819,693,061, forward strand.
ATCTTGTCCCTTTGATTAAAATAGAACCGTCACATGAAATTCAATGGCCATGGTGTAGCGACGAGTTTATTTTAGGTAGTTAAAGAATGACATATCAAGCATAAAGGTTCATGACACTATCATGAAACCATCTTGATGATATATTGAGATAAAGGATTTATATTACATAGTGAGCATTCGTATGTGGAAGTCATTATTATGACTTTAAGTTCTTTCTCTTGGGTGTCTTGACCCGTTACTAGACAATAATCTTGGACTTTAGGCAAGCACACCTAATTCCAATGGAAAAGAATACTAGATGGTCACACGATAAGTGTTTCTGGTGGTCTCAGTTAAATTCTATTTGAATTTAATTAATGGAATAAATATTATTCTCAAGAGAGTAAAATAATTTTATTCAATTTAAAATAATTTCATAAATTAAATAAATATTTATTAGTGAGATTGTGAATAAAAATATATTTATTTATTTTGTTGAACATTTAATAAATATTTATTTACTAGTTTGTAAATAAATTATTTATTTAAGAGAATAAATTATTTATTTATTTATTCAGGTGTTCAATAAATAGAAGTGGAGTTCGACCGGACCAAGGATGGTCTGGTAGTAAAATATTTATTTACAATATGGTAAATAATTATTTAATTAGTTGGTACAAAACAAAATAAAAATAATGCGGTTATAACTATACGACACGAGATTTAATTTATGATTTCATTTTGCGCAAGTTGGAACACCACAAATAATGATGCAGTTATTTTTATTATGTAGCATGAGTTTTCTCTAAGTTAATAAATGTATTAATTTTTTTTACGCAATTAAATATTATAACTGAATCCCCACGTCGATAAATAGATAGACACGTCTATTGTGCCATGTATGATAAACCGATGACACAAGAGAAATTCCAAGTTAGGAATTTTCTCTTGACTCATCTCCTCTTTCCCTCTCAAGAATGAGAGACGTTCTTCAAGACCGAAGAACATGTGATCGAGAACTATTAACGCAAGATGCTTGTTTCGCCGCGCTAGCACCCGAAAAGCGAGTTGTGTCAATCAGAGACCATTGGAGCATGTGTGGATCACTACTAGAGAGATTCTGGTTTGCATCCTTGCAAGCGCAATGAGACAATATGAAAGGTTCATCCTAGATTATCAACATCATCAATGAAGTACTGAAGAACCCGGTATTTTATTTCTTCAGAAATTAAATTTAAATTAATTTTAAACATGATGTGCAAGATCCTCTCTAAAGGTTTCAGACCTCTTCCTTCTTTATCTAAATCTTTTATTCTATTATGTAAAGACTGACATTCATCATCATATTGATCCCAGAATAATAATTGATCAGGGTAAAAATTAAAGTTGGGTGTCGGCCCAACCGTGCTTCTGCTACGCCCAGAACCTTCAAAGTCTAAGTGAGTGAATTTTAATAAATTTTTCCATATGATCACCTAACCACCTAAACATGTCAATTTAGAATTTTGGGGTCTAGTTAGGATAATTTCTCATACGGAGGCTATTATTTCCTATATCTTATAGATGAATATTCTATGAAAGTTTGATTGTGTATTCTTAACAACAAATATGGAACTTTTAGATTCTTTAAAAATAAAAATTAAATGGTGGAAAACTGATTAATAAGAGGATAAAGGTTCTTAGAATCAAAAATAATTTAGAGTTATTATATTATGAATTTTCTACATTTCGAAAAAACGAGGGTATCCTTAAGTATAGGTCAGTAAGGGGAAACCTTCAGAAAAATGAGTTTGTTAAGAATGAATAATAATATTTTTGGGTCAAGGATACTACTACAATTTTCCTAGTTAATGGGTGTCCCTCTATAGCTATAGCTTTTAAAGCTCATCGACAAATGTGGATTGTTCACTCTCACACCAGTGATTACTTTAGAATGTTTGGTATGATAGCTTATGCCCACATAGAATATAATGAACTGGAACTAAGAGCATTGAAGTGTATATTCATAAGTTGTCTTAAAGGGGTCAGAGGATATGAGGTTTTGGTAGATGAACTAGGATTTCATAAATGCATGATTAGCATAGAAGTTTTTTTTATGAGACTTCTCCAGAGAATAAAAATAATTCACAACCTAAATTGGTTGACCCTAAAATTAATAATAAATATATAATAGGGGTTGGGGTGGAGAGACCTAATATGGTAAATCCTGAACCTAAAAATGAACCTGTGAGTCTATAATCTAGTAAAATAACCATTCAACCTCCTACTAGGTATGGCCATGTTGATTCAGTTGCATTTGCCTTTAATGTTACTTTTGAAATTACATAATAAACTAAAGGGAGATAGTACTTTAAGTGGATTTAAAAAGGATGGTATGTTTGGTATGGTGGAAAATATTTCGATGGAAATGGAATGGGAAAAGGAAATAGAATCAAAATGAGAAAGAAAAATGGAAATAATGTTTAAAATGATGTTTGGTATACCAAAAAACATAGAGGGAAATGATTGAAAAAATAATAAGAATATTGAAATAAAAAATATAAAAAGAAATTTTTGTCCATTTTAAAATACATCATCCCAACAACCAACCTTGGGGTTGAAAATGGGGGAACTTCTAATCACAGTACAATGTTGGTTGTCATTGATGGGGGTTCAGGGATCATTAATAGTCACAGGTGGAAAAGGGTCACAATGAAAGATAAGGGTGTGATTGCAATGCATTGGTGGGCGGTTCATAGGTCATCGTTGCAAGGCGCGGGTGCAAGGGAACCATTGATTATCAATGTGGTGGAGGAAGGAAAAAAATGATGGGAGGTTGGGGAGATAGTGGGATGGGGTATAGTTGTAGAGAATGAGCACAGAGGCACCGATGGTCGTTGATGAGAGGAAGGCAGACAAAGAATACTATGGGATATTACTGGTCATCAGGATGGAGGAAGGAGTCAAAAAAACATTGGTCATCTCTGCAAGAGAGGAGGAAGGTGCTAGGGAGGGATACCATCATCCAAAATTTTCATTTCATTCTCATTCCGCCCTATTTGGAGGGGGAATCCCGGTTCCAACATATGATGGAATTGGGGATTCCTTGAAACTGGTCTTCCGCTATACCAAACACAAAAAAAACCCAATTCAATTTCTATTTCCTATTCATGATCCTCATTTATATTATACCAAATGTAGCCTTAATGAATTAAAGCATTATTCAAGACAATGATAAAGGAAGTTTGATACATACATGTTTGATAATGATTTAAATAGTTATTATGATGGTTGTGTTTAAATAAACAAACCATAGCATGATTTATTTAATTATTTATGTTGATGATATGTCCATTACTTGTAAACACATGAAATTTATTAACCATGATGAAGCTTTGCTTAAAGAAAACTTTGGGATAAAAGATTATGGCCAACTAAGTGTTTCTTTTTTTATAGGCTAGTTGAATGAAAAGGGTTTAAAAAAATCTTTCTATGGATTCTTGGAAACTTTCTAGTAATGAACTTGCACAGCATTTTAGATTATCATTATCTTAAACACTGACCACTAAATATGAACATTTTAGGATTAGAACCACATATGCTTATATTTTTTTATCTAGATTTTTCAATTTTATATTATAGTCAATTGATTCACACTTCTCCAAGAATTGTGTCTAAACAAGTGTTAGGTTTCATTTTGTTAGGAATGTTACTTAATTTGACCACGTATATGTGTCAAAAAGATACATGCTAATATACTTACAAAAGCATCACCTATGAATATGTCTAAAAATTTCTTAAAACTGATGAATGTACAACAAATTCAACAACTTAGGTTGAAAGAATATTTTGTGAGTTCATGACCATTCATTTTATTCACCAAGGTGGAGTTAAAATTTAATTGAGTTTATCTTATGTTTAAAAATTACATTGCATGATACTTTGTTTCTACAACATACATCTATACTCTTGGTGCCTCTTTCGCCTTATCTACTGTGCATTGATCAAAATATAAAATACATTTTCAGCGTTCCAAAAGTTTGATCTTATTAAGACAATTCTCCATTTGTTGACTAATATTACCTCCCTCCTTGGGATGACCTTCAGGTAACAGCTTGTACTGCTCGAACTTTGTTTCATCACCCTCCAAGGCTGCTGTTTTACAGGCCTCAAAATTTCCTGAAATACAAGTCAAACAGACACAAACACCACTTGATGACTAATTAATTTTTATAGAATCATTAAATGTTTAGTGCTTCCAAACTGAGCTTTATTATTCTTAAACATAGTCATGGAATCCATAAAGCGAAAGTTTTTCATCCATCAAGAGAAAGTTTTCAACTCACCGCTCAAGTCTAATAAGTTGAACATCACTAAGCAATTCCCAAAACTCCAGACCATGGTCATGGTAGCACAAACCTTTTGGCAGTCCTCCCTTGAAGCTCTAATGATGCACAAATTTGTAATTGGATTCACATACTTTACTGTACATATAATAAATCTTCTCAATGTGAGTTTATCAGTCCAAACACAGAAAAAACGTGTTAAACCCGAACATTAGGGCCAATTTGATGCCACTTATTCAAAACTACTTGCAGGATTTATCATTTATGATAAGAAGTTTAAAAAATTAAGTTCAGGCTGGGTCTATGTCGTGTAGGCCACTGTTTTTAGGTGATTTTTATGTGCTTAAATGCCAAAAAACCCCATTTATTTAATTTATTTGATCATTTTTAGGTATACATTTACCTTAGTGAAAATATGAATTTTAATGATCAGTTAGGGTCATTTTTAACATAATTGTTTCATCATTTTGGAACATCAATTTTCACACTTGAATACATTGATTTTGTCTTTATATAATTTTTTTTACCATTTATTTTTTTTAGAAATTAATTTTTTTAATATATTATTTATATTTTAACAATATTTATATTAAGAAAATAATTTTTTTCATTTTACTTTGTTTAACATTTCTTCTTTGTCACAAACCAGGCCGGGTCGCCATCCGACCCGGCACCCGACCCAATTTGCGGCATGGCCCGAAGGGCATTCCTGATCCCCACGGGCTGGCACAAGTGCCTGAGAATCAAAACAAACACATGGGAACGATTTACCCGAAATAGTAAACACAAAACAACTCACAAGATAAATAAACTAAAACTGAAAATAGACAACCAAATAGGAGCTTAAACTAAAATCAAATTTGAAGGTTTACAACTTGAACCAACATCTAAAAAGTAACGATAACAAAAGAAACTAAAACTCTAACTCAAATCTCCAAGAAACAAGAGAGGTGTGACATCTACAAGATACAAACACCAACCTTTCTGAGAAGACCATCAACAACCCGAACCACTATCGTTGAGCACGATGCCTCAACCTGGAATACACAAAGGATAAGATCTACATACACCCAAAGGTGTATGTAGGGTGTGATCCAAATTCCCAGTAGGATATCACCCAATGAAAAGGTTTCATGCCACGACATCAAAAATATAATTTAACATGCTTATTTAAAACCATACTTTTAAAATGACTTTAAAGAAAACATTTAAAAGATGAAAGTAAAAAAGAAAAGAGCAATGTAATAAAAATCATTTCATAAATACAACTTTAAAATGGAAGAGAAAAATTCATAAATAACATGAACATACTCAAGTGGTCTTCTATATGCCGACGGAAGGCACCAAGTCAAGAATAGTAGAGCACTGTTGGTAAAATTCCCTAAGGAAGCTAGTAAGCGTGGTGGGCTAGAGACATCATACCTCGGTGTAAACGTGGCATAGGAACCACAATAATCAATGCTCTCATGCATGATCCACTAGTAGGAAAACACATCCATAACCTAGTGGTCTCCAATAATCACAAAATTTTAGTTAGTGTTATAACGTCAATCCTGCCAGATGAAACCAGGACGAACCACTCACATGACATCTAGTGTAATAGTCCTAATACACCCACCTAGGTACCAGGGGTTACCATTTTTTGTGCTCAAACAAATTTCACATTCACGTCATGTATCAATTTCACATATCACACACCAAACATGACATTACACACAAAAATCCACCACTTGCATACCCAAACACCATTTCAAAAACACACGCACACCAAAATACCTTTCCAAAATATATTTGTCGTTGCTTAATCACTTCACAAATCCCCATTTGAAAACTCTCAAATAAGAACATAACCAATTTTCACAACTTAGAAAACATTATTAAATAACACAATAAGGTTAGACGTAATAAACATACCCAATTCCAAGTAGGAGATTCATTTCAAACCACTTGCTTAACAAATTATCCTTAAAACTAGTTTCGCACCACTTTCACAATTAAGTGATTTGTTTGCACCATTTATAAAACACCACCAAGTAATACAAAGAGGGTTTACACCAAAAACACATCTCATTTTATATAAATTTACTACTTAAAAAAACACATATTCAACTCTTCCAAAACACTACTTTCACTCCCTTTAAAAAATCAATAAATCATTAAACTATTTATTATATCATTTCAAGAAAAACCCAAAAAAATATTTACAAAAAAATATACACAAAATCCCCCTTTTGAAAACCAAACATACACCAAGACCCATTTCACAACCTAATTTGCATCACATGCATGACCTGATAAATTATTTAAACAGTTTGAAAGAAAAACATTTATTAAATGGCACACTCAGGGTTTTCACATAAAAATGTCACTTTAAAATTTAACACAAGTTTCACCCTATCAAATAACTCTTACACACATCAAATTTAAGCAAATAAATCAAGTTAATTAGTTTATAAAACACATCAAATTAGAACCTGAGAGTTATTACCAAAAACACAATTTGTTCCATATAAAACATCACTCTAAAACCAAATTTCCAAAATAACCTTATCAAAAACATTTTTTTCCATTTTCAAACAATTTTAAATAAATTTTCAAAGTTTCATAACAAGGTGGACACACCAAAATAAACATTTTTCAATTGAATTCATATCAAAACACTCCAAAGATATGTTTCGTGCCACAAAATTTGATCATAAAACACCTTTATGAAACCAAGTAAACACATTAAATTAATCAAATGATGCAATGGTATGGAACCACCTACCTCGAACCAAGATGATTTTCAAAAAAATGGCATGAAACCCTATTCGCACCTCGACCACACATCAAGTCAGTAAGAGTGAGTATAAGACATTAAATTTGGACCCTAAGAAACAAGAATAAACCTTATAATGGACATCCTACATGCTGAAAAAAAAACTCAAAGAAATAAGGGGAGGGACTTATCCGAAGGGGGTGCAGCATGTGTGGAAGGAGAGAGACGCGCCGGTGGGGGATCCGGAGCCATGCCGACTAGCGAGAGGGGGGCACGCCAAACCAAACCGTAGCCAACAGGGGAGGTGCATTGGGTAGTCGTTTCAGAACAGGGCCACACTGGTAGAGGGCTTCGTGCCGGATCGGGTTCCGCTGGAAGAGGGGGGGGGTCGATGACGATGAGGGGAGGATACCGAAAAACAATGTTCTGGGAGGAGTCCAGCCATGAGCAGCATGTGCAGGAGTGGAGGGGGTTCATGATGGGTAGGGTTTGGGGGGAATATGGGGGTAGCACCTTGTGGTGGGGAGGAAAAAAAGGGGAAATGATTTCTCTTTTTTTTAAACACTCATTAACACATAATAATAACATTAATAGCATAATAAACGATATATCCTTAAAATAATAACATTGTTGATTAAAATATTAACAATTGTAATGATAATAATAAATAATGATAATAATATTATTATTATTATCATTAAAACAAAATTTATTAAAAAAATTATCACATTTTTCTTATTTTATTCTATTTTTATTTTAACACTCATTTAATAATATTTATTTATTACAAATTCATTTTATTTAATTAGTTGACCATCGATCAGGGTGTGCGATGAACCGGGTGAGGTTGTGTGGCGACCCAGGTGAGGTCACATGGCTTAGACCATGGTGCGCTGGACGTAGTCAAAGCCAAACCAAACGTTTTTAAATAAGTGCTCAAATAAAATTATGTTGGGCCTCATCCCGGACTACCTGGTGCCAAGAAAAATTAATAAATTAAAAAAAATGGAAAAGATACGAGTGTGAAAATTCTCCCCACCATAATTATTTCCATCCCCGGAAAGCCACTACTAAGGTTGAGACTCAAATTAGAAATGGATACCCTACAATCAACAAGCGAAAAGAGGCAAAAGCATCATGCTCAGAGAAAGTGACTCAAAGAAAACTTCAAGAAACTTGTAAAAAGACTTTATGATATGTGTCACCCACCCCAAAGAGCTAGAATTCCTCCAATTGACTAATCAAGGAAAGGAACTCTCGCACCCACAGAAACCAACTTCACAAGCTGAGACATCACAAGCACTATTAAACGAAAACCACATTGTTTGGATAGAATGAATAACAAGGTCAAACCACATCCAAGGAACAATCTTATCACTTATCACCAAGCCATCTTTAGAAACAGAACCAAAAGGTCAACATGGGGAAATCTCGAAGGGGCTCCACACCATTTGAAACTTACTAATGCCTGAGACGAGATTAGAAAACCAACACGGGGAGGCTCGGATGGACTCCGCACCATTGGAACTAACAAAGTATACAAAGCTTCAAAATTTCATGTTAGTGACCAAACACCCCACCATAAGGGGTGGGGGGGAGGGTCCCGACTGCCAGGTCATCAAAAGCATGACCCAAGACAAACCAGTATCTCCACATTCCTGGATGATCACTAATCAAAATTGAGACCGATTTCCCCTAACATACCTAACAAGGGATAGTAAATGTGATTACATCCGATGGGGCACATCCAATGGAACTTAAGGTATGAGGTGACCATTCCTCCTCATAGCCACATGGAACCTCACTCACCCAAATGGGCCATTTGGTAGGGAAAAGCTACAGGAATGATTTAAATTGCCTCCACCTCCAACACCAATGAAAAAAATAAGGTCGAGGGCCCACACACTCTCGGGGTTCCTGACCATGCGCCAGCTTCACTCTGAGGCTTACAGCTGGATTCCTGTTGTTCAAAGCATCTCATGCCTCGCAGTTAGGCATTAAAGACTCCCAAACAGAGATTCTCCTTTTTGGTACCACACACAACCAAATGGCAACTGAAACAACACCAAAAAACACAACACGCCACGACATCCAACTACTTCCACATGAAACATTTACCAACACAGGGGTTTAAGATGATGCACTTGAATCACCTCTTCACCTTAACTAAGAAACTTAAGAATGAAAGATGCACAACAAACACTCCCCTTTTGACAGAAAAATCAAAACTCCCTAAGAGGAGGACACACTCCTATGAAAACAGGGATTCCCAAAGGATCCTAATAAATCCACCCTTGCTCTTCTAGAAGAACTTACACTGCAAGACATCACCAAACGTGACCCTTGTAGTTGATGAAAGAACTATAAGACTTTCAAGACATCGGTCAGCACCGATAACTGCGAACCGCCTTCACCCTTCCCCGCTGGAATTCCTTTCACCGTTTCCAGATACAACGGTGTCAAACATTATACCTGACTACTAAAACAAATCAAAGAGTCCAAATATCCCTTAAAATACTCTTGCTTCTATCATCCTGTTGTGAGAGGATTTTCTTAACTAAAAATGATAAGAGACAAACTTAGAACTATCACTAAAAAGGGAGAGTCCTTGCTTTAATCAACCAGAGGGTTGGACAACGGCAAATTACTCATGGCCACACTTCAATCACACATTAATGCTTTATGGGGACATTCACTAGTCAAGAAAGAAAACCATGGACCCAATAAAACTGGTCTAATGACCAAGACATACCACAAGAGAACACTAAACATGCAAGGGGAACCACTACAAGGGATTCCCAAATCACTTTTCAAAAGAATTCACTAACCACATACTTTCACACCAACTTACAAATAAGAATTCAAACTCAAGACACAAATCATTCAAAAAGGATTCTCAGCTCAAAACACCTTACATACAACATTTTAGAAACACAAGGACACACCACACAATCACTGGTTACTAAAACACTAAATTTTCATTTAACAAAACCTTTTGAAAATAAGCAAAGCTAGTGGGTTGCACAAACACCAATGGTGTCCCATGGGCCTCGCACATGCATGTTCCCGTTCCACACTATCACCCACCTCATATCCATCTAGGAATTCATCCACTCATGCCATTGAAAATTTCTCTTTCCATATACACTCATGCATGTGGCTATCCAGGAGAATGCCAAGAATCAAAACCAGACCTTTCCGTTTTTCAAAACCAAAACATTCAACCCACGCTTTTCAAACCTTACACACCATTTTATTTTTAAATCACTTAATTTCAAGACATTTTTTTTTTCAATACCAAATAATTTTTACTTAAAACCCAGATTTACATGAATCCAAAACAAAGAAATGAGGAATAATGTAAGAGGGAACTAGTGTTAGCAGGTGACTGGGACAAATGGTTGGTGGCCATACGCCAACTACGCCACCGACACAGAGGGTATTCTAGGACAGCGTCCCTGGCTCTACATGACTTTCTAGACCCTGAGATCTCACTGGGACCACTGACCCTACTCCATTTTCATTTCCCCTAAAAAAGATTAATTATAAGGACCAATGACTCGGACAAACTTCAACTTATCCCAGTAACTCGAGTCCCACCATGAGGTGTGCTGGCCATACACCTTACTCATAGCCATAACATCAATTTTTGACACCCTTAACTCAGGTCTACCCTAAATCTTCCTAAAAGAACACGACCTGAGAGAGTGAACCTACCTATGATACCATTTTTTCATGAACCAGGCCAGGTCGCCATCCGACCCGGTGTCCGACCCGGTCCGAGGCATGGCCCGAAGGGTGTTCCCAATCCCCACAGGCTGGCACAAGTGCCCGAGTATCAAAACTAACACATGTGAACAATTTACCCTAAATAGTAAACACAAAACAACTGACAAGATAAATAAACTAAATCTGAAAAAAGACAACCAAATAAGACCTTAAACTAAAATAAAATTTGAAGTTTTACAACTTGAACCAACATCCAAAAAGTAACGATAAAAAAGAAAATAAAACTCTAACTCAAAACTCCAAGAAACAAGAGAGGCACAACATCTACAAGATACAAACACCAACCTTCCTAATAAGGCCATCAACAACCTGAACCACCATCGTTGAGCACGATGCCTCAACCTGGAATACACAAAGGACAAGATCAACATACACCCAAAGGTGTATGTAGGGTGTGAGCCAAGTTCCCTGTAGGATATCACCCAATAAAAAGGTTTCATGCCACAACATTAAAAAGATAATTTAATATGCTCATTTAAAATCATTCTTTTAAAATGCCTTTAAAGAAAACATTTAAAAGCTGAAAGTAAAAAAGAAAAGAGCAATGGAATAAAAACCAATTCACAAATACCACTTTAAAATGGAAGAAAAAAATCATAAAGAACATGCACATACTCAAGTGGTCTTCCATATGCCGAAGTAAGGCACTGTGTCATGAATAGTAGAGCACTGTGGGTAAAATCCCCTAAGGAAACTAGTAAGTGTGGTGTGCTAGAGACATCGTACCTCGGTGTAAATGTGGCATAGGAACCACAATAATCAACGCTCTTGTGCACGAGCCACTAGTAGGGAACCACATCCATAACCTAGTGATCTCCAATCATCACAAAAGTTTAGTTAGTGTTGTAACATCAATCCTTCCGGATGAAACTGAGATGAACCACTCACGTGTCATCTAGCATACTAGTCCTAATCCGCCCACCTAGGTACCCGAGGTTTCCCTTTTTTGTGATCAAACAAATTTCACATTCACATCATGTATCACTTTCATATATCACACACCAAACATGACATTACACACAAAAATCCACCACTTTCATACCCAAACATCTATTCAAAAACACATGCACACCAAAATACCTTTCCAAAATATATTTTTCATTACTTAATCACTTCACAAATCCCCATTTGGAAAATATCAAAGAAGAACATAACCAATTTTTACAACTTAGAAAACATTATTAAATAACAAAACAAGGGTAGACGTAATAAACGCACCTAATTACAAGTAGGAAAATCATTTCAAACCACTTGCTTAACAAATTATTCTTAAAACTAGTTTCGCACCACTTGCACAATTAAGTGAACTGTTTGCACCATTTATAAAACACCACCAAGTAATACAAAGAGGGTTTACACAAAAAACACATATCATTTTATATAAACATACTAATTAAAAAATGCACATTCAACTCTTCCAAAACACTACTTTCACGCCCTCTAAAAAATCAATAAATCATTAAACTATTTATTATATCATTTCAAGAAAAACAAAAAAAAATCTTTACAATAAAATATATATAAAATCCCCCTTTTGAAAATAAAAAATACACCAAGAACCATTTCAAAACCTAATTAGCATCACATGCATGACCTGATAAATTATTTAAACAGTTTGAAAAAAAACATTTATCAAATGGCACACTCAGGGTTTTCACATAAAAATTTCACTTTAAAATTTAACACAAGTTTCACCCTATCAAATACCACTTTCAAACATAACATTTAAGTAAATAAATATAGTTAATTAGTTTATAAAATACATCAAATTGGAACCTACGATTCATTACAAAAAACACAATTTGTTCCATATAAAACATTACTCTAAAACCAAATGCGCAAGATAACCTTATCAATTTTTTTCCATTTTCAAACAATTTGAAATAAATTTTCAAAGTTGAATAACAAGGTGGAAACACACAAATAATTTTTTTTAATTGAACCTATATAAAAACACTCCAAGGATATGTTTCACGCCACAAAATTTGATCATAAAACACCTTTATGAAACCAAATAAACACATTAAATTAATCAAATGATGCAAGGGTGTGGAACCACCTACCTCGAACCAATAGGATTCCGAAAAAAATGGCATGAAACCCTATTCTCACCTTGACCGCACAATAATCTAGCAAGAGTGAGTATAAGACATTAAATTTGGACCCTAATAAACAAGAATAAACCTTATAATGGACATCCTACTCGCTGAAAAACAAAACAAAACTCAAAGAAATGAGGGGAGGGACTTATCCGAAGGGGGTGCGGTGTGCGTGGAAGGAGAGAGACATGCCAATGGGGGATCTATAGCCACGCTAGCTAGTGAGATGGGGGCACACCAAACCAGGCCGCATCTAGTAGGGGAGGTGCACCGGGTAGCCGTTCTGGAACAGGGCCATGCCGGTAGAGGGCTTCACGCCAGCACGGGTTCCGCTGGAAGAGGGGGGGTCGATGCCGATGAGGGGAGGCCGCCGAACAACAGCGTGTCAGGAGGAGTCCAACCAAGAGCGGCGTGCATAGGAGTAGACAGGGAGGTGCATGATGGGTAGGGTTTTGGAGGAAGATGGGGGGTAGCACCTCGTGGTGGGGAGGAAAAAGGGGGAATTGATTTCTGTTTTTTTAAACACTCATTAACACATAATAATAATATTAATATCATAATAAAAGCTAAATCCATAAAATAATAACATTTTTGATTAAAATATTAACAATTGCAATGATAATAATAAATAATGATAATAATATTAATATTATTATTATTATTAAAACAAAATTTATTAAAAAAAAATATCACATTTTTCTTATTTTATTCTATTTTTATTTTACCACTAATTTAATCATATTTCTTTATTACTAATTCATTTTATTTAATTAGTTGACCATCGAGAAGGGTGTATAGTGAACTGGGTGAGGTCGCACGGCGACCCAGGCAAGGCCACGTGGCTTCGACCGTGGTGCGCTGGATGCAGTCAAGGCCAAACCACACATTTTTAAATAAGTACTCAAAAAAATTATGTCGGGCCTCATCCCAGACTACCTGACACCAAGAAAAATTAATAAATTAAAAAAATGGAAAAGAGATGAGTGTGCCATTATTTATGTAAGTAGGACTAACAAATTTCGCCCCTCCCCCTATATGTCACTCACCTGGTAGTTGTGAGAACGTCCCCACGTAGCCCAAGAAATGACAATGCCATGTCACTCACTTATCACAATTCCACTCAAGGGAACAATATTGGCATGACATCATCAATGATCAATACCACCCTTTACAGCATATGCATATCGGTTGGCTAAAGTAGAAGAAATTAACAAGGAGAGGACTGTCGCTGCTTATTAAAAGCACTAATCGGCACCGGAGAACTGGTCATTTTCTATGACAGTTGTTGGAGTGTGTATCCCACATTGAACTTATGGTACGATGTGGTCTTTATTATTCATTATAAAAGAATCTAGAGGCCTCCTTTAGAGAGAACCTTAGGGATTCAAGTATCTTATTTTTATCATTCAAAATGGTATCAAAGGGGATTTTCCAAACCTGAGCCTCCCCTACCATATTTTATTCCCCATCTAGAATTTTCGGCAATAATTCCCCCCAGTGGGGAGCGACGACTTTCTAGATAAAGTTCATAAAGCCCTAAAACAGCTACAGCCCCTACCCCTCCATCTTCTCCAGTTAGGAGCGGCTTCACCCTCTACAGTCTCCAGTTGCCGACACCCTCTGGTCGTATCCCACATGCCGTGGGTTCTCCCTCATGTGGCCCTCTAGCTCCGTTTGATCCTCTACTGCACTACTACCCTATGCGACGCCTCCGCCCATGCTCTATCCATGTGGCTTTCTAATGATGACGGCCCCTACGTAGTCGCTCAATCCCCACCTCCCATCGCAATTCCCAACCCGCCCTCCGAGCGGCTTCCCAGCTACTCTTGCCCGCACGATGCAGTTCTCGTCTAGTGCCTTTGGTCTTATTGCCACCCCCTCATGCGATGGCCTCCCTGCGACTGCCCCAATTCTAGGTTCCCCTTCCATGACGATGAAACTTTCCGATCTGAAACTTCTAGTCAGCCCCATCTTCCGTTGATGCTACGCCTCCCTTGCTTGCTCTCCCAGATCCGACCGGATCTCGTCCGAATCTAGTCCACGCTCACCACCTTCCTCTCTAACGCCAGCTCCCTCCCTGCACAGGATGATTCCAGATGGCCACCCCCATCCAGACACCTCCTCTCTAGGTGGACTTAGCCTCTTCCATGTTGGCATATCTGCTGCCCCCTCCCGTGCGAGCTCCCTCAATGCATGCAACGATCCCCTCCTCATGCACTGGTCTCCCGAAAGCCACCTACCTTTCTTGGCGGAACCATTTATGGTAGCCGCCTCCCCTCCGGTGGCTCTCCTTCCAGTCTAGAGCATCGACACACCCTATCCACCAGCACACCCTATCACTTCCTCCACTGTGGCGCAACACCTCGAAGGCCTTGGATATAGCCCCTTTGGCGACGCCAGATCCTGAAATGATTATATGGAATCATCGCCTCTCGTCACTGTCCCTGTAAGTGTGGATTTCCTGGTGCTAGTGTGGCTTTCCCGTCATATCATCAATTGGCCCTGCTAGTGTGGATTTTCTAGAACTCTGTCAACCGGCCTGGTCTGTGTGGTTCTTCTACTTCGCCTGCAACATCTTCTTTCATCCATTATCCTGAGGGGGAGCTGCGATCTTGAGGGGGAGCTACGATCATCATTTTATTCTTTTTATTTAATCTTGTTTTGTAATCAATCAGGGTTTTTCTAGCTTGAGGGATAGTGTTTGCAACATTTCTTGTTTGCTTTGTATTGCCATTGCTTTGGTCTCTTTTCTTTATGTGTCCAAGCTAGGTACACCTGGCTTGAGGGGGAGTGTTGGAGTCTATATACCACATCAAACTTATTGTCTGATGTGGTCTTTATTATTCATTATAAAAGAACCTCAAGACCTCCTTTAGAGAGCACCTTGGAGATTTGGGTCCACCTCTTTATCATTTTACAACAGTCATATCGCTACAAGTACACAGTGGTGACCGAGATACAGTGTCATGCAACCCATATCGATGACTACAATTTCCAATCATAATTACAATATGATAGAGAAGAAACCTGAATTATATAGAAATCCTGAGTTGCTGCCTAAAACATACACATAACATAGCCTGAAATTCCAACACAGGCAGTGACAATCCCATATCGCCATCCGCAATGCAGAATACAATGTATCCAATTAAGATATGCCCCAATTGGAGAAGACGGCATAATGGTGCAATGAATGCTAACCATATCATCATATACAATATGCCCATATCATAGAACATGCATAAATTCATTGAAAAACACTAGATTTTCTATGATTCATCAACAAAGACCTCCTGAAGAATTTATGATATTCTAGAATGCAGGAGGACTGAGAAGCTAAATGGAATCCAAAGAGATAATTAAATGACCACATGGAAGACATGTATGATGAGAAGAGATCCTTATATGAGTTATTTAAACAAATCAGGAAATAGGACCACTATATCTTCAAATGGAATGTTCGTGAGAATAAAAGCATGGGGGGTACGAATTTGTTGGCTTAAACAAGAAGGTAAAAGGTGGTTACGTGGAGTTGAACAAAGCTGCCAAGATACACTTGAGTAGATCATGAAGAAGAGGAGCTCAAGGAACTTTCCAGGTGAAGTATAAAGAGAGGTTGAAGCAATTTTGAAAGGAAGTGCACTTGGCTAAGGAATAGAGGCACATAGGGAGAAGCAAGGAATAAGCTGAGGCAGAGGAGGAGGCTTCTAGAGGATGAAATGAACTTCAAGGAGCACACACACAATCGGGGGAAGGGTGAAGGATATCTTCACAGGGTTTCCTAATATTTCTCTTCCCTTGTTCATAATGTCGTATATGATTATAGTGTAGCTCAAGCATGATATAATTGTTAATGTTGAGAGTTGTTTTTAACAGATTTATTCTTCTCTTTGTTATTGTTCATGTTTGTTAATTTTGATCTATTCTCTTGAACTTATTGTTTTCCCATGTAGATAATATCCAGATAAACCTAGAATTTTAGTGAAGCAAGTGGAAACAAGGGTTGTGAATTAGAGAATAGGACACTACATATGGATTAAAGGCAGCGTTTCTTGGAAAACTATACCTGTGTGGACTTGACAACCCACATGGAAAGTTCAATCTCTTGAGGCAGTGGTGGCATTTTAGCACCATAGAACCATTAGACTTCATACCCCTAATTTTTCAAGCAACCTCAAGGGGTCCTACAGCTATAATAAGAACTTAGGATAACTTTAGAGAAAATTCTTAAGTGGTACAATGGACATAGTTCAATTTCACCTTAATGACCAGTATGAAAGGTTGAGTTCATTAGTTGGATTCATTATCCTATCCATGTGGAGCCACTCCAAGGGAAGTGATAACTCAACTTGTTGAATATTAGGCTAGATGATTTTCACTATATTTCCATCTATCTTACACACTTTCACCCCATCTATCTCACACGTTTTCACCCCATATTTTACTGTTTCTTATAAACACTCAACTAATTACAAGTGTAATCCAAATACTGTCCATGTGGAGAAATGACCTGGTTACTCACTTGTATTGTGCTACACTGACCCATGCGCACTTGCGGGGGATCACCCAGACAATTTTGTCATTCCTAGGATAGGTCATTGAGATTACATTTGTTTTTTGAGAAACGGAAAACAAAACTTAAACCCAATTAAATGAGATCAAATACATGGATCAAACATCACCAATGAGGTATATTAAAGACAATATTTTCATTGAAATCATTTAAAATAAGATCATCATGAATGATTTGTTGAAGGTTCCTTTTAGGCCTACCTCTACCTCTTTTAATAAGTGAATTGGTCATTAAGTTTACCCTATTAACAGGTACATCCCTAAGTCTTCTTCTAATGTGTCCAAACCATCTTAATCTATCTCAGTCATCTTCTTGTCAATCAGAGCTACTCCAATTTTCTCTTGAATAAATTCATTTCTAATCTTATGTTGCAGAAACGTCGGGAGTCGCAGTGACAGAAACGACGAAAAAAATAAGAGTAAAAGGGAAAAAGAAAGAACAAAGGACACAATGATTTACGTGGTTCAAGAATAATCCCTATGTCCACAGAGAGATAGAATGTTCAATATACTCAGGATCACAATTATAGAGTTTTTCATGCAAGAACCCTTGGCTCAAAATGGGATACAAATGGAGAAGGCAGTCCACTATTCCACTAGAGATGACATTTATTTTTGGAGAAAAAACAAAATAAAAATTAGAAAAAAAAACAAAAAATTATAAAAAATAGAAGAAAAAAACACATATATGTAAATAAAAACTTGATTGTTATATTATTTCCCTCATTTTATTTTATTCCAACCAATTTTTTAGTTTACTTATTGATATCTATTTTTGTAGGAAATGAAGAGCTTGGATGGAATGAATTAACATGACTTTTGTAGAATTTTTGGAGATCTTGGACATGAGTTTTGTTGTTGTGATGGTCTAAGGCAGAGGAATCCCTCACATGAAGAAGATGGGCCTAGTGAATCTTGGTATAGTGAACAATAAATTATCATGGACACACTTGATTGAATATTGGAGGACCAAGCAAGGAGTAAAGCTCAAGCTCATTCCAATGATGTAAACCAAAATATACAAATGGATTGACCAAGGTCATCTCTCAACGAAAAAGTAATTAAAACAACTTCTTAAAGGTATTATGAAAATAAAGATAAAAGAAACACACAATTTAGTAGGATGGAAGGGTTTGTTTGATGTTTAAAAACCAAGAATAAGTACGTTGGAAGAATATTTTTTTTGAAATGAGATTGATAAACGTAAAGAGATATTTTTTTTAGAAAATGTTTTTAGAAGGCGTAATCAATCTAACTCTATCTCTTCATTTACATATTAATAATTATAATTTAAATTAAACTCCACTTAATTATGATCTCCTAATTTTTTAACCCTCAAAACCTATAGGGGTTAACTTAACCACAAATATGAAATTAATTAAACCCTAGGCTAGCTTCAGAACATACAATCATAGCACCATGCTTTGATTCTCATTCTAAGACTACCTTATGGCCAGTGATAAATTAGGGAACATATACATTCTAGAAATGAAGATAAATTGAGATATTGGATTGTATTTTAACTCTATAAAATGATCTCATGTTGTTTCATTTTATCGACTAATATTGTGCTCTCACAATTCACACATTAATCGACCTCACATGTTTTGTGTAAATTGTTTAATTGCTTGTTTAGTTTATTTTAAGTTAAAAACTCAATTCATAGATCAGATTATGTGAATTTCAGTATCACATTGATTAAAAACAAATAAATGAAGAATTTTAGAGGTAGATCAATTAATAAGAAAAATTAATCTTTTATGGACAGTGTAGTTATCGTAGAAATGAATTGCATTCAAAAAGATTTAGAAAGTGTATAACCCAATCACATTTATAATCTTAATTTCCAGCCCAAATATGTGAATGAAAGAAGAAGAAAATTTAATAAAATAGAAAAAATGGAAGAGAAACTAAGAATTTTATACCCAAAACACAAACATTACAAAATGAAGAAGAAGAAGGCTCCAATGAAGGGATCTTTGCTTCAAGAGCTCTCCCTCTTGAAATGTCTAGATAAATGGAGTGAAACCAATTATCTTCTTCCATAAATCTCCTAATGCAAGTCCAACCCCCTCAAAATGAGAAAAAAAACACATTTATAGAGTATAGGGGGTTGGGTTACAAGAGGTTACAAGTGTGAATGTGGAAATTCGACGAAATATTTTAATCTAACTTGAGCTGCCTTGTTGACCTCCAAAACGCAGGAACTAGTTATCCTTCAAAAAGGATGATTTGTGCGTAATTGGTTCATTTGAGCTCAATCAAAGCCCATATGTAGAAGATATGGCCCAAATGGTGAAGTTATGTCCAATATGGAAAGTCTAGTCCAACTTTGACTTCATGGACCATTTACTCCAATCAAATGCATGATCGAGATCGGATGTCCTAAATGAAAGTTGTAGCCCATTGAATGAGGAAAATTAGTTCGTTTTTTTGTACAGAAACTCTAGCCAAACTATACAATTAATGCTCTTCCCAGCATAGCTTGTTCCCCTGTAGGTGTACCGAGCCCTAGGTCTCGAATTCTAACCACAATCCGACTAAGTAAAACTGGCCTCCCCATGCTTCCATGCACTATCGAGCTATTAAATCGCACAGTGTGAAATTAACTCATCTGAAACCTATAACCAGTGGAAATTGAACATTGGACCATGTTATTGAAATGGCCTAGGAGACATGTTACTTAGGATTAGCTTTAATGACTCGTTCTTTTTAACATATTCACTTTGAATTTTAAATAAAATGACATGTATGAATTACTAAGCTAGGAAAATGGATTGGAATATGTAACCAAAACAAGGGTGTGGTTGATGAATTTTTACAGTGAAGAAATTTTAAACTTTCAGTTTAAAAGTTAAACCGATGTGAGATTTTCTCAGAGTAGTGTGTATAATGTAACAAACTCGATGTTGGGTTGGTGTAGCCTAGTTCAGTTAGGCCGAATGCTTGTGGACCATACTGTAGCCTTTTTCACTTCCAACCGACATCCACTGTAGCACTTTTGACTTGGGTGACCGCCTTTTCACTGTAACAATGTGGACTTCCTCTGCAGTTAGTAGAATAGTGGATCGTCTTCTCTATTTGTAGCCCATTTCGGGCTAGGGTTTCTGTGAGAGAAAACTCTAAGATAAACTCCTTTAAATTATTCTCCCAATTATAGTGAAGTTAAACTACCTCTCCATGGCTATAGGTATTATTCTCGAACAATGTAAATTCTTGTGTTCTCATTTTTTTCCTTTTACTCTTCTGTGTTTCATCATTTCTGTCGCTGCAACTCCCAACTTTTCCGCATCAACTGGTATCAAAGGTTGAGTTAGAGATTCTCCAATGATTTATATGGATGAAGGAAAGCTAAATATAGATCTCTTCGATGGAATTGACTTTAGTTTCTGGAGGATGCAAATCGAGGATTATCTTTATAAAAAAAGATGCATTTGCCGCTTCTGGGTCTAAAGCCAATGAAAATGGAGCATTCGAAGTGGGAGCTGCTGAATCGGAAGGTTTTGTGCATTGTGCACCTTACATTGGAAAAAAATGCAACGTTCAACATTAGATAAGAGAAGACAATGATTTATCTAGTGAAAACTCTCGTGAATATGTACAAGAAGCCTCCTGCGGCAAACATGGTACACTTGATGCGATGATTGTTCAACCTAAAAATGGTTGAAGGGGTAATTTTTGTAGAACATATCAATGAATTCAACACCATCATAAGTCAGTTAACATTGGTGAAAATTGATCTTGGTAATGAGGTATGTGCGCCGATCTTACTATCTTCATTACCTGACAGTTGGGAAGCAACTGTAATAGTTGTGAGTAGTCCCTCAGGGAATACCAAACTGGTTCTGAAAGATGTACGAGACCTAATCCTCAGTAAGGATATGCAAAGAAAAGAATCAGATAGATTCTATAGTTCTACTCTGAACGTTGAAGAAAGAGGAAGGTACCCACAACGAGACAATTGTAGAGGGCGTTCAAAGTCAAGAGGGAAAATTCGAGATAAGGTAAAGGGGGATAGTCCTACTTGCTGGACTTGTAGGAAGAAAAGACATGTCAAGAAGGAGTATAGATACAAACAAAAGGGACCTAAAACCAATGGAGAAAACACAGCAATTGAAGGAACTTATGACGTGCTGTTGTTGGGCATGGATATCCCAATGGAGTCTTGAATTTTAGACTTTGGGGTGTCTTTCCATTCTACATCAGAGAATGGATTCCTAAAAAATTATGTTTCTAGAAATTTTAGCAAGGTACATCTTTCTAATGATGAACCCTTGTAGATTGTGGGGAAAGGAGATGCACGGATCAAGACCAATAGTGGGAGTCTGTTGGTTCTGAAAAATGTGAGGTATATCCCTGGCTTGAGAAGAAATATTATTTCTGTCGGACAAATTGATGATGTAGGGTTGAGTACCATGTTCACTGGTGGTGCCTGAAATGTCACCAAAGGAGCTATGGTTATAGCTCGGGGAGCAAAGAATGGTACCCTATACAACAGGATAGAAACTTGCATAGCATAGACATGGATGCATCACTGAAATCTGTCAGAGATTCACAATTGTGGCACTACAGACTAGGTCACATGAGTGAGAAGGGGATGAAGGTGTTAACAACAAAAGATTTTCTACCAGATTTGGAGTCAGTGGATGTTGGCATATGTGAAGATTGTATCTTCAAAAATTAGAAGAAGGTGTCTTTTGCAAAAGGAGGAAAAACATTGAAGGCTGGGAAGTTGGACCTGGTGCACACAGATGTTTGGGGGCCTACACCAGTACATTCTCTTGGAGGGTCACAATACTATGTGAAATTCATCAACGAATCAACAAGGAAGGTATGGGTTTAGTTTCAGAAAAGTAAATTTGATGTGTTTAAGATGTTTTAGAAGTGGAAGTTCATGGTGGAGAATGATTCAGGAGAAAAATTTAAATGTTTGAGATCAAACAACGGTGGAGAGTACAACAACAATGAGTTCAGAGAATTATGTTCTGATAATGGAATTTGGTGGAAGAATACTATTCCAGGTATGCCGCAACAAAATTGTGTGGAATAGAGGATGAATAGGACATTGAATGAACATGCTGGAAGTATGAGGTTACACTTGGGGTTGCCCAAAACATTCTGGGATGATGCAGTGAACATGAAAACATATCTCATCCACAAGAGTCCATCTGTTCCATTAAAAGAACATCTACTCGAGGAGCTCTGGTTTGGTAAGAAGGTGAGACTCACATTTATGAGTTTTCAGTTGTTTGTCATATGTACATGTTGATGACGCTGTAAGGGAGAAGCATGATGCAAAGTCCAAAAGATGTTTCTTTATTGGTTATGGTGATGAGGAGTTTGGTTATTTCTTTTGGGATGATTTTAACAAGATGGTCATCAGGAGCCAAAATGTGATATTCAATGAAGGTGTCATGTACAAATATCATCAAATAGATTAACATGAAAATGGGAACATTAAATCATAGTGCAAAGAGAAAGTGGAGCTTGAAGGTGTATCTGAGTATGATACATCTAAACTGGTAAAACCTACTACTCAAGCGGAGTTGAGAAGATCAAAAAGGGTGAGAAGGTATGTGCAAAGGTATTCACCATCCTTGAATTATCTGTTATTGACTGACAGTGGAGAACCAGAATGTTTTGAAGAGGCAATGCAACTGAAGGAGTCGAGCAAGTGGGAGTTGACTATGAAGGAGGAGATTTCATCAGTGCATGATAATAACACTTGGAAGCTGACACCTCTACCACAAGAAAAGAGAGCATTGCAGAAAAAATGAGTATACCGGGTTAAGGAAGAACATGATGGAAATATGAGGTTCAAGGAAAGGCTGGTGGTGAAAGGCTTCCAACATGAGGGACTGGATTTCACTAAAATATTCTCACCAGTAGTGAAATTTACCACCATCCAGGTGGTTCTCATCATTATGGCATCATAAGACTTTCATCTTGATCATCTTGATGTTAAGACTATTTTTCTTCATGGAGATTGGGAGGAGGACATCTACATGCATCAGCCAGAGGGATATATTGAGTCTGGGAAGGAAGAAATAGTGTGCAAACTCTAGAAGAACTTATATGGATTGAAGAAGAACCCCAAGAAATGAAAAAAAAATTGATTCATTTATGTCTAAAAATGAATATAAATGATGTGGCATAGATCAATGTTGCTACATCAAGTCCTTTAGTGATGAATATATTATATTTCTTCTCTATATGGATGACATGATCATTGTAGGATCATGTATGCAGAGAATTTATTATTTGAAAGGGCATTGGTTGAGGAGTTCGATATGAAGGATCTTAGAGAAGCTAGCATGATTTTGGAGATGAAGATCAAGAGAGACCGTGCGGCTGGAAACTTAATGTTATCACAAGCTGACTACATTGGAAAGGTTCTAAGAAGATTTAGTATGCTGGAAGCAAAGAAATTATCTATTCCCCTAACAGGACATTTCAAACTCTCAAAGAAGCAATCACCGAAGATGGTAGAGGAGGTTGAGTATAAGGCAAAAGTTCCATACACATGAGTTGTTGGAAGTCTGATGTATGCCATAGTCTACACTCAACCTGACATCGCTCATGCAGTGGGAGTTTTGAGCAACTACATGGATAACTCTGAAAAGAAACATTGGGAAGCTTTGAAGTGGACACTGAGGTATTTGAAGGGCAACAAGGAGGTATCTTTGTTCTTTGGTAAATGAAATTCATTATAGGGGTTTTTAGATGCTGACTTTGGAGGTGACGTCTATAGTAGGAGGTGTACCACAGGTTATGTATTTACCTATAGAGGAACTATGGTAAGATGGATATCACAATTTCAAAAGGTGGTGGCTTTATCCACCATAGAGGCAGAATACATTGCTGTAACAGAAGATGGGAAAGAGATGGTTTGGCTGGAAAACTTCTTGGATGAGTTGAGAATAAAGTGAGAGGAGAATGTATTGCATCGTGATAGTCAGAGTGTGAGACATCTTTCAAAGAACCCAATATTTCATTCCCAGACGAAGCACATTCAGCTGAAGTATTATTTCATCATAGGTTTGATACAGGATGGGTTACTGACATTGTAGAAGATTTATGGAACCAACAATCCAGAAAACATGTTGACAAAGCCAATGGTAATATATAATTTGAGGCACTCTTGTGCCTGTATTTCTCTCCACTGATGAATGGAGGATGAGAGGCAGAACAAGGGAGGACACAATGGAAGTACAAGAGGAAAAAACTTGTATTTCATAAATCATCAGGTTGAAATTAAAGCTGTGAATGGAAATTACACACACTAGTGAGTGAAGAAGAGAAAGAGATTGGATTTAGTAAGTTGTCTTATTCAGTGGCATCAAATCATATCAATGTAGTGGATCAGGATCCAAGTGGGAGATTGTTGGATTGGTGTAGCCCGATCCGGTTGGGCCAAATATTTGTTGTAACATCCCAGATCCGGGTGCCACACAATGGGTGCCCCGAACCTGGTTGGTCACATGACCTCAAGCGCATTTCCCCGAACGCCAGAGGCTACCGACTAGCAATGAGGGCCTAGTTCTGATAGTGGGGAAACTATTCCCTCATTTGTCAAAGTGTAGCACAGCAGAAAAAATAAAAACATACCAAAAAGCGGAAGTAGTAACAATATAGAACTAAAATGGAAAAAGGAACTACAATAAAAGATAATCAACAGTCATATATATAATGATGAAATATTTCCATAATTCTAATAAAACATCCAAAATAGGATACACTGCAATATAAACAATACAGTATAAGGTACAAGTACAACAAAGAAAAACAAAACAGTGCAGCAGGAACTCAACAGCATCGCAAGCCTAAGCTCGATCCCATGCTCTCCTACTCCTCTGCAACAATCAGGTACCTGTATAGGGACTCTTTCCCTTATCAACACCTGCAGCAATATAATCTGTTTGGGCCCAAGACATGACCCAAATTGGGTGTAAGAAATAAATCCCAGTAGGCAACCACCAAATGCCCGTGCCCAACTGTCAGTGAAAATGTGCAACAACAATGTGTAGTAAACTAGGAAATATGAAAAGTAAACATTCCTACCAGTTATATTTCCATTTAATTATTATTTAACAATTCAATATAATTAAATTATAAGTTACTGAGACCTGGCCTCAACCGACAATCTCTTAAACAGTGCCACAACAAAACCCCACAACATGCTATCTAACAAGTAAAAGGTAAAACCATACCAATCATGTGCTTTATCTTGGAAGGTAGAACATGAGAAATCACCAAAGTGAATATTAAAAGTAAACAGTGTCCTCAGACATAAGAACCGTTGCCCTTGGTCTAAACAGAATCATGCCCTTAGGCTAAACAGAACCTTTCCCTTAGGCCTTACCCTCAAGATAAACATAATCTTGCCCTCAGGATAAACAGAACCTTGCCCTCAAGCCTTTCCCTAAGGGTAAATAGAATCTTTCCCTTAGGCTAAATAGAACCTTACCCTCAGGCCTTGCCCTCAGGCTAAACAGAATCTTTCCCTCGGGCTAAACAAAACCTTGCCCTCATGCTAATCAAAACACTACCCTCATGCTAAGAAAAACACTGCCCTCAAGATAAGAAAATAATTGTGCCGAACCCAACACATAAGCAAGAAATTTATATAAATTTTCTCTCAAGAAAACTCAAATCATGCTATAATCACAACATACCCATGGGTATCCTGGCCAAACGACTAAACAAGGGAAACGTACCCACGGGGTGGCCCTGGATCAAGGAAATGATCCCAAACAGCAGTTTATACTTGTTCATTAAGTTACCTATGAAATTCTAGATATATTAACAGTCAAGGACTCATCCACAAGACACCCCAAACATGGGAACGTAACATAATGGTACACAAAAACAACTTGACATTTTGAAATAAACACCAGATCACCTACCTCGATCTCCTCTGATCGATATACGTGAACGATGCCTCCCGAATCAACCGAGAATGACATATATCTGGGATAAACATTTATGCATTCAAACCCAAATAATTTCCCTCAAGGAAATAATTGGAAGGAGAGGTTCAAGAAGAGAGAAGAACTCACCCGCTCAGTTCAAACAAGATCTACGGTGAAGGAATCAGAGTCCTGATGTGCGTTCGGGAGCTCTTCCAAGATCCGGCCTTCTCTCCCATGGATCTCGGGTGTTCTATGATTCCTCTATCGAAAGAGGAGGCTAATTCCTGTTTTTAACAAAAAAAACATAACTACACAGCATGTACTCTCAAGTACACAGCGTGTACTTTCCATTTTTTAATTGTTCCTATGGTGTCCACCTTCCACCACCTCATTGTTCATCTATCGACTTGGTTACACGATGTGTATGTCTGAGTACACGGTGTGTACTACCATTCTAATGGCGGCTACTCCCACTACCTTATTGTTCACTTGCCGACTGATTACACGGTGTGTATTACTAAGTACATGGCGTGTAGTTAGTTTTTACACCCTGAACCACCAACAAGACTACATGCCCTGTATTATCATCCCACATAGCCAAAGTACATGGTGTGTGAAAAAGTACATGGCGTGTGGAAAAGTACACGGCATGTACCCATAAATTTGGGATTTTCCCCCCATTTTCCTTATTTTCTCAAAAACATTAAAGGAAAAGGAAAAAGACGAAACTCGTACCTCAAGAATAAGAACCAGGTTTTTACAAACTTCCCCCCTTAAAGCAATTCGTCCCCAAATTTCCCTTCTCAGGGTGGTGAAGTTAAAGCTGAGAACAACTCTAGCCACTGAGCACATATGATGGTCTCCCACTCCCAGGTTTCGTCCTGCACTCAACCATGTTACCATAGCACCCGTACGAGAGGAACTAGCCGGCCTCAGAGAACCTTCATGCTCCTATCAACAATATGAATCGGATGCTCCTTAAGGGATGAATCGACCTAAAGTTCAACCTCCTCATGCTGAAAAAAGTGAGACTGGTCTGAGTGATAACGGTGTAGCTGAGATACGTGGAAGACGTCGTGCATGGATCGGTACCTCTATGGTAACTGCAACTGATAGGCAATCGGCCTAACTCTCTCCAGAATCTCAAATGCCCCCACATACCTCTGTGAAAGTTTACCCTATCTCCTGATCTGCTTGTAACCTATCCTCGGTGAAACACGCGGGAAAACCTGATCCCCGATCATGAACTCCAAGGGTCATCTGTGGCGATTAGTATATGATTTATGATGAGACTGTGCAGTATCCATCCACTTCTGAATCAACTGGACCTACTCTGAAGTCTCTTGCATGAGACGTGCTCCCAGTAAAGCTGCCTTACCTGCCTTGAACTAGCACAAGGGTGACCAACATGACCTACCATATAAAGCCTTGTAAGGTGTCATCTCAAAAGTTTCATGAAAACTATTATTGTAGGAAAACTCGACCAGAGGTATGTGCTTCTCCCAAGAGCCCCCAAAGTCTAGGACGCATGCACGCAACATGTCCTCCAGCACCTGTATCGTACGCTCTGATTTTTCATTGGTCTGAGGGTGGTAATTTGTGCTTAGAAGCACCTATGTACCCAGTGCCCTCTAAAAACTCTGCCAGAAATGAGACGTAAAACAAGCATTCCTATATGAAACGATAGAATGAGGGACCCCATGAAGATGTACTACCTCTCAGATATATAACTTCCCAATCTCGTCAACACTGAAGGTCTCCTTGATTGGCAAAAAGTGATCCGCCTTCTTAAGTCTATCCACAACAATCTATACGACATCATTGCCTCGGGGTGACCTTGGAAACCCGGTCACGAAGTCCATCGCGACATCATCCAATTTCCACTTCAGAATGGGTAACTGTTGTAACAGTCTGGCTGGCCTCTGATGCTCTGCCTTCACCTGCTGACAGTTGGAACATCTCGTAACAAAACCAGCTACCGCTTTTTTCATACCCAGTCACCAATACTGGCGTCTCAATTCACGGTACATTTTGTTAACTCTGAGATGCACTGCCCAAGATGAAGCATGAAACTCCAACATCAACTCCTCGCATATATTCCCTAGAACCCACACTCATCCATGGATATGTATTACCTTGTCATCGCCTATCGTCCAACCGGGAGGAGGGTCCTCATTTTCCACCGACTCCCGTAGAAATAGGCCTTCTGAATCTGATAGCTATCTCATCCTTACTCTATCTAGGAGGGTAGAAGTCACAGCTAAGGATGAAATATAGGCTCTCCCCTGACTATCATGCACCTCCAAATGCATCTCAGAGAACAAAGCCATAAGCTACCACTCACCACTGGCCTCCTGTACTGCCTGTATCTAAGTCCTCCTACTAAGTGTGTCAGCAACTGTGTTACCCTTACCAGGTGTATAGGAAAGCTCAAAGTCGACAGACTGAAGGTATTCAACTCACCTTCGCTATCTCAGATTCAATTCACGCTGGGTAAAGATGTATTTTAGACTTTTTTGTTCTGTAAACACCACAAAATGTTCTCCCAAGAGATAATGTTTCCAACAACATAATGCATGAACAACTACAGCCAACTCGAGATCATGCGTCGAGTAATTCCTCTCATGTGGCCTCAATTGCCGAGATCCGTACACAACTACTCGATCACCCTGCATCAACACTACTCTCATCCAAATACCTGATGCATCGCAGTAAACTATATAACTCTTCCCCTTCTCTGGAAGTATCAGGACTAGTGCTGATATCAACCTTCCCTTCAGCTCCTGAAAGGCTGTCTCGAAAGCTTCTGACCAAACGAACTTCACACCCTTCTTAGTCAAACCCATCAACAATGCCTATAAGCAGGAGAAGTTCTATATAAAGTGTCTGTAGTAACCATCCAGCCCCAAGAAACTCCATATTTCAAACACGTTCTTAGGATTCTCCCAGGAAACTACTACTATCACTTTCTCTAGGTCTACCGCAACTCCTTCCTCTGAGATAATATGGCCCAGGAAGTGAATCTGGTCCATCCAAAAGTGTCACTTTGAGATCTTATCTTATAACTGATGATCTCTCAGTGTACTCAGTATGATCTCAAAATGGGTGCCATGGTCGTGTCGAGTGTGAGAGTACACCAAGATATCATCCACAAAGACTACCACAAAAGAATCCATATATGGGTGGAAAACATGATTCATCAAATCCATGAAAACTATTAGCATGTTCATGAGTCTGAACGGCATGACCAAGTACTCGTATAGACCATATCTACTCTAAAAGGTTGTAAGCAGTATGTCTGATGGTCTAACGTGCAACTGATGATATCTGAATCTCAAGTCAATCTTCAAGAACACTCATTCTCCTTGAATTTTATCAAAAATATCATCAATACTTGGCAAGGTATATCAGTTCTTGACCGTCAACTGGTTTAGTTTCTGATAATCCACATAGAGACTGAGGGTACCGTCCACCTTCTTCGCAAACAGGACAGGTGAACCCAAAGGCGAAGTACTGGGTTGGATGAAACCCTTTGTTTGTAACTCCTCTAATTGTTTCTTGAGATCTTTCAATTATGGTGTAGCCATCCTATAAGGAGGAATGGACACCAGTGCCACTTCTGGCATAAGCTCAATAGAGAAATCCACATCTTGCTCTGGAGGTAGACCTGAAAAGTCATCCGGGAAGACATCCCTGAAACAATTAACCACTGGAGGGAAATCCATCTGACAAGTTCTCTGGTCATCCAGATATAAACTCACAATCCAAGCTATCACTCCACATCACCCACGATGCTCAGGTCTAGCTCGGCTCACCTAGACATCCCATTAACCCTTGTATAGAAACTGTCTACCCTCTGGTGACGTGAAACTCACCCTGCGATGATAGCAATCCACAAAGGCTCAAAAGGGTACCAACCAGTCCATCCCTAGAATGACATCATAGCTCTTCATCTCTAAGATATAGAGGTCCCATAGAAAGTGACACCCACCAACCTCTAGGGGGAAGTCCTTACACTGATGCACACCTTCCATTCTAGTTATCAATGGAGTGTCAAGAGTCATGATATCAGAAGAAGAAGAAACACAGAGCCCAAGGCTCTCCACAACAAACACAGATATAAAGCTATGCGTAGCAACAGTATCGAAAAGTGTCGAAGATAAAATAGAATCAACTAGAATAGTACCCCTGACAGTGGAAGGTCTTGGATC
Source organism: Viscum album (assembly GCA_963277665.1). Classification (NCBI taxonomy): domain Eukaryota; kingdom Viridiplantae; phylum Streptophyta; class Magnoliopsida; order Santalales; family Viscaceae; genus Viscum; species Viscum album. The sequence continues at coordinate 819,723,706 of OY728133.1, forward strand.
CTACCCCTATTGGGCCTGTTGCACTGCATATGCATGCCCAGTGTCGCAGCCCTACGACACATCCTAGATACCCTGAGCTGACTTGCCCTGTTGTCTTTGAGATCCTAGTGTCTGGCTACCATGACCATGACCACCACCTCAGCCTGAATGTCCAGATGTATTCCAATTACCTGACTGATTAGAAGCTGTTGGCCCTGGTCCTGCATGCTGAGTATACACAGAACCCCTCTCACTAGTCACTAGTGGAAATTCCCTGCAAAAATGATGCAGATGACCCATATTGCCACAAGCTCGGCACTCCACTGGGTCACAAGGACACTGAGGTCTCTTATGCACCTCTTTACCACACTAGTATCACATTATCGGGCCACCTGAAGAATTATTCTGGCTAGTACTGCCACTGTGAGATAAATCCATCTACCTCTTCCTCTTACCGGTAGAAATAGTACCAGAAACAGGTGTTGAACTGCCCTGGCCTGCACCACTAGCTTCCTGCAGGTTCCACTCAGTAATCAGTGCCTGGTTTACAATAGCATGCACTATAGGCAACCTGAAATTGTTCCCAAGCACACAGATGTCATATCAAATACCATCCTCAAAGTTTCTAGCCCTCAACATCTCATCACCCACTAAAACAGGTGAAAAACATTGTAGCTCGGTGAAGCTGGCGGAATATTCCATCACTGACATGGCGCCCTGCTGTAGATTCATGAACTCTCAAGCTCTATCTGCCCTCAGCGTCTCCGGAAAGAAAAAGTCATAGAAGACTTCCTGAAAATCTTCTCACACCATGTCTTAGTGATGCTCAGTCTGAGTGGTAACATCCCACCATCTCTTGGTGGAATCATGTAGCATGTATGTAGTGAGCTTGACCCTCCTCCCAGGAGGCGTCTCTAGATGCTCGAAGATCATCTACATAGAACCCATCCATGGTTCCGTAGCTTGTGGTCCACCATCCTATGAAAATGTAGGCAAATGCTTCTGTTGGAATATACGTGTTAGCTCTATCATAGATGTGGCAATCGGCGGTGCTCCCTAGAAGGTATTCATAAACCGCATGAAGCCTTCACGGAATTTCACATTCGTGCCTGCATCCGGTATAATGGCTAGTGCCGCATCTGGAACTGCTGGAGGAACCATCGGTAGCCCATGGACTACCATCTCTGAAGTATAATCATTGCCTCTCTCTTGGATAAAAACTCGAGGTCGTCTCAGCGGAATGACTTTACAAGGTCAAAAAACACGACTTAGATTAATATCATCAAGGGCTGAAAGAAAAGAGTGTAAGAAGGGAATAGGAGAAAGAAAACATCCAAGTTTTACAAAACAAGACTACATGGCTTGTATAATAACTACACGACGTGTTCCCTTAAGTCTTTACATGGGTGTGTACTCTTCTAGCACTGGTCATGTATCACCCCAAACACACGACATGTTGTCCACACACACGGCGTGTACTTGAAATTTCTTCCCCTGCCCAAGTCCTTTTACACGGCTAAGCCACACAACTCTCTTTTGAACGAGACTACACAACATGTATAATATCTACACAGCATGTACTAGACGAGCTTCACCGACCCGTGTTGTTCGTGACATGGCCAGGTAGATAGCTCACACTACACGGTGTTTTCCAGATAGACACGACATGTACGACTTAGATTCCAACTGCTCGTGTTGTTAGTGACACGACCGACTACTCAGCTGACACTACATGGCATGTTACACCTACACATGACATGTACACCACCTTGTTTCTCCAGCCACACGACCAAGTCCACATGGTCTCTCACCGGTCAAGACTACACGGCGTGTACTAAACGAGCTTCGCTGACCATTGTTGTTCAAGACACGGCCGGTTACACGGCTCACACTACACGGCATGTTCCAAATGGACACGGCGTGTACTAAAAAGGATATCACCGACCCGTGTTGTTAGTTACACGGCTGAACACAGGGTCAACATGACATGACGTATACAATCGGTACACAACATGTTCCCTCTAGAACTTCATCTTCTCGTTTCTCTACCCACGCAACCTATGACACAGTTAGAGACTACACGGTGTGTATTTAGGGTACACGGTGTGTACTTAAAAAAATTTCATTTCTTCCTGAACAGAAGAGTACTTGGTGTGTATTCATAGAACCACACGTCGTGTTGTTTGGGTTTCCGGACAGTATACCTCAGAAACTACTCTAGAGCCCCTTTTTCTTAAATTTCAAGCGTCAATATGCCAAATTTCGATCCATGGGGGCCCATACTCCCCACGAATCAAATTTTAGCACCCGACCTTCGCAAAAATAGGTTGGATCATGATCTGATAAATTTCGGTCCAAGAGAGCCCATACTTCTCAAGAACCAAAGTTTAGCATCCATAAACCCAACCATAACATATACCAATACCCTATCAATAGCAGGTGTATCTATCAAGGTACCTATCACAACATCATGCATTTTCTAGCACAACATCTATCACAACAACATGCAATTTTTAATTCACCTACATGGCATGGAAACTATGCATGACATGTGATTATAATATGTGCCTAAATGATGCATGAGATGACATACCCTCATCTCATCGGGTTGCAACTAAATAGAACCCAAGTATAAAAATTTAAATAGCACACAACAAGTGTGTCACCCAATGGTGAAAATCAAATCAATTGTAATGATCATAAATAGAAAATCACAATTGAATTCAAGGAAATTCATCCTTTACCTGTACACGGGGTAGCTACTCCCCGACACAGTTATTACCGAATCTCTTAAAAATCTATCTCTTTCCATCGTTGCCAAATAATAAAATAACACAGAGAAAAGAAAAGTCGTCTGATACCACTTTGTAATGTCCTGGATCCAGGTGCCACACAACGGGTGCCCCGAACCCGGTTGGTCACATGACCTCAAGCGCATTTCCCTGAATACCAGAGGATGCCAACTAGTAGCGAGGGCCTAAGTATGATAGTGGGGAAACTATGCCCTCATTTTTCAAAGTGTAGCGCAGTGGAGAAAATACAAACGTACCAAAAATCGGAAGCAGTAACAATATATAAATAAAATGGAAAATAGAACTGCATTAAATGATAATCAAGATCCATATATATAAGGATTCAATATGTCCCTAAGTCTAATAAAATAGCCAAAACAGGATACACTGCAATCTAAACAATACAGTACAAGGTACAAGTACAGCAAAGCAAAACAAAACAGCGCAGCAGGAACTCAGCATCATCGCAAGCCTAAGCTTGGTCCCATGCTCTCATACTCCTCTGCAACAATCAGGTACCTATATAGGGATTCTTTCCCTTATCAACACCTGCAATAATATAATCTGTTTGGGCCCAAGACATGACCCAAACAGGGTGTGAGAAATAAATCCCAATAGGCAACCACCAAAGGCTCGTTCCCAACTTTCAGGGAAAATGTGCAACAACAGTGTGTAGTAAACTAGGAAGTACGCAAAGTAAATATTCCTACCAGTTTTATTTCCATTTCATTATTATTTAAAAATTAAATATAATTGAATTATAAGTTCTTGAGACCCGACCTCAACTGACAATCTCTTAAACAGTGCCACAACAAAACCCCACAACAGGATATCTAACAAGTAGAAGGTAAAACCATACCAAGAATGTTATTTAGCTTGGTAGGTAGAACATGAGAAATCACCATAGTGAATATAGTAAATAGTGTCCTCAGACATAAGAACCGTTTCCCTCAGGCTAAACAGAATCTTGCCCTCAGGCTAAATAGAACCTTACCCTCAGGCCTTGACCTTAGGCTAAACAGAATATTGCCCTCAGGCTAAACAGAACCTTGACCTTAGGCCTTGCCCTTAGGCTAAACAAAATATTTCCCTCAGTCTAAACAGAAACTTTCCCTCAGGTCTTTCCCTCAGTCTAAACAGAATTTTGCCCTTAGGCTAAACAGAACCTTGCCCTCAGGCTAATCAAAACACTGCCCTCAGGCTAAGAAAAACACTGCCCTGAGGCTAAGAAAGTAACTAGGATGATCCCAACACATAAGAAAGAAATTTATATACATTTTCTCTTAAAAAAACTCAAATAATTCTATAATCACAGCATACCCACGGGTATCCTGAAAAAACGGATAAACAAGGGAAACGCACCCACGGGGTGGCCCTGGATCAAGGAAACAATCCCAAACAACAGTTTATAATTCTTCATTAAGTTACCTATGCAATTCTAGATATCTTAACAGTAAATTCATTATCCATAAGACACCCCAAACATGGGCGCGTAGCACAAAGTTACACAAAAACAACTCGACAGTTGGAAATAAACACCAGACCACATACCTAGATCTCCTATGATCAATATACATGAATGAAACCTCCCGAATCAACCGAGAATGACGTAGATCTAGGATATAAATGTACGCATTCAAACCCAAATAACTTACCTTAGGGAAATAATTGGAAGTATAGGTTTAAGAAGAGAGAAGAACTCACCAGCGCGGTTCAAATGAGATCGACGAAGAAGGAATCGGAGTCCCGGTGTGCGGTCGAGAGCTCTTCCAAGATCCGACCTTCTCTCTCGTGGCTCTAGGGCATTCTATGCTTCCTTTGTCGAAAGAGGAGGCTATTACCTATTTTTAACGAAAAAAACATAACTACACAACGTGTACTCTCAAGTACACGGCGTGTACTTTCCTTTTTTTTAATTGTTCCTCTGGCGGCCACCTTCCACCAACTCACTGTTCATCTGTCGACTTGGTTACATAGCGTGTATGTTTGAGTACATGGCATGTACTACCGTTCCACTGGCAGCTACTCCCACCGCCTTACTTTTCACTTGCCGACTGATTACACGGCTTGTATTACTAAGTACACGGCATGTAGTTAGTTTTTACACCCTGAATCACTGAAAAGCCTACACGCCCTGAATTCTCATCCCATACGGCCAAAGTACATGGTGTGTGGAAAAGTACATGGTGTGTACCCATAAATTTGGGATTTTTCCTCCATTTTACTTATTTTCTCAAAAACATTAAAGGAAAAGGAAAAGACGAAACCCGTACCTCAAGAATAAGAACCAGGTTCTTACACTTGTGGCCCGTACTGTAGCCTTCTAAACTTCCAGTCGACAGCACTGTAGCACTTTTGGCTTCGGTGACCACCTTTTCACTGTAGCAACATGGAATTCCTGTGCAGTTGGTAGAACAATGGATCATATTCTCCATTTGTAGCCCATTTTGGGCTAGGGTTTCTGTGAGAGAAAACTCTGAGATAAACTCCTATAAATTATGCTCCCAATTATAGTGAAGTTATGCTACCTCTTCGTGGACATAGGGATTATTCCTAAACCACGTAAATCCTTGTGTTCTCATTTTTTTCCTTTTTACTCTTCTGTGTTTCGTCGTTTCTTTCACTGCAACTCTCAATGTTTCTACATCACTCAATTTGGAGTTTTCAATCATGATTGGGGAAGTGTGTGTATAAAAATGTATATTAAATAAAGAGTGAATAAAAGTCATGAATAAGAGTTAAAATCTATCTAAGAGCCGACTGTCAAATATTGCTTCCATGACCTAGCTATCACACTTAACCACAGGGGGTGACAGCTGTTTGGAATTTCTTAGTTCCAGAATTTCTCTACTCAAGCTTGAATAAGTGCTTGGCAAAAATTGTCTTGAAAAAAAAACAGTGTGTGGTGTGTGTATGCTCAATCATAAGAGAGAATAAAGAATGGGGATGTGCATATCTCATATGAAGAATTGGGTTCTCGATATAAATCAAACATTTAAGGTGAAAATTCATAATGAAGTAACCTTTTTTAACTTTTATTAACATTATTTGGGAGAAATGGAGTAAGAAAATTCATCTTGTTAATCTTAAAAATTCAAAAAAAAAATCATGATTTAATGTGTCATAATGAATAAGATTGTTTATTTTTGTAGTTGACGAATTCCCCTTACCTCAATGTGAGGTGGGGACATTATTTTATAGATGAGTAAAATGAAATACATGATGGGGTATTCTGATGTGGGACTCAGAAATACCAAATATAATAAAATCGGGTTTAACACTCCCCCTCAAACTGAACATGCCCAACTTGGATAAAGAGTTCCACAAAAGAAAGATGATAGCAAACAAGACCATACACACTCCCCCTCAAGTTGGGTTGGTGATGGTGTTGATACCCAACTTGGTACTGATAGAGTCCAGAGGATCTCCCGAGAGGCCTTTTGTGAAGATGTCAGTCAGCTGGTCTGTCATCGAAATGTGCCTGAAACTGATATGGTTCTGCTCAAGATGATGACGAAGAAACTGTTAAGGAATCCCAGATTTCCTTAACTGTATTGGAGGACCGAGTGACATATTTGATAGAGCGGTCCATGAAATTGACCAGTAAGGTAAAGATCGTGCTATCAGTAAGCTTCCATGGATGATATTTGGGATCAGAAGATGGGGGTGGAGGATCCTTGAGGTGGGAGTCAAGGTCCATGCCCATGAGTGACATCAACACTATCTTCCGCCATACTGAGAAATTGGTTGAGTCGAGCCAGTCATCAACTAGGCGGGTGGAGGTGGTGATTAGCAGAGGTAGAACTGAAGGTGCGACCATTAAAAGAGTAGGGTAAGGACGTGCCGAGGAGAGCAGGACCAGGGCCGAGATGTGAACCCGGAGAGCCATGGGAGAGCAGAGAGGAAAAAATACGGTGAGCGGCGGGGCTGGTCACGAAGTCGGGAGTCCGCAGGCAGGCGGGTCCGGGAGAGCGCCACAGGAGGCTAGGCTGGGAGCCGCGATGGGAGGCGAGGTCAGAACTCTGCCGGGAAGACTGTTGGAGGGTGGGAGCTGAACGCGACGCCGGAAGGGGACGCAGAGGCGGGGCCGAGTGCGAAGTTGGGAGGGGTCGTGGAGGCGGGGAACACCATTGGAGGGAGTGAGTTGGCGGGGACTGAGAAATCACTGCAGGTGCGGGGCCGGTAGAGAGCTGTGGGAGGGGGCGTGAAGCCTGGAGTGCATGAGGCGGGATAAGCAGTAGGGGTCAGACGCAGGCCTGGAGGTGCCGTCGTGCCGTGCTCGCTGGGAAGAAGTCACCAGCAGGAGGCGGGTCAGGGATCACCGAAGGAGGTGAGCCAGGAAGAGTCGTAGGGAGGCTGGGGCCTGGAGGCTGTGACGGGGTGGTCGGGACGTTGCAAAGAAGAAGCGCCGATGAGGGCTGAGGCGGGACGAGATACACCGTTGGGAGGGTGGGGCTGGACAGAACCGGGAGTCCGTAGGGAGGGCTAGGCTGGGCGGAACCGGGAGGCTGCACGGGGAATTGCTGGAAACCCTAGATGGGGGGGGGGCTTGGATTAGAGAGCACCCTCTAATACCATGTAGTTGGCGAATTCATCTTACCTCAATGTGAGGTGGAGAAATTATTTTATAGATAAGTAAAATGGAATACATGGTGGAGTATTCTGATGTGGGACTCAAAAATACCCAATATAATAAAACTGGGTACAATTTTGTCAAGAGTGAATTCTCTTGTGATAACGTTGAGGTTAATGTTTGAGGAAAAATATGGTTTAAGTGTGGGAGGATTGATTAGTGAAAATTTTAGCTTATTTTTTCCTATTATTTTTAGGTGATTTTTTTTTGTGATTTAAAGCAAAACAAGCCATTTATTTAATTGACATGATCATTTTGGGTTTTACATTTACATTCATGAAAATATGAATTGTAATAATCAATTCGGATCATTTTTTAATGGAATTGGTTTATCATTTTGAACATCAATTTTCCCACCTAAATGCATTGATTTTGTCTTCATATATATATTTTTAACATTTACACTATTTTACTGTAGACTTTTGGAGTTCTAGCCGGCAGCCACTATAGCACTTTTGACTTGGTGAAACAGTGATCATCTTCCTCTCCATTTATAGCCCATTTCATGCTAGGGTTTCTTACTGAAAAACTCTGTAATTGTGCTCCCGATTATAGTGAATATTCTGCCTCTTCGTGCACATAAGGATTATTTCTGAACCACGTAAATCTCTGTGTTCTTGTTCATTTTTTTCTTCCTTTTACTCTTCTGTGCTTCGCCGTTTCTGTCACTGCAACTCCCGGCATTTCTAAAACACTTGATCGGGCAGTAGTCGAATTGCATGAGCACGGGTTCGGAGTGGAGGAAGACCCATGAAATCTAAAATTACTATAGAAAACTGGTCTAACAGTTCCTGAAGGTCATGCTACTGACAAAGTTCCCAAGGAGGGAATTTATGTTGTTGTACGGTCAACGCATAGTGGTGACAACCTTTAGAAGATATAGCAGCAGCTTTGGTCAGCCCAAAAACTTCCGAAGTTAATTTGTCTGCTCCCTGAAGAAGATAATTACGGTGACCAACAACAAACCGCATAGTCATAAGTTTCCAATTAATTTGGACTTCACCGACAGTTCTTAACCAGGCTATGCCAAGAATGAGATCTATTCTGCCTATACACAAAATATGAGCATCAATTGTGCAAGTATAATCTCCCAACTGTAGCTGTAAACCAGTGCTGGAACCCACAGTACGGAACTTATGTCCATCACCCAACCAAACATTCAGCATAGTAAAATGATCAACAGGCAATACAAGTAACCTGATTAAAGTTGGAGTCAGAAAATTATAAGTTGCTCCACTGTCCACTAAAACTAAAATAGGAAGACCAGCCAAACAACCTTCCACCTTCATTGAAGCCATGTTACCAGACGACTGAGGATGATGAGGAATTTCAGCATCTAAATCACAATATTCCACCATCTTGCAGTCGGCGTTATTGGAATCCGTAATAAAAATAGGAGAATTTTTGGTGTCACTGGAGGGCGCAATACTATCATCCATCTCATCGCCCTCGCATAATATTAAAACACACATCCGAGGGGCCACACATTTGTGCAAAGGACTATAAGGTAAACCACAGTGGAAACATAGTCCCCGTTTATGACGATCCTCCCATTCCTGGTTGGACAAATGCCGAATTCCGTTGGTGGCCACTGAGGACTGGCGTGCGGAGTCATGAGAAGGTGTCGATGGAATATTCCCCCCATGTTTGAAAATCAGAGGAGAGGGCGGGGAAGGACCCAAAGACCATTTACGAGCGCTAGAATGAGAAGAATCACTATCGCGGAACGATGGACCAAGACCTTGACGAAACACCACTTCAACCTGACGATCGAACCACATCGCATGCAGACGAGAGTCGGGATTCTGGATATGCACCCAAATGCGGATATCCTCACATAAACCATGTAAAATAGCCAACATATTGTGGTTCAGGTTGTCGAGGAATCAAAGAAGCAAGATATTTGAAATGCTCAATGTATTCTGATAGGGAATCAGTCTGGTGAAGGGCAGCCAATTCCTCATAAGGATTGATAACTACTAAACCACTAAATCGTTCCAACAATTATTCTTTGAGAATGGACCAAGAAAGTTGGGGATGAAATTCAGAAATAAAGGTAAACCAATGAATAGCTGATCCATCTATATTGACTTGTTTTGTAGGTAGCTTAGACTCCTCTGGCGTCTGTTAAACACGGAAATAAAGCTCTTCTCGAGTAATCCATCCATGAGGATCCTTGTCATAAAAAATTGGCATTTCGAGGCCCTGTGCAAACGGTATAGAGGTGCACGCAGCACCAGATGTTGTAATAGGGAAGTGGAGATCACATTGAGGAACAGTTGTCATAGAAGTACCATTAGAATGTTCTCCAGATTCCAAGGTTGTCACAGAAGGTTGTGGCTCGTTGGAAAAAGGATGATTATCTGGATGGCGCAGCCCACTTGTAACGAATTTGCGAAATTCGAGTTGTTCCTTGGCGTCTTGATCCCAACGCTGTTGCTGGTGAGTGAAAGATTCGACCGAGAGAACAATAGCACCAACCGACGACTGAAGATCAGTGAGCATTGACTCCATGCGATTCAAGCGCTGATCCATTCCATCCAAGCAATCTTGATGATGAGTTTCCATGGTGAAAAAAAAACACAGAGTTAAGCAGCGTGCCTCCTTGATGAAAGAGACAGAGCGGAAAATCATACCAAGTGTTAGGGTTCAAAAATTCATGAACCACAAAGAAAGAATTGAGAAATTTATTATTATATGAAACTGATAGTTACAGGAGGAGTTCGCAAGAAGAAACTAAAAAAAGAAACAATAAGGGAGAAGAGAGAACTCAAGAGGCCCCTTAGCTCTCTCACCCAAGCCCTTAGGCTCCCACGTAACAACTCTCTGCCTACTCCCGCAAATCCCCCCATCGGTTTCTTTAAAACAGAACTCTCTCTCTAACAGCCTTCCATGTGTGGTCTAGCTGGCACAGTTTGATTAACAGTATCCCTCTCTCTTACCAAATGACTCTCTGCCCCTCCTATGATACACCTTCCAAGTACCAGGTAAGTCACAGACTCTATTAAAAAACTATGAGGAGCACTGATCATGTCACCACGTTGAGAACCGAATGAAGCAACTGAAGGACCTTAATACAGCTTCATTTGAATCTGGTCTACTGAAACTTGCAAACAGATCAGTCTGACCTCTAAAGAAAGGAATTTATTGTCCAAGTTTCCAAACTGTTCTATCAAGATTTGACCAACCACATTCAAAGAACTAGAGGGAACTTGAGCCATTGGAGCAGGAGCAGCATCTGGAATAGTAATTATGACAGAAAGATGCACTAGACCAACTAGTCAAAAAGGCCTATATACCACAAACTCTCTTCCTGTAGGAGCATCTGGCACAATAGGGGCTTTTTCAGACTCTGAGGAACTGGAATCCTCTTCTGAAGAGTCTGTCAACATATCTTCTACTCCTCAAATCTTGACCAGAATATGGGTAAAGCACTGATGATTCCTATTGATTGGACCAATGAAACATTAAATCATATCTCTGACTTGCTTAGTCACGCCCATAGTCTCTTCCACATGACCACCAATAGTTTCCTAAAGATGGTTAACCATGATATCTGAAGACATATCAGTCCCAAGACCTGATTTCATGATATCCTCATTGGTCTCCTGAAACTTAGCTGATAGATCTCTTTTGAACTCTTTCATTAAAACAAGTGTGATCATGTCACATTGTAAAGATTGGATCTGAGAAGCAACAAAATTCACATCTAAAAACACTGGATTAAACTGATCCTTTAGATCTGGATCCATAGAAGGTGCATAGGTAGATAGAGCAATTGGTTGAAACATCTTAAGAAACTCAAATTGGTCAACAGATCCTCTACTCCTCAAATCTTGACTAGCATATGGGAAAAGCACCGATGATTCCTGTTGATTGGACCAATGAAACATGAAATCATATCCCTGACTTGCTTAGTCACACCCAGAGTCTCTTCCACCTGACCACCAATAGTTTCCTAAAGATGGTCAACCATGCTATCTAAAGACATATCAGTCCTAAGACCTGATTTCCTGATATACTCATTGGTCTCCTGAAACTTAGCTGATAGATCTCTTTTGAACTCTTTCATTAAAACAAGTCCGAACATGTCACATTGTAAAGATTGGATCTGAGAAGCAATGAAATTCATATCTAAAAACACTGGATCAAACTGATCCTTGAGATCTGAAGCCACATAAGGTGAAGAGGTAGATAGATCAGTTGGTTGAAACATCTTAAGGAACTCAAACTGGCTCACAACTACACTCTTCAAAGTGTGTAAGCTCTCCTTCATTTCTGTTCTGAAAGTTTGAATCTCATCAAAAGCTTCCTAAGATATATTTGATTGGACTATTGGAAGATTATGAATCAAGTCTCTTTGAGATACAACAAGAATACCAATCTCATATCTCTGACTTAGTAGAATAGATATTTTTCATCCCACTCTCTTGGGCTCTTTGATATGGATACATGGGAATTTGCAGGAGGGAAAACTGGAATTTCATGGGGGGACCCAAGTGTAATATGCTAGAATATGCTGGTTGGAATATGCTAGAGTATGCTAGAATATGCTGGGACAGCTGGTCTCCCCTAACCACCTGGGAGAATATTATGGGGGTGGGATCCACGGCTGTTACAAAAACTAGGAGGGGGAGGCTATTAAATAGGGGGTGGAGAGAATGGAAGGGAGGAAAAAATCTGTTGTGTTGGCTTGTAAGCTTGTATTTCGGTCGTTCCTAGGGAGTTCCCGAGTTTTCTCTCATTTTTCCTTCCCTCTTTCTCCCTAATCTTCTTTTTTCTCTTCTTCTGTTGTAATTACATGGTTCGTTATATATATAAATACCAAGTGTTAGTCCTCTTTTTCTATCATTGATTCGACCTGTCAGATAATCCTTCTGGGGGGAGAGCCTTGCTGGATACCTGCAACCAGATTCTTGCTGCTGGAAATCATTGCACCACTGCTAGATTCTGTTGGTCGGAGAGTGATGGCAAGAGGGGGGGTGAATTGCCTTTTAAAAATAAATTAACAATTTAAAAACAATTTATAAATGCAGCGGAAATAAAAAGAGGCAAGTCACAATTTGATAACGAAGTTCGGCTTAAACCAAAGCCTACGTCTCCGCTCCCAACTCAACCGTTGAGAGATTTACTTCAGCTTGCTTTTTAATGGTTGTAGCAAGAAACCCACTAGCCGTTTTAAGGTAGGATAGATCACCTTCGTACAACTTGCTTTTTTATTATGGTTGTAGCAAGAAACCCAAAATGAAAGTGAGGAAGAAAAGGATGGTTTGTTTTAATACAAACCCAATGAAGAACTAAACAATTGAAATAAATAAATTACAACACACTTGAGGAAGCCTTGAGCGCCAAGAGTGTGAGAGTAGTTGATGTAGAGGCAGCCCAAGCTTCAAGGATGGAGGTGGATCACAAGTAGCCCTGGAGATTTGTCGTTTAGAGCTTTAAGGGATCAAAATATCATTCCAATGTTTCGGTGATGTTCCCGGCACCCATCCTCATCTATTTATAGGAGAAATATCCCCAAATACTTCAATATAGCCGTTGGAGGGCTTTCGGAGCCGTTAGGGGTCAAAAGTACAAGTCCAGTCAAAGCCCAACGGCTAGTTTGACTGGGCTTACCTGCTGACCGGAGCTTGGCCACCGGCTGGCCGGTGCACCAGACAGAAGGAAGAGCTTTCTGTCTGGGCTCTACCGGCTGGCCGGTGTTGGGCCACCGGCTGGCCGGTGGTCCAGCCACCAGTTGGCCGGTGGTCGAGACAGAGAGCAAGCTCTCTGTCTGGTTCCACCGGCTGGCCGGTGGTCTAGACACCGGTGGGCCGGTGGAACCTGGCAGTGGGCAAAGCCTACTGTCTGGTTCCACCGGCTGGCCGGTGGTCAGGCACCGGCTGACCGGTGGAACCTGGCAGAGAGCACTGCTCCTGCCAGAGACCACCGGCTGGCCGATGGTAACCCACCGGTTGGCCGGTGGACTCAGAGAGTCCTTTTTCCAGTCTTCTTGGGCCAATCTCTTTGGCAACCTTTTTCCTATCATCAAAAACACTTGAAAACAAGTTAGAACATGATGAAAGTGATTGTGATCATTAAAATCCAATAGAGAGGGGTACAACAATCTCCCCCTATTTTGATGATCACAATCACAAAAGAGAAAGCTTTTTTAAAAAGGATATGCCAAGTAAAAAAAAACTTGGACATGGAAAAATTTTAGTGATCATTTTAATACAAGAATTTCATAGATGTATCATGTATTGAAAATGATATTAATCTTGTAAGGATTGAAATAAAGAGAATGGTTCATTTTGAAATGAAACCATAGGTCATTTAAAAGAAACAACTTAAATCAATAACTTAACCATTTAAAAACAGATTTTGATGAAAGTAATAACTTAAAATTGAACTTTTAAAAAGAGCACTTAGTTAAATGAAATAAGTAACTATGCAATAGAGAGTTTTTCTCCCCCTTTGGGATTATCAAAATAGGAGGAAAAGTATGAAAGACAATTAGAAAAACAATAATGATGGATAGATAAGACAACTTGAATTTTATAAAAGTTGAAACGTTACATAGAAAGTTAAAAATACAAAAGACAAGTAAAAAAACAGGAACGACTCTATTCACTCCTAGCGGGCCGAGAGTGACGGCGACGCCTGAAGGTCGGAGGAGCTGGAGGAGCCTGGACCGCCTCAAAGCGACGATCTAAAGAATCAATCCGAGAGTGGAGATGATCAAACTGAGAGCTGAAGTAAGAGAACTGTAAGTCGAGCCGGGTCTCAATCTGATCCTGGAAGCGAAGGAACTGATCAGCCGTCACCGACAAGCTACCAGTATCATCGGGAGGGGGCACAGCCTCAGCAGGCTCCGGTGCCTCATCACCCGCTCCATCTCCCTCATCATCAGCAGCAGCAGCCTCACCTTCGTCGGCACCACTCCCTTCCTCTTCATCATCACCACTGTCCTCACTATCTGAAAGAGGATAGGCAGCAACAATGGCAGGAGGCATGGCATGGGTAGGAGTGTGTGAATGTGTCTGAGGGGAGTAAGCCTTGAGAAGGCCCTCCTTGTCAGTAATCCACTCCTGACGCCAAGGATGCCAACGAATGTTCATCCGTTGCACTATCATAAAATTGATGATGCTATCCTTCTTAGGCTGCTCGAAGGAGGTAGCACGGAGAGGGACATCAAGAAAGGTAAAGATTTTGGTCAACAAGCGCCCGTGAGGAAGAGTTTTGGACCGGCGCGGGTGCTCAGCCACATAAGACATGGCCCGGAACAGGAACCGGACTAGATTGAAATGAACGCCTCTGGTGATATAATAAAGAAGATAAATGTCAATAAATTTCACCGTATCGTGATCACCGATACGGGGTGCAAGAGTGGTCTGAATGAGACGCTCAATGATGCGATGGTTTGGGGAGAGCTGGGAGAGCTTGACAATGGGATCGGTGGGCTGCCCTGTGAGATGCTCAAGAGCGATAGCAAGATCAAATTCAGGGTCCTGAGGAAACTCCCCCTGAGCAAATGCATGAGGTCCAACATGAGGAACCCCGAGCATCCTGGCAATCTCCAAAGAAGTGATAGTGATGGGTTTCCCAAGAGCAGTGGTGGTAATGGTATCGACGTCGTCAGAGAACGACCACGTCAGGTGAGCATAAAATTCTTTGACAAGAAGGGGATAAATGACATCCTTATCAGGAGGTTCAAAAAATGAATGCCAGTGTTGATATTCAATGATTGAGAAAAGCTCGAGTCGAGCAGAAGAGAGCCAAGAATAATCAATTACCCTACCCGGCAGAATGACTTTGTCATGCCAAATGTCCGGAAGTTGAGGGATTGAAGGAGGAGGAGGTGCCTCTTGAGCGATGCCCTTTCCCTTGCGTGAAGATCGAGGACCCATGATGGAAAAAGGAAGAAAAAAGGGAGAGATTGAGAGAAGAAAGAGTTGGAGAGAGCAAGGAGGGAGAAAGGAGGCTAGGGCAAGGAGGGAGATGCTGGTCTGGAGGTGCCGCACGAGAGGGAGAGAGAGAAATGGGAGGGGAAGGGTTTAATTTAAGTTTTAACCCTTTCCCCGGCCGGCCCATCAAAATAAAACCCGACACCACCGGTTAACCGGTGATGTACCACCGGTTGACCGGTGGTATGAAAAAATATAAAAAAAAATTAAAATAAAATAAAATAAAATAAAAGAGTTTGAATAACTTACAAAGAAATAAGCAAGCCAAAAAGAGTCAAATATTTAATAGTGCTCATTGACGAATCATTCCTAACTCCCCCTTAATAAAATCAAAACGTTCAACCGGGAGCGGTTTGGTAAAAATATCAGCTAATTGAAAATCAGTAGAAATGAAGTCCAAAGTGATATCCCCTTTTTGAAAATGGTCACGAAGGAAATGATGCCTTAGGTCTATATGCTTTGTCCTAGAATGTTGTATTGGATTCTTAGAGATACTAATGGCACTAGTGTTGTCACACCGTATAGGGACATGATCGTAGGAAAGGCCATAATCCAAGAGAGTGTGCTGCATCCAAATAATTTGGGCACAACAATTACCAGCTGCTACGTACTCGACCTCGGCAGTAGAAAGAGAAACACAGTTTTGCTTTTTGCTACTCCATGAAACAAGAGACTTGCCTAGCAGATGACAGGTTCCACTAGTACTCTTACGATCTAATTGACATCCGCCAAAATCAGCATCCGAATATGAAGAAAGTTCGAAAGAAGTATTAGAGGGATAAAACAAACCAATGTTTTTGGATCCTTTTAAATACTTAAAAATTCTTTTGACAGATTTAAAATGAGATTCTTTGGGATTGACTTGAAAACGAGCACAAAGACAAACACTGAACATGATGTCAGGACGGGTCGCAGTTAGGTAAAGTAGACTCCCGATCATACTCCTATAAAGCTTGTTATCCACCGGTTTCCCGGCTTCATCTAACGTAAGTTTATAAGAAGTACTCATGGGGTACTAATTTCCTTTACTTGATCCATACCTAAACGACTTAAAAGTTCATTTGTGTATTTGCCTTGGTTTAGAAAAATACCATTTGAATTTTGAAGGATTTGAAAACCAAGAAAAAATTTTAATTCCCCCATAAAGCTCATTTCAAATTCTTTTCTCATTAAATCTGAAAAATCAGTACAAAGAGATTCTTTGGTTGAACCAAATATAACGTCATCAACGTAAATTTGGACAATTAAAAGATCTTTGGAAGTGTGTTTTAAAAATAGGGTACAATCATCTTGACCCATTTTAAAATCATTTTCTAAAAGAAATTTTGTTAACCGCTCATACCAAGCCCGAGGGGATTGTTTTAATCCATAGAGAGCCTTGGTTAACTTAAAAACATGATTTGGAAATTTTGGATCTTCAAAACCGGGGGGTTGTTCAATAAAGATTTTTTTTTGAAATAAAACCATTTAAAAAAGCACTTTTAACATCCATTTGAAAAAGTTTGAAATTTAAGTGAGCGGCGAATGCCAACAAGATCCTAATGGATTCCAATCTAGCAACGGGCGTAAAGGTTTTACCATAATCAATTCCTTCTTCTTGATTATAGCCCTTAGCTACTAGGCGAGCCTTGTTCCGGGTTATATTTCCTTGATCATCAAGTTTGTTCCTAAAAACCCATTTAGTGCCAATAATTGGATGATCATTGGGTCTTTCAACAAGAGTCCAAACATCATTTCTAGAGAATTGATTTAATTCCTCTTGCATTGCAAGAACCCAATTCTCATCATTAATGGCATCATTAATGGTTTGAGGCTCTAGTTGAGAAAGAAAGGCTTGATGTTCAACCTCATTGAGGATTGATCTTCTAGTTCGAGTACCGGCTTGAAGATCACCTATAACATTTTCTAAAGGATGGTCTCTAGAAGGTTTCCAAACCTTAGGCAAGGTGGAAGGTGAAGAAGGTGAAGAGGGTTCTTCATGGTCATCCTCCTTGGGAGGAGAATAGGAATCAT
This sequence comes from Viscum album, assembly GCA_963277665.1. Lineage (NCBI taxonomy): Eukaryota > Viridiplantae > Streptophyta > Magnoliopsida > Santalales > Viscaceae > Viscum > Viscum album. The sequence continues at coordinate 819,741,072 of OY728133.1, forward strand.
TCAAATGAAGCTTATCAATCTTATCTTCAACATCTTCAATAACCGGGTGAGGTTTAGGAAGAGTTTCATCAAATTTTACATGAGATGATTCTTCGATGGTTTTTGAACGTTTATTGAAGACACGATAGGCTTTGCTTGAGTTGGAGTACCCAAGAAAAATACCTTCATCGGATTTGGCATCAAATTTCCCTAGGTTATCTTTTGTGTTAAGGATAAAGCATTTACAACCAAACACTTTAAAATAACCAACTTTGGGCAATTTGCCTTTCCAAAGTTCATAGGGGGTTTTCTTAAGAAGGGGTCTTACAAGGACTCTATTGATAGTATAACAAGCAGTGTTTACCGCCTCGGCCCAGAAATATTGAGGAAGATTGAATTCACTAAGGATGGTTCGAGCAATTTCTTGGAGAGTTCGGTTTCTCCTTTCAACCACTCCATTTTGTTGTGGAGTCCTAGGGGCAGAGAAGGTGTGATTGTATCCTTGAGAGGAACACAATTCATCGAATTCTTTGTTCTCGAATTCACCTCCATGGTCACTACGGAGCGATATAATTTTATATCCTTTTTCGTTTTCTACTTTCCTAGAGAATTTCAAAAAGGTTCTACAAGCATCATTTTTATGAGCTAAAAAGAAAACCCAAGTGAAACGAGAAAAGTCATCTACTAGGACAAAGGTATAGGATTTTCCACCTAGACTTGCTACAGGGGTAGGACCAAAAAGATCAAGATGAAGGAGCTCAAGAGATTTTGAAGTGGACACTTCCTTCTTAGATTTGAAAGAAGATTTTTGTTGCTTGCCAAGTTGGCATGGCTCACAAATCAAATCTTTCTTAAACTTAAGTTTAGGAAGGTCACAGATGAGCTTGTTCTTATTAAGCTTTAGAAGTGAATGAGAGCTACAATGCCCCAACCTTCTATGCCAAAGCCAAGACTCATTGTCAAGAGCACTTAAACATTTAACATTTTGGCTAGCTAAAGACTTTAAATCAATAATGTAAACATTTTGAAAACGGGAAGCAGAAAATATCAATTTGTTTTGAAAATCAAACACATTGCATAAGTCATTTTGAAAATTCACCGAAAAACCACTATCACAAAGTTGACTAATGCTAATTAAATTATGCTTTAAACCTTTAACAAATAAAACATCTTTAATTAAGGAGGTGCTACCAAGACCAATGGTACCTATTCCGACGATCTTGCTTTTTGAATTGTCACCGAAGGTGACGTATCCTCCATCGAATTCTTCAAGGGAGTTGAACTCGGAGGGATCGCCACACATGTGCCTCGAGCATCCGCTGTCGAGATACCACGAGCCTTTCGAAGTCCTACTTCTTTGGTGTTTATCCTACAAAATCAAGAAAGAATAGATTTTGGTACCCATATAAGTTTGGGTCCGGAAAGATTAGCTAAAAGTGACTTTTGAACCCATACTTGTCTAGAGGGATACATCCTAAGATATTCATCTGAGTAGGTAATGATTTTGGGGCGACCATATCTAGCATTTTTACAATCGCATTCATAAATCATATGTCCGGTTTTTCTACAATAATTACAGAATTTATTTTGAGAGATCCCCCTTACAAAAGTAGTGGGTGCTCTAGAAGAGGTGGCTTGCTTGTTAAAGCCAAGTCCATATGTGGTTCTAGCCGAACATTGAGAACCTAGCAATTTGGTCAAATTTTGTTCACCTTGGGTGAACTTGGCAAGAGATTCCCTTAAATCTTTAATAGTTTAATTCAAAGAATCAACATTTGGAATATCTTGGACCTTAAGGGCAAGTTCCTCATTCTTTTTGAGAAGTTGATCTTTTTCAGAAATTAGAATTTTATGTTTCTTTTCTAAGGCCAAAAATTTAGAGGTAAGTTCGTGAAAACCTTCCTCTAATTGATCTCTCGCATTTTGGAGATCTTCATAAGACATATCATTATTAAAAGAAGAAGATGAGGAAGAGGAGTTGGAAGAAGATACCTCGTCAAATGCCATTAGGAATTTTCCACCTTCATCGCTTGAGTCGCTTGAAGACATGGAGTCATCGCTTTCACTCCATGTTGATGCTTTGAAAGCCTTCTTGTTTTTCTTTTCCTTTAACCTTTTCTTGAAAAGAGAGCACTCTGGTTTGATGTGGACTTTCTTTCCACATTCAAAGCATGTAACTTCTTTTTCTGCTTTTGGCTCTTCCTTTCGTGCCTTTTGAAAATTCTTCTTTTTCTTCATGAACTTGCTCATTTTTCTTGCAAGTTGAGCAATCTCGGATCCTCTATCATCGGAGGAGCTTTCTTGCTTTGCTTTGAATGCTATGTTCTTTTTCTCCTTGAAGATGTTACCTTCTTTATCGACTTGCCTCTTCATCGTAATCTCATAGGTCATAAGTGATCCAATGAGTTCTTCAACCGGCATCTTCTTGACATCTTTCGCTTCTTGGATTGCCGTCACCTTTGGAGCCCATGAGCTTGGTAGAACCCAAAGAATCTTCTTGGCCATCGTCTCTGCAGAAACATCATCTTCAAGAGACTTTCTCCCATTACACACATCAGTGAAGCGAGTAAACATTTCCGTAATAGATTCGTGTGGGTGCATGGTGAAACTTTCAAAGTCTTGACGATACATATCTAATCTAGTGTCTTTGACTTTGTTCGTGCCCTCATGGGTCACTTCCAAAAGCTTCCAAATTTCATGAGAAGTGGTGCAAGTAGAAATACGATTAAATTCATTACGGTCTAACCCACAATGAAGAGCATTCGTGGCTTTGCCGTCTAGCTCAAAATTAGCAATGTCTTCGGGGGTCCATTTAGACTCATCTTTGCTAGAGAGAGTATAGCCTTGCAAAACAATTCTATATATAGGATAGACAATACTTCTAAGAAATGTAATCATGCGAGTTTTCCAATAATTGTAGTCGGTTCCATCAAAGAATGGATCCCGAGTCATGGAATACCCTTCGGGTGCTTGTGAGGAAGAAGCCATCACTATGGATTTTGAGTTTGTAACCGGTTAAGGTATTACACAAACTCTCCCTTTGATACCAATTGTTGGTCGGAGAGTGATGGCAAGAGGGGGGGTGAATTGCCTTTTAAAAATAAATTAACAATTTAAAAACAATTTATAAATGCAGCGGAAATAAAAAGAGGCAAGTCACAATTTGATAACGAAGTTTGGCTTAAACCAAAGCCTACGTCTCCGCTCCCAACTCAACCGTTGAGAGATTTACTTCAGCTTGATTTTTAATGGTTGTAGCAAGAAACCCACTAGCCGTTTTAAGGTAGGCTATATCACCTTCGTACAACTTGCTTTTTTATTATGGTTGTAACAAGAAACCCAAAATGAAAGTGAGGAAGAAAAGGATGGTTTGTTTTAATACAAACCCAATGAAGAACTAAACAATTGAAATAAATAAATTACAACAAACTTGAGGAAGCCTTGAGCGCCAAGAGTGTGAGAGTAGTTGATGTAGAGGCAGCCCAAGCTTCAAGGATGGAGGTGGATCACAAGTAGCCTTGGAGATTTGTCGTTTAGAGCTTTAAGGGATCAAAATATCATTCCAATGTTTCGGTGATGTTCCCGGCATCCATCCTCGTCTATTTATAGGAGAAATATCCCCAAATACTTCAATATAGCCGTTGGAGGGCTTTCGGAGCCGTTAGGGGTCAAAAGTACAAGTCCAGTCAAAGCCCAACGGCTAGTTTGACTGGGCTTACCGGCTGACCGGAGCTTGGCCACCAGCTGGCCGGTGCACCAGACAGAAGGCAGAGCTTTCTGTCTGGGCTCTACCGGCGGGCCGGTGCTGGGCCACCGGCAGGCCGGTGGGTCAGACAGAGAGCAAGCTCTCTGTCTGGTTCCACCGGCTGGCCGTTGGTCCAGACACCGGGGGGCCGGTGGAACCTGGCAGTGGGAAAAGCCTACTGTCTGGTTCCACCGGCTGGCCGGTGGTCAGGCACCGGCTGACTGGTGGAACCTGGCAGAGAGCATTGCTCCTGCCAGAGACCACCGGCTGGCCGGTGGTAACCCACCGGTTGGCCGGTGGACTCAGAGAGTCCTTTTTCCAGTCTTCTTGGGCCAATCTCTTTGGCAACCTTTTTCTTATCATCAAAAACACTTGAAAACAAGTTAGAACATGATGAAAGTGATTGTGATCATTAAAATCCAAGAGAGAGGGGTACAACAGATTCCTCACTCCCCATTCCCACACGACCATGGAGACCTATCACCAGCCTCATCTTGATTCCTTGGGACAACTCATGGACAGTCTTGAAGTAGAAATATCTCATTTGGTGTCGACAGTGACTTCATTTACAAATGACTGAACGGAATTCCGGAAGAGCCTCTCATACAAGGTATGTCGCCTGGTGGAACAGCTACCGGAAGGGGAGGCACGATCGTCGCCCATGCTAAATCCCATTGAGCTGCACTCAGTAGTGACCGAAGGAACAATGATACAGGCGTTGAAAGTTGTAGCACTAACTCATATTTCTGGTCATGTCCAAGATCAATTTTAAACACATTATCACCTACATCTTGAGGCTCAGACGACAGCTCACATTGTGGATTCACTAATGACTTTATTTGAAGCTAAAGCGGAACCAGTACCACATTCATTGATGTTAGAATTGTATGAAACACTTTATGTTGTTTTTGGTACCTTCGCAGTGTAGGGGCACAACGCGGCTGTGGTTGCACCTTCGACGGGTCTTGCCTATGACCAGGTCATTCTTGCGCATCTACTTGAGCATCTTTCTTCGGTATTGTCCTCACACATGACTGCTTTCATGCCCGACAGTGTCAAGAACAAGCACCTAATGCAATACCAGGGATACTATACAAATGATCTTCTCACAACACCTATACAGATTGATACAAAGGATTATGAGTAATGCAGGAGCCTCGACGTCCTGGATGAATTTTTCCCTGCCTTAGGAGATTTTTTACCAGTTGTTGGAGCAACATATCAAGACATCTTTCCACATGCATCAGTTTGGACATGCTTGCAGGCCAAATTGCAGATGGACTTACCATGCCAACAAGAAGCGATGATTGATAAAGTTCTTAAAAAAACATATAAAATTGCACCAACATGTTCGATAGAGGAAGTGGTGTTACTGGAAATTCTTGCATGGAGGCAAAAAGACTCATGGTTAGCACCAAATCATCATGGTTCAGCCTTGCCCTCCTGCGGCTCTCTAGTTTCAACAGGCCCCACCTCTCTCGATGACTCCTGATCCCACTCTCCTCGACACATCTTGGCCCCACCCTTCCAATGGTCAAACCTTATGTTCTGCCTCCGCTGATCACTGCCTCCACCCACCTAGTTGATGAGTAGCTCGAATCAACAAATTTCTCGGTATGGCGAAAGACGGTGTTGATGTCACTCATAGGAATGGACCTTGACTCCCACCTCGAGGTTCTTTCTCCCCCATATTCTGATCCCAAATATCGCCCATGGAAGCTTGCTGATAGCAAGATCTTTGCCTTACTGGTCAATTTCATGGATCACTTCGTTAAGGATGTCACTTGGACAACCAATACGGTTAAGGAACTCTGGGATTCCTTAAACCTCATGTATTATAAGATAAATAATTTGGCTCAAGTCTTTGATGTTCTTCAGTTCCTATCGCTCATCCTCCAGAAGGCCCATCCTTTTCGGACATACTTCATAGAATGGAAAACTCTTCGGGATGAATTGTTTGAATTGTGGCCCCATCCCCAAACATCAGATGCAGTCTTGGACCAAAGGGACCAATTATGTCTCTTTATCCTTCTCCATAGTCTCAATCCTGAATATACAATGACAGTCAGAGAGATGATCATCAACCCCTATTCATTAGAGATTCCATAGGTGTATCATCGCCTTAGCAAGGCTCATCAGGCACTTTCCCCACCCACCCCCAGCATCAATCACACTTCCCTCTTGAGTCGTGGCAGTAGACGCTCCTTAGGAACTCATGGACGAGGTCGTGGGGATGGTCGTACCTATCCCCTCTATCACCACTATGGAAATATTGGCCACCTGATCGACCGTTGTAAGGTCAGACTGCAGTCCAAAATGCTTCCCCATCAGTCTTAGCTCATCCTCCCTCTCTGGACCCTCCATGGATGAGCTCCAGCTGATTCACGATCATCAGACCACCTCTCCACCGAGTTCTTCTTCTACATCTCTTGCCCACTCAGGTGGTTCCAGTGATTTTTTCAGTCATCACTCCCCTTTCTGGATGCTTAAATCACATGCATCAGATCATCTCACAAGTGATGCAGGTATATTATCCACCTACCATCCATATACTAGTTCCTCAGCTATCACTGTCACAGATGGATCCATTATCCCCATTGCGGGCTTTGGTGCATGCTTCCTGACTTCATCTATTCACCAGTCATTTGTGGAAAATGTGTCTTGTAGTCCTTTTAACCTTATCTTCATAAGTAAGCTTACAAAGAATTTCAACTGTAGTTTCATCTTTACATCTTTTATTGTTGTGTTTCAGGAATGGACAACTAACCAGAAACTTGGTAAAGGCCAGCTTTGGGATGGGGTGTACATGTTTTATGAACCGACATTCGTCACATGCACGTCTGTCTCTTCTTGTGCATTGTACCTTCACTCTCGATTGGGACATCCAACCACCTCCTCCCTTCATCAACTTTTTCCTGATATTAGTCAGCATGTTTGATTTCATTATGAGTCATGTAAATTTTTGGAAGATCATCGCACTTCATATCTTCCTCGAGTGGTTACACGGACCTCTAAACCCTGGGATTTGGTTCATTCAAATGTATGGGGTCCCTATTCCATCTCGAGTCACTTAGATTATAAATATTATATATCATTCATTGATGATTTTTCGCGTATGACTTGGTTGAACCTTCTTCAAGATCAGTCTGAAGTATTTTCTACTTTTCAGACCTTATACCATGAGATTCATACCTAGTTTTCCATATCCGTTAAATGTCTCCGCTCGGACTATGGGAAAGAGTACTTGTACACTCTCTTTCAGCAGTTTCTCCCAGAAAACTACATCATTCATCAGACCTCCTGTCTTGATACTCCTCAGCAGAATAGAGTGGTAGCGGAAACACCGACATATTCTGGATACTGCTCGTGTCCTCCTATTCCACCGGTAGGTGCCTCTTCTCTTTTGGGGGATGTCATCCTTACTGCTATTTACCTCCTCAATCATCTTCCTTCTTTTATCCTTCAAGGGGAGACTCCTTTTTGAACTCTTCTCTTCTCTCTCCCTCCTCACTCACTTCCATTGTGTGTGTTTGGATGTCTATGTTATGTCTGTGACACTCATCCCAACCTCTCCAAGCTCTATCTCAAATCCCTTAATTTCATATTCCTCAGATATTCACACACTCAACACAAATATTGATGCTTCTCTTCAGACCTACGATGATATATCATCTCTGTTGATGTATCGTTTGTCGAGAGCTCTTAATTCTCTCTTCCCTCTACTCATCCAAACACTATCATCGATGATTGTGTTCCTCTCATCATCCACCCTCCTATGGTGTTTCCCCTATTGTTCATCGGTTTAGTATGGTCTAATCTCATTGCCCATCGATTGTGCCCCCCCATATAGGCTGAAGAAATCATCGTCTCCACTTCGTCCGATGCTCCTACACCGACACCAGATGACTTTCCCATTGCATTCTGGAAAGGTACTCATTCTTGCCAGAATAATCCTCTATATAAATCTTCATAAAAAGGTCTATCAGCTCTGGAAACGATATTTATTCCCTGCACGGTTGGCGATGCCAAATCTCACCCAGGGTGGCTACAAGCGATGTAGGATGAATTGTGGCGAAGGTCTTAGCTCAGACATATGGTATCGACTATTTTGATACCTTCTCTTCAGTTGCAAATATGACATCAGTTTGATTATCCATCTCTTTTTCCACTCATCATCATTGACCCCTTCATCAACTGGATGTCAAGAATGAATGTCTCCATAGATTTCTTGAAGAAGAGATATATTTTCAACAACCTCCATAATTTTTTTCTTCAGGAGCCGAATCTCATGTATGCCGACTTCGTTGCTCTCTATATGGTCTCAAGCAGTATCCTCGTGTTTGGTTTGGAAGATTCAGCACCGTCATCACTGCAATTGAGGTCTCTCACAGTATGAAGGACCACACAGTCTTCTACCATATGACATCCAATGACTGCATCCTACTGATGGTGTATGTTGATGATATCATCATCACTGGGAGTGAATCCACTGGAATCACCCAACTCAAGGGGCATCTTCATCACCACTTCCACACCAAAGATCTTGGTCATCTCACATACTTCTTTGGAATTAAGCTCTCCCATTTTATAAATGTCATCTTTCTCTACCAACGAAAGTATGTCATCGATATCTTGCAGGATGCGGGTTTGAGTCAAGGAATTGTCGTGGACACTCTTGATCTTGAGGAACATTCTCCCTATGCCAACACATAACCTTTTCTCACCCAGAAAGCTACCTTCATCTTGTGGGAAAACTCATTTACCACACCATGACACGTCAAGACATTGTCTGCACTGTTGGAAAAGTGAGCCAATTCATAGAGCATCCGACCAAGATATATCAAGAAAGACTATGTCTATGGTCTTTGGTACTCACATCACTATTATCTAAATGTTGAGGCTTTCTGTGATGCTGACTATGTTAGTTGTCTTTCTACCTAAAAGTTTATTTTTGGGTTTGTAGTTTTCTTGGTAGGTAACCTCATCTCTTGGTGCAGCAAGAAGCAGACTGTCATCTCCAGATCTAGTGTGGAGTCTGAATACTGTGTCATGGGCACAGTCACTACTGAGATACTTTGGTTTCGTCATCTTCTACATGAGTTTGGATTCATACTACAGACGTAAACTCATATTTGGGGTGACAATAAAGCAGCAATGAAGATTAATTCTAATATCATCTACCATGAATGAACAAAGCATATCGAGGTTGACTGTCACTTTCTTCACCATCACCTTGAGCAGAGCCATATCAGTTTTGACAACATTCTGACGACAGAACAGTTTGCTGAGATCTTCAGCAAAGGCCTCTCGGGAGCTCATCTAGACTCTCAGTACCAATTTGGGTATCTACAACATTAGCGACCCAGCTTGAGGGAAAGTGTGTATGGTTTTTTTTTCACTTTTATCTTTCTTTTGTGGAACTCTTGGTCCAAGCTGGGCATTCCAAATTGAGGGGGAGTGTTAAACCCAGTTTTATTATAATGGGTATTTTTGAGTCCCATATCGGAATATCCCACCATGTAATTATTTTTACTCATCTATAAAATAACGTCCCCACATCACATTGAGGTAAGGGGAATTCTCCATCTACAGTTATAATATAAGGGTTTTAGTTGGTCATCCTACTGAGGCTAAAAGCTATATCAACACCAAGGTCGTGGATGATTCCCAACAAGCATTGAAAAAAATGCTTGATGGAGAAGCTGAATTGCCTAGTGACGCTACCGGTGTACAATTGGGATTTAGCTTGGTAGTTGTGCTGACAAAGATCCTGCACTTGGGAGAGTTTACTAAGGATTCCTTCTAATTTTTTGATGTTAAAGTTATTGATCACACAAGGCATCATCCCCGAGCATTTGACACTTGGACTTATCGTTCAACATCGTGGCTGAGATCTGTAAAGGAAGTGACGTGGGAAAATCATGTTATCATCCGAAACTATGAAACACAATCTATTTATGCCTTTGGTGAGGTATTAGGGAATATTATGTACTTGATAATTTGGCCACTATATCTTATGACAATGAATATCATCCTGTAGAAATACGATGGAAGATTTACAGAAATATTTCAAAATATTTATTGGACCAAATCAAGGTTCTGGACTATAGGGATTTGGTATGAGCATACAATTTTTGATGACATGGTTTCTTATTCCTTGAAGAGCACAAGGAGTTATGGTTGGGCATTCAAGAACTATGATGGAGATGTGTAAAGTGGTTTCTTAGCTCAAAGTTTTGGATCTCCTAGATTAATGACATCTGTTTTTGTTTGCCTAGATGGGAAGTCGATAGAAGTGGAAACTACCCATGGCACGATAACGCGGTATTACAGGGATCTTTAGAAGAGCGGTGATACAAGAAGCAGCAGCATAACCTCAATATTTGTTTGGTCTAAAGTATTATATAGCATGCTCATGAAGTACACTTGTGCTTCCAAAATTTTCGAGCCGGGAGTGAACATAACAATGCACGAATCAAGCCATAAGACATGGTTTGATATTAGAGACATTTCAGAAGAGGGTCCAATGAATTTGGTGGGATTATATGCATCTGTTGCACATATTGGAGGCTTTGGCATGGATGATGCAAAACAGGCAGATCTTGGAAACAAACTAGGCACGCACATTGACCTTCATGATAAAGCGCCTTGACCTTCCTGATCACGTTCACTGCCTTGAAGACAGGGTGAATTTTAAGGGGGTGACAGTGATAGAGATAAGTGGGAATCTGCAGAAGGGAAAAATGGAATTACATGGGGGGACCCAGGTGGAATATGTAGGAATATGCTGGGACAACTGGTCTCCCCTAACCACCTGGGAAAATATTATGGGGGTGGGGCCTAAAGCTGTTACAAAACCCAGGAGGGGGAGGTTATTAAATAGGGGGGTGGAGAGAATATAAGGGAGGGAAAAAATTGTTGTGCAGTTGGCTTGTAAACTTGGATTCCAGCCGTGAGGCTTGGGCGGAAGTTCCTGGGGAGCTCTTGAGTTTTTTCTCATCTTTCCTTCCCTCTTGGCTCTCTAATCTTCTTCTTTATCTTCCTCCGTTGTAATTCTGTGGTTCATTATATATATAAAAACCAAGTTTTAGTCCTTTTTTATCACTTTTATATCCTCAATATCTTTTTCACTCACCTCATAGGTAACTAGTTACACAGGTTGGAAGGTTTTTGATCAAATCTGTTGGGGCGGTCATCATCTCAAACAGCTTGTCAAAATCAGCTCTATAAACTGAATTCTCCTTAAGTTGTCTGATCTCATCCTTAGAAAAATCAGCTCTTTCTTCAACTCAACATAATGTCCTTTGAGACTGTTGAATTCCAACATTACAGCTTAAGAAAAAGTCTTCATGTGATTTTCTACATCAGAACTTTCAAAACTCAGTGACGGAACAATATTTTGAGTATGGGAAAGAACACCAGATTCTTCCAAAGTCACATCTCCATCTCCATCCCTGACAATGGGTGATCCATAAGGGATTGGATCAACTATTTAATTCCCAACTTCAGATTTTACTCTTTCTTCAGCACTTGGCACAGTTTCAATATGCCTCTCCAAAGATTCTACACCTGTTTTCTCAACAACTAGCTCAACATGCTGAACATATTCAGCAGCTCTAGCAACTTTAGCCTCCTGTTTCTGAACTTCCTCTTCCACAACAGGTATGATCTTTGGCATCTAAGGCTATGATCTGGTAGAAATTTACTTCTTAACCTCCCTAGTAGGCACCCTCTCAACAGGTTTTGTATCCCTAGGTGAGGATGTAGTGATTGACTCCCCCATAGTTAGTGTTGGACTTGCTCCAACTTCCTATCCAATAGGCTTTAGAGCATTTGAGGCTTCATCCCAATTGTAACCAAATGTTTTGAGGAGAACTGTGGATGGGGTATAACTCTTGTGACACTTTAATGTTTCTCCCTCATTGATATTAACTTCCTGCACTAGAGAGATAAGTCTCCCATAAGGATAATAGTTCAACTTTCATTTCCCTTAGCAATAGTGATGCATAAACTGCATCATATATCAAGGAAGATTCAGCTTCAAGTTGTTGATCATAACATATAAGAGATACAAGTCCTAAAACAACACTTTCTCCATCTCGCCAACTCTCTGATAAATTCAAGTATGAATGAACATTCAGCTTCCAGATCTTTCACAACTTTCTTCTTGGAAGCAGAGGTTCCAAAAGAAACTAGAACACTTCAGTTGGTCCCACTGTACTTGTACCAACTAGAGTCTGGCTAAAATTGAACTGGCCCTCATGAGGACATGAGGACAGTGAGAGACTTCATCCATTTCAACAGAAGAAACAAGAACGACACCATTCACATTTAATGACATCACAACCTATACTTCACCAAACCGAAACTTTGCATTTTGCATAAACTCGTTTACTTCCACAAAAAGAAATCATGATTTTCTCATCAAAGACAAACTCTAATCCTTGAAAAATAAAGAGTTTCTTCAGCAACATTTTGATTCCTCTTAGACAAGCCATATCCATGGCTTTCCCAGCTAACACTCTGTGCAGTTCACCACTTGACTTCGCTTTCTTGGAAGAACTGGAACTACGATCATCTCCTCACTTGGACTTCCCCTAAAAACAAATGAGGATTAACTAATCATATAAGAAGAATAAAATTTTCAAAATAAACTAAAAAAATAATTTAATTTTTATAATGCATTAAAATATAAAGACATTAAAAATAAATGTGGAAAAGAAAATAAAATAAAATAAATTCATTTAAATTCAAACAACCCCATTCCACTTTAAATAAAATCAAAAAGTTCACATGCATGGGGCTTAGTAAAAAACCACATTCTAACTTGAAGACAATAGTCTAAATTGGCAAGCATGTAAACGTTAATAGATAAAAAAACAATATTTTGACATCATCAACCGAACACCATGATAATCATCGACGCTCATGCGCGATAAAATCAAAAAGTATATATATAACTAACAATGAGGAAAAAGTCCCATTTATTGATAATTAAAAATATTAATTCTAAAAATAGATTTTCTGACGTAATAAAGTCCCATTTATGTGTAATTAAAAATATTAATTCTAGAAATAGACTTTCAGGAAAACTATTTCAAAAAAATGAGGTTGGGGATTTCTAGAGAATGGAAGGCACTACCCAGAGCCTTTGTATTTTTTTCCTCGAAAGTGTTAATTGGGGTGGCACCTTATTAATATTTTTTCATTACATGGGTTACCCCCCACCAAGAGTTGATCCACAATCATTCCGACCCTTATTACAATTTTAAATTTCCATGTGAGGTCCATAAATTTTTGAATTTTTCATTTGATTTTGTTTTTATTTTGATTTTTTTTTGTTCGGTTCGCTAATTAATAATGCAATTAAGAATAATTACTAATAATAATGTAATTAATAATAATTAATAATGTAATTAATAAATATTTTTAATGATTAATATTAATTAATAATGTAAGTAATTATTAATAATAATAATTAATAATAATATTGTAATTAATAATATAATTAATAATGTAATTAATCATACTTAATATTAAGTGCCAATTATGTTATTAATTATTATTAATAATGATTGTTATTATTAATTAGATTATCAATAATTATGAAATATTTTTAATTATATTACCCATTACAAAACAAAATAAAAATCAAAAATCAACAAAGAAATGTTAAGAAGGTTCTGCCCAAGGTAGAGAGCCTTTGAACCCGCTATCCTGGGCAGAGCATTCTATCAAAAAAAATCAAAGAAACCTCTACCAGGGTAGCGCTTCAAAGGCTCTACCTCGGGTTCCCTTCCCCTGAAATATCCTCCCCATAGAAATAGTTTGAGGTAAACCCTATTTTTGGAATTAATATCTTTGATCACCCCTAAATAGGACTTTCGACCAGCAAAGAGCAATGACTACATAAATGAAAAACGAGAACTCTAAAGGATCAAATCCAGAGAAGAACAAATAATATGAACATTCACCTTTGAATAATGGGATGCAAGAAGCTTCTCCTCCCCTACCCCCCTCCCTCCCTCGTCGTTGGGTGAGGGAAGGGGAACAATGCCACGCTAAACAGAGCCCCCTTACTGGAGGTGGGATCAGTGGTGGCTCATTCTCACAGCGGTAGGGTCGGCGGCTCCTCAACGGAGGTGGGCTTCGGCGGTGGAGCCGGGCTTCTCGCACGGTTGGTGGTCGAGCCTCGGCGTCAGGTCCGTCATGCACGCGCGGCTGGTGGGGCGTATTTGGTGGTGTCCTTTGGTGTCGGTGGCAGTTTCGTCTGTTGCGTCGGGATCGTTTGCAGTCAACGACAAGGTGAGATTCTTGTTGAATATTTGTTTGGGGACTCGATTTCCTCAAGACAGATCCAGATGCGGGCTTAGGGCAGCTAATCCCAGCTTTATAAGGTATCATATTGTTAGGGAAACTCCAACTGACGACGCCAAAATGAAGTAAGGTTTGCGGTAAAATAGCACATAAACAGGGAAGTCATCTCCAACCGGTACACTATTTTTGACACTATTATTTTTATATTACGAAAATAAATACAAAATGAAAATCAAAGATAGGAAAAAAAACCAAACAGTGATAGGGTTGCAATAGTCCAATGCCAAATATAGCGTTGGACTGTGCATCAACACCATTTTTGTGCTGGATTTAGCACTGGGTTGGAGATACTCGGTAACTGCATTTTTTCATTTTTAGCGTGGGTTGGAGATGGCCTTAGGCATTTCTTTCCTGACAGTATTGCAGGGTTGGGGCTTTCGGGGCATGGTTTCGGATGAGTCATTGTGATTTCGAGTGTAGAGACCCGAAGCTTGATGTATGTAGATATTATATCACTTTTGCGGAATACTTAATACATAACCAAAAACAGACACGCAAGGACCGTAATAGTTTAGTGTCTTTAGAAACTTGGAACGTAATCTTCTAATCGTGGTGAAAGATCTTCAACATATTCCATAAAGATATTCAACTTTTTGTTTCCTTACCTAAAACCTTTCTTTTAATCCTGGGGGAAAATAAAACATAAAAAGGATGAGCTCAAATTCTCAGTAAGGGTAAGCATGGATAAATTAAAACATATCATATACATTTGAACTTAAAAACATGAACATAATGTTTAAACATAAAAATCTTGAGCAACGATATAAAACATGGAAGTACATAAGGCATAGATCATAATGGAACTTAAATCATGATAAAATAGCATGGAAATAAAACATGTAATTACGGAATCCATTAAGCACATGTAATGATTTCCATAGTAGCCAAGGCATTGCTACCAAGATCATCTTAGTGGACAAAGTCCCTTTCTGAATCGAGTTCACTCTTCATTCCAGTCCTGTAATATTGAACCGGATTAACTTACTGTTCTAGCCATGTCTATCTCATGAGATATAAATCTTTACCCAATGCATTGGAGGGAGATATAGGTCCCACCCATCTCATAATGAAATCATTCTTACATGCGGCACAAAATAAACATACATCATTCATAAAAACCCAATAAATAAAATGGGTTTCATAAACATCATCCCATAATCACATAATCCATATAAAAGAAATGGATATCATTTCATAATAAGAAAAGTGAAACCATGTAAATCATAGAGACATCATACTTGAAACATACACATATGAAATAATGTCATCTTAGATGAAAAATGGTTTTGATAAAACACTTGAAATGAATTCTTGAGGAAAATATCCTTTCTTCTTCAAAATCATTTTCTTTTCACAAAATGTCATGCAATTTTAAAAGAAAAGGATTTTGTTGAAAATAGTCATGAAATATTTTGGAGGAAGATTCATGAAAATAAGGATTTATAAAACTGTAAATATCCTTTCATGTTGTATACGTTAAAAAAAACATTCTTCTCATATTTTTTTTAGAAAAGTCAAAAAGTACCTTGTAGGGTAAAAGAAAGATTCCTTCCATACCATTGGGTAAATGTAAAAATGGGTAAAAAGGACTTTAAACATACATGAAACCATTTTTAGGAAACATGGATATGGATGATAACAATAACCCCAGTAAATAATTTCGAATAAACAATCTTTGATAAGAACGAGATTGGAATAGTTATCCCTTACCTTAGGTCCAATATGCTTCGTACGTATCCAAACCTCCTGTATAATGATTTAAATAATGTCATTGAATTATTATAGAATCATATTCATTGTTATTATATCATATATGGTTCACTTATGACTTTATATTACCCGTTCTTTTGTAAATTCATGTTAAAGTAGCGTTTTGGGTAAAATCGTTTCATTTGTCGTTCATGTTTTAACTTGTAATTATTCATATGATTACTTAGATCATGATTAATTACATCCAGAATTTAAAACATGATTTATATATAATATATATTCAGAATATACATATATATAATAGATCAATAAATGGAAATAAATACACCGTTCATGGAGACGGTAGGCCGTACGTACGCATGAACGCTGTTTTCGTTTCCTTATTGAATTGAATGGAATTAAGTAGATGACATAAATAAATAAATATATATATATACATAAATCCAGTAGCATTATTATGTCATATATTTCATGATTACTTATTATATATACTTTATAATCATTCTTGAATGGTTAACATGGAGAGTGAATCTCATCGCGTCGTGGAGACGGTAGTCCGTATGTACGCACGAGCGATGATATCATTCCCAAGATCATGGAATTATATTAAAGTGTATGTATAATATTACAGAATCAATATCACTTTACAATAATCATATATATTCATTACTTTCACCATTATACCCATCCAAATAAGGTGGTGGTGGAAAATAGATTACACCACGGCGTGGAGACGGTATTCCGTACGTACGCACGCGTGGTGATTTCATTTTCCATAGGATGGATAGATGGTGAAATATGGTTGTTTCATACTTATAATAACATATCAGTATATGAGTGATACTGATGTTATTACTTCATAATGAAACAACTAAAACAGAATAAGTGGAAGAAGAAATAAAGTTGAAAGAATCGGTAACGGGCATTACCTCTTCTTTGAAGCGCCTCTTTGAGACCTCCTCTTAGGGAACTAAAATTGGTCTTTGAAGAAAACCAGGACCTCTAGGATGTTTCTAGGGAAGTGGAGAAGAGAATTTGGCAGGGGTTGGACAAGCTTGAAGGCTCAAAGTGGTGTGAGAAAGAGAGGGAGGAGGTGCCCTTTTATAAGGGAGGAGAGGGGCACCTTTGGAAATATAAGAAATATTAGTTTATATTAAATCCCAACCCCACTTAAAAACTTCCAAAATGACTCATATCTGAATACTAGATGAGACAGGGTTGTAATCTCATCAACCAATAAAATTTAGACATGTTAAAAATTTATTTTAAACATTATCAACTTGATTTATCCTTATTTATCAATTTAATTTTATTTGTGGTAATAATATTCTAAATTTTAAATTATTATAAATAATTACACATGTGTTGTTAATTTTCCATAATTTGACATTGTATGACATTTTAGACCATATAAATTATAATTTATAGTTTTTAAATATTTTTTTTATTTTTAAACAATTTTATAATATGTTATTTTTATAAAATAACAATAGTGTCAATTTTGACACTATTCATTTATTTGAATTTAAATAAAATATATATAGAAGATATGTTAGAATTAAAAGCTTTAATAGATGAATAAAATGTCATATGTATCTAGAAAATTAGTGGAGCACATTAAATAGTTCATATAATATTTATTTTAATATTTTTAAAATCAGTTATTTGATATTTTAATTAACAAAATAATTTCAACATCATTATTGTGTCATACTTAATGATAATTATTTAATCCCTAAAATTTATAAATAAATTCATATGATTTAGATAATTTTATTAGCTTTCTGGAGACTATTCATTTTTGAAGTTTCATTAAGTTTATCAATAAATTAAAATTATTATACTTATAAGATTTAAGAAAGTGACATGTTGTCACTTTCTTTGGTTTTAATAATAATTAAATTATTTTCATGGAAAAAAGTCCATTAAATGAATCTAATCCGACCCTTAGGTTATATGGGTCGACTTTTAGTCATCCAATAGGATTTTCTCAGGTGTTAGGGTAATTTTATAATCTTATATTTACCCTTAATTACCCGATTTACCTTTAACTATGGTAAATAAAATTTACCATAGTTACTATTCATAATTCCAAAAAATAAAAAGTAGCTTATTAACATAATTTGGACCCAATGATTCCAAATATGGAATCCATTTTTCCAAATTAAATACACAAAATTTGCAGAAATTAAATTAAAATTAATCCCGTTGTCGAAAGAAAACGGGTTTTTGGTTAAAACATTGCAAAAGATTGAATTGATTTAACCTAAGAATTCAAGGTAAAATCAATTCTAATGACATAAATTATATTAAATGGTAAAAATATATTCTATTTATACTTTAAAACAATTAAATATTATAATTTAACCGTATAAATTATTACAATGAAAAAAGTTGTTTTTAATTAAAGTATAGCGTGTTTTTACTATTCATTAAAATATGAAAGTTATCAGAAAAAATATCAAAACTTTATCCAATGTAAATTTTTATATCCTGATTCAAAAGAAGAAGTTTATTTTGTAAAATTGAACTTATAAACATGTCAAAAACTAGATTTAATGTTTGTGCGCTATTAAAAGGTGGCAAAACTGCATTTTTTGAAAAATACTTATTTTACCCGAAAAATTTATTTTGTTCACATACCATGTTCTAGAAAATGAGTAAGATGAAATAATAATGTTATAACATTCAAAATTTAGTTAATACTATTCATAACGGCTAGTTCATAATAATATTATAACCATATATCATTGTTTAGTGAAACCTGATATTGCGTACAACACACGCTATTGAGGAAAGTCGCGATTGCGTGTAATTCAAGCCAAGTCAGGGTTGCATGTTGTGAAAGACTCCTTTGTTGTTGCGTTTAAAAAAATCCAACCATATTTCATTTATACATTGAATATGTATATATATATATATATACACTCAATGTTTCGTAGAATAACTACTATCAAACAAACATGAAATTGTGTGTAACGCGATCCAAGATTAGTTTTGCGTATACTACAAGATAATACGGTGTTGCATATAGAACAAGATAATATTGGTGTAGCGTATAACAGAATATATAAATTAAAAATAATATATCTTATAAAATCTCGGGGTGTTACATTCTACCCCCCTTAAAATGAATTTCGCCCTCGAAATTCATCGGGGTTATAAATGGTTTAATACTTGAAAGTTTCTTTAGTAGAAACCCACATCGTAAAAAGGGCATACCAAAAACTATCTTTAAAAACTAAAGTATTAAATGCAATGGTTACCCAAATTAACTAATTACTGGGTTTCCACATAGGAGAACATAGGTGAAAAAAATATGGATATGGAAGAGAAATCTAACCATCAAGTTCTAATAGAGAGTGGTAGAGAACTTGGCTATGAAAAAGCCACCAATCACAAAGACATAAATTTGTGAAGATCTAAGGTACCATCTGATTCATCAGATATAAGAGCACTAGGATAACATTTTTGGTTTTCAATATTATTTCCCTAAAGTTGAAAATTTTTAATTAGAAGAAATACTTACTTGATTTTGATAAAATCTCACTATTGTTCATGCTTTGAACAATTTCCACTTCATCTCTTAAAGAAATGAAGTTGAATTTGTTATTCGTGAAGTGTTAGTAGATCATGTGATAGAATGATGGGTCATTCCATCTATTTCAAACAAAGGGTTAACAAAAGTTATCAAATATACATAATTTCATCTATAGTGAGATTAATCGTATATGGTTCCTAAAATGGACGTATACTTCGTATATCATACCACATAATAAATTGAAACTAATTTATACTAACCAAGGACTTTCTGTAGGCCAGTGGTAGACCATAAAGGCCAGTCGCACTTCAGTTGTGGGTTCGATTCCCACAGCCTTGTCCGACGCGATGGGCTGTCGCCTGTCCTGCATGTTGTCCTTTTTCTAAAACTACATTACTATAACATCCCATCAATAATATCGAACTAATGTATGTCAAACATAATCCATTCCAATCTTTAGGCTTATCAAAAATACTTCTGTCCAAGCTCATAGTATAAAGAAAATGATTACTTGAAATGTCACATAACAATCACGTCAATGCCATCATTTATCCCCCCATATATCATAAGATATATCTTGTTGGTCAAATTACAAACATGTGAATACCTTAATCATGTATTCTATTTAATAATGATTACCCATTGAACCTTAGTGAAAACATGAATGTTGTTAAATTTTAACACTTTCCACACACCAAAATCCCAAAAATTCTATATACTCAAACCATAATATCACTTTGTCCTTGTATCAGTCATGAGCTCATGAATAAAATCAAACATCTCATTATCTTCTTATCCCTTCATTATGCGCATATCATCTACTTTCCAAAAATATCTGAATAACCTTTCATGGTTACCGGTACCATGTACTTTCAAATACTTTAGGAAAAAAATAGTGTAACAATCCTTAGATGATTCTTTATTCCATAGTACCATTAACGATACAACATAACTCTTGATAAACATACAATCATTCCACTACCTTATTAAACCATTGACTGAGCTTCAATAATTCTTTTATCTCACATATCATTTGTAGTCTCTTCATCATCATCAATATAAATACTACCCATACGGCCATGATGATTCTTTTCATGAGACTTTCCCTTAGGGAATTGGTTTACATAATTCCCGTATATTCCACAAAAACATTTAACCATAGTTGATGTCTTAGAAATACCATTATCCTTGTCCATGGTGTGAACTAAACCTTTTCCTTTGCAATTATTGGCTTTGTGTCCTTCTTTCCCACACCCAAAGCATCTTCCAGTTCCTTTGAAACAGTCCCCTTGATGCCTCTTCCCACATGACTTACATGAGAGAAATTGAACTTTCTTTCCTCTATGATCATCATAAAACTCCATCTTTCTCTTATTAGCTGAGTCAGGAAACTTACCAAAGTTGAGATTATTGATCATATTATGAGATTGCTGATTAGGCATAATAACGATGTTTGGACTTCCTAATCCCATTTCATTTGGTTGCTCATGAAGAATATCATTCCATTATCCATAATATCCTTCATTATTGTGAATCTTCCTGTTTCCAGCCATTTTCTAAAACCCAAAAAGAATAGTGTAAGAGTCAAAAATCATGCTAGGAAAAACAACATAGTAAAGGGGGAGTACCATAAATATCTAACATCTTAGGTTAAATTCTAAGATTGTTACCGTAGTTCTAGGACTATATCCTATACGTATACTTATCCTTAGGGACATCCCTAGACATACCTTAGAAATATCTCTAGGGATCTCACTAACATTTTTGCATCCTAGTTTCCAAAGGTTGACTAAACCTTTCCTCTGATACCAACTGTAGAGACCCAAAGCTTGACATACGTAGATATTACGTTACTTTTGTGGAATACTTAATACATAACAAAAATAGACACACAAGGATCGTAATAGTTTAGTGTCTTTGGAAACTTGGAACAAAATCTTCTAATCGTGGTGAAAGATCTTCAACATCTCCCATAAAGATCTTCAACTTTTTGTTTCCTTACCTAAAACCTTTCTTTTAATCCTGAGGGAAAATAAAACATAAAAAGGGTGAGCTCAAATGCTCAGTAAGGGTAAGCATGGATAAATTAAAACATACCATATACATTTGAACTTAACAACATGAACATAATGTTTAAACATCAAAATCTTGAGCAACGACATAAAACATGGAAGTAAATAAGAAATAAATCATAATGGAACTTAAATAATGATAAAATAGCATGGGAATAAAACATGTAATTGTGGAATCCATTAATCACATGTAATTATTTCCATAGTAGCCAAGACATTGCTGCCAAGACCATCTTAGTGTACAAAGTCCCTTTCTGAATCGAGTTCACTCCTCGTTCCAGTCTTGTAATACTGAACAGGATTAACTTACCATTCTATCCATGTATATCTCATGAGATATAAATCTTTACCCAATGCATTGGAGAGAGATATAGGTCCCACCCATCTCATAATGAAATCATTCTTACTTATGCCACAAAATAAACATACATCATTCATAAAAACCCAATAAATAAAATGGGTTTCATAAACATCATCCCATCATCACATAATCCATATAAAAGAAATGGATATCATTTCATAATAAGAAAAGTGAAAACATATAAATCATAGAGACATCATACGTGAAACATACACATATGAAATAATTTCATCTTAGATGCAAAATGGTTTTGATAAAACACTTGAAATGAATTCTTGAGGAAAATAGCCTTTCTTCTTCAAAATCATTTTCTTTTCACAAAATGTCTCACAATTTTAAAAGAAAAGGATTTTGTTGAAAATAGTCATGAAATATTTTGGAGGAAGATTCATGAAAATAAGGCTTTATAAAACCGTAAATATCATTTCATGCCGTATACGTTAAAAAAACATTCTTCTCATACTTTTGTCAGAAAAGTCAAAAAGTACCTTGTAGGGTAAAAGAAAGATTCCTTCCATACCATTGGGTAAAAGTAAAAATGGGTAAAAAGGAATTTAAACATACATGAAACCATTTTTAGGAAACATGTACATGGATGATAACAATAACCCCAGTAAATACTTATTAATAAACAATCTCAGATAAGAACGAGATTGGAATAGTTATCCCTTACCTTAGGTCTGATATGCTTCGTACGTATCCAAACCTCCTGTATAATGATTTAAATAATGTCATTGACTTATTACAGAATCATATTCATTGTTATTATATCATATATGGTTCACTTATGACTTTATATTACCCGTTCTTTTGTAAATTCATGTTAAAGTAGCGTTTTGGGTAAAATCGTTTCATTTGTCATTCGTGTTTTAACTTGTAATTATTCATATGATTACTTAGATCATGATTACTTACATCCATAATTTAAAACATTATTTTTATATAATATATATTTAGAATATACATATATATAATAGATCGATAAATGGAAAGAAATACACCGTTTATGGAGATGGTAGGTCGTACGTACGCATGAACGCTGTTTTCGTTTCCTTATTGAATTGAATAGAATTAAGTAGATGACATAAATATATATATATACATAAATACAGTAGAATTATTATGTCATATATTTCATGATTACTTATTATATATACTTTATAATCATACTTGAATGGTTAACATGGAGAGTGAATCTCATCGCGTCGTGGAGACGGTAGTCCGTATGTACGCACGAGCGATGATATCATTCCCAAGATCGTGGAATTATATTAAAGTGTATGTATAATATTAAATAATCAATATCACTTTACAATAATCATATATATTCATTACTTTCACCATTATACTCATCCAAATAAGGTGGTGGTGGAAAATAGATTACACCACGGCGTGGAGACGGTATTCCGTACGTACGCACGCGCGGTGATTTCATTTTCCATAGGATGGACAGATGGTGAAATATGGTTGTTTCATACTTATAATAACATATCAGTATATGAGTGATACTGATGTTATTACTTCATAATGAAACAAGTAAAAAATAATAAGTGGAAGAAGAAATAAAGTTGAAAGAATCGGTAACGGGCATTACCTCTTCTTTGAAGCGCCTCTTTGAGACCTCCTCTTAGGGAACTAAAATTGGTCTTTGAAGAAAACCAGGACCTATAGGATGTTTCTAGGGAAGTGGAGAAGAGAATTTGGCAGGGGTTGGCCGAGCTTGAAGGCTCAAAGTGGTGTGAGAAAGAGAGGGAGGAGGTGCCCTTTTATAAGGGAGGAGATGGGCACCTTTGGAAATATAAGAAATATTAGTTTATATTAAATCCCAACCCCACTTAAAAACTTCCAAAATGACTCATATCCGAATATTAGATGAGATAGGGTTGTAATCTCATCAACCAATAAAATTTAGACATGTTAGAAATTTATTTTAAACATTATCAACTTGATTTATCCTTATTTATCAATTTAATTTTATTTGTGGTAATAATATTCTAAATTTTAAATTATTATAAATAATTACATATGTGTTGTGAATTTTCCATAATTTGACACTATATGACATTTTAGACCATATAAATTATAATTTATAATTTTTAAATATTTTTGTTATTTTTAAACAATTTTATAATATGTTATTTTTATAAAATAACAATAGTGTCAATTTTGACACTATTCATTTATTTGAATTTAAATAAAATATATACAGAAGATATGTTCGAATTAAAAGCTTTAATAGATTTATAAAATGTCATATGTATCTAGAAAATTAGTGGAGAACATTAAATAGTTCATATAATATTTATTTTAATATTTTTAAAATCAGTTATTTGATATTTTAATTAACAAAATAATTTCAACATCATTATTGTGTCATACTTAATGATAATTATTTAATCCCTAAAATTTATAAATAAATTCATATGATTTAGATAATTGTATTATCTTTATGGAGATTATTCATTTTTGAAGTTTCATTAAGTTTATCAATAAATTAAAATTATTATACTTATAAGATTTAAGAAAGTGACATGTTGTCACTTTCTTTGGTTTTAATAATAATTAAATTATTTTCATGGACAAAAGTCCATTAAATGAATCTAATCCGACCCTTAGGTGATATGGGTAGACTTTTAGTCATCCAATAGGATTTTGGCAGGTGTTAGGGTAATTTTATAATCTTATATTTACCCTTAATTACCCGATTTACCCTTAACAATGGTAAAATTTTTTACCATAGTTACTATTCATAATGCCAAAAAATAAAAAGTAGCTTATTAACATAATTTGGACCCAATGATTCCAAATATGGAATCCAGTTTTCCAAATTCAATACACAAAAGTTGCAGAAATTAAATTAAAATTAATCCCGTTGTCGAAAGAAAACGGGTTTTTGGTTAAAACATTGCAAAAGATTGAATTGATTTAACCTAAGAATTCAAGGTAAAATCAATTATAATGACATACATTATATTAAATGGTAAAAATATATTTTATTTATACTTTAAAACCATTCAATATTATAATTTAACCGTATAAATTATTACGATGAAAAAAGTTGTTTTTAATTAAAGTATAGCGTGTTTTTACTATTCATTAAAATATGAAAGTTATCAGAAAAAATATCAAAACTTTATCCAATGTAAATTTTTATATCCTGATTCAAAAGAAGAAATTTATTTTGTAAAATTGAACTTATAAACATGTCAAAAACTAGATTTAATGTCTGTGCGCTACTAAAAGGTGGCAAAACTGCATTTTTTGAAAAATACTTATTTTACCCGAAAAATTTATTTTGTTCACATACCATGTTATAGAAAATGAGTAAGATGAAATAATAATGTTATAACATTCAAAATTTAGTTAATACTATTCATAACGGCTAGTTCATAATAATATTATAACCATATATCATTGTTTAGTGAAACCTGATATTGCGTACAACACACGCTATCGAGGAAAGTCGTGATTGCGTGTAATTCAAGCCAAGTCAGGGTTGCATGTTGTGCAAGACTCCTTTGTTGTTTCGTTTAACAAAATCCAACCATATTTCATTTATAAATTGAATATATATATATATATATATATATACATATACACTCAATGTTGCGTAGAATAACTACTATCAAACAAACATGAAATTGTGTGTAACGCGATCCAAGATTAGTTTTGCGTATACTGCAAGCTAATACGGTGTTGCGTATAGCCCAAGATAATATTGGTGTAGCGTATAACAGAATATATAAATTAAAAATAATATATCTTATAAAATCTTGGGGTGTTACATTCTACCCCCCTTAAAATGAATTTCGCCCTCGAAATTCATCGGGGTTATAAATGGTTTAATACTTGAAAGTTTCTTTAGTAGAAACCCACATCATAAAAAGGGAATACAAAAAACTATCTTTAAAAACTAAAGTATTAAATGTAATGGTTACCCAAATTAACTAATCACTGGGTTTCCACATAGGAGAACATAGGTGAAAAAAATATGGATATGGAAGAGAAATCTAACCATCAAGTTCTAATGGAGAGTGGTAGAGAACATGGCTATAAAAAATCCACCAATCACAAAGCCATAAATTTGTGATGATCTATGGTACCATCTGATTCATCAGATATAAGAGCACTAGGACAACATTTTTGGTTTTCAATATTATTTCCCTAAAGTTGAAAATTTTTAATTAGAAGAAATACTTACTTGATTTTGATAAAATATCACTGTTGTTCATGCTTTGAACAATTTCCACTTCATATATTAAAGAAATGAAGTTGAATTTGTTATTCGTGAAGTGTTAGCAGATCATGTGATAGAATGATGGGTCATTCCATCTATTTCAAACAAAGGGTTAGCAAAAGTTATCAAATATACATAAGTTCATCTATAGTGAGATTAATCGTATATGGTTCCTAAAATGGACGTATACTTCGTATATCATACCAAATAATAAATTGAAACTAATTTATACTAACCAAGGACTTTCTGTAGGCAAGTGGTAGGTGATAAAGGCCAGTCGCACTTCGGTTGTGGGTTCGATTCCCACAGCCTTGTCCGACGCGATGGGTTGTCGCCTGTCCTGCATGTTGTCCTTTTTCTAAAACTACATTAATATAACATCCCATCAATAATATCGAACTAACGTATGTCCAACATAATCCATTCCAATCTTTAGGCTTATCAAAAATACTTCGGTCCAAGCTCATAGTATAAAGAAAATTATTACTTGAAATGTCACATAACAATCACGTCAATGCCATCATTTTTCCCCCCATATATCATAAGATATATCTTGTTGGTCAAATTACAAACATGTGAATACCTTAATCATGTATTCTCTTGAATAATTAATACCCATTTAACCTTAGTGAAAACATGAATGTTGTTAAATTTTAACACTTTCCACACACCAAAATCCCAAAAATTCTATATACTCAAACCATAATATCACTTAGTCCTTGTATCAGTCATGAGCTCATGAATATAATCAAAAATCTCATTATCTTCTTATCCCTTCATTATGCGCATATCATCTACTTTCCAAAAATATCTGAATAACCTTTCATGGTTACCGGTACCATGTACTTTCAAATACTTTAGGAAAAACAATAGTGTAACAATCCTTAGATGATTCTTTATTCCATAGTACCATTAACTATACAACATAACTCTTGATAAACATACAATCATTCCACTACCTTATTAAACCATTGACTGAGCTTCAACAATTCTTTTATCTCACATATCATTTGTAGTCTCTTCATCATCATCAATATAAATACTACCCATACGGCCATGATGATTCTTGTCATGAGACTTTCCCTTAGGGCATTGGTTTGCATAATGCCCGTACATTCCACAAAAACATTTAACCGTTGTTGATGTCTTAGAAATACCATTATCCTTGTCCATGGTTTGAACTAAACCTTTTCCTTTGCAATTACTCGCTTTGTGTCCTTCTTTCCCACACCCAAAGCATCTTCCAGTTCCTTTGAAACAGTCCCCTTTATGCCTCTTCCCACATGACTTACATGAGAGAAATTGAACTTTCTTTCCTCTATGATCATCATGAAACTCCATCTTTCTCTTATTAACTGAGTCAGGAAACTTACCAAAGTTGAGATTATTGATCATATTATGAGATTGATGATTAGGCATAATAACGATGTTTGGACTTCCTAATCCCGTTTCATTTGGTTTCTCATGAAGAATATCATTCCATTGTCCATAATATCCTTCATTATCGTGAATCTTCCTGTTTCCAGCCATTTTCTAAAACCCAAAAAGAATAGTGTAAGAGGAAAAAATCATGCTAGGGAAAACAACATAGTAAAGGGGGAGTACCATAAATATCTAACATCTTAGGTTAAATTCTAAGATCGTTACCGTAGTTCTAGGACTATATCCTATACGTATACTTATCCTTAGGGACATCCCTAGACATACCTTAGAAATATATCTAGGGATCTCACTAATATTTTCGCATCCTAGTTTCCAAAGGTTGACTAAACCTTTCCTCTGATACCAACTATAGAGACCCAAAGCTTGACATACATAGATATTACGTTACTTTTGTGGAATACTTAATACATAAAAAAAACAGACACACAAAGATCGTAATAGTTTAGTGTCTTTGGAAACTTGGAACATAATCTTCTAATCGTGGTGAAAGATCTTCAACATCTCCCATAAAGATATTCAACTTTTTGTTTCCTTACCTAAAACCTTTCTTTTAATCCTGAGGGAAAATAAAACATAAAAAGGATGAGATCAAATTCTCAGTAAGGGTAAGCATGGATAAATTAAAACATACCATATACATTTGAACTTAAAAACATGAACATAATGTTTAAACATCAAAATCTTGAGCAACGATGTAAAACATGGAAGTACATAAGGAATAAATCATAATGGAACTTAAATAATGATAAAATAGCATGGGAATAAAACATGTAATTGTGGAATCCATTAAGCACATGTAATTATTTCCATAGTAGCCAAGGCATTGCTGCCAAGACCATCTTAGTGGACAAAGTCCCTTTCTGAATCGAGTTCACTCCTCGTTCCAGTCCTGTAATACTGAACTGGATTAACTTACCATTCCAGCCATGTATATCTCATGAGATATAAATATTTACCCAATGCATTGGAGGGAGATATAGGTCACACCCATCTCATAATGAAATCATTCTTACTTGTGCCGCAAAATAAACATACATCATTCATAAAAACCCAATAAATAAAATGGGTTTCATAAACATCATCCCATCATCACATAATCCATATAAAAGAAATGGATATCATTTCATAATAAGAAAAGTGAAACCATATAAATCATAGAGACATCATAATTGAAACATACACATATGAAATAATTTCATCTTAGATGCAAAATGGTTTTGATAAAACACTTGAAATGAATTCTTGAGGAAAATATCCTTTCTTCTTCAAAATCATTTTCTTTTCAAAAAATGTCTCGCAATTTTAAAAGAAAAGTATTTTGTTGAAAATAGTCATGAAATATTTTGGAGTAAGATTCATGAAAATAAGGCTTTATAAAACCGTAAATATCCTTTCATTCCGTATACGTTAAAAAAAACATTCTTCTCATACTTTTGTCAGAAAAGTCAAAAAGTACCTTTTAGGTTAAAAGAAAGATTCCTTCCATACCATTGGGTAAAAGTAAAAATGGGTAAAAAGGAATTTAAACATACATGAAACCATTTTTAAGAAACATGGACATGGATGATAACAATAACCCTAATAAATACTTATGAATAAACAATCTCAGATAAGAACGAGATTGGAATAGTTATCCCTTACCTTAGGTCTGATATGCTTCGTACGTATCCAAACCTCCTGTATAATGATTTAAATAATGTCATTGACTTATTACAGAATCATATTCATTGTTATTATATCATATATGGTTCACTTATGACTTTATATTACCCATTCTTTTGTAAATTCATGTTAAAGTAGCATTTTGGGTAAAATCGTTTCATTTGTCATTCGTGTTTCAACTTGTAATTATTCATATGATTACTTAGATCATGATTACTTACATCCAGAATTTAAAACATGATTTATATATAATATATATTTAGAATATACATATATATAATAGATCGATAAATGGAAAGAAATACACCGTTCATGGAGACGGTAGGTCGTACGTATGCATGAACGCTGTCTTCGTTTCCTTATTGAATTGAATGGAATTAAGTAGATGACATAAATATATATATATATATAAATCCAGTAGCATTATTATGTCATATATTTCATGATTACTTATTATATATACTTTATAATCATTCTTGAATGGTTAACATGGAGAGTGAATCTCATCGCGTCGTGGAGACGGTAGTCCGTACGTATGCACAAGCGTTGATATCATTCCCAAGATCTTGAAATTATATTAAAGTGTATGTATAATATTGTAGAATCAATATCAGTTTAAAATAATCATATATATTTATTAGTTTCACCATTATACCCATCCAAATAAGGTGGTGGTGGAAAATAGATTACACCACGGCGTGGAGACGGTATTTCGTACGTACACACGCGCGGTGATTTCGTTTTCCATAGGATGGATAGATGGTGAAATATGGTTGTTTCATACTTATAATGAAATATCAGTATATTATTGATACTGATGTTATTACTTCATAATTAAACAACTAAAAAATAATAAGTGGAAGAAGAAATAAAGTTGAAAGAATCGGTAATAGACATTACCTCTTCTTTGAAGCGCCTCTTTGAGACCTCCTCTTAGGGCACTAAAATTGGTCTTTGAAGAAAACCATGACCTCTAGGATGTTTCTAGGGAAGTGAAGAAGATAATTTGGTAGGGGTTGGCCGAGCTTGAAGGCTCAAAGTGGTGTGAGAAAGAGAGGGAGGAGGTGCCCTTTTATAAGGGAGGAGAGGGGCACCTTTGGAAAATATAAGTAATATTAGTTTATATTAAATCCCAACCCCACTTAAAAACTTCCAAAATGACTCATATACAAATATTAGATGAGATAGGGTTGTAATATCATCAAACAATAAAATTTAGACATGTTAGAAATTTATTTTAAACATTATCAACTTGATTTATCCATATTTATCAATTTTATTTTATTTGTGGTAATAATATTCTAAATTTTAAATTATTATAAATAATTACATATGTGTTGTGAATTTTCCATAATTTGACACTTTATGACATTTTAGACCATATAAATTATAATTTATAATTTTTAAATATTTTTGTTATTTTTAAACAATTTTATAATATGTTATTTTTATAAAATAACAATAGTGTCAATTTTGACACTATTCATTTGTTTGAATTTAAATAAAATATATACAGAAGATATGTTCGAAATAAAATCTTTAATAGATTCATAAAATGTCATATGTATCTATAAAATTAGTGGAGCACATTAAATAGTTCATATAATATTTATTTTAATATTTTTAAAATCAGTTATTTGATATTTTAATTAACAAAATAATTTCAACATCATTATTGTGTCATACTTAATGATAATTATTTAATCCCTAAAATTTATAAATAAATTCCTATGATTTAGATAATTGTATTAGATTTCTAGATACTATTCATTTTCGAAGTTTCATTAAGTTTATCACTAAATTAAAATTATTATACTTATAATATTTAAGAAAGTGACATGTTGTCACTTTCTTTGGTTTTAATAAAAATTAAATTATTTTCATGGGAAAAAGTCCATTAAATGAATCTAATCCGACTCTTAGACGATATGGGTCGACTTTTAGTCATCCAATAGGATTTTGGCAGGTGTTATGGTAATTTTATAATCTTATATTTACCCTTAATTACCCGATTTACCTTTAACTATGGTAAATAAAATTTACCATAGTTACTATTCATAATGCCAAAAAAAAAGTAGCTTATTAACATAATTTGGACCCACTGATTCCAAATATGAAATATATTTTTCAAAATTCAATACACAAAAGTTGCAGAAATTAAATTAAAATTAATCTTGTTGTCGAAAGAAAACCAGTTTTTGGTTAAAACATTGCAAAAGATTGAATTGATTTAACCTACGAATTCACGGTAAAATCAATTCTAATGACATACATTATATTAAATGGTAAAAATATATTCTATTTATACTTTTAAACCATTAAATATTATAATTTAACCATATAAATTATTACGATGAAAAAAGTTGTTTTTATTTAAAATATAGCGTGTTTTTACTATTCATTAAAATATGAAAGTTATCAGAAAAAATATCAAAACTTTATCCAATGTAAATTTTTATATCCTGATTCAAAAGAAGAAGTTTATTTTGTAAAATTGAACTTATAAACATGTCAAAAACTAGATTTAATGTCAGTGCGCCATTAAAAGGTGACAAAACTGCATTTTTTGAAAAATACTTATTTTACCCGAAAAAATTATTTTGTTCACATACCATGTTCTAGAAAATGAGTAAGATGAAATAATAATGTTATAGCATTCAAAATTTAGTTAATACTATTCATAACAGCTAGTTCATAATAATATTATAACCATATATCATTGTTTAGTAAAACTTGATATTGCGTACAACACACGCTATCGAGGAAAGTCGCGATTGTGTGTAATTCAAGCCAAGTGAGGGTTGCGTGTTGTGCAAGAATCCTTTGTTGTTGCGTTTAACAAAATCCAACCATATTTAATTTATAAATTGAATATATATATATATATATATATACACACTCAATGTTGCGTAGAATAACTAC
The DNA here is from genome assembly GCA_963277665.1 of Viscum album. Taxonomy (NCBI): domain Eukaryota; kingdom Viridiplantae; phylum Streptophyta; class Magnoliopsida; order Santalales; family Viscaceae; genus Viscum; species Viscum album. Next base: position 819,773,121 of record OY728133.1, read on the forward strand.
TATCAAACAAACATGAAATTGTGTGTAACACGATCCAAGATTAGTTTTGTGTATACTGCAAGCTAATACAGTGTTGCGTATAGCGCAAGATAATCTTGGTGTAGTGTACAACAGAAGATATAAATTAAAAATAATATATCTTATAAAATCTCGGGGTGTTACATCGAGTTATCCCTCATCACAATTTAAAATGAGGAGAAATAAATAAAAATTTATGACCTTCGAGCTGGGTGGTCAAAATTGGTCGGTGAGGATTTAAATTTTTTTATATGATTTAAATGGTTTGAGGTAATTTAATTTGGGATATGAGGTTACAAAACACCATTTGAATTGATGTTTTGAGGTAAAATCCCAAAACATCAATTCAGGACCAAAACGCCAAACTAAGGGGTATTTTACCCCCCTTTTTTTTCCCTCATTCCCTTTTTTCTCCCCATTCTTAGGCCCTCCACCCACCATTTATTATATATATATATATATATATGTATTAACAATTATAAATAAATAAATAAATATATTTTTATATATTAATGTTAAATACATTTTAAATGTATATATAAATATATTTTAATAATTATATAATTATAATTATTTATTTATAGAAATATATTTATAATTATATTTATTATTTATAAGTATATATTTATAATTATATTTATCTATAATTTTAAATATATATTTGTATAAATAAATTGATATTTATAAATATTTATTTATAATTTATATATGTTTAAAAACATTTTAAATTTATTTATTTATAAATAAATAAATATATATATATAATTATATAATTATAAATATATTAATAAATATAATTATAAATAAATATAAATATATTTATATTTGTAGTTTAAATGTATATTAAATTATATAATTATAAATATATTTCTATTTCTATTGTTATAAATATCTATTTATAGTGATAGATTTATAATTATATAATTATAATTATATAATAATAAATATATTTATTTATATATAATTATATTTATTTATACAAATAAATATAATTATAAATAAATACAAATATATTTGAAATTTATTTATAAATAGATAAATATAACTATATAACTATATAAATATAAATATATTTATAATTATATGATTATTAATATATATTTACAAATATAAGTATATATATATAAATTTATTTATATAAATATTTATTTACAATTAAAAATATATATAATTAAAAATATATACATAATTATAAATAAATAAATATATATATAATATATATATATATATAATATATAATATAATGAATATATTTATTATTATATAAATAAATATAAAAATATATATTTATATTTTTAATTATATTTATTTATAATTGTAAATATATATTTATGTAAATAAATTTATATATAATTATAAATATATTTTAAATGTATATATAAATATATTTTTATAATTATATTTATAAAAATATATTTATATTTATTTATAAGTATATTTATAAATATATTTATAAATATATTTATAATTAAATAATTATAAATCTATATTTGTAAATATATATTTATTTCTAAATAAATTTAAAATATTTTTAGACATATATAAATTATAAATAAATATTTATAAATATCAATTTATTTATATAAATATATATTTACAATTTTAAATAAATATAATTATAAATATATACACAATTCTAAATAAATAAATAAATATAATTATAAATCTATTTATATAAATGAATATTTATAATTATACAATATAAATATTTTTATAAGTATTTAGTTATTAGAATATATTTATATATACATTTAAAATATATTTAACATTAATATATAAAAATATATATATTTATTTATAATTGTTAATATATATATATATAATAAATGGGTGGTGGGGGCGTGGGGATGAGGCAAAAAAAGGGAATGGGGCAGTGTGGCATTTTGGTCCCCAAAAATGACCAAAACACCAATTCAACTGGCATTTTGTAACCCCATATCCCAAATTAAATTTACTCTAAACACTTTAAATTATATAAAAAACCCCACTGACGAATCTTGTCGTTTATTAATCCATTTTTTATAATTTTTTTATACTTGAATCCCTTTGAAATATCTACTCTCGCTAATATCTACTTTCATTGCCTCATCACATAAGCGTATATCAAGGCATCAACTCCTCACAAGCCTACTCCCCTCACTCTTATGTTTTATGGTTTTCTCTCCCCATTCTACTTGTGTTCGTCATTGGCAATGTCATTGGCCGATGATTTGATGAATACCCGGTGAACGATCATTGCACATGTTGGACTCCTCATGTATTAATTATGTTTTAATGATCACAAATCTCATCAATGATCACAAATCTCATTAATGATCATGAATCTTATTCAACCTAGTTAACACCTATAAATTATATCCTATCATGTGTATTTATGTTTCAAGTTCTCTCATGCTTTATAATGGTTAAGCTCAATCCATTTCATGCATATTACTGTTTAAGTCTGAATACAGTTATTTGCCTAAGCACAAGACACCGTGAAGTCTAACATAGTAAGCAAGACACTGTGAGAAAGACACCATAAGCCAGACACCGGAGCAAGACACCGTGAGCAAGACACCGTAAGCCAGACACCGTGAGCAAAGACACCGTGAGCAAGACACCATGAGCAAGACATCGTAAGCCAGGAACCGTGAGCAAGACACCGTGAGAAAGACACCATAAAGAAGACATCGTGACACTCAGACCGTGACACTCAGACACCGTGAACAAGACATCGTGACACTCAGACCGTGACACTCAGACACCGTGAACGAGACACCGTTTGCATAACATACTGTGACAATGTTTCTAAAACTATTTTTTCGTCTTTCAATTTAATTTCTAACGGTCATATTTTATGCCTTTAATTCACTGACATAATTAATGTTTCTTTTTAGACATAGTACGAGGTATGAGGTATGAAGCATATGGAACCTGTTGGCTAAAACTCATACATTCGAAGATAAAGAGCGAAGTGTGCCCAACAACAAATAGGGTGCGATACTGAACAGAAAACAAGCGCGTGAGCATGACCACAAAGAACACTTTGCAATATTTTCAAAGAAAGCATTTTCACATGCATGGAATCCAACTCTGCTAAAGAACATACGAAGTAAATTGGAATCCAGAGACCATCTTCACATTATCAAAAACTCGTGAAGAACACAAGCTGAATCGCAGCACTCTGTTTTTCAAGGAAAAAACTAGAGAAGGACTCAGAAGCAATTTTGATTGATCAAAGGAGTCCAAATATGAACTTCTAATCACTAGATCATTCTAAACTCATATCTAATCTCTCTTAGTTATTATTTTACTTACTTCTTGAGCATCATGTGTACTCTATATATTCCACACACACTGACTCCTGTGCTAAACTGAAGGGTTTCTAAACACTTACACCAAACTCTTTATACTATTGTTTACCCACGACAACTGTGGAAGAGGTCCTTGTGTGGCCTGCTTATTATTTTTGTTTACCCACAAAAATTGTGGAAGAGGTCCCTGTGTGACCTGGACAGTCTGTGTACTTTTGTTGACCCTGATCCATGGTGTGGATCAAAGTTTATTTATATAAACTGCTTGGTGGAAGGTGATCACCAAGTGGAGTGGATTAGGTCTCTGCTTGATACTGAACCACTTTTTTCATATCCACTATGCTATTTAAATTTAGTCTTCTCTGTTTTGCTGATTTATTTCATAATCCAGAAAACTCTAATTTCACTTTGATAGTTAGTCTTGGAAAGAAGTTATAACTGATTTGTCTTAATAGGATAACTTCAAAAGTAATATTAATAAAACATGTTAAGATTACTGAGAATTAATCAATCTTCTAAGAAGTTTTTTAAATAGTCAAACTCTTATAATAGTATAACCTTGATTAATTGGGCTGTATCTATTTTTGGGGAAAACCATTTCTTTTAAAATAATATTTTTGTAACAGAAATTTTTACAGTCACTCAATTCACCCCCCCCCCCTCTTGAGTGAACTACTCTAACCAAAATTTGGTATCAGAGGTTGTTTAATTAGGACTCTGTGTAATCTTACTCAACTGTGATTGTAGTTGTACTTTAAAGATTTGTAAATTTCTGTTAATTCTAAATTTCTAGATCTTTTAAAGTAATTTATTAGTATGGACAATAGATTAGAAGGTTCTGCAACCAACAGACTACCATTATTTAATGGAACCAATTATGCTCAATGGAAAATTAAAATGAAAATGAATCTAGAGAGTATGAGCTTTGAAATTTGGTCATCTATTATAGATGAATACAAAATTCCAGTGACTGATAGAATTACATGGTATGAACCTAAAAACTTTCTTATAATAAAAATTGAAAAGCCATGAATGCTATGTACTGTTCCTTAGGAGATGAAGAATTTAATAGGATTTTTTATTTTAAAACTGCCCATGAAATTTGGGATACCTTATCTGTCTCACATGAAGGCACATCTAGTGTAAAGGAAATGAGACTTAATACTTATACTATAAAATATGATAATTTTAAAATGAATCTTGATGAGCCTATTTCTGACATGTATCTCAGGTTCAATGAGATTGTCAACATAATGATTTCTCTTGGAAGAGAAGTCACTGCCAAAGAACAGATCATGAGAATTCTTAGATGTCTACCTGACAGATGGAGGGGAACCTCTGTCTCAATTAGAGAATCATGCGACATCAGCAAGATACCTGTAAAAGAACTCATTGGGAAACTGACGATGTATGAGAAAGAGCTGAAAGTCAAAAAAGAAGAGGAGGATGAACCAAAGAGGAAATCTGTAGCATTCAAGACCACCTTCTTGAAGCACAAAGACAAAGGGAAACTGGAAGATTATGTAGAAGGTTCCACCACTGAATAATCATCACCTGAAAGTGATGAAAATATGGATCAACTGGCCAGAAGATTCAAACGATTTTACAAAAAGAAGAACTTTTTCAGAAAGACTAACTTCAAGGGAAAGTATGATCTAAAAGGAAGTTGGAAAAAGGACTGGAAAAGAAGTGACAAAACTGATGAAATTGTATGCTATGAATGTAAGCACAAAAGACATATAAAGACTAACTATCCAAATCTCAATTATAATAAAAAAAATATGAGGACAAGGATAGGAAGTACAAAAAGGCAATGAAGGAAACTTGGAGTGCCTCTAAGGATAGTTCAAGCGACTCAGAGACATCACATGATGAACATGATAACAAAGCCAATATGTGTTTTAGGACAAACAAATTTGAGGTAACGTTGAACTCTTCTGTACATAATTCATACTATCCTGAAGAGTAAAGTGACTCTGAAAATATGACTAATGAATAAATGTTTTAATAATGTAACATGCTTGAAGATACATGCAATGAATTAAAAGATAACTATAAATCATTAAAGAAACAACATGCTCTCATTGTAAATGTCAAATCTGAACTTACTACTGAAAAGGAGAAAAATGATCAACTGCTCAAAGAAAACAATGAATTAAAAATTTCTAATGAGCAATTAAAAAGTGACTTAGAAAAGTTTACTAATGGGAAAAATACTGTTACACAAATGCTAGGAAAAAAAATTTCTCCCAAATATAATACTGGCATTGGTTATCAACCTGGTAAAAGAAAACTTGGGAGAAAAATTTTTGTTTCAAATTCTAGGACATATAATTTTGTTCCTAGTTCTGGACACAGATCAACTAGCTCAAGTTGTGATATATATTATACTATTTCAAGTTTTTGTGGACCAAATACAGTTTATTTTTCAAATAATTTACATAATGCTTATAGGAAACCTATGAGACAAATATGGGTTCCTAAATCACTTATTACTAATGTTACTGGACCCAAACAAGTGTGGGTACCAAAATCTATCTTTGCTTGATCAGCTTATAGGAAAAATTCTTAGAGATCTCTTACAAAAATATATGGTTCTTAGATAGTGGATGTTCATGGCACATGACAGGAGACTACTCATTCCACAAGAACCTGATAAAAGTAGATGGAGGACATGTCACATTTGGTGACAATGCCAAAGGGAAGATCATTGGCTTAGGCCAGATTGGTAACTCTGATTCGATTTTAATTTCTAAATTACTGTTTGTTAATGGCTTAAAATATAATCTGCTTCGTATCTCACAATTATGTGATGATGAATATCATGTTAAATTTGAAAATGATGCATGTAATGTCTTTAATTATAAAGATGAATTAGTATTTTCTACATCAAGGAATGAGAACGTTTACTCTGTTAATTTAGATTCATTAGCTTCTCAAAATGTTTCATGCTTAAGTGTATTTCATAAGGAGTCTTGTCTCTAGCCTAAGAGACTAGGACATTGTAATGTTCACTCCCTTAGAAAGCTAACTAGAAAAGGCCTAGTCAAAGACTTACCCAAAATTGAGTTTTCACATGACAAGGTGTGTAATCCTTGTCAAAAGGGAAAACAACACAAAGTATGTTTCAAATCAAAGAAATAAGTTTCAACTTCTCAACCTCTCAAAGTGGTCCATATGTATTTTTTTGGACCATCTAGAGTTTCTAGTTTAAATGGGAAGCACTATGTTTATGTTCTAGTAGATTATTTTTCTAGATATACCTGGACCTTCTTCATGGATCACAAAAGTGAAGCCTGCTCTTATTTTACTAAGTATGCCAAGTGTGTAGAAAATCTTAGTGGCCTTAAAATTAAATCTTTAAGAATTGATCATGTCCGTGAGTTTGAAAATCAAGAGTTTGAATCCTTTTGCTCACAAATTGGTTATAGTAATAATTTATATTCCCCTAGAACACCTCAACAGAATGGTGTTGTAGAAAGAAGAAATAGAACCCTATAAGAAATTTCTAGAACAATGCTTAGTGAATATGACTTACCTATTTACTTTTGGGTTGAAGCTGTTAATATAGCATGCTACATAATCAATAGAGTCTTGATTAGACCAATTCTTAAAAAGATCCCATATGAACTCTGGAACAATAGGAAGCCTAAGGTTAATTACTTTAGAGTTTTTGGTTGCAAGGTCTTTATTCTCAACACTAAGGATAATCTTGATAAATTTACATCCAAAAGTGATGAATGAATTTTCCTAGGTTACTCAATATTAAGTAAAGCTTATAGAGTATTCAATAAGAGAACTAAATGTGTGGAAGAATATGTTCATATCAAGTTTGATGAATCATATCCACATGATCCTAGAACCATCCTAGAAAATATAGAGGTTGATGTATCAAATCTAAACATAAACTCAAATTCCTAAAATTCCTCTGTGAAAGAATCTGTGAAAACTTCTAATTCTGGAAATTCTCTACAATCGAGTCATAATGAACCTGAATATGTTGATGAACCTAAAATCACAAGTCCCCATTTTTCTAGAAAGGTTATAACCCTTAAAAACCATCTCTTAGATGTTATTGTAGGAGACTTAAAGAAAGGAACACAAAATATAGATTCTCTTAGAAATCAGGTTGAACATCAAGCCTTCTTATCACAACTTGAACCTAAAAACATTGATGATTCCATCAACGATGAATTTTGGGTAATGACTATGCAAGAAAAACTTAATCAGTTTGAAAGAAACAAAGTTTGGAAACTTATTGAAAGACCCAAGGGCACTTTCATCATAGGAACTAAATGGGTGTTTAGAAATAAGGTAGATGAAGCTAGAAATATAATTAGGAACAAGGATAGATTATTTGCACAAGACTATAGTCAAGAATAAAGAATTTACTATGAGGAGACCTTTTCTCCAGTAGCCAGACTTGAGGCCATCAGAATCCTACTTGCCTATGCTGCACATCTAAATTTCAAACTATATCAAATGGATGTTAAGAGTGCATTATTAAATGGGTATATAGTTGAGGATGTCTTTGTTGAAAAACCCCCTAGATTTACAAATCCTCATTTTCCCAATCATATTTTCAAACTATCAAAATCTTTATATGGTTTAAAACAATCTCCAAGAGCTTGGTATGACAGATTGAGTGATTTTCTTATTTCCAAAGGTTTTACAAAAGGAATAGCTGATCCTACCCTCTTTATAAAATGGATTTCTAATGATGTTTTAGTTGTTCAAATATATGTAGATGATATTATTTTTGGATCTTCAAAAAATTTATTATGTATTGATTTTTCTAAAATGATGCAAAACGAATTTGAAATGAGTTCAATGGGAGAACTAAAATTCTTTCTTGGATTTCAAATCATTTAAAATAATGATGGAATTGTTTTAAATCAAAGTAAATACACTAGAGATATTCTAAAACGTTTTGGATTGGATATCACTAAAAGTAGTGACACTCCCATGAGTACCACCTATAAGTTGGATCTTGATGAAGATGGAAAATCTGTTGATTGAACCACTTATAGAGGAATGATTGGAAGTTTAATATACTTAACTACTAGCCATCCGAATATTATGTTTAGTGTATGTATGTGTGCTCATTTTCAATAAAATCCTAAAGAATCTCATTTAAATTATATAAAGAGAATTTTCAAATACCTCAAGCATACACCCAATCTAGGACTATTCTATCCTAAAGGATAATCATTTGAACTAGTTAGTTATTCTCATGCTGACTTTGGTGGATGTAAGTTAGATAGAAAGAGAACATATGGAACATGTCACCTTTTAGGAAAGTCACTAGTATCATGGTTTAGTAAGAAACAAAATTCTTTTGTATTATCTATTGCAGAAGCTAAATACATAGTTGCTGGCAGTTGTTGTGCACAAATTTTGTGGATGAAACAAACATTACTAGATTATGAATATCAATTCAGACATGTACCAATAAATTGTGATAACACAAGTGATATTTGTCAAATAAATAACTTATTTTAAAGGTAAATTTCATTTAATATCTATTCATTCTTTGTTTTAGGGGTTTCCCATTCATTTCTGGAGGAAAGGGTGAGTTTTCATGATTTCGGCCAAATCGAGAGCCCATTTCCAGATTTAAAAACTGATTTTGATTATTTTATAACTATTTAATTTTTAAATAATTTTCACCCATTGCAGTTATAAAATATTTTCTAATGACCTTTTAACACAAAAAATGAATTTTGGACCCTTTAGGAACCCATAACAATGTGGTATTTGGGTTTTTATTTAAGAATTGGGCCAACCCGAAATCCCATTTTCCAGTTTTAAATTGTTTTTTAAAATTTTTAATATCTTATTAATTATAATGAATTTTTCGTTGATTCTACCTCCCTATCGACCCTAAGAAGTCCAGGAGAGCTCCCATTTCCTTTTACACTTCCTTGGAGCTCTTTTAAATCTAGAATTAGGGAATAACTTCATAGGGTGTCTCAAATCGTCCATAATTGAAGAGGTAACTTTATCCCTTCTTAACTCTCTCAATTATTACTATTTTCCGTAAATTATAGTTCCTAAATGGCCTCCTAAATATTTTTCTAACAACCCCTGAATTTTTTCTATTTTAAATTTCATCTACTGTTGTTTTGGAGTGATTACTTCAGAATACTTCAAGTAAGTGAGTCCCTTTCTTTCCTCTTTCAAATTGCTTAGGGTTTCATTTGTTTTTATTAGGGTTTATTACCTCTTCCTTGAAGTAAAAAATGACTAGGGGGTAGGGTTTAGAACATAAGGTTTAAACTTGGGTTTTCTTTTTCAATTCTTGTGGTTTTAGGTTTGTTCTAGGTCCTTATTGGTGTGGTGGTGGCGCGAATTAATTTTCGCACGGTGATTCAATGGTTTTCCTTAATTTGGTAGGTGATTCCATTGTACATGCAATTTTTGTGATGTATATTGATGTGTTCATGGTATTTTCATGTTTATTTCATTTGAATGTTTCTGCAAAAATTAGTTTTAGTTTCATTTATAAAGCAAATGAATTTTAAGTTCCAATTTTTGGTGAAATTGGGCGGTTTTCATACAAATATTTTATTGGTTCATTTGGGGTTGACCAATAATTACTTAGTGGATTTTATTGAACTGTATTAGGACTGAAAATCATGTTTTTAATGTTTATTATTTTTGTTTGTTGCTGCAAAATTTTGTTTAAATGGTGTTTGGGAAGCAAATGGGCTTTATGTGCCATGTTTGTGTGAAAATGGGTTTTTTTTAAAGATATAACTTATTGGTTCACATGGGGATACCCCAAAACTGAATTTTTGGTTTAATTAAAGGTTATTGAACTTAAATTTTTTTTTGGTGACTTAAAAGTGTGCAAATAGTGTGCAAAGTGGATATTTCAAACAGCTTTGGGTGCAAAACAATGAGATATTTTGAGAGGTTGTTTTATTGAAAATCAAAATGTTTTGATGTGTGTTTTAAATGGTATAAAGTGTGTATAGCTACTGTATTGTTTTTTTGTGACCAGTAGTGGTTTTTTATATGCAAAAGTATGTGTTTTATTTTCTGAAATTGTTTGAGAAAAAAAAGGAGAATCCCGGGTACTTAGGTGGGCGGATATGTACTAGTACGACTAGTGAACCGGATGGGTTGTGTCCCTGTTTCACTGAGAAAATGGATAACAACAACTCTAACTAAACTATGTGGATGATATTTGGGTAACAATAGGTTATGGGTATGTTACCTACCAGTGGATCATGCATGGGAAAGGATTGTGACTTGGATATTTTACACCGAGGTACGAGGTACATAGGGCCTGAGACTATTTAGTTGCCTTGGGGTGTTCCCGATTTTGGTGCTCATTGGATTTGTGGTATTTACCCTTGTATTGGGGTGTTTTTGGCAGTAATTTACATTATCTCACATGTATATCTAAATGTGTGAACATTCTGAAATTTTTAGCTTGAAAACTTTTATCAATTGAAAGTTGCATTTCTTGGATTTTATCACTACTTTTCTTTGCGTATTAAAACTGCTTGATTTTTCACATTATATTGAATTCTATTTGGAATAATTGGGTGGTATCCTATTGGGCTTAGGCTCACACCCTACTTACACCCCTTGGGTGTAAGTAGAATTGGTTATGTTTGACTCAGGTAAAGGAAAGGCTAAGGGTGATGGTGGTTCGGTGTGTTAGTCCTTGTCCTTGGGGAGGAGTTGTAGAGACGACTTGTGGGCGATGAACCCTAGTTGTGTGGAGTCCTTGGTGCTATCTTGATGCTATATTTATTTTTATTTGGACCACTTATAGTGTCTTTAAACAAATGTATTCAGATGTGATTTTGTTAATAATTGTTTAGCATGAAAATTTCAGATTCTGATTATTGTTTTTTTTATGTTTTATGCTTTCATACTCGGGTAAATCATTCCCAAACCAGATTTTTTGATACCCGAGCACTTGTGCCAGCCTGTGGGGATAGGGAATGCCCTTCAGGCCTTGACACGGGCTGGGTTTGGTGCCGGTAATAGTGGCGACCAGATTCGGTTCGTGACAAAATGGTATTAGAGGAGGTTAATGTTTTTGGGTTATATTGATATTTTGGGATGAGTTGGGATAGATAGGATCTAGGACTATCGGGGCTCGAGTTTTTGGTTGTGAGTAAGGTTCCTGGCCCGCACCTCTCATGGCAGACCTTGAGTCACCAGGGGATGTTGGAATTTACGGATTGACTTCACTTCCAGGTGAGACTTGTGGGTTGCAGACCACACGTGGACATCAGGCGGAGGTGGAGTAGTTGTTTCTTGAATGTGTTTAGATTATTTATATTTGATGTATTTGATTAAAATTTTCATAATTGTAGTATTTATTTTTTTTGTGACTGTTGCATTTTGTAGCAACATGCCTCCCCAGAAAGCTCCCAGGCGCCCACGGGAGGAAGATGGAGAGATTTCTCCCACACCGATTGATCAGAGGCTCGTGGAGGCTATGGTTCAGGCTATCGAAGCTTTGGGACAGGGACCAAATCCTACTCCTATTCCTATTAGGGAAAAGGATATAGGTCCTAGAAAAGATAAAGCACAAGAGTTTCTGAAAAACAAGCCTCCTACCTTCCGAGGCAGCTCAGAACCCCAAGAAGTAGAGGAATGGATTGAGAAGATCGAGCGTATGTTTGAGTTCTTAGAAACACTTGAGGAGATCAGGGTGAAGTGTGCCTCCTTTCTATTGGAGGGTCCCAACTGCAAGTGGTGGGAGTCAGTGCTTCAAACTGGGAAGAATGAGAATATGCGCTGGGGAGATTTCAAGGTTGTCTTCAATGAATAGTACTACCTTGAGGTTTTGGATTATGTTAGGTCTAGAGAGTTCATGGAACTTGTTCAGGGGAATCTATCTATGATAGATTATTACAACCGTTTCGCTGAGTTGGTTCGGTATGCTTCAGAAATTGTCTTTAAGGAGCAGGCGAAGGCCCAAAGGTTTGAGAAAGGATTTTGACCAGAGATATACTCCCAGGTGTTCTTGTTTAATCTGAGGACCTATGTTGAGGTCGTTGATCGGGCGTGCAGGGTGAAGATTAATAGGAAAGGCGGGGCTGGTTTCTATGGTTCATTATTAGCAGTGGGCAGTGGTAGCTTCTCAGAGAAGAAAAGGAAGTGGGAGGATCATGTGAAGAAAGGAGGTGACAGTTCAGGTCACTCTTCCAGGTAGTTTTCTTCTGCGGCTTCTGATGTGATATCATTCGTGTGCCACCAATGTGGAAATCCCAGGCATATCTGACCAGCATGTCCACTTCCTTCGAAGCCTTGTTACCAGTGTGGAGGTATGGGGCATTTGCAGTGCTTCTACAGTGTGGCACGTCCACTCCCAAGTGGGGCAAGGTCAGTGGCTTCAAGAGGAGTGCGAGCACAGTTCGAGCCGTCGAGGACTGGGGGATCTAGATTTGGCAGTCATGGTGGTAGGTATGGATCATCTACTGGGAAGAGCCAGTTCAGGGCATATCCATAGACTAGCGGTCGTCCTCAGTCAGATCCTGGACATCTCCATGTAGTGGATCAGGCACCAGCAGGATCAGAGGTGGGATCGTCGACAGTTCGAGGTACCGTTATGATCACATATTCTACATCTACTACTCTTTTTGATACTGGAACCTCTATTTCATTTATTTCTGATAATTTTGTGGACATTCTGAATTTACCAACTGATTTGATGTCTTTCGCGATGGAGTTGGTGACACCACTGGGAAAGAAGAAGGAGCAGGGCCTCAGTCACCCCTCGTGTGCGCTTTCCGTGTCAGGGGTTGAGATGGAGTGGGACCTCCTAGTTCTAGATATGTAACTATTTGAAATAATACTTGGAATGGATTGGATAGTACAATTCTAGGCACACATCAATTGCTACAGACAGAGTGTGAGTTTCACGCCACCTGATGGGAGTCATCAGGTTTTTCGTGGAGAATGGGATCCTCGGTCAGGTCGCGCAGAGCCTCCACTCCCAGAGTTGGGAAGTGTTATCTTCTATTTATCTTCTATCATGATATATGATGGTCTTTCCTCTGAAGGTGCACTACCTCATGTAGTGAATGAGTTTCCAGAGGTATTCCCAGATGATTTTTCAAGTTTTCCCCCAGAGCGGGATGTGAAGTTTTCAATTGATCTGGAACTGAGAACATAGCCGACATCTCTTCCCTCTTATCGCATGGCCCCCACCGAGCTAAGGGAATTAAAGATACAACTGGATGACTTAGAATCCAAAGGATTCATTCACCCGATCATCTCTCCTTGGGCCGCTCTTGTGTTGTTCTCAAAAAAGGCTGATGGATCCCTCCGGTTGTGCATTGACTACCAGAAGCTGAATAAGGTAATAATTAAAAATAAATACCCTTTTCCCAGAATAGATGATTTTTTTGAACAGTTGAAGGGGGAAAAGTGGTTCTCAAAGATAGACCTATGTTCAAAGTATCATCAACTCAGGGTGAAGGAGTCAGATATCCCAAAGACAGCCTTCCAAAGCAGGTACGACCACTTTGAGTATTTGGTCATGCCCTTCAGATTGACCAATGCTCCAGTGGTCTTTATGGCACTTATGAATAGGGTGTTCCATCAGTATCTCGATTCCTTTGTTGTGGTGTTCATGGATGATATTCTGGTATAATCTAGCTCTAAGGAGGAACACGAACATCACTTGAGGATTGTTTTGGGTATATTACAGGATCACCGCCTCTATGAAAAGTTGTCAAAGTGCACTTTTTGGATCAGGGAGGTGAGATTTCTGGGGCATGTGATCTCAGAACACGGAGTTTTAGTGGAACCCGAGAAAATTAGTGCGGTTATGTCATGGGAGCAGCCAAACAATGTGTTCGAGATTAGGAGTTTCCTTGGCCTGGCTGGTTATTATAGGCGATTCATTCGGGATTTCTCTTGGCTTGCTTCACCGATGACAGCACTCACCCAGAAAGGGGTGAAGTTTGTATGGGGTCCATAATTTCAGGAATCATTAGAGGAGCTGAATAGGCGGTTGACTACTGCCCCCGTGCTGATTTTTCTAGAGGCTAGAAAGGGATATGTGGTCTATTGTGATGCTTCAGGTATGGGTCTTGGGTGTGTGCTTATGCAGGATGATCACGTGGTGGCATATGGCTCTCGCCAACTCTGACCACACGAAAAAAACTACCCAACCCATGACTTGGAGTTGGCAGCGGTGATGCATGCTTTGAATACTTGGTGTCACTACCTCTTTGGAGAGAAGTTTGTGGTCTACTCTGATCACAAAATCTTGGCCTATATCTTCTCACAGAAGGACCTCAACTTGAGGTAACGTCGTTGGATAGAGTACTTATAGGGGTTTGACTTTGACATTGTCTATACCCCAGGAAAGGGTAATGTGGTGGCCGATTCATTGAGCAGAAGAGTTTCAGTGTAGGCTTTAAGGAAGTCCAGTGATGAGTGGAATTTGATGGGGCTCTTTTCTCAGATGCATGTGGAGACCAGGTAACACAGTGGAGGGGCATTCTTGAAGAGCATCTAGTTGACTCCTTCTCTGTTGGAGTTGATTCAGTGGGAACATCCCAGTGATGAGCTTTTTCAGTAGTCTAATCAGTTTCTTCATGGTGGGGAGACATCCTCTAATTGGGCGTCATCTCTCGAGGGCATCTTGTGCTTCAAGGGCCGTCAGTAGTGCCATTATCTCTGCAGAAGGTGGTGATGCAGGATAGCCACCAGTCTCAGTGGGCTGTCCATCCGGGTGTCACTAAGATGTATTATGATGTCCATTGGCAGTTTTGGTGTCCTGGTATGTGATGGGACATAGAGTACTTTGTGTCGAGATGCTACACATGCCAATAGGTGAAAGAAGAGCACCAAAGGCCCTCCGATTTGCTCCAACCACTACCCATTTCTACCTGGAAGTGGGAAGAGGTCACCATGGACTTCATTGTTGGCTTACCTCATACACCTCGGGGTAAGAATGTCATTTGGGTGGTGATTGATCGTCTGACCAAATCATCCCACTTCATTCTGATAAAAGATATAACTAAAGTGGATGAGTTGGGACATTTGTATCTTCCGGAAGTGGTGAGACTCCATGGCGTACCATCAGAAGTTGTCTCAAATAGAGACCCCCGCTTCACTTCTCAATTTTAGGAAGGCCTTCAGAAGGCCTTGGGGTCCCTAATAAGATGAGCACAACATACCATCCTCAGACGGATGGTCAGACAGATCGAGCAAATCAGATTTTGGAGGACATGCTCTGTGCATGTGTCCTAGACTTTGGAGGTTCCTGGGTTACCTATTTGGGATTGGTTTAGTTTGCTTATAATAACAATTACCAATCCTCGATTCGAATGGATCCTTTTGAGGCGCTCTATGGTCGGCCTTGTCGGTCCCCCCTGTGTTGGGATGAGGTAGGTGAGACCTCACTACTGGGGCCAAGTCTGGTACAAGAGACATCTAAGAAGGTAAAATTAATCAGGCAACGTTTATTGATAGCTTAGAGTCATCATAAATCATATGCTGATCGAAGGTGTCGAGACCTAGATTTTTCTGTGGGTGATAGGGTATTCTTGAAAGTGGCCCCTCATCTGGGCCATCGTCGATTGGGGAAGCAAGGTAAGTTGATGTTGCGGTATGTCGGGCCCTTTAAGATCACCGAGCATATTGGAAAGGTGGCATACAGGTTGGCCTTACCTTCTCAGTTGATGTCCATCCATGATGTCTTCCACGTCTCTTAGTTGAAGAAATACAACCCAGATCCGTCCCATGTGCTAAGTTGGGAAGAACTGGAGATGGAGCCTAACTTGTATATTGTAGAGAGGCTGGTGCAAATAGTGGACTCCCAAGACAAGGTTCTTCGAGGGAAGTCTATTACACTGGTTCGGGTTCGTTGGCAGCATGGTAGTGATACTCATGAGACATGGGAGCGGAAGTCATGGGTCGAGGAAGAGTGCCCATTCCTGTTTTCAAATCAAGATTCATGTTGACTTTATGGGGCGGAAAGTCTTTCATGGTGGGGAGAATTGTCACATAAATAACTTATTTTGAAGGTAAATTTCATTTAATATCTATTCATTCTTTGTTTTAGGGGTTTCCCATTCATTTCTGGAGGAAAGGGTGAGTTTTCATGATTTGGTCCAAATCGAGAGCTCATTTCCAGATTTAAAAACCGATTTTGATTATTTTATAACTATTTAATTTTTAAATATTTTTCACCCATTACACTTCTAAAATATCCTCCACTGACCTTTTAACACTAAAAATGAATTTTGGACCCCTTAGGAATCCATAACAATGTGGTATTTGGGTTTTTATTTAAGAATTGGGCCAACCCGAAAGCTCATTTTCCAGTTTTAAAATGTTTTTTTTTATTTTTTTAATATCTTATTCATTATAATGAATTTTTTGGTTATTCCACCTCCATTTCTAGACTAAGAAGCCCAGGAACGCTCCCATTGACTTTCCCACCTCCTTTGAGCTCTTTTAAATCTCTAATTAGGGCAAAACATCATAGGGTGTCTCAAATATGCCAGAATTGAAGAGGTAACTTCATCCCATCTTAATTCTCTAAATTCTTACTCTTTTCCCACCATTCCAGTTCCTAAATGACCTTATAAATCTTGTTAGAACAACCCCTGAATTTTTTCTATTTTCAATTTCAGCTACTATTGTTTTGGAGTGATTACTTCAGAATACTTCAAGTAAGTGAGTCCTTTTCTTTCCTCTTTCAAATTGCTTAGGGTTTCATTTGTTTTTATTAGGGTTTATTACCTCTTCCTTGAAGTCCCAAATTACCAGGGGTATGATTTAGAACCTAATGTTTAACCTTGGGTTTTCTTTTCCTATTCTTGTGGTTTTAGGTTTGTTCTAGGTCCTTATTGATGCGGTGGTGGTGCGAATTAATTTTCACATGGTGATTCAAGGGTTTTCCTTAATTTGGTAGGTTATTCCATTGTGCATGAAATTTTTTGACTTATCTTGATGTGTTCATGGTATTTTCATGTTTATTTTATTTTAATGTTTCTGAAAAAATTGGTTTTAGTTTCATTTATAAAGCAAATGAATTTTAAGTTCCAGTTTTTGGTGAAATTGGGCGGTTTTCATACAAATCTTTTATTGGTTCATTTGGGGCTGAACAATAATTACATAGTGGATTTTATTGAACTTTATTAGGACTTAAAATCATGTTTTTAATATTTATTCTTTTTTTTGTTGCTGCGAAAGTTTGTTTAAATGGTGTTTGGGAAGCAAATGGGCTTTAAGTGCCATGTTTGTGTGAAAATGGGGGTTTTTAAAATATATAACTTCTTGGTTCACATGGGGCTACCCCAAAACTGAATTGTTGGTTTCATTAAATTTTATTGAACTTCCATTTTGTTTTGGTGACTTAAAAGTGTGCACATAGTGTGAAAAGTGGATATTTCAAAGAGCTTTGGGTGCAAAACAATGGGATATTTTGAGAGGTTTTTTTTATTGAAAATCAAAATGTTTTGTTTTGTGTTTTAAATGGTATAAAGTGTGTATAGATACTGTATTGTTTGTTTTTGACCATTAGTGGTGTTTTATATGCAAAAGGATGTGTTTTTTTTTCTAAAATTGTTTGAGCAAAAAAGGGGAATTCGGGTACTTAGGTGGGCAGATATGTACTAGTACGGCTAGTGAACCAGATGGGTTGTGTCCCTGTTTCACTGAGAAAATGGATAACGACAACTCTAACTAAACTATGAGGATGATATTTGGGGACCACTAGGTTATGGGTATGTTCCCTACTAGTGGCTAGTGCACAGGAAAGGATTGTGACTTGGATACTTTACACCGAGGTACGAGGTACATAGGGCCCGAGACTATCTAGTTGCCTAGGGGTGTTCCCGGTTTTGGTGATCATTGGATTTGTGGTATTTACACTTTTATTAGGGTGTTTTTGGAAGTACTTTAAAGTATCTCATATGTCTATTTAAATGTGTTAACATTCTTAAATTTTTAGCTTGAAAACTGTTATCAATTGAAAGTTGCATTTCTTGGATTTTATCACTGCTTTTCTTTGCGTATTAAAACTGCTTGATTTTTCACATTGTATTGAATTTTATTTGAAATCATTGGCTGGTATACTATTAGGATTATTATCAAACCCTACTTACACCTTTTGGGTGTAAGTTGACTTGGTTATGTTTGACTCAGGTAAAGGAAAGGCTAAGGGTGATGGCGGTTCAGGGTGTTAGTCCTCATCCTTGGGGCGGAGTTGTAGAGACAACTTGTGGGTGATGAACCCTAGTAGTGTGGAGTCCTTGGTGCTATCTTGATGCTATATTTATTTGTATTTGGACCACTTGTATTGTCTTTAAACAAATCTATTCAGATCTGGTTTTGTTAATAAATTTTTAGCATGAAAATTTCAGATTCTGATTATTGTTTATTTTTTTTATGTTTTATGCTTTCATACTCAGGTAAATCATTCCCAAACCATATTTTTTGATACTCATGCACTTGTGATAGCACGTGGGGATAGGGAACGCCCTTCGGACCTTGGCACAAGCTGGGTTTGGTGCTGGTAATAGTGGCGGCCATATTCGGTTCATGACACTATTAACATCTCAAAAAATCATGTTTCACATTCTAAGACAAAACATATTGATGTAAGACATCATTTTTTGAGATATCATTATAAAAAAAGGTTATATAACCTTGGAATTCATTGGTATTGAATATCAACTTGCTGATATATTCACTAAACCATTAAATTCTGAGATAATAGACTACATCATACCTGATCTTAGCATGATAAATCTCAAATAGATATCTTACTTGTCTTACTGTTAAATATTTTACAATGTTTTACTTTAATTTTTCATGATTATGGTTTCTCAGTTACTGTATCTCATGTTTACGATATCATCATTAGCACTTTGTACTCACGGTCTGACATTTACTGTCTCACCGTAATGCGCACTAAAAAGTTCACTTACTGTGTCACCGTGATGACCACTCACTATCTCAGCATGATGTTCACTCAATGTCTCACCATGATGTTCACTTACTGTCTCACTCTGAAAATTATTTATGATTTTCCTTAAACCCGTATTTTGGTAATTTTTATTTCACCTCTTTTACTTTCCTGTGTTTTTACTTTTGTGACGATTGACATTCCCAAATGATAAAACAAAAAGTTTCACTCGGTTCATCACTTGGAATCTCTCTCGTTTCGAACCCTTACAACCTTGAAACCCCTTCTCTCTTTCTCTCTCTCTCTCTCGAACCTTCAGTATATTCCAAGAGTGAAACGTCCGTCATCATCCACACCTGAGAAGCACTGCCCGAAGAAGAAGAAGATAGCATCCAAGATGACACCCGAAGGGCCTCTGAATATGAACCTGTTAAATCGAAGTGTTGTTCCTGAGAAAGAAATTTGCCCCGAATGGCTTCTATCTAGAAAATCTATGGTCTTGAAAGTGTTAAAGGCACAAGGCTGGTTATAATGGTTCTTAAGGGAAAACAGACCGATCTATCCCAGGCTAGTAGCTCATTTCTACCAGTACGTACAGTTCTCCTTTGATTCTGGTGAAAGTTATGTTGTGAGGAGCTGGATTAATGGCCA